>OY728126.1:769274421-770496296 GCA_963277665.1 Viscum album
ATGTCAAAATGTTGGTTGAACATCTTCCCGAACATGTGTTACATAATATAGGTCGGCCTCTCAGGAACTTGATCAATCATCATAACTAGAGTCATATAAGTATCAAATTATAATTTTAGATTCTAGGATGACACTCAGGTTCATCTACACTCATATCTTCAAATAGCCTCTCTAGGTTTAACATATCACTAGTGCTCCCACTAGGGTCCCCTAGGACACAACACAACCTGGAAACCCAACCAAAGATCCTTGATAAAAATTGAATATCTTATGTCATCATCAATCACTTAGAGCATATTACTTCTCTTAAAAAACCATAAACATCTCAAGTCTTTATAGGCCTCCAATATTAATTTATATTTAAATCTATCTAGAGATATGGAATGAAGCTCGTCTCAATACTCAAGTTATCATAGGTTGGTTCACTCATCTAACCTATGCATAATCTACCCAGGGCATGCCCACCTAGGTTCTCACATCTTAGTGAGGGAGGAATACTATAATCACACTAATATCAACATTACGTGATGTTTTAACTCATCTCAAGTTTTCTTGAATGCCTACTAGGTTTTGGCACTCTCATCCCATTATATCCCTTTAATTAGAGGTTTTTAATTCTCTAACGTTATGGCTATTAGTTATGCCCAACTTTTTAAAATAGGCCCCTAAAGGTTTTATCTATATCATATTCTATTTCCATAATTTTGACATATTTTATAAGTATATAAGGGATTGTGTTTTCATCAAAGTTATATATATCTCAATATATATATTTATAAATAAGTCCTTGCCCATTATTGGCCAAGGCATCATGACAAGGCTAAAGAGTCCAAATGTGTCCCTTAACACTTTATCCATTAATCCATAGGATTTAATTTATAACATAAAAATTTATTATATTTTGAAATATAAACCTCCCATAGTTGTTTTACCACACATCACATATTAAATAACTATAATACATAAACCATTTGGAAAGTTAGATGGACCACCTACCACAATCAAGGGGTTATTCTCTTAAAATTAACTCAAAAAAATCCCTCCCAAGAATTTCTAGGTCTAACTGACCATCACTGAACCATAATAATCCCTATACAAATCCAAATCATCCTAAATAATTAATTATTGACATTTATAATTAATTATGTATTTTGTAATGTTTTCTTCAATGAAATTTAAAAAGTCAGAATTCTTAAATTATCATCGAGTCATCATATCGCACCAAAACCAAGGGCAACCATCTATGGAAGGTACATGATGAAACTATAACACCATAAAAAGAAAAATCCATATCATATAATACTTGATAAATAAAAAAATTAATTTAATTTTATTAGTAACCCTAAATAAATTAGTTAGGAAAGGTACCTTCATCAATATGGCATATGAAGTCATGTAACCATTATCATGGGGTATATTCTATCTACACTGAAAAAAATTCCTATGACGATGGATTATTTCCACCTTGATATGGTGGAAAAATTCAATGAAACCTAATTAGTGAAAACCAAAATCCTTTAGATGTAATGTATAAGAAATAATAGTGGGATGGGTGAGAAAATCACAACTCTAACACCAACAAATCACCATGAAATCACCCCATTTAGAAGTATAATAAGAGGAAATAAAAATAGAGAGGACCCCCTGGTCTTAGTCATGTGCAAGGGATAAGATATTAAGGTTCGGTGAATAAAATTTTTTAGTCAAAAAGGGTTATTTTATTTTTTTAATTAAATTTAAAAAACCATACAATTTGGTAGCATGGTTTTCTAAATTGTCTGATAACTGTGAGAATTTTATTATTCAATAAAACAAAACTCTCATGGTTTGGCCACACATTTGGCTAAAACATGAACCAACCATTTGGATCATACATGCAATGAAATACTACCTCAAAGTCTTTTGTTTTTCAGTTTTTCAAAATATGTTCCAACAATGCGAATCTCTATTTAAACCGAATTATCGCATTTTTATGATTTTCTTACAACCGTGCACCATGAACTAATCCAAAACCCCATTCAATTGTTTAGTATAAAATATTCATGGTTTTCCTTAAACAATTGAATAAATATGAAGACTACCAATGTATAAAAATTGAACCCAAACACCCCACAATCAGGTGGTTATAATGTTTTCCACAAACCATGCATGCCAAATCTTGATCTTGGGTAAAAAATATTCCCAGACATCCAAATATCTCCAAAAACTATATAGACTCACCTAATAACCTGATACACCTCACAGGCCTTAATCTATATCCAAAAAAACTCCTCATAATATTCTAACTCTACGAATTATAATCAGGATCTCACTTCTCGAAATAACCCCTCCTCCAAAAATGGAAATATTCAAACACCCCTTCAAAATTTCCAACCAAAAAAATAAATAGGGTTTTAAATAATCCCCCTCCCCTTGGAAATTATCATCCCAAATAATCCTTGATATTCATACAATCATTAATATCAACCTACTTTTTTCACCAATTCATGTTCAATTTAATGTGTTTCACCCCGTAACCCTGAATGAGCTTCTATTGTGAAAATCCAATCATGAGATGCATTATTCATAAAAAACAGAGTCACCTCTTATAATTATCACCCAAAAACTAAGATGATTCTTAACCAAACCATAATATATAAATATAATATGTTTTCATCTACTAAAACATTTCTATCCTTATATAACTCCCTACTATATTTCTCATCTTATAAAGTCATATTTTGAGTCATCATGCTCTCCTCTATCATAATTTCCTATTGAAACACAATTAAAATGGTCTATAAACACTATTGGGGGGATTTTTAACTCAATACACCCAATTTCAAATCAGAACATGGGTTACTATTTCTTTTTCTGACCATTCATGAAAATTCTTGGCTAGAGTGGCCAACACGTTATCTCAACACCTTATCATGATATGAAAACACTTGGAGGCATCATGTGATAATCCAAATACCCATATCGATATATGTAACTAAATAATGGTGTGACTACATGGTTGTATCCTTGACCAACTAAAATAAATATTTATTGGACACATGTAATGGGGCCCACAAAAAATGAATTTATGAACCCAAATTAAATGTTATGAAAGTAGACATAGGTTTTCTCCCAAGGGGAAAGAAATTCTCAAGTTTTTTTAACTTAATTAATTTGTTTGATGTGTGGGAAAATATTTTTTTATTGGTTTAATTTTTAAATAACATTTTCAAATAGTGGTGTTGCATTAGGTAATTCCATCTTTCTCTAGTTAAATCATTATTCATGTTTTTTCCCTACTTATTCTCTAGTAAATTGAGATCTATTTGATTACCCTCACCCTGTTGTTTCAGCTTGAATAAGAGATTAAAATGATCTTATATCCTTTAATATAGAATATAATAATGATAAAATACCTTTAATGAGCCTCATATCATCCCAAATCTCATAATTATATAGAGTAGGGTTATCTTAGTAGACTATGTGTGATGTTTTGAGAAGAAAAAAATAAGTTATTAAAATAAAACA
Organism: Viscum album; assembly: GCA_963277665.1. NCBI lineage: Eukaryota > Viridiplantae > Streptophyta > Magnoliopsida > Santalales > Viscaceae > Viscum > Viscum album. The sequence continues at coordinate 769,277,929 of OY728126.1, forward strand.
TTAGTAGAAATGTTTTAATAAATTATAAATTAAACAAAAACTATTTAATGATAATGATATATTAATCATTAATGAATGAAATTCAATAAAATGTAGTGGGGGAATTTTTATAGGTTTAACCACTAATGGCCTAGGTTCCTATTATAGGAGTCATTATAATAGAACAAAATGATGTAAAGCAATGAAATAGTAGTAGATCATCTCTCTACTAATTAATCATGCAATGATCCTCCTCTCCTCAATGAATAATTCCTTGTTAATATATTTATTATCATAATTTCTTCAAATTCTCCAATAATTCATCCTCATAAGATCTCTTTTCAACCTCCAATGATTCCATTATTTGAAATACATTCTTTAAATTCAACTCCCAACTTACTTTATTTTAATATTTTCCCTAAGTAAAGGTTATGGTTTTGGATTCTTCAATCTGGGTATCTTCCCAATTATTCTTATGTAAACATTCCCTTATCATAATCTAATTGGGTACACCTTCTAGAATAATTGAGGGTAAAATTCTTTGATGCCTTGCAGAACCAGTGGAAATCATCTATACGCAAGAGTTTTCAGGAGGCTGAGTTTGGATCTAGTTTGGGAAGGTCTAGAAAGTGGGATTTAAAATATTGGACTCAATGAAGGAGTCTTGGTATTCAATAATGAGAAATTTCATCACTATACTTAGGTATAGAATGTGTTTTGTAATTTGGTGTAGGATTGGGCCTGAATTTAAAATAATGGGCCTAGAACTAGTGGAGATGCCTACTTTTAATCAAGGTGGAGTATGAAATTGGAATTAGAATAATGTTGTTTATTTTATTTAAATCTAGATAAAATATGAAATAATTTGGAAAGATTAAATAGCTCACATGTGGGGGAAATGATATTTATAAGCTATGGTTTTTTGGGTGGATTAGGACACAACTGTACAATAATCACACTTAATATATAATAGATATTGTGCTTGAATTTTAATATGAATGTTGAGTTCATGGGAGAAGGGATTGTGCATCTTAGTGCAATCTACATATAGGGGCACCTATTTGTCTATATTAAAAATAACATCGATCAAGGGGTTTGGGATAGTAATATTGTTTATGGAGAATTCATTAAGGTATTTCATGGAGATAATGGATTGAATTATTCATTTCACTTGACATTGGTATGTTGGGAATGTGTGAGGTCCCATACTATTTTCATGATTGTACCTACACTGAGAAAAATTTGGTATTATAAATATTTCATCATATTTAGTTCAATGATCATGTCGAATCTTTTTTCATCTTGGTCGATCATCTTGTCACATAGCTTGGCATCAATCTTAAAATGAGGATACATTGAACTTGGTTTATGTGGACTAGTTATAATTCTTGGTTATATATAACTGATTAAATATATGGGTCTTTCATGGTTCTCAGACTCAATCATGAGTATATTTCAGTTAGTGGGTGATCTTAGAAGGGAAAATGTAACTCCCTGAGATTTTATAAATTATTATATTTGAATAAATTCAAATTATTTGACGCCTTGTGTTCCAAAATAAACCAGTATAATATTACAATACATGAATCACAAATTTTACTTTATGGTACATGAAACGCTATGTTCATTCTATAGCTTGCGTTACACACAAGACCATGTTTTAGCAAACTAAAACATACTATTAATATAATTATTAAAATATTATTATATTTATCACCTAACCATTGGAATGGTGGTTATGAAAAGGATTAAATAAATTAAAAAATTTTGGTTTATTAATGTTTATAAAATGAATTCATTGTTGGCCAATTAATTAAAAATGAAAGAAATATGTATTTCAAAATAATAAAATCCTTTTCTGAAAAACTATTTTTCTATAAACAAACATGTTTTGTCTAAATAATTTAGGAAAAAAACTTTTAATGATTGATTTTAATGAAATTTATATTTTAAATATTCTATCAACTATATAATATTTATCTTATGTGTTTTCTATACAATAGATAAAAAATAGAATTTTACACATAAAAGTGGTATTTTATTCAAAAGGTAGTTTGACGACCTTTTAATGGTTCACTTATTTTAAAAACTAATTATGATACTTTTATAAAATATATTTTAAAAATTAAACATTATTTTATAAATATGGTAATCAAAATTATATTAGGGTGGATTTTTATTTTGAGAAGTTTCATTTTTTTGATGAATAGTTAGAAATATTAAATCTAATTTGAAAACTGATTTTTCATATAAATAATTTATAATGATGAATTATATTTTTAATCATTCTTAACGTAAAATTAGTTCAATTTCAGATATATTAATTCAACTTATGTCATTTTATAAGTTTAATATTAAATTTAAAAAATAAAAAAATTTAAATTATTGAACATTTTATCTTTCAAATCCTGATTTCTCGCCCCGTTTACGGGATTAATTTTAAATTATATTATAACCCATAAGTGAATGGAATTTGGAAAAATGGGTTCCATATTAGGAATCTAAATAATTTTTAATATCTATTAAATCCAAATTGAATTTTTACAATAAATATTAGTGAAAAAATTTAAAATTAATTAACTTCATTAAGGTTAAAATGGGGTTTTGCATATTACATTCATTTATTTTAAAATTTGTTTTACACAGACATAAGATTATTATTTTATAAATTATTAATAATATTTAGAATAATTGGGTTTAAATTATATAACAATTTTATTTTTAATAATAATCTTAATAGATAAATTACATAGGTATATAAAAATATATAAGTCACCTTGGTAAAAACTATAAAGATAATATTGAGTAAACTTAATGAATAACAAATAACATGATAAACATGTATTTATTTTTTGTGGTGGAGGTATTTATAGACCAATTAATCCCTAAAATACATTATTTTTTTATTTTGGGGGAACGTGAAGTAAGGGAGACCTCCCCATAGTATACTCTTTTGGGAATTTACAATAATGCCACTCCTCCTTCATTATAAAAGGGAATTCATTCTCCCCACTCTTCACACCTCTAAAACTATTGATCTAAAACAAACTCTAAAAAATAATGTTCAAAATCTCCTTGAATAATCCAAGAAGAATTATGTTTGGCATAAAATTTTCTAAGTATGTCCTTTGGTGCAAACAAAAAGGAGATACCCGAATGAGAGGTAACATTCATCAATGAACATTTTTGTTTTATTTATTCCTCAAACACAATAAATTGTTATTATATCAATATTATATAATAACCTCAGTATTTTCCATATATAAATATTTTTTATATTATGTATATGTTCGAAAAACACACACGCATCCATCAATTGGGTTATGAAATCATCATGTGTGTGTACAGCGGACAACCGCCTCACGAATCGATATCATTCGTTTTCCATTACCTCCTTTCATGGATAGACATAATGAAGTGAATAATATTTATTTATGTCTTTTATTACTATTATGATGTTATTTTGACAATGTATTTTTTAAATAAAACACACCTTCATGCCATTCATTTTTTGGGAATACGATATCGTCATTACTGTGTACGGTGGACTACTGCCTCATTAAGCAATGATATTCGTTCACACATTATATAGAATGTATTAAGGATGGGTTTAATAGACATATGTGATATATATAACATAAAAATTATAATAGTATGAATATATATATATATATCCTTTTTTTATTTCATTAAATATAACAAGAAAATAGAATTAGCATTTATGTGTATGTACAACCTACTGTCTACATGATCAGTGTATTTAAGTTCCTATCACTATATAGTATGGGTTAATATAAATACATATATACTGATTATATATTATATTTATATCATTTTTATCATTATTTATATGATTAAACCAATATCTCATTAATAGGAACAAGAATAACAGGTCAAAACATATATGAAAAACAAAGCAATTTGATACCCAATAAATAATTTTAACATGGGTTTGTATACAATATGGTAATATAAAGTCATAATTAAATCATATATGGTATTATATATATCAATATGGTTCTTTTATATATGCATAATAAACTTGTATTTATTATAAGTGTGGTTTTAACAAGTTCAATGGGATGTGATACTTAAGGTAAGGGGATTTCTAATCTCACTTTTATTTCTATGAGGCTTATTCAATATACACCAATCATTTATTTTTTAAGTGTATATACAACCATATAGAATGTTATATCATGAGTTTAATTTATCTAATTATATTATATGTTTCAATTTATGTTATTTTTCATGGGGTTCATGAATCAAAAGTTACTAAAGAAGTAAGGGATCTATATCTCACTTTTAAATTTTGTCAAACAAATGTAATATCCACCACCTATTTATTCTATGTTGTGTATATAATTTACTTGAATATAGTTTAAAATATTAGCCATATATTTATTTCTATTTATATATCCATTTTAGGAACTCTCTTTCATGTGGTTTCCGTTTTAAAATTAGCAATGTGGAAAGGGAATTTGTTTCAATTTTCCTTTTCAGAGACACATGTTATGTTATGCACCTATATTCTTTTACGATGTGATTATAATGACCCTTTGAAGTGATATATAATGAATATAATTATTTTGATTATATTTCATGATTAATTTTATTTTATTTTATTTTAGGCATTTTTATTCAAATATTCCATATTGGTAAGAGTTTATTGCTACAATCTCAACGTTTATCCGGATTATTTATGACTATACTTTAAATTGGTAGGATAATATGATATATATCTAAATAATTCTCATTAATGTTAACATCATATGGTTATTAATTACATATTTAATTAACGGTACCATTTTCCCACTATTTGGTGCTTATGATAATTAATAAAATCTTTTTAATAAAATTAAACTTTATTTCTCTCTTCAATCAGAAAATTTTTATGTTCCCAAACTGTGTTTTTTAAAAAAATTAAAAATTTTGTTCAATGTTATTTTAATCCCATTTTCTAGGAATAATATTTTAAAAAAAATTGATTTAAAAAATTTTAAATTATTTTAAAATCTTACATTATAAGTTCTCAATGATATATTTAATGAAAATATTTTTTAAATTGATTCCTATTTTAAAATGTTTTTTTCAAAGAGAAAAGTATATTTTCCTCAAAAAATGTTTTCAATAATACATTATAAATTATTTTCCAACTAATATGACATATTTTTGTGTTACATATGCCTTATGGGGGGCTATTATCAAATGGTACCATTCATATTCTCTCTAATAATGGTTTTTGTTTTGATGTAATGATGCGTATAGAACCTATTTCTTTTCAAAAATTCAATATTATTTCAAACAGATTGTTACTAAAACCATTTCTTTTTATCTATTTGATCATGATTCAAAAATATTTTCTTGGAACCAATTTCTTTTTAGTGTATAATTATCGTATGGAATAGTAATGAGTGTGTTTTTGAGTTTTTAAGATGATATAGAAAATCTTTTTACTTTATTTATTCTATGGATCATGGAATTTACTCATACGATGTTGTGTACCATAAAGAATTGAGTAATACCATTATATATTATATGATTTGGGGACCTATATAACATCAGGTAATCTCATTAAATCTTATATGATGGGATTTCCTGGGTTACACTAGGTAAAAATATTATATCTTATAATAGGGGGTGGCCCAAATAGCACCAGGTAAGACCATTCTAGATTATATTATGGGGAGGTCCATATAGTATTGGGTGACCCGATTATAGGTTACATGAGGGTTTCACCTAGTTATCACTATAATTCATTGGGAAGAGACTTATGTCTCATGTGATAGACATGGCTAAAATAGGAGTGAACTCAATTCAGTAGGGGACTTTTTCCTCTAAGATGCTCATGGGAGTAAACCTTCACTACTAAGATGTTATGGGGAGCTAACCCATTCCACTATAATAGCCTTGGTAGTGATCATTTACTACTACAGAAATCATTTCATATTTTTATGTGTCTTCAAAAATTCAATATTTTATTCTTATATTATTCTCCAATGGCTCATTCTATTGATTCCCTTATGATTATTGTCATATGATCTACCAATATTTTTTCCCTGACTTATGTGTAAGATACCTGATAGATATGGTATGATCTTTAAAAAATTCTCATGTTATCATACCCTTATGTTCATGTTATATGTCGGTATCTCCTTTATTTAGCCTTACTAAACATCTGAGCTCACCCTTTATTATGTTTCATTTCCCTAGGTTATGAAGAAAGGTTTTAAGTATGAGTTTTAAATGGGAAGATATTTTTGGAAAATTTTGAAGATCTTCCACCATGTTAGAATATATTTTTTCCATGTTTCCAAAAATAAAAAACAATTATAGTCCTTGGGCATATTCTTTTGTGATGTGTCGAATATTTCTCTAAAATTACTTAATATCCATGTATGAAACATGGGTAAATATAGGTGGTATCAATGGGTGTTATAGTTAAACATTTTATAATATGACACTAAAATATTAATGAGATCCCAAGGTATATTTATATGGATATGTATAAGTATGTATCTGAGCATATGTCTAAGGATTATTCAATTTTTAGAATAATTTTTGGGAATTTAGTAAATGATTTAGAGATTCTTTCTATGAAATTACATTTATACCTATATACTACATAAGGAAGTGGCTCTAGAACAAATGTACATAAGTTTAAAAACCCTAAAAACACTGTATTGATCACGAATTGATTGGGAATAACTACAAGATAATGGCCCTTGCTACACACCTCGGTTTCCACTCCCAAGGGATATGATTTTAGAATTAAAAAGCTTTTATGATTCAGCATAAAATATTTAAATATTTGATAACTATGAATTAGGTAGTATTAAGTTAAGGTTTCATATATTAAAATTGAGGTGTTGTGATTTAGTCATCGTATAAGTGTTTTTTCATAATAATTTTTTCACCATGATTAATGTTGATCAGACTATATTTTGGTTTTAGTAGATGGATGGAACTAGGAGGAATCATGTTAAAATTTATCTAAATATACAATTTATTCAATATGAGAAACAAAATTGTATGAATAACTGAGTAAAGGATGTTGTTATCATTCCTAACTTGTTTTCAAAGAAAATTATTGACAATGAGAACCTTAACCAACTCTCAGACTCACCAAAAAAATTATTATAGTGCCTGGTTAGAGATCAGGCACTATATACTATGGGGAAAAGAAGATTCAATTCTCTATTTTCTATGAATGTGGTAATAAACACCAAAGTGAATATCTTAGAATAACAAAAAGATATTGTGATTGTTTGAAGTAAGGAAAACATGAAAAAAGAATTGGAAAATGAAAAGATCAATTAATTAAATTGATGGTAATATTATCCTCCCTAATATATAATTTACTATTAAATTCTTTTAATGTGGAAAGTATGAGAATTATTTCAGTCGATTTCCTAAGGTGAAAACATGTGAAGAGAATCAGCAAAGAGGTATGAATAATAGTTATATGCTGATGATGGAGAGACTATAAATATTATATGAAAGGAAAGAGTAATTAAAGAATAAAATGGTGAATTCCAGATAATTTCTTAAGGATGGTGTGGAATAATTGATGTGATTATTTTTTTTATTTCATTAATTATAAAAACATAAAAGTATTATTTATGGAATATTTTCATTATAGGTTTTCAATAATCTGTTAAATGGTACTTATAAACTAGAAAAGTGAGATTTCTAATAAGGGAAAATGAACCTTGATTTGTTTCTTATTTTGAGATAGTGATGTTATGATGATGATATGTTACATATAAATAAACTAAATTTATAGTACTTATCACCTAGGAACTCATTAATGATTTCTTTAAACTTTTGATTATTATATCATGGATGGAGTTTAAAACTTTTTGGATTTAAATAATTTATCTAATAATCTATGTTTTATGTATGTAATGAGGAAGCGAGTACTTTTTATCACATGTTTTTTGGAAATTAAGGTTATTTCCATGATTCTATATAATACATAGTGATTTTATTCACATGTTTCATATGTGAAAATAAAGAGCTACTTTATGATATATGAGGTAGAAATGTTAAGAGGATTTTTATAAATTTAGTGACCTTATTAACAAAGTTTCGTATTTTCATCTTTCATTAGGGTCAATAGGTTAACCATTTATGAAAAGGTTGATGTTCAACGTTAAATCTGGCTTTAGATATTAATGTATTATTTTTCCATATGCATATCTATTCATATTTTATAACTTGTGCTAACCATTTTTCTTTGATGATAAATGAAGATAAATAGAATCACTTATCATTCTACATATGGATATTATGATCCAATTGTGCTTCAAGAACAAAAAATTCTCCTTCATTTCATAAATTAACTGGTGAATTGGAAATTAATCAATGAAAAACCATAGGGTGGTATTGTTAATATGAAATTGAATGAATTCGAGTTAGTATATATCCTTGGGGAAATTCATAAACTTTAGGAAAAGAATCTTGAAAGAAAAATTTTATCATAGTACCTTCATTTAAGATGAATCCAATGGTCACTTATATCATCACAAAATTTATGGGTTTTTACCATAAAATTCTTTTAGACCACTCACTTTTTTATGGTCAACATTCAATATCACTCCCAAAATTTTTTATGGTTTTATTCCATGTATAAGTCATCACTTCTTACATATGTTCTATTATGTGGAAACTATGTTATGAGATACTTTGAGTAAACGTTATGTTTCAAAATTTCCAAATTTAAATGATGTTTTAGTGTTCCTTTTTTATAATGTTGGTTTTTTTGAAATTTACTTTAATGTATTAAAACTTGATATCTTAGATGAATTTATAGGGCGAATTTTATTTTTACAAGGCGTAGAATGTAACACCCTGAGTTTTTATGAATGTTTTTAGAATAAATTAAAATTATTTGAATGATGTCATTTCAAGATACACCATGTTAATATTCGGTTACATGTAACATTGAGTTGATCTTGCGGCACACTCAATACTAAGTTCCTTCGATATCTTGTGTTACATTCAAGAAAGATTTTTACCAAACAACCATATACTATTAAAGATATTATTAAAATATTATTATAGTTATCATATAACCATTGGAATGGATGATATAAAAACTGGTAACTAAATTAGGAAACAAATTATTCATGTTTATAATAAAAATATTTTGTATAATGATTAATTATAAATAAAATAAAGAACTATTAGAAAATAATAAAATTTCATTTGTTAAACACTATTTTTCAATGAAAAAAAAATTATCATTAAATTATAAAAAATGAGGAATTATTTTAAGGAAATTTATAAATTATAAATTCAATAAACTATTTAATGTATTTTATATATGTTTTCTAGACAATAGATAAAAATTATTCTAATTTTATGCATAAAATGGTGTTTTTTCTAAAAGGTAGTTTTCCCACCTTTTAATGGAACAATTATTTTGAAAATATAATTTGAAACTTACATAAATTAAATTTCATAAAAAAATTTATTTTTGAAAGTTGTATATCAAAATTTTCTTAGACTATTTTTTTTTTTTTCACATAAGTTTTATTTTTGATGAATACTGGAAAACATTGAATTTTAATTAAAAAGTGAATTTTAATATATATAATTTATAATTTAAAATTATATTTTGAATTAGTTTTAATATACCATTAGTTTAATTTTATATATATTAATCCAATTTTTTACATTTTAATATTTTTAATATTAAATTTGAAAATAAAAACATATTAATCTTTTGAACATTTTTACCTTAAAACCCAACTTTCTCATCCCAGATATGGGACTGATTTTAAATTAAATTATTCTAATTATTTAAATTTAATTTTAAAAAATGGATTCCATATTTTCAATTAGAATAATTTATATTATAGAATAAGTTCAAAAAAAATTCCGGGCAAAATTATTAGTAAAAATAGTTAAAATTAATTACACAATTATGGTTAAAATGGGGTTTTGCTCATTACATGCATTTTTATTAAAATTAGTTTTACACACACATGATATTTTTTTTATGAATTTTAATTAATATTTAGAATAAGTGTGTTTAAAATATAAAATAAACATATTTTTAACTATAATCTTAATTGGTATATTTTTAAGGTAATTAAAAGATACAAGTTACCTTAGTAAAAACTATAAAGATACAATTGAGCAATCAAAAAGACTAAGGAATAACATTATAAAATTTTATTTATTTTGTGTGGTGGAGATAGTTTTAAAAAAATTATCCCTACCCTTAATTATATTTATATTTTTTGAGTCACATGAGTTAAGGGAGACCTCCCAATAGTGAATATTTTTGGGAATTTACAAGAATTCCACTCTTCCTTGGTTATAAAATGGAATTCACTCTCCCCACATCTTCACACCTCTCAAGACATTTGGATAAAAAAAACATGATAATTCACTTCCTAACTTCCATCATCTCATACTATAATACTTATTTGGGGAATAAATCTAACCCAGGAAGTCATTTGCTTCAAACCAAAAAGATATACGTATAGAAGAGTTAATGTTTATCAATGAATATTTTTGTTTTATATACACTTCAAACCCCTTATATTTTTTTATATCATGATTATATAAAAAACATAAGTATATAAAATATAATGAGATGTTTTTATGTTTATTTTAAGACCTAAAAACACACACACTTGCATCAAATGGGTTATGAAATCACCGTTCATGTGTACGGAGTACTACCGCCTTGCAAATCGATGTTATTTTTTTCCATTAACAACATTAATGGTTGGAAATAATGATGTACATACAATTTATATAATATATTTTTGATATTTATGATTTTATTATGATTCTTTAATTTTTATATAACACATTCATTCGGGCCTTCCATTTTTTTGGGAGACGATAATGTTGTTCGTGTGTACAGCTAACTGCCGCCAAACAAAGTGAAGTGATTCATTCATAATTTATCGGGAATATATTAAGGATGGATTTAATATAAATATTTTATATATATAACAAAAAATTTATACTGTAATGATTATATATATATATATATTAATTACCTTTTTTTATTTCAATATGATAGGAAAATGCAAACAACGTTCTTACGTACATACGACATACCATCTCCATGAATGGTGTATTTCATTTCCTATCACTATATTTTATGGGTTTATATAAATAAATATATAATGAATATATATGATATTTATATCATGTATATCATTCTGTATATTATTAAATCATGATCTAATTAATATGACCAAGAATAACAGGTCAAAACATGTATGAAAAACAAATCAGTTATTACCATAAACATATCATTGACATGGAATTATTAATAGATAAGTAATATAAATTCATAAGTAAATAATATATTGTATTATATATATGAATATGGTTTGTGATAGATTTATAATAATATTAAATTTATTATATAGGAGGGCTTAACAGCTATGGTGATAGTCAAGACTGAATGTATGGGGATTTCTAGTCTATCGATTATTTATGCTAGACATATTCTATATTCACCACTCGTTTATTTTATGTGGTGTATATAATACAATATGAAGTGTTAAATAAATAATTTAATTTATGTATTTATATAAATAGTTTAAATTTATTTTATTCTCTCATGGGGATCATGATTTAAAAGTTACTCAAGCAGTAAGTGACTTAAAGTCACCTTTTACTTTCGTGTGACACATGTTATATCTATCTCCTCTTTCTCCTATGTAGTGTATATACATCCAATGGATTTATTTTATGATTATTATCTATGAATTTATTTTTATTTAAAAATATATTTTTGGATATATCTTTCATAGTGTTATGATTTCAAAGTTACCATAGTGGTTAGAGATTTTTCCCTCATTTTCCTTGTTTGAGACACATGTGATATTATGCACCTGTATTATTTTACGAGGGGTATATACTACCAATTTGACATGTTATGTCATTAATATAATAATTTTCATGATATTTTTAGAATTATTTAATGTTATTATATCAGAGATACTTTTATTCAAATTTGCTAAAGATTTAATATTTTACGTTAAAATCTCATTGTTTATCATGATTGTTTATGATTATACTTATAATGATATAATATTCTGATCTATCTCTCAATAATTCTTATGAAGTTTTTTACCCTATGTTTTTTCATGATATATTCAAGTTGTGGTACCATTTTTCCACTCATTGGTAATTATGATAAGTAAGAAAATGTTTTTTAGAAAATCTGACATTATTTATCTCTTCATTCAAAAATATATTTTCTTTTAAAACCATGTCTTATAAAAATGTTTTCAAAAATTATTTTAAATGGTATTTCAATTTAATTTTCAAGTAAAAGTATTATTATAAAAATTAATATTTAATTTTTTTTAATGATTTTAAAATCTTCATTTAAAAAATTTCAAGGTTATTTTTAAAATAAAAAGGTTTTCAAAATGATTTTTATGTTTTAAAAAGTGTATTTCAAAGGGGTATTGATATTTTTCCTCAAGAAATGATTTAAATGATCCTATAAAAAATATTTTCCATCTAATATGACATTTTTGGTGTTTCATTTTCCTTATGAGGGATATGATCCAAGGATACCATTCATATTATTTCTCTAAATAGTTTATGTTTTGATGGAATAATATTTATAGAAACCATTTCTTTTATATAGTTCAATATTGTTTTAAAGAGATTCTTATGAAACTCATTTATTTTCCATAGGTTGATCATGTTTCAATATAATGACATATAACCCATATCTTTTCCTTAAGTTAATCATATTATAAAAAATAATGATAGTGTTTATGAGTTTTTATGATGATATATAAAATAAATGTACTTTATTGATGTTGTGGTTCTGAAGAATTAGTTATATGATGGGGTATCCCAAATTGAAATTGGTAATACCATTACAGCTTATATGATGGCATGGATCAGATAGAAAGGGGTAACCTTGTTACAAATTATATGTTGGGGTGGCCCATATGGCACCGGGTAAGCCCATTATTACTTATATAATGGGGTGGACCATATAGTAGTAGGTAAGACCATTAATACTTATATGATGGGTGTCCCAGATAGAATCGGGTAATTCTATTAGAGATTATATGATAGGGAGACCCATATAGCATCGGGTGAGATCATTCTATCATACAACATGTGTGTGCCCAGATAGCTCTCCAATTCAATAGGTAATGATTCATATCTCATGAGATAGATATGGCTGGAATGGGGACTGAACCAAGTTTGTTAAGGGATTTTGTCTAATAAGGTGGTCTTGGGAATGAACCTTGAATACTATGATGGTTTGGGGAGTGAACCTTTTCCACTAATATAGCCTCGGAAGTGACCCTTGACTACTATGGATATCATGTCATATGTTTATGTGTCTACCATAATTCTATGTATTATTCATATGTTATACTCTCATGGATTATTTTATTGATTCTTGTATGATTCATGTCTTATGATCTTCTAATACTTATTCTATGAAACATGTGTATGATCTTTGATATGAATCGTATGATCTTTAAATGTTATGTTAATGTTATTATACCCTTATGTTCATGTTTTGCTTACTTATCTCCTTTATTTACCCATATTGAGCAACTGAGCTCAGACATTATTATGTTTCCCATGATGAATAAAGGTTTCAGGTAGTAGTAATGAATGGGAAGAGCTTGTAGGGAAATGTTTAATATCCTTTACCATGTTAGAGGATTTTCTTAAAATTTTCCAAATATACTACACAATTATGGTCCTCATGGATGTACTTTTGTAATGAGATGAATATTGATTTAAATAACTAATAGAAAAATATATTTATCGATTGATAGGATTTATCAGTGCTAGCTAAAATCTCCACTAAAGGCCCAATTTATCATCATGTTTTTTGTGCTGAAAAAGGGGGCCTTTATCCGTTTTTTTAGAAATGCTAAATGGGGTCTTTATAAACACTGGTATAGGGGGTCCTTTATCAGTGCCTATAAAAATTAAATGGTAAATCCACCTGTATTCAGTAAGAAAAAGAGAGTCGTTAAAGGGTGACATTAATTCTATTCTATTAAAAATAGTTGGAAATAGGGGGACTTTATCAGTATTAGGAATAATGCATTGATAAAGGGTGGCCATTATTGGATATTTTTTATAAGCACTAGTAAAGGACCCCCATTATCAATGCCTTTTTTTCTAGAATTGATAAAAGTTATATTTCATTAAAAAAATTATATTTCATTAAAAATAATATATAAATATAAATATATTTATATTGATATAAATATTAAATATATTTTTTAAATGTGTTTTAGATAAGTCTAAATACTCTTTTACACTTAATATAAAATATATTTAGTAAAAATTGATTATATAAAAAATTAGGTAATATTATTTATTAATAATTTTCTAATCATTATTGATTAATGGTCATTTAATAATAGTTGAATGATATAAAAACTAAATGAATTAATTAATGGTCTAAGATAAGTTGATAACATGACTATAACTTCAAATGACCATTACTTTTGATATGAGGGTCTATTTGGGCTCTAACACATGTCAAATAAAAGCATACAAAGATCTCGACACCATGATGACTATGGGAACCCACAATCACATATTTCAAGGCTATGAAAGGCTAATAAGGCCTCCAAAACGGATATTTTAGTTAGGGTACCATAATTTTTTGACATTCGATGGAATTTCGTCCTTGTTTAAGGGGGTATTATTTTTTTATTGAGACTAAATTTATTCCATGGTATTAAATTTATATTGATATTATTATTTTCAAGATTTATTATTCTTCAATATGTAGTTTTATTTATAATTTAACATATTCATATTTTCTTATGTTTACTTATTATACAACACTTGCATAAATACATATATCAACAGATTTATGTAATAATGTATTTTTAAATACATAAAATAAAAATTTATTATTATTTATATTTAATGTAAAAAATAAACCATTTTATTTAACTTATCAAAATGAAGCAATATGTATATATATATATACCTATAATAGTAATGTTTATATATAAACATGTGTGTTTTTGCAAACAAATGTATTTATATTATAATATATGTAAATAAATTCATATTCTAAAAATGTATTTAAAACAATATATTGCCATTTTTTACATTATAAAAATATATGAATATATATATACACCCTTATACAAATATATATTTATATAATGTTTATATATACATATATGTGTGTATTATTAAACGGAAATATATTTATATTATTTTTTAGTATATCTAAATGAATATAATATATAATATATTTTAATATGTATGAGTGTATATGTATCAAACACACACAAAAATATATTTTATAGATTTATTCAAAATTAATTTTATAAATATATGAATAAAAATTTATATGTAAATATATATATAAAGAGATATATCATTAAATGTAGAACCTAACATCTTGGTGCAATGGTAAAGGTGTTCGAGTTCTACTGTACAGAAATCAAATAAGGTGCATGCAGGGGGTGGAATTTCACAAAGAACTAATAAAGATGGTTGGAACCACTGATAAATTGGTGGTTGGCAGGTGGGTTAAAAGTGTTGATAAAGGGGTGGGAAAGTATGGATAAATTAGAGGCTCAAAGATTTCCAAAAAATATAATTTCTCCCATTTTTTATCACTTCTTTAGCAATGTTAAAGGGAGAATTTATCATTTCCTTTTTTGAGGGATGATAAAGCTTTTTGTTTAGCCTCTCTTCTATATTCAGCGCATTTATAAGCGTTCGTAATATCCCCTTACTAGAACTATTAAAAGAAAATTATTAATTGGTAAATGGTGTAAAATCTATGTATGAGAAGAATGGGTTTCTATATCCATCTTCGGGTCAAGTGTGAGTAAGATAAGGATATCTAAGATTTATATTAGAAAGGTAGTGGTCTTGTAAGAATTGGGCACTAAAACTAGAGTTGGTGGGATATAGTTAGGACTATGATACATGCATTGAGGAGGATATCGGTGAAATTTAACTTTTGTGGTATGGTTTGGAAGATGATTTAGCTATAAGTTGGTTAGTGAAATGTGGTTGGGTCATAAAGGGATACTTCTTTGAGGAAAATCATCAAACACCCAGTGAATGGATACCATTTCACTCACATCCAATGAATGGAAAAGGAGTGAGTCCCCTGTTATTTGAACACCAATGTAAGGGACAAAACAACCAACAATTAAAAAAAATCATCTTTTCATTAATTTTCTTCAATATATTTGATAAATATTCTTCAACAAGATTTATTTTCTTGGAGATTCATTTTCATGCATATTCTTCAGTGAACACTGTTAATTTTCCAAATAAACTCTATGCTGGAGGATATTCCATCCTCCCACACCTAGAACAACATTTATCTTTCTTAGAACCTCTTGAGGCTTCAGTTGAAGCTTCTCTAATCATGACTGGGTTTAATTATTGAGATTTTATTGTGATATGTCCAATTAGAATGAGGATGTGGCCAGACTATGAAGGCTGGTCAAGTTTAGATGACATCATGGAATAAGTGGGGATGGTTGACTATAAAATTACAGAACTATCTATGGTTGATTTATATTTTCTTTTATAGTATATCAAATAAGTATCATTAGTAGATCCAACATTAGAGGGTTCATCATGGTCAGTCAACTTCCCATATTGTAGTCAGTCCAAATCACCTTATGTCGTCCCATGGATTTCAACATGATGTATTTTAAATGATTTTTCAAATTTTCATGAGTGGTCATGCTGGTTATTTTAAGTGGATCGACCGCATGAAAGATGTCATGGTTTATTGAGATATCCAATAATTAGCTTGCCTTTGTCATTTTTTACCTTCAACATGAAGAATTGAAAGGTGAATTCTATATAGGATTACTCATGATTAAGATAATATAAATTGAAACATTAAAAACTAGAATTTAAATACCTCAAAACATAATTGCATATAAAAACATCAAATCATGAATTTTGTTTTAAAGAAATTTAAAAAAATTAAAAAAGTAATCATCAAGATTAAATACATTCGATCATTTTATTATATAGTAAAATCCAAACGATGAAAATAATGAAACATAGAATAATGATACTTATAACAATGAAATTCTATTTTTGAAAATGTAAATTTATTTATTTAAATTAATCATAAATGAAAAAAATAATTATAAATCCATATTCGATAAATTTAACAATTTATTATCAAATTCTAAAATGTAGAAATTATGTTTAAATTACCCATTTTTTTCATGATTAAGGGGATAATTACATTTAAATACATTAAACAATTTAATAAATATAGAATATTATAATACTCCCACATGTAAATTTTTTTAATTCTAAGAAATAAAACTATTTCAATTATGAAAAAAAAATCAATTATTTGAATAGATATGTCCTTCCTAGACTTATGTAAACAAATGACGGATGAAAAAAATAATAAGTTCATCTATTATTTAAATTATCATTCCTCTTATATAAATTAATCTCATTTCCTCACTTTTATTATGTTCATGTTCAAGTTCTAGAAGTGAGATAGATATATTTTTTTAGAATTTAAATTTCAACAAGGGGCACTTCCAATTATCCCTTTCACCAAAGTTACTTTAACTAGAGTTCTGGTTTTCACTTCATTGATAAAACTCAAATTAATTTACAATAAATAAATTTCCTCATTATTTATTTTAGATCAATATTACCCTCACATAAATGAATTAATTTTTTAAAAATATACACTTATTAAATTTTTCTCACCCAATTATGTGGTAGGAACTTATTTAGTATAAAAAATGAAATTTTCTCGATCACATATTGCCTAATGTCTCATAGCTTCATCATGGTACCCCAATTACTCATTTTAATCTATTTATAAAGGACTTATATCACCTTTTTCAGACTTTTCTCCCTAAGGTGTTTATTTTTCTGAAGTCCTTAGTGGATTGAATAATGTTCAAAATTATTGCGACCGCATATTTTAATTTCAGTTCCCCAAATATATTTTCACTCACAAAATATTTATATGTTATAGGGCCAAATTTAAATGGATGTTCAAACCAAATTCAATCAATATTCATTTAACAAACACAATTTAAGAAACAATGAACTCATTTCATTCTAGATTGGTATTTTTCCTACATAAGAAAGAATTTGGAACAAGTTTTTATAGATAAATAAAACCCCAAATATATGAAAACAAAATAATTCATAAACTTTATAAAGATATAGAAAAATTAATTTTCCATTAAAATTTGATTTATTTTATTCAAATAAAATGCCTATAAATATCCGATGAAATGTATAAAAAATATTTACATTTTATGTTACTACCCCCTACACACACTTATATTAACATAATTTTATTTAATTATAGCATGAATTTATCAGAAAAAAATAGTTTTAAAATAAAAACATATAGACTACTATGAAGGAAAGATAAAACCAAGGGTTATTTTATTTAATATCAGCAGGGAAGATGTTGGAATCATCCACCGGATCATTCTATAAGTATTAAAGAAATATCTCCCTCAACTAAGCATTACCCAAAAATGTTTAATATGACTCAGATACCTTTATATCAATAACACCAAAGGGAAATGTTTTAGTTGCTTTATAAGGCCCAGTCCACTAAGAATAAAGTTTACAAGTCCCGACCTTCGTTCTTAAATAATAAAGAAACACTTTTTATCCCACATTAAAGATAGGTTTTGGAATAATTTTCTCATAGATATATTGGTAAGACTCTTTATATATAATTAAATTATTATAAACATAGATTTTTAATTATTCTAGTTTTATCATCTCCAATATATTATTTTCTCCATATTTTCCAAATTCTAGGTTTACCTTCTTCATAGGAAAATTGGATTTAAGCTGAAACTCATTAGAAAAATAAAAATTATTTCCATAAACAATTATATAATGTGGAATTCCTTGGTATTTTTTAGGTAGTTATAGATGCCCACAATTTATCTTATATATTTATAATCCATTATTTCATGGTGGGTTTTACGGTCCTCTCAAAAATCATCTTAGTATATCTACTAGATACCTTTCCATTCCTATTTTTATGTGGGAAGTATAATGTTTATGTCTTCTGATTAACTCTATATTTATTCATGAAATATTCTATGTTCTTATTGTATAAATGTGTTCCTTGGTCACTAATTATTTCATGGTGTAGTCTAAATCTATAGAAAAATGTAAGTTCTTTGAAAGCTGATGAAAAATATAGAATCATCATTTCTGGTCATTTTTTCTTTAGAAAACATAGAAACGTATCCCACTAATATTTAAATTTAGTAGCGACCAAATGAGAAAGGAAATAAACACATAAATTTTAATCCACAAATATAAAATACATTATAAAAAATAATGGGTTTTCAATCATTTCTTGTCTTCGGTATACTCTACTAGTGATTTGATAGTTTGGGAGGGATTTGAAAATTTTATGTGAGTCTCTAAAAAATAAAGGAACAAATGAACAACCATTTAACACATTACTAGTTGTTCTATGAGGTCCAAAAATTCCACCATGTGAAAGTGTATGAATAATTGTTGGTATAGATTTAATCTCTTCCTCTGGGATTTATCTCCTAATTACTTGGTCATTAAAAATATTTGATAAGTACATATCATCCCAAATAATAAATTTTGAATCATATTTCAATTTAGAAGTTTTATTATTGGTAAATAATGTGAGTTAATTTTGTGTGACTACAAATTTGACTAAATCTGGGTTCTAAGGAACATGGGTGGTTTTTTACAATTATTCACCAAGGAAGGAATCATCCATGTTAGTATCTGCTGGAGTTTCTAACTCGGTATTGATAGGAAATATACTCATGTGGTCTGCAAATATATTTTCATAGCTCTTATTATAATTTATTTCTTTGTTGAATTCATGTATAAGAAATATTCATCTCGCAATACTTGGATTTGAATTATATTTCTTGGTCAAATACCTATGTGTTTATTGATTATAACTGATAGTTACATTACTTCTTAAAAATTAAGCCTAGAAATTTCTAAATAGAGATCAATTGAAAAAAACATCTTTCTATATTATTATATAATTTATTTTTATAGTGTCTAGGACCTTAGAATTGTAGGTTATAACTTTTTAGTGTCCATAAACATTGAGCGAAACACATCTATAATAGATTTGTTTGAATCATCAAATAGTATCTCAAAGTGTTCATTCTAGTTAAGAGGGTTGATTATATGGGTAGTGCTAATGGTTTCTTTGATAATACCAAAATATTTCCTATATTAATCATCAAATAAAAAGTAAATTTACTTATAAAATTGGTTATCTAGGGGAAAATTAAACTTTCTAAATTCCCAAATAACCCTTTGTGTAATATATTATAACATAAAAATCATCTAACATGACGCACAGTGTTGTGGTAAGTCCAGTTTGATATCACATTAATTTTGATCTTTTCCATTTAAATACCATCCATAAAAATTATGTGACCTAACACATTTCCTTTCACCATCATAAAATGGAATTTTTCAAAATTTAATAATAAAATATTTCTTAAAGAATTTTCAGAAATTATTTTTCATACTCCAAATAAAACATCGAAAACAAGTTCCTTAAATAATAAAATTGTCCCAGAATACCTCTAATAAAATATTAATCAATTATGAAAAAAATATTTCCATTTATCATTGAAATGTACCTAGGGAATTACGAAGTCAATATATAATCCTGTAGAATTAAAATATATAGAATTGGCATTGGAATATGGTCTAGTCATGGAAATATTGAGATATTGAAAATAATAAATACCCATTAAAACCATTAATAAAATAATAGTGACCATTACACTGTATCCACTCAAACATTTGGCCAACCAAGGGAATGGGGAATTTTTCTTTTGGGTCACATTGTTCAATTTCTAGTAGTTAATGTAAAATCTCTCTCTATTATGAAATCATGTGGTCACTGACTCATTATCCTCATTCAATAAAATGGAATATGTATATTTCCTTAGGATAATTTGAATAGGCCTCACCCATTGTGTGTCCAAAATTGGGTATATGATTTGAGCTCCTAAATGTATTTCTACTTTTCTTATTATAACTTTCAGGAGGGTGAGGATGATCCTTCTTTTCAATTATCTCAGTGGTTTAGATTCCCTTTCTCTCCTAATCCTATGAATATAGGTGGTATGGATAATCCTTGGAAGGTATCATAGTGTCCATAATATTAAACAAATGTTTTTTTTTCAAATTTTACAAATTTATTTATGTTTATTTAGTAATATATTATTTGAAATTATGATAGAAGGTTTCTCATTTTCTATTTAATGATCGTATTTTATGTTGGATGGAAACATCTTCAATTCTATTTTGGTCAATTTTTAATGATGTTTTTGACTTATTATTATGCATGATAGAATCATACAAGTGAAAACAATATAATTTTTTGATTTTTTTTGATTAAATCATTAAAATAACTTTTATCACATTCTTTAAATTGTTTTGTACATAAAATTGATTTCTAATTATATCCATTTTCAAAAATGTATTCATCTTATTAATTATGTGTTTCCAAAGTTTCTCTTAATCATATTATATCATAAAAAATTTGAATATAATATTTGTAACTATAAGGAAACTCAAAATGGTTCTATATAAACACATATTTCTACTCATAGAGATATTTCATTGAATCAACAATACTAAAGGTCAATATTCTTTCTCCAAAATAATTTGATAGTTTCCCCTTATTAATAATTCTTATTTTCTGGTATTAATAATAAATGGTCTTCTTAATATAATAAGGTTGTTAACTTTATCTCTCTCTTACCCCACATTTATAATGTACAATTTAGATGGGAACAAAAATCCTTGTACAATTACTGTAACATCTTCTAAAACACCAACTTGATAGGATGTGGTTCGGTTAGAATGTGGTAAAACCACTCTAGTGGGTTTGATCTCACCTATATATAGAGATGAATAAATTGAATAACTCATCACATTAATCAATACTACCAAGTCACAGAGTGTTTTTGAAAAAGGTATTTCTTTTATGGTGAAAGGGATGGAGATAGAACTTAAATGTTGTAATTTCCTAGGTATTTGTGGTATAAAAATAAAAGATACATATCTACATAAATTTACCTATTGGTTTCCTTGTAATCACCACTTATTAGTGAAAAAAATTAAACTTTTTCATACCTTATGATTTTTTGGATTCCTTCTAGTAAATGGATGTCGATATCCATTATTTTGAACATCTCTATGATATCATGCCCAAGTGACTCATCAATGATTTTATTTGATGGCCTTACTCAAGAAGAGAAGGGATGTTAGGGTTGATGTAGATCTTTCATCTTGGTCTTCCCATTATCCTCATTAAATTGGGGTGTATCCATTATTACTTCTCTTTAAATCTATTTTTATGGATCAATATTTCATGTATTGGTGTTATTTCCACTTCTATCCTTGGTTTTAGATGGGGGTATCTATTATTTCTTAGATATTTTTTGTCTCCTTAATGAAATGGAAATAACATTCCATTTTTTCATAAAAATGGGATGATTAGAAATTTTATCCAAAAAATAATTTTTCTCGTCATTGATGGATGACATGGCTAGGTTATACTATCATTGAAACTCATATGGTACTAATACACGAGTTCTAAGAGTAGTGTTTTAAGTTGTGTGAGCCTCCACATGTTGTTTCTATCATGTACTTATAGGATGTTTCTCGAGATTGTACTTTTTAAATTTTATAGAGGGATAAGGGGTTCCTCTTTCAAAGGGTTGTGGTTGGAAAGATGGATGGAAGTTATATGGAAGGGGGTATTTCTTATTATTGGTTCCTAAATCCAATGTGAGTATTATAATACTATCTAAATATTGGATTACTTGCTGGTTTTTATTAGTATAGTACATGGTATATGGGATCACTAATCCCTTTCACTTGTGGGTATCTATTAGTAAAGTACTATAATGAGTGATAGACTTGGTTGACTCAAGGGGGTGTATTATGTTTTTTTATTATACCATATTCATAGTTATCTACCATGAAACATAGGGTAGTTATTCGATTTCATTTTTATGCAATGGGATGTTAGAACAATTTACCTCTGAACTTCTCTTGTGGATGTTTATGCATGGAATTTTTTTAAGAGACACCCTAAATAAGTTCTCTTATTTTTGTAGGAATGTTATCTATTAGTCCTCCTCCTAAAGAAGAATCCAGTCTATTTTTTTCATTCTTCATTGATCATTGGTTGAATAAAACCAAGAAAGAATGATTCTAAAAAGGTTGATGAGGTTACTATATTAATATTCATTTTAATCTCTCCCAAAACTCATAGGGGGCTTCTCCAGTATCATGATTAATTTCATAAATCTCTTTCCTCAACAGAGTACTCAAGGTAGGGCTATATTTATAGAGGAATTATTTTCATAGCTCATGTGAGGTGGTGACTTATGCAAGATAGAGGATTTAGATCCACTCCTTGGTTGATCCTTCAAGAGATAATGATAATGAATTTAATCTAATTTAATCCATGGTGACTCCCCTAATTATGGGGCTACTACAGACTTATCCATGTACTATAATGTGTTTTTAGGTCATATCCTAACAAAACATGAAATATAAGTATCAAACTAATCTTTATTGTTTTAATATAATAATATTTTTTGATTATTTTGTAGTTAAAGTAGGTTACCATTGTTAAAATTTTCTGTTTAATTTTAATCAATGAAACTATTCAATTGAAATTTATTTTTTTCCATACATTCACTTCTAATAGTAACATAAGTAGAACAAGAAGCTATGGAGGTAGAGTCAATCAATGGAACTGTGAAAAACACTCTTTCTAATTCTTATGTGATTCTAAAATTCGAAATTCTTTCCAGCATAGTTCATTCAACATCTTTCTAAAATCCTATTAGGTGAGATAAAATAGATATAATCTTTTGTTGAATTCATTTTAATACAAAATTAAACACTAAACATTGTCCTCCCAAATAATATTTCTATGTTTATGAGAGGTCAACTGTAGGGCCCTTAGAAAATGAAATTATGAAACCAAATTAAATGAAGTAGTAGTGGAATCAGGTTTTCTCTGGAGAGATTAGTGTTTTGGATGTATTTG
Organism: Viscum album; assembly: GCA_963277665.1. Lineage (NCBI taxonomy): Eukaryota > Viridiplantae > Streptophyta > Magnoliopsida > Santalales > Viscaceae > Viscum > Viscum album. The sequence continues at coordinate 769,301,996 of OY728126.1, forward strand.
TTATATCCCATACCCAAATTTTAGCCACATGATCTCAAGCATATCTCCCCAAATTCTATAGGTTTTCATATAGTAGTAAGGACTGAGGTGAGTCATGTGGGGAGACTATTCCCTCATTACCGTAGTATCACAATAGAATATCAATACATACAATTGAAGAAGAAAATAAATAATTATTCACTGAGAATTGATGCAAGAAAGGAATACAACTATAATCCAGGAACGTCATATATACAATGATGTAGGTGATAAATGTATCTATAAATCATCTAGAATAGTACATATAAATAAAATATAGTACAAGTATCCCAAAAAGAACATATGACAAAAAAGTTACAGTAGTATCACAGGCCTCGACTTGGTCATATACCCCTACTCTAAAGCCATAATCAACAACCTATACCATGGCGCTTTCCCTTATCATTACCTACAATAGTATAGTCTCTTTGGGTCCCAAAGGTGGCCCAAATAGAGTGTGAGATATACATCCCAGTAGGTGACCTCCCAAGGTCAATACAGCTCTAACATCAATAAAAAGTGCTATCAGGTGTAAAAAAAGTAGAGTAAGTATTTATGCCCACAGCATGAGTCCACTTCCATAAGTAAAACCAAAAAACCTCTCAAGGATACCTACAATAAGTGTCAGCTCCTAACAAGTTAGATATAACAAGTACTAGTCACACGACCACGTCGTACATCTATCGATATCAAGTAACCCACATCCACTCTTTATAAATAAGTATTGACCATAAGGGCTAGATCCAAGGTGTCACGTACTAGGGTATCCAGGTAATAAGTGTATACAATGATGGGCCAGATCCAAGGTGTAGCTGGCCAAGGAACCCAAAATGAGTCCCATGGGCTTCTCAATGGAGACTCGGTCTAGGCACTGGATGGATTCCCAAGAGCTTGTATATTAATATGTCCTAAGATAGTCCAAGAAAACAAGATCCACGGTGTAGTAAGGCCTGAGGAATCCCATAGAATAAAGACCTAAGGGGCAGAGTCAACCCAAGGTTTCCACTACTGCATTCCAAATCCTTGGAGAGAAGTGCATGGCATCTATCAAACCATTCATTCAATTTGTTCAATTTAGACAATGAAAATCCATTTGAGTATATCCACTCACATAACCAAGTACAAGACATGTGTATACCCACTCAGGAATTCCATTTATCATTCGCAAAACATATGGGCCTACCCTCCCATATTGATTATCTAGTATGAATGTAATCATTTTATATAGGTATAACCACCCGTAACATCCGTTTAACAATAACATTCCATCAGAATAAGCATGGTATAAAAAGATATCACTAAGAAAGAAATAAGTACATCTCTTAGGAAATTTATTCAAGACTATGAAGGCATTAACGAGCTTACGCTAACTATGAAACCACAATCACACACCCATTGGGTGGTTTAAATAGGCATAGATAAGTTATTTACTTAAGGCACACCCCATGGGTGACCTTGAAATGAGAAATAGGTGTCATCACACCTAAACAAAACCTAAGGGCATCCTCACTATGTGCGACTAAGCTTTCTACTTGTGGCTCGCTCAAAAATAGGGTCGCGTTGGAATGTCCGGTGGGCGACAAAAACATCTACTGCCAAAAAAGCACCAAAATAATTGTAGAAAAGCATATACCACCTACCTCATCTCGGTAGTAGAGAGCTAATCCAGCATCAAGTCCTGATTCATCCAGGTTTATGAGAAATCAGAGGAAGGGATGAATAATGTAATATTATGGAATATGAGCCTAAAATCAAATAATAGAAAATTAGGTTAACAACAATAATGGATAAAAAGGAACTTAGGCCATATCAATATGGATCCAATGAGATGATCAACAGCTAAAACAGATATCAACTGAAAAATCTGGCCCAAAGCCTAGCTTATGAGATTAAAGGGAGAGCTCCATGGTGAGGGGTTCTATTTATTAAAGGAAACCTCAAAATGGATTTAAAAATAAAATTTTAACATTTATTAAAATTTAAAAATCACATTGTAGGATTTCACAGTTTACCTGCACGGTTTCCCAAAACATGCAGAAACCATTCATAGCTCACTAACTTTAAGGGGCTCATTGCATGATTACCCCCACACAGTTTGACTAACCATGAAATAAACATTTGTAAACTATCCTCTAAAATTCTATAACTTTCTATTCTTACCACATGATCATACAGCCTCTACCGCAAGGTTTTAAACATTGTGTGTAAGCTACTGCATCCACTCTCATGGTTATCTTAACCTTGCACAAGTCGTGCTCAAACCACACGCTTGGCCATTTTCATCCCAAAAGTTGGTTCTAGGATCCAAACAAGCCCCAGACACCTCCAAAACACTTGTGAACCAAATGGGTATATACATAAACAATATAAAATTATTTAAACTAAAAATAAAATGGACCTATACCATCTACAAAAACCTTGGTTCTTACTATCATCCCCCTTATAGCAATTCATCCTCTAATTTCTCTCTGAAGGGTGGTCAAGGTTCGTCTGAGAATAACTCCAGCCACTGAACCTGCACATCGGCCTTATTTTCCCAAGTATCTTCCTATAAACAGTTGTGCTTCAACATCACATGTAATAGAGAAACTGATTGGCCCTGGATAACCTTTTTTCTCTTGTCAATGATGTGTATCATATGTTCTTCAAAGGATGTATCAACCTGAAGCACATCCTCCTTAGGCTCAAAAGTGTGAGATGGGTCATGCCCTACCTAATGGATAGGAGACCCAGTGATGAAGTTCTCTAGAATCCTCTAAATTTCTCTATATGTCCACCATGTTCCAGAAAATTCAAGACTTCTCTATAGTTCTCAGAACACCCCTTATGCCTTGAAGGCTCCAGAACACTCTAGGCCCCAATAGAAGGATGTGGATCTCAATGAGTTCTAGAATGATTCAAGTATATTCTAGTATAGTATCCTAGAATTATCTAGAATCAAGTAGAAGTGAACATTTTCTAGAATTTTGTAATCTTTTCCAACAAACCCTATATAAAGGGAGAGGCTCTTCGTTTGTAAAGACACATAGAAGTTGAGAGAAATTAAGAACTTCTTTGAAATTGTGTCCTGTGAGATTTTCAAGAACTTACCATAGATCATTACATCCGTTGAGAGTATCAAAAGGCTTAAATTTTCTATTCTTTGGGTGAAGAAACTAGCTGGGTGCTACATGAGAGCTTAAAAGAATGCCAAGTCCTGTGATAGATGGTATCAAGGGTGTTCAAGGTAATTTTTTATGCTATAAAGATCAAATGCGGAATATCCAAATTTTATGTACAAGAAGGGGACCCTAACTCATGTTCCTAAGAAGAGGGGTGGGAAGTCCTGTGAGACCGTCATGACTCTTGAGGATCACCTCCTAAGGGTGGAGGGGTTCCTTGTTGATATGTAGGAAAGGCTCGAGTATGTCGAGGGAGATGACAAGGAAGGGGCATTAGGCATCATGGGACTACGTGATGTGCTCTTCACTCTCCAAGACCGAGTGGTGTTAGTTGGAGGTATGCTAAGAAGAATGCTTCCAAGAAATATTCCTTCATGGATTAGACAAAGAAAATCTTGGCACTACCTGGGGATGAGATGACCAGATATGACCGGACTGTCAATCAACATAAGAGGTAGTGGTCCAATTACCATGGTGAGTTGGTAAGTGGGGTGATTGTACTAGAAGAACCAAAGATCGATGTGCCTCATCTAAACAACTTCAATTGAAATAAATATGTCAAAGAGGTAAACAACTTCTTTTGGAAAATGGACCAATACTTCAAGGCTATTGGCTTGATGGAAGACATGAGCCATGTGAAGACTATCATTCTTTACTTTGGTGATGATGTATCTATATGGTAGAGGATGAAGCACCAAGAGATCAAGGATGGTGGGAAGGCACTTCCATCATGGGAAGAGTTCAAGAAATGGTTATATGCTCAGTTCTACCCTGAGGAGGCAGATTGGGAAGCAAGGGACAAGATGTGAACTTTGAAGCATATGGGGATAATCCATGAATATGTTTGGGAGTATGTCTCTCTAATGCTCTTGGTATGTGAAAAGCCTGACTATGATCACATGTATGATTTCATCAAGGGTCTTCAAAACTGGGCACAACAAGAGGTGTGAGGTCAAAGACCTAAGACCTTCACTGAAGTTGTTTCTATTTTCATGTCTTTGGTGGAAAAAAGGAAAAGGTTGAATCAACTAAGACCAAGAAAGAGTAAATGGGTAAAGCTGTGGGAGACCAAGAAAATTGCTATAACCAAGATTCCCATGACAAGGGGAAGTCCAAAGAGTACACAAAGGACTTATAAATAGAACACAAGCCCCAGCGATGCTACTTTTGTGATGGGCCCTGTACATGGAAGGAATGTCCCAAGGGAAAAGAGCTCAACTCCATGTTTGAAGAGAAGAAGGAAATTCCTGAGGAGTGGAAAATGGGAACTCTAAGGCTCTTCAATGCAATTTAGGTGATGAACCCATCTAACGCACCACCTAAGGATGGGTTGTTGTATTCAAAGTTGGAGATGAATGGTAAGGATACCTTTGAAAAGCTCAACATGAGGCCACACACAACTTTGTGCCTGAAGACAAGGCGAGGAGACTTGTGCTAGTTGTATTGAATATAACTAGTCGCATGAAAGCTGGGAATTCCACACGTCAACTAGAGAGTGGTATTTTTAGTGGAGTTACCCTTTGTATTGGTGAATGGAGGGGTGCTATTTATCTCATAGTTATTCCCATGAATTTCTTCAATATAGTATTGGGGATGGATTTATTCAAGAATTACAAGGCCATACTGACACCAAACTTAGAGAAAATGGTGATCATGGAAGAGAGAAGCCCATGCATAGTGAGGAAAAAGGTATGTGGAATTCATGACTTGTCTTTACGTTCTAACATGCAAGTGAAAAATGGTTTCAATAAGGGATAGGATAATTTCCTGGTTTCTTTGAGAGAAGTTGGGTTAGTGGACAACAACCATGAGTTTTCGAAGGAGGAGAAAGGCATGCTAAGAGAGTTAAGTGACATCATGCCACCAGAGTTACCCAAGAAGCTTCCACATAAAGGTAGGTGGATAATAAAATTGAATTGCATCCATGATCAAAGACACCACCCATGGAACCCTATCTCATGTATCCACCTGAGTTGGAGGTGTTAAAAATAATGTTTAAGGAGATGTTGGATACAGGAAAAATCCAACCATCACAATCACCATATGGATCACCTGTGTGATGCCAAAAGAATCCTGATGTCTCATTGAGGATGTGAGTGGACTATCAGGCATTGAACAAATTCAGGGTGAAGAAAAAGTAGCTTATCCCATAGATGGTGGATCTCTTTGATCAGATGGGCAAGGAATGGGTGTTCACTAAGCTAGACTTGAGGTCAGGATACTATCAAGTTTTCATTTCTATGGAGGATGTTCCAAAGACCGCATGTGTGACAAGGTACAAATCATATGAGTTCTTTCTTTTCCATTTGGTTTGACTAACGCCCCAATGAAATTTTTAACATTGATAAAAAAATTCTTCCACCAATACTCAGATAAGAGTTTGGTTGTCTACATGGATGATAATGTTATCTATAGTGAGAAAATGGTGGACCATGTGGAACACTTACAAACCATGTTCAAGGTATTGAGGGGGTATGAGTTATATGCGATTAAAGAGAATTGCACTTTGGGGGGATGAAGTTCTCTTAAGGGGAAAAATCAAACGGGGCAATCTCATGATGGATCATGAGAAGATATGTTCTATCGATGAATGGGAGAGGCCAACCAAGGTTCCTGAGCTGAGATATTTCCTTGGATTGGTTAACTATTATCAGATATTCATTTGTGACTATTCAAAGAAGGTTTCTCTACTCACTTAATTTCTAAAGAAGAACAAACCATGGGTGTAGGATGACAAATGCGAAGAGGCATTTGAGGTCTTGAAGAAGACGAGCATGGAGGAACCGGTCTTGAGCTAGGAGGATCCAACCAATACTTATGAGATTCACACTGATTCCTCAGACTTTTCTATTGGGGGTGTTCTTATGAATGAATGAAATCCCATGGATTTGGAAATCCAGAAGTTGAATGACACTGAGAGGAGGTACACTGTTCAAGATAAGGAGATGACTATCGTGGAAAATTGTCTTCGGGCATGGAGGCATTATCTCATGGGGTGAATGTTTTGGGTGAAGACTGAAAATGTTTCCACAATCTATTTCAAAACCTAGAAGAATCTACTCTAAATAAGGAAAGATGGCAGGAATTCTTGGATGAGTTTTATTATACTTGGAGTACATTCCTAGGATAGTCAATGTGGTGGCCAATGCACTCAGCCAATAAAAGGTGTTCAACCACTTATCTTTGGTGGATGATGGGATCTTGGGTAGGATCAAGGAAGGCATGGCGTGTGATCCTATATCCATAAACATCATAGACCTTATGGAAGAGGGAAAGACAAGGATATTTTGGGGGGAGAATGGAACATTATTACCACAAGGAGGATGATATTTTTTCCAAAGTGGTGGAAGCTGTGGAGGGATCTCATCAAGGAGTGCCATGACTCAATATGGGAAGGACATCTAGGGATGGAATGAACAAAGGGATTTCTAGACAGAGTATATTATTGGCCAATGATGGAGGATGATGTGGAGTCCTATGTGAATACTTTCCTTGTGTTCCAACAAGACAATGTGGACAACCAGTTTCCCGAAGGATTATTGCATCCATTTCCCATTATAGAGAGTCCATGGAAGATAGTCACTATGGACTTCATCACAGCATTTCCGATGTTTGAAGGGTATGGGAGCATCATCATAGTGGAGGAGAAGTTCTCAAAGTATGCCACATTCTTCCTCACTCTAGTAGATGTGATGGTAGAGCTCACCACAAGGCTACTCATTTAGAATGTCGTGACGTATTTTTGGATACCATGACACATCATCAGTGATTGAGATCTATGCTTCATGAGTTAGTTGTGGACCAAGATCTTAATATTTTTTGGATCTAAGCTCTAAAACTATACTCCCATATAGATGGGAAGACGGGGAGGGTGACTACCTTATTGGAGTTGTATATGAGGAACTTTTTGAGTTCCAACCAGTAGGATTGGGCTATGTTACTTGATGTGGACCAATTATCCTACAAATTAAAAAGAATTAAGTCAATGGGGGAATATTCCATTTAAGGTAGTGACCAGAAAACAACCCCCCACTCCTCACATAGTAGTACTTGGGAAGAAGTACCAAGGAAGAAACCGAACCGCCCATATTATTTACAAGGAGTGGCATGAGCAGGCTAACATGATAAGAACCCACTTGCACAAAGCTGCCAAGAGGATGAAGAAGTGGGCTGACAAAGGGAGAAGAAATGTGAGATTCTAGCCTGGGGATAAGGTGATGGTGAAACTCTTTCTTTAGCAACAAAAAGAATTTAGGAGGGTGCACAGGGTCTTGATATGGTGATATGAGGAACCATATGAAGTCGTGCACCTAGTTGGGGAGGTATAATACTTCTTGGAGTTTCCTCCCAATATGAAGATTCAACCAGTATTCCATTTGAGTATTCTCAAGCCATATCATGACGACATGGAGGACCCAAACATAAGGGTGTCTACAAGGGAACCTACCCTGGTTGTTGAGTCATATGAAAAGCAAGTGGATCTCAGACTCAATGATTGGATAGATTAGTGGTTTAGAGTGACTTAAATCAAGGAGTACATGATCAAGTGGAAGGGCTTACGAGAGTTCGAGAAACCTGGGAACTTGAAGATAAATTTTTTGAAATTCGGAAGGGAAATCGAGGAGTATCATCAAGAATGAATCAAGGATGTCTCCAAAATAGGTGGGGGAGGGTGTCATGCCCCACCTAATGGAGAGGAGTTCTGGTGATGAGGTTCTCTACAATCTTATAGTGATCTCTACATCTCCACCAGGTTCTAGAATATTCCTGGCTTATCCGGAGTGTTGCAGAACACCCCTTGGGCCCTAAAGGTTCCAGAACATTCTAGGCCTCCATAGAAGGTTGTGGATCTCAACTGGTTTTTGAATGATCCATTTATATTCTACTAGAGTTGGATAGAATACACTAGAATTATGTGAATGTTTACATATTCTAGAATTTATTTGTATTTTCCACTAAACTCTATATAAAGGGAGTGGCACCTGATTTGTAAAGACCCACATAAGTTGAGGGCAATTGAGAGATTCTTTGAAATTGTGTCCTTTGAGATTTTTAAGCACATCCCTTATGATCCTTACACCCATAGAGAGTTTCAAAAGGCTGATATCATCTATGTTTTGAGTGAGAAATCTTGTTGGGTGCAATAGAATATCTTGGGATAAGACCAAGTCCCATGAAGGATATCACTAAAAAATATTAGTGCAACTAAGATACATTGAAGACATCATGTACTGATTGATACATCTGAGGTAACTACAACTGATAGGCAACCAAACCTACTCTCTCCAGAATCTAGAATGTCTCGACATATCATGTTGAATTTTTTCCTTGTCTCATATTATTTTTGTATCCCAACCTCAATGAAACACACAAGAAAACTCGATCCTTAACCTCGGACTCTAGGGTCTTATATGGTTATCGGTGTATGATTTCTGATGAGACCATGTAGTTTCCATTTGCTTATAAATCAATTGCACCTACTCAGAAGTCTCCTACACAAGACATTTTCCCAATAAATTGGCCCCTCCTACATCTAACCAGTATAGGGGAGAACAAAATTTCTTACCGTATAAATCCTCGTAAGGTTCTATTTGTATAGTTTCCTAATAAATGTTATCATAGTCGAACTCAAACAGGGGGATGTTCCTCTCCCAAGAGCCCCTAGAATCAAAGATCAGTGCTTGCAGCATTTCCTCTAACACCTATGTCATACGCTCTAACTATCCATTAGTATGATGGTTGTATGTAATGCTCTGATGTACATGTGTACCATGTTCCCTCTGAAAACTCTTCTAGAAATGAGATGTAAGGTGAGAATCCCTATCAGAAGTGACAGTTAGTGGGACCCCATGTAGTTATACCACCTCATGGATGTACAATATCTTAAGATAAGACACACTTAAGGTCTCATTGATAGGTAAGAAATGAGCGACCTTCATTAGCCTATCAGCACCAACCCACACATCATCATTACCTCAAGGTGATCTTGGTAAACCAATCATGAAATCCCTCACAATATCATGAAATTTCCACTCCAGAATAGGTAACTACTATAGAATCCCATCTGGGAGCTGATGTTCCACCTTCACCTACAGATAGGTGGAACACCTCATAAAAAAACCAACAACCTCAAATTTTATACCCAGCCACTAGTACTGATGGTGCAAGTCATGGCACATCTTTGTGACACAAGGGTGCACTTCCCAAGATGAAGCTTGAAACTCCCTTATAAACTCCTCGCATATATCTACTAGAACTGAAATGTATCCATGGATAAAAAATATCTTATCATTTCCCACCATCTAACTAGGAGGAGGGTTCTCACCTTCCAAACACTCCAGTGGAACTAGGACTTCTGAATCTAATAGACACCACATCATTACTATGTACATCATGGTATAAGTCACAAATAAGGATGATAGAAAAGTATAACCCTACCTATTTTGAACCTCCATATACATCTTAGAATACAATTCCACAAGCATCCACTTGAAATTGGCCTACTTCATTGCCTATATCTGATTCCTCTAACTCAATGCATCACCCACTACATTTCCTTTACTAGGTGTGTAAGAAATATTGAATACAAAAGACTGTAGGTACTCTACCCACCTTCACTACCTCAAATTTAGATCATATCGTGTAAAGATCTATATGTGGCTTCTGTGGTCCATGTACACCACAAAACTCTCTCCCAATTAGTAATGTATCCAATAGCATAAAGCATGAATGACAGAAGCTGAATCCAGATCATGTGTAGGGTAATTACTCTTGTGAGAAATTATCTACTGAGACTAGTATTTTACAAATCTATCGGCCTAGATCAACAATTCCTTCATCCCAATAATTTAATCATAACAATAAATTGTTTACCTCTTTCCCTACTCTGGAAGTATTTGTATTGGTGTTGATGTCAACCTCAACTTATGCTTCTGAAAGGATGTATCACAAAAATATGACCACATGAACTTCATGACCTTCTTAGTCAAGCACACAAATAGCCCTACTAAGCATGAGAAGTCTTGTATGAAATGCATGTGATAACCAGTTATCCCCAAAAAACTCCATATGTCAAAGAAGTTCTTGGGCTGTTTCGAGGAAACAACCGCTCTAACCTTTTCTGGGTCCACTAATACTCATGTCTCTAGAATAATGTGATTATGGAAGTGAAATGGATCCATCCAAAAGTGACACTTTATGAGCTTATCATATAACTGATTCTCTCTTAGTGTGTTAAAAACAATCTCTAGATGGTTGGAATGGTCATGTCGATTTGAGAATACACCAAGATATCATCTACGAAAGCCACAATAAATGAGTCCATGTAAGGATGGAGCACTCAATTCATCTGCACCATGAAAAACACAAGCACATTCATGAGACCGAATGGCATAACCAGATACTCGTATAGACCATAACAACTAAGAAGGGTAGTATGTGGTATGTATTCATGTCGAACACAAACCTGGGGATATCTAAATTTCATGTTGATCTTCATGAACACTCTAGATCCTCAAAGATGATCAAACAGGTAATCTATCCATGAAAATGGATATCGGTTTTTAACCATTAGATGGTATAGTTTCTAATAGTCCACACATAAACTTACGGTACCATCCACCTCTTTGGAAAAAATGACCAGTGAACCCACGAAAAAGTACAGGGTCTGATAAAACCCTTCGCCTCAAAATCCTCTAGCTACATCTTGAGCTCTAGGAACTTCATTGTAGCTATCATATAAGGATGAATGGATACCAGTGCAACTCCTAGAACTAGTTTGATGGATAACTACACCTCTCTCTCATACGGTAACCCAAAAAATTCATCAGGGAATACATCCCTAAATATATAAACCACTGGAGGAAAGTCCACCCAACTCACTCCCTATTCATCCAGAAATTGACTAGAAATATAGGCTGTCATCCTACATAGCCCACAATGCTCAGGTCCAGGTCAGCTCTTCTAGACATCCCATTCGCCCTTGTTAAGAAACAGCACACCCTATTTTCATGTAAAAGTCACCATCTTGTGATAAAAATAAACATAATCTCAGTAATCTACTATCCATCCAATATTTAGAATGACATCAAACCCTATCATCTTGATTTCATAAACATCTCAAAATATGTGACTCCCTCCAACCTTAAGGGAACACTCTATACACTATTGAACATCTCCGATTATGATTCCCAATGATGTGTCAACTATCACAACTCCCATAGAAATAAGAACAGCTAGCCCATGGATTTTAACCACCCATGTAGATAGAAAACTATGGGATGAACTTGTATCAAAGAGATCGGATTCCATCGTTGAAGCTACTAAGATCGTTCCTCTTATTTTAGATATTTCCATATCCTACTCATGTTGGGTATGTTTCATAGCATAAGTATGGTATGTAGAGCGGCCATGTGACACTACATGGCTACCTTGAGCTAATCTAACCTACTACATCTGAGAACCTAGTGTATGGCTACCATGACCATGACCATAATTGTGTTGGCTGGACCACCCCGAATTTTCCTAGATCCCTACCTGATGCAGAGCTGGAGAACCTACTTCTAAACCTGACATCAGAGCTAACCCCCTACCACTACCAGTTAGAGGGAAGGCCCTATAAAACCATAGTGTATGCCCCATCCTACCGGATGCTCGACACTCAGCTGGGACGTGGTCACACTAATTCTTTATGTGGTCTCACCTACCACACTAATAGAAAATAACCAAGATGTCTGCGCCCACAGCCTAACTAGCACTCATTTCATAGGAAGACTCAAAAAGAATCTTTTTACATGATGATGTAGATTCATGGGGTTGAAATCCAGAACTCCTATGTTCTATACGCCTAGATTCCCTCAGGTTATGCACTGTGATATGTGTCTGGTTCACAATTTCGTTGATGAAAGTCAACCTAAAGACATTAACTTGAAATTTTATAGCATATCTAAGGCCTTCCTTGATGTGTCTCAATCTCAACATTTCATCATTAAGATACATCAGCACAAAATTCTACAACTTTGTAATGTGTGCCAAGTATTCCATAACTGTCATCGTGCCCTACTCCAGACACATGAACTCACTATCCCACTCTACTCACTGAGTCACAAGGTAAAAGTAATCATAGAATTAGGTTTGTAATTCATCCCAACACATATCTCGTATCCCATCGTCCTAGTTCAAAATAACACTCCAGTGCTTTGCTTCTCCACATAAAATATAGGTCGTGATCTTGACATTCTACTCCAGAGGCATCCCCAGATGCTCAGAAATTTCTAATGTGGTCTCAATCCATACCTCTATAGCATGTTGTCTACCATCCCTTGATAATGTGGGAGGATGAAGCTACTAGAACACATATTTCAGCTCATCCATTGTCACTGTAGGCTGCGGTGCTCCCTGAATGGTTTTCATATATTGAAATAATCCTTCACGGAACTGTGCTTCGACACCTATGTTCGGAATAGTGTATGGTTCCATAGCTGATACTAAAGTAAGATCAGTCGGTACCCCACATACCACCATCTCTAGAGTATGTCCATGACCTCATTTATGGCATACCACTAGATTTCTTGGTAGTGGAGTCTTTCCACAATGTCAGACACACACCTCAGAAAAGAATAACATCCAAGATCATAGTTCAAAAGCATAAGATAGGTCAAAACCCTCCTAAAAATCAATTCAAAAACCCACAACCTACTCCTAAAGACAATACTATAAAATGAAAAACCAATGGACCACTAGAAATTATGCCTCTTTCCCACTAAAATTTGGGGTCTAGGTCAAGTATCTATAATTATATCCAGTTTCCATTTCATTCCCACATTCATTTACCTAAGAAATTTCACTAAGGGTTTACCAATTATGAATCCCTAAGTGCCCAAAACACATGATGAACCCAAAACATGGTTCCCACTCAAACCATACATATATCAAGTAAATTTAGAATTTTCATTACAGTTTGGCATCATTTTCCAGTTCATATGGTCCCACACTCTTTATGAATTGAAATATGAAATTACTCTTTTTCTTACTGCACCTATACTAATAGAACAACATGAACAACTATAACATAAACTATTAAAAAATCATAAAATTACTATGTATCCTAAATGGAATGGAATAATGCCTGGAATGTGATTTATAACAAGTGATTATATGATTCATGAGGTGGAATATCCTCATATCATCATGTCTCAAGAGAAATAGAACCCAAAATTACATCAATAGTAATAGTAGATATCAAGTGTGTTACCCAACGATGAAATAAAAATCAACTGTATTAATCAAAATTGAGAAAAAGAAATCCATTTGAGGCATTTTGCCTTTTCCTCATACACATGTTTACTATTAATGAGAATTGATTATTACAATACTCCATTTTATTCTTATCCCCTTCTATTATCACCAAAAAATTAGTCAAGCAAGAAAATAAACCCCTCTGATGCCACTTTATAGTGACCCAAGCCCAATTGGCCATATAGCTTCAAGATCATCTTCCCAAATTTCATAGGCTACCTACTAGTAGGGAGGTCCTAGGTTAGCCATGTGGGGAGGCTATTACCTCATTACCAGACTATTGCAATAGAATACTAATACAGACAATATAGGAATAAAATAAATAAGTAGTCACTAAAAACAATGATGAGACAAGAATACATATTTAATCTATGAATTCCATATATACAATTATGCATGTGATACATGTATCTAAAAATAATCCAAAATAGTACATGGTAATATAATACAGTACAAGTATCCCAAAATGAACAAAATTCCAAAAGGTTGCCTTAGCATCACAAGCCACTATATGGTCCTATTCCCACTGATCTGAAGCCATAATCAATAACATGTACCTGATATATTTCCCATATCATTACCTGCAATATTATAATATATTTGGGTACCTAAGGAGGCCCAAATAGGGTCTGAGATAAACATCCCATAAGGTAACCTCCCAGAGTCTATACAGTTTTAATAACAATAAAGAAGAGCTACAAATTGTAAACAAAGTCGTAAAGTAAGTGTGTATCCCCATGGCATAAGTCCACTACCATATGTAAACCCAAAAAACCTCTTGAGGATATCTACAATAAGATTCATCTTATAAAAAGGTAGTTATAACAATTACCAGTCATATTTCCACACAATACATTCATAAAAATCATGTAAATCATAGCCACACTATATAAAGAAGTGTAGAACATAAGGGCTAGATCCAAGGTGTAACATACCCTAGCATACAAGTATGAAGTGAAGACCATGAAGGTCCAGATCCAAGGTGTAGATGACCAAGGCATTCACAAAGAGTCCCATGGCCATCCCAGTGGAAACACTCTCTAGGAACTGTTTGGAGTCCTAGGAGCATGTATACTGACATGTCATATGAGAGTCCAAGAATGAACGATCCACTGGGTAGCCAGGCCTGAGGTATCCCACGGAATCAAGAACCAAGGGGCATACTCATCCTAAGGAATCTGATACCACATTCGAAATCCAAAGAGAGTAGTCCATGGAATCAATTAAACATTTCAATCAATTCAATCAATTTTTAATAAAAAATCATCTGAGTATATCCACTCACATAACCACTTACAAGACATTAGTGTACCCAATAATTAATTCAATTTCTCATTCACACAACTTATGGTCTTACCCACTAATATTGATCAACTAGCATGCCAAAAATCATTTCATATAGGTATACCTACCCATAAACATCCATTTAACAATACCATTCATTAAAAATAAGTATTTTATATAATGATTTATCTAATATAGGACGTAGTACATCTTCTAGGAAAGTTATTAGTGACTATAAAGGAATTAACATGCTTCCTCTAACTAGGAAAGCATAGTAACACACCCCTCGGGTTGTTTAAACAAGAATAAATGGGTATTTACTTAAGTCGTACCCCATAGTTTTCCTTGAAATGAGAAACATGTGTCAATGCACCTAAAAAGAACCTATGGGAATCCTCACTAGTTTAGACTATGCCAAATACAAGTGGCTCTCTCAATAAAAAACCACGCCAGAATGTCTGGAGGGTAGAAAAAAGGCTGAACACTGAAAAAGCACCAGAAAAGATGAAGAATAGTAGATAAAACCTGCCTCGGCTCAATTATAGAGATATCATCCAGTATCAAGTCCTGATTTATCCATGTTTAGGAGAAATATAATGAATGAATGAAGAAGGGAATATAATGGCATATGAGCCTAAAATCAAATATCTAAAATTTTGTTCCTAAGAAGAAATAAAGGGAAAAAATAAATATCTTCCTTACCAATACAGGTTCAACAAGATGATCCACAGTTGAAACGGATATCAGATGGAGAATCTAGCTCAAAGCCGAGATTAGGTGCTTAAAGGGAGAGCTCCATCGTGAGGGGTTCTGTTCATTGAAGGAAACCCCAAAATGGGTTTAAAATTAAAATTGAAACTTTAATTAAATTTTAAAAAAACATTGTCAGATAATATGATTTACCCAAAACAATTTCTAAACCATGTGGAAATCATTCCCATCTCACTATATCCCAGGGGCACATTGCATGGTTACCCCCGCATGGTTTGACTTACCATGCGGTAATCATGTAAAAAATGTCTTCCAAAAGTTGGAAACTTTTCAAACATACCACATGGTCATAAATCCTCTACTGTATGGTTTTCAAAACCATGTGGAGGCTACTAACTTCATTTTCATGGTTATCATAACAGTGCGCAAACTATGCATCAAGACATAATCCACCCAAAACATGGTTCTGAGCTCCAAAAAGCCTCCAAACACATCCAAGACACCCATGATCATGAGGGGTACATACATAAGTCCATATTAAATAATTTAAACTAAAAATAGAAAAACTTTTACCTCATATGAAACCTTTGGTTTTTATAGTATTTTCTTTTTATTTAATGTTTTTGGTTGTGGAAACAATATTTTATTGGTTTGGTTGGGATTTCAAATTATAATTGGAAATAGTCATCCCACCTTAGACCATACCCTCATTCCCCTATTGAATAATTATTTATATTGTTTATCTAATATTTCTCTAATTAAACAATATCAATTTCATTACCCTCCATTTTTTATTTTGACTTAAATAATGGAGTATAATGATCTTGTATCCCTAAATAATTTTTATCCTAGTGATTGGATATCTTTGATCATCCTCAGATAGACCCACTTCTCAAAATCTAATACAATGAAGTGAATTGAATGGAAGAGCCAACAAGCTTGTACCCTAGTGGTACAGGCTCTTTCTTGGCATTCAAAAGACCGAGGATCAAATCTGGGCAGGGGAGAATTTTTGGGTGTTGTAGCAGTACTATAGTAGGTCATTATAGAAGTACTGTAGTAGTAGTGGAACTATTGGAGCGGTGAAACTGTAGCGGTGGAGGGACTGTATAAGGTACTGTAGTGGCGATGATACTGTAGTAGGTACTATAGTAGTGCGGGTACTGAAGCAGTACTGTTCACCGAGGGGTCCTTTAGGAAAAAAATGGGCTTTCAAGCCTTGTATTCAGGCCACTTGTTCTTGGGAATTCGGGCTATATAATGGGTCACCCTCTACCTAGTCTAAAGATATATTTTCTTTAAATAATAAATTGAGGCTTTCACCCCAACCTTTAAAAAAAGTGATTTTAGTGGCTGGTGTGTGAAGTTATAACAATTAGAAATTAAGTTATTAAAATAAAATTTTAGTAAAAAATTCTATTGAATAAAAAGTTAAATACTTCTAGAGAAATGAGCAGTATATATTAACCATGAATGAAAAAAAGATAACACGAAATGGAGGGATTCTATTAGGCTTGACCACTAATGGACAAATATGTCATCATAGAAGGAAATATATCAAAATAAAATAAATTAAATAAATAGTAGTTTCTTATCTATCAATCAATTAATAACAAAATTATCTGCCTCTACTTAGTGAATAGTTCCCTATTTATAGTAGAATGATTGGAGGTTCTTTTCATTATTCAAATTTTCATCTACATGGGATCTATTTTACAACACCAATAATTCAATTATTTTTTAGTCATTCCTTAATTTTTTCACCCAACATACTCTCCTTTAATTTTCACCACATGTAAATGTAAAGGTTGTTGATTCTACCTTCTTGGAATCTTCCGAATTTTTCATGTAAAGAAATTCTATTCCCATGATCAAATTTTTTACAACTTCTAGAATAATTCGGGGGAAATGCTCTAATGCTCTAGGGATTCTGTAAAAATCGTCTTTTCTCAAGGGTACACATATGGATTGGTTAAGATCTGGTTTGGATGGGTCTTGAAAGTGGGCCTCTAAATACTGGGCTCAGTGAAGTAGTCTTGGGATTTTATATTTCCCCTAGTTTTCACTTCACTAGGGTATATAATGGGTTTGAACAGTGGTCATGGACCTAGAACTATTGTATTAGCCTTCTTGGAATTAAGGTGGAGCTTAATGCCAACATAATAAGATGGTTGGGTCTTCGATTCTATCATAGATATTTTTTTTTTGAATTTATAGTGATTAAACAGCTTGAATATGGGGAAGTAATTATAATGATCTATGGTTTGTTGGGTAGACTGAGACTCAAGGATACACTATTCATACTCAATATGGTATTGATGTTGTTTGTGACTTGTGTAATGGTTACTAGGATCATAGGCGAATTGATAATATTTCATGTTTTGATCTACACAAGGAGAGGGCTTCCATGTCTATACTTATATCACATCTGAACAAGGAGTATGGACAGGGTATATCAATAATGATGATATGATCAAGGTATTGTATTGAGTGGATGTTTTGCAATGTTCATTACACATATAGTTAGTGCATTGGAAAAGAGTGAGGTCGACTCCATTCTTCTTCATTGGGCCTTTATAAGAAAAAATTGATGTTATAAATAATTAATCATCATAAATCATCATCATTGGTTCAATTAGCTTGTTGAATATTTTATTTTTATTGGTTGATATGTTTGGTACTCAACATAGAATCAATCTTTTACTAAGGAAATTATTAATTGTGTTCACTAGGATTAATGGGTGATCTTACTGATCTATAAGTGAGTTAATATTTGGTTCTAATGTGGTGTTAGAATGTAGTCATAAGAAAATTTTAGTTATTGGATGATCTTGAATGGTCCATCTCTAGGTATGGTGTTTGTAAGATGAGGATATCTAAGCTCTGTGTTTTGGAGTAAGTGGTGTTGAGAGAATAAAAATATTTAGCTTGAGATAATAGAATATATTTATGACTTGTCTCCATGAATTTAGGAGGATCTCTATGAATTTTTATTGGTTTAGTGTATCCTGGAGGAGGCTTCGTCCGTGAGGCGATTGGTGTAGAATTGATGGATCATCATTGGTGATATCTTTGATAAAATTTTTAGATAACCTATATGTAACCAAATACACACTCATAGTCTGTCGATGGGGATAAGTTATGTTCCCTCCAATTCAAACACCTTTAAAATGAAAACAAACAATTAGAAAGTTTACAAAAAATATTTCATTCGAAATACCCTCTTGGGGAGTTTTGACGAAATCATCTTTAACGTGATAGATTTTTCCCATATCTATCAACACTCATCTTAATCAATAAACTCAACTAGTTCTCCAAAAAAACTCTGAGATGGTGTATTGGTTATCCTCTCTTTCCTAGTACATTATTGAGAATTATTCAATCCTCATAATTATTTAGTTTAATTTTTTTAATTGAGCTTTGGTCATGTGATCAAGATTTTGTGGAATTCTATTTTCTTGGAATAAGGATGTAGTCATATTATGATGGTTGGGAAGGTTGAGAGGTATTTATGTGGTAGGTAGGGACTTTTAACCATTATAATAGTGATCTAGGAACAATAGATTTAGATTTCCTTTGTGGTATATGTAACTCCCCTACCATATTTACCCAAAGTCAGTGCATTATTTCCTTACATTATCATGAACCTAATAGATCATGTCTCGAAATATAAAATTGTTTAGTATCCTTGGAAGTACTAGATACATACATAAGTTTTACATTATATAATCAAATGAAAAACAAAAATATTGTGTCTCTTTTGAACACTCTTATATTCTTTAGACTTTTTCTATAGGTCTTTCATAATATACTTCTTCACATCTGGGGAAAAATAAAACATAAGAAAGGGGTGAGTTCATATGCTCAGTAAGGATAACAATATTGCAGAAACAATCATAAATAATCATAAACATTTAAGGCAATGTATAAGACTAAAACACAAGTCTTTTAAACATAAACTTCAGCATAATATGGAAAATATAAATCAAATAATTCCATTTACTTATTCACATGGACATTCTAATAGTCAAATAATCACATGTAATATCAATATCTAATTTTATAATGCTGGAATTCATAATGTCGGACATCATAACCACATAGTCAAGGCCTCTTGTCAAGTATAAAAATAATATTTTTTCAAGAACTTGTTCTAGGACACTAGTTTCTCTCATGAGAACTACTAATGCATCGAGAAGATATAGCAGGCTCCACCTGTCACTTACTAAGTCAAATTCATTCCTTATATGAAAATTTTGAAACATAATCTAAACATTCGTATTAAAACTAGCATACTAAATGTAAATATTTTAACCATAAACCCTGAATGGTATAAAAATAGCACATTCGTAGTCAAACAAAACTTATTAAATACAATATATATGATTTTATTATAATAAATTAACCTAAATTGAGAATAATGAAGGATATTGACATAGATGAAAATAATCTTCAAAACAATTTGAGAGAAATATCTCCCTTTTTTGGAAAACATTTATAAGTCTCACTAAATATGAAGAATCCGTTTAAAATAGATTTTTTTATCAAAGTGTCCCATACCTCTTTGAAACTTTTCAAAAGGAATTTTAATAATAAAAAATTAATTTTCATATAAATAAATCCTTAAAACTATTTTTAAAACATTGACATTAATGAGAAATATTTAGAAGAATAAATCATTAAAACATTTAAAATAATATTTTAAATAGAGTTCCTCACCAAATTAGAGATACATGAATACAAATAATTGAGGCAATAAAAACATTATAATATCATTGGAATAAATGGATAGATGATATACTATTCCAAAGTATATTATATACACCATATAAAAGTGAATTGGTGCATAATAATAGAGATGTATCAATGGAATGTAAATTGAGATGAAATCCATTATAAAGATGGTATCCTTAGGTTAAGAATACATAAATGACATAATTACGTGTGAAAAATATAAATACACTAAATATGATTGGATATTTAGTGTAAATAAATCATTTGAAATTCCCACATATTCTTATAAAAACAACACAAATGACTTCGATGTTTAACTCAGTGAATAGAAATTGAGTAAAAATTACTCTTATCAAGTTCAAATCAATGACTTGAGAATTTATCAATGCATTTATTATGTGTATAAGATGTATATACACACAGAGTGTAGTTTATAATAATACATAAGTAAATAAATCGTGATTTCACAGATAATCTTGAAGTAAAATAATCAATGATCTTGGCGTAAAACTGAATTACTGGAAATTGAAATTTAAAAATCCCTTACCAATTGGGTAACTTATGAAACATACACCCAATGAAATAAGGATCATAAAATTATGATGTAAATACCCATAAATTAAAGTATATTACACATATAATACAATCATGAGCAGTACATATGCATCATAAAAGGAAATAGTGGCAATATAGCATGAATCTCATGGGAATAAGAAGTGAGATGAAAACCCCTTACCATATTGTAATCAATCGAGTCATAAGACAAAAAGTTAATAACCACCAAATGAATTGCATAATACCATGAATATAAATAGAATCATGATAATATATATCAAATAGAAGTACAAAATACACCACATGAAACAAATAAGTGGTGGACAATGTAAATCTCACAGAATTAAAAGTGATATAAAAAACCCATGACCATGTTGTAATCAATATAATCATAAGACCAAAAGTTAATAACAGAAAATGAATAACATAATAACATGAATATAGATAGAATCATGATAATATATATCAAATGGGAGTACACAATACACCACATACAATACATAAGTGGTGAACAATGGAAATCTCACGAAATAAAAAGTGAGATAAAAAACCCCTTACTATGTTGTAATCAGTCGATTCGTTAGACCAAAAGTTAATAAAAAAAAAAATCATAGAATATCATGAATTTAAATAGAATCATGATAATATATATCAAATTGCAGTAAAAAATACACCACATGCAATAAATAAGTGGTGAACAATAGTAATATCACGAAATTAAAAGTGAGATGAGAAACCCCTTACCTAGTACTTTTCCTTAGTCGAGGTTATGTTAAAATCTTGAATAACAGTTAAAAAATTGTTATTATATAATAAAATAACCAAAAACATGAATATGATATCATATATGATCTTCTAATATTGATTTGTTATTAATATTTTAGTAGTATCATTTTTTTGGGTGTTAACTGATTTGTTTTCCATTATATGTTTTGTTATATAAGTCACGGTTGTTATGGATAGGACATATTTGATTCATATTGAGAGTTATATTAAGATCTTAAAAATTATTTTTAAAAATAAATTGAAAACTATTCTTGAATGGTTACGATGGGGAATGAATCTTGTCACGTCTGTGGAGACGGTAATCCATACGTACGCACGAGCAACAATATCATTCAATGGAAGGTGAAACGGTATATAATGGGATGTTATATAATATATACAGAATAATTAACATGTTATATTTATTATTTACATCAATTATACATCATTATTATACACATACAAATAATGAAGTGTGGAATAACAACTACATGATGAGGTGGAGACGGTAAGTCATACGTACTCACGTATGGTGACTTTGTCATTCATAGGATAGATAGAATAATTAATATAGTTGTACAATATTTATAATAAAATCATAGTATGTAGAAGGCACTGGAGTTATTATTTTTGTATGGAAATAACAAAGAAAGTGGATTTGGAAGAAGAAGATAACTATGAAAGAGGTGATGAAATTATTACCTCTTCTTCGGGTGCATCCTTTTGATTTGATCAAAAGGGATCATTAGGATGGCTTGATGTTCAAAGGAATTCCTATAGGATGATTTGAATGTAGTTGGTAGGATATCTGTGCAGGGTTTGGCTAATACAAATGGCTTTGGAGTTGTGAAATTAAGAGTAGGGGAAGTTCCCCTTTATAAGAGAGGTGAGGGTCACTTTAGGAAAAGCTTGAAATATAATTTTATTATAAATTTATATTTGGATTCTAATGTTCCAAATGGGTTTATTTCGAGACTAAGGTGGGTATAAGTCGAAAAACTCTCAGCCAATAGGTTTTAGATAGGTTTAGGTCACCATAATAACCTTATCTTTTAGATTTAACTATTAGTTAAATAATTTGACATTTACCATGTCTCCTTGTATTTAATATTATACAGTTAATAAACATACTATAAGCTACCAAAAGAACCCAATGTGGTTCATTGATAACATATATATCATTATATATGTCTTTCTTTGGAACCCTGTATTTTTAATATTATTATATAATTTAATAATATAATATTTCTTTTAAAAACTCATTTATGTCAATTTTTACATTATTTAGTGTTTGGTTTTTGTGAAATTCATAACAATCTTATTTATTCGAAAAAATAAACTAAATCAACCATAACATGTAATATTAACCTATAAAATTAGTGTAATGCATCAAAAGCCTCAATTTACATTTATTTTAATATTTACAATATCAATTATTTTAATCATTCATTAATAAGGTAATTACTTCATCATCATTGTGTAAAAAATAAATTTAATTATTTAATTTCAAAGAAATTATAAATAAAATAGCATGATTTAGGAAATCTATAATGAATATTTATAGTCGAAATTATCTTATATATATCCTTATATTTAAAAAACTAGTTTTTAAAATTTGAATTTAACACTTTTAACTCTTCATTAAATAAAATAATACTAAATGTCCAAATCTAAACAAAGTTTACCAAAAGAATTATATGTTATTACTAAGGTTTATTTTGGTCGAAATAAACTTATCCAATAAAATTATGACATGTGTAAAGGTAATTAAAATATCTTTGTTACCTTTAATTACTCTATTTACTTTTAACGTGGTAAATAAAATTCATAAGTTACAATTCACCAAAAATTATTTTCATCTTATTGAACCACATTTTACTTACTGGTGTCAATTGGGTCTCTTATATTTTTAAAATTCAATTCACAGAAGCAGTAAAATTACATTCTATGCAAATTTGATAACATGCCTAGATGGTGGGTACAAGACGTTAAAATATTAAATAAAATTTTATACATATTATTTTATTATAAAATGATTCCAATGAATTAAATTGAACTCATATAGGTATTATTTATCTATTTTGACTTAAAATAAATTTAAAAAAAAATAATTTATTATTTAAATAAAAGGTCATTTTTTAAACAATAACACAGTGTTTTTCACTATTTATCAAAAATTGAAAGTTTTCAGAAAAATACCAAAACTTTATCTAAGATAATTTTAATATTATGATTAAAAAAATTATTTCTATTTTATCAAATTCAAAACATACAAGTTTCATTAATTAATTTAAAATTAATTCTCGTTGTCAAAACCAAAAAGTGGGGTTTTGAGAAATAAAAACTTTCAAAAGATTGGTATGTGTTTATGCCCGGTTTAAATGTGAAATTACTTCTAATGACCAAAATTGTATTAAATGATAAAAACATAATATACTTATACTTAAAAACAATTCAAATGTATAATTTAACAATATAAATTGTTTTTATTAAAAAAAAATTTAATTAAAATTTAGTATCTTTCACTAATCATTAAAATATAAATGTTATCAGAAAAACACAAAAAATTATCCAATCTAAACTTTTATGTCCTTCTCCTAAAGAAGAATTTAATTTCATCAAATTGAATATATAAAAGTGACAAATATTGTATTTAGAAAGGGGTCTCCATTAAAAGGAAAAAACCTGCATTTTTTAAAAAATATTTCTTTTATCTATAAAATTGGATTTGTCCTTATATTATGTCTAAGAATCACAAAATATAAATTTCAAAATTATACGAGATATATATAAAATTCAAAATGTCGTTATTAATATTCATAACTGCTTTCTAAATAGCAAGTTTGATAGTTTGTGGTGCACTTTAAATCGGCGTTGCGTACATCGCAAACTATTGTATCATTCAAAGAGAATCGTATTATGGAAGCTTGGAGTGTTCCATTCTTCCCTCCCTTAATAAATTATGTCCTCACAATTTTAAATTGTTATTCATAAATAAAAGGTTAAAAAATATATAAAATCATTTTGTGGAAAACCCATATAAAAATAGGGTTAATAAAATTTAGTTTTAATAAGAGGGAAATGGAAATGAAAAAGTAACCACCAAATTAAGATTTTGAATAGGATAACATTAGTGGAAATTATAATTGGAGGAAAAACGTAAATATTTATAGGGGTTATTAATGTCATCAATCACAAACAAGTTAATGTAAAATTGAGGGCCTCAAAGCAATAAATATAATATGAATAATTTAAGGTATTATGATAACACATTTTTGGGTTTAAGATACTTTCCCTAAGGTTTAGGAATTAATTTCATCATATAATAAGATAGAAACAAATACTTGATAAGTAGAGTTCCATCCTTTAACTAATTTATAAAAAACTCATCTTTCACTCCAAACGATGAGTATTCAAGATGAATTGGTCACACCTAAAGCCCTATAATCAACTTATATAGAATCACATAATCCACAATGGATGAACTATATATTTCCCTAGTCTATAAAGATTAACCAAAACCGGAATGGTTAGTACAAGATCGGATGATCCCCAAAAAGGATAATCCTTTAGAGAAATAAATACTAATCTTAATTTATAAAATTAAACCAACTATACCCAAAGGTCAATAAATACCATTCAATAAACAATTTTCCTTAAAATAATTCAATATAATCCAAACTAAGATTAAAATCAAAAACTCAGAATAATTTAATCACATAGTCTTTCATAGTAAATCTTAACATTTATCTCCAAATAACATCAACTAATCTTAAATTCTCATACAGATGTTTAATTAACCAAATCACATATTCTCTATTATAGGTTAATAATTTCCATTAATAACCTGAATCCTTATAAAAACATAGATTCTTCCAAAATAAAAAAAATAAATCATTACTCCTAAAATTAAATTCCATAGTATTTTATTTTTATTAGGTATATAGTGTTCCTAAAAGAGCGTGTGTCTTCAAAAATAACATTTATTACTTAATCAACAAATAGTTTTCTTATACTATGGATATCTATTTTATAAAACATAAGATCCCAAATCAACTTATTATTGATCAATAAAATCATTTAACTAAAAATAATTTGTCACACTAACCAGGGACTTCACGTATTTTAATGGTAGGTTATAAATCCCAATCGCACTTTAGTTGTGGGTTCAATTACCACAGCTTTGTTTGACGTGATGGGGTTTCACACAGTCTACGTGTTGTCCATTTTCAAAAAATATATTTTATAACATTCCCAAAATGATATAAATTCCTCATAATAACTATAACATAATTTTACCACAAATGTTATATCATACCTCAAATTTTAATCCCAAAAAATGATAACTTGTAATTGCCTCTAATACAATGATCAGATAAACCCAAATGGTTCTTTATAACTATATACACAAAATAAAAGATAATTATTCCTCAAATAGAATTTTCACATAACAAACTACATGGTTACACACTCAAGAGAATAGTCTTCCAATGTAATCCCATAAACAAAGATCATTAATACTTTTAAACATTTAGTCATCCATTTATTTCTTCATAGGTTCTTCCATGACCTAGATGGTATCATATAGAATAGGGCATTGAATTGGGTATTTAAAAGGTCGCTTACATTTATGGAAAATGACTTTAATTGGATTCTTAGGATAATTTTTATTTTCCTCCAAAGTACTGTTCATTTGTTATCGGTAGTAATTTACTTTATGTACTTATTTTACCACAGATAAAGCATGTCTTTGTTCCATTGAGACACTTTCCTGGGTGTCTCTTTCCGCATTTATTGAATGACGAAAATTGAGCTTTCTTTTCTCCACGGTTTCCACTGCTGGAGATCTTATCATTCTACACCTTTCTCTTCTTTGTTGAGTTTGGGAGTTGCTTAATGTATATATTGTTGACCATATTTTTGGAAACCGGTTTCGCATGAACACGATATCTTTTATTCCTACCAAAATTCAATTTAGATTCTCGTTTCCATCATTGTTCCCACCTTGTACATCATGTTCAATGTTACTATGAATTATTTGGAATCCAGCCATTGACTAACAGACGAAAGAATAGTGTGAGTCATAATATTATTTAGAGTGTATCAAGACACCTTATTTTTAATATAAACACCTTAGGATTAAACAAGGTTATTTATTCTCATATTATATTAAAATCTTTCAAATTAGTTTGTAATGAAAATGTGAATCATCCTAAGCATATCCCCCAAGAGTATCATACCCAACAGGTGAAACAAGGTATGTTGTCATGTACTAGGATACCCTAGGTCAAGCCCGAAACTCCTTGTCAGAGTTTTCAATCCAAGGTAAATTTGTGCCAGATCCTCCTCTACTTGGTTGTATTCAAACAGGGATATATTGCTTGGTAAACCCATATAATATTTACATTACCAAAATTTTTTTATGATCTTCTATATTAATCCTCAATGTCTATCTTAAGTTAGTGTTTTCTAATCAGAGTCTTTCTAAATCTAAAAACCATGGTTTGTACTGAACTTCCTCTAATACCAACTTTAACACCCCCACCCTAGTTACCCAAAGTTTGTGAATTATTACATAACATTAGAATGATCACAATTGATCAAGTCTTGAATGACCGATTAGTTTAGTAGCCTTTGATTTACTAGACTCAAAGAAAAGTTTTATATAAAATTATAATATGGAAAACAAAAATATTGTGTCTCCTTTGAACACTCATATATTCCTTATACTATTACTTCATATCAGTCATAATATACTACTTCACATCTTGGGAAAAATAAAACATAAGAAAGGGTGAGATCAGATGCTCAGTAAGGCTAATAATATAGCAGAAACTATCAAAAATAATCATAACTGTTTAATGAAATGTATAAGACTAAAATATAAGCCTTTTAATCATAAACATCAGCATAAATGGAAAATATAAATCCAATAATTCCATTTACTTATTCACATGGATATTATACTAGTCGAATAATCACATGTAATATCAATAGATTATTTCATAATTATGGAATACATAATTCCAGACATCATAACCGCATAGTAAAGGCCTCGTGCCAATACAACGAATAAGTTTTTGTCAAGGCCTTGTGCCAAGAACCTAGTTTTTCACACGAGACCTACCGATGCATCAAGGATCTATATTGGGATCCAACCATCACTTACTAAGTCCAATGCATTTCTCCTTTAAAATGGTTTAAACATAATCTAAAAATTTGTATTTAAACTAGTATACGAAATGTCAATATTTTTACCATAAACCATGAATGTTATAAAAATAGCACGTCCATAGTCAAACATAACTCATTTAATACAATGTGGAATATTGTATTATAATAAATTATCCTCAATCAATAATAATGAAGAATATTGACATATATGAAAATAATCATCAAAACTATTTGAAAGAAAAATCCACTTTTTTATTAAAAACATCTATTAGTCACATTATTTATCAAGAAGCCATTTAAAATATATTTTTGAAGCAAAGTGTCCATTACCACATTGAAATTTTTTAAAAGGAATATTAATTTTAAAACATTCATGTCCATGTAAATAAATCCTTAAAACCATTTTTAAAATATGGACATCAACGATAAAGATTAAGAAGAATATGTCTATAAACCATTCAAAATGATATTTTAGTTTGAGTTGCTAACCAAATGAGAGATGATTTAATATGAATAAATGAGGTAATAAAAACTTTATAATATCATGAGAATAAAGAGATTCATGATATTTAATGCCAAAGTACAGTATATACACTATATAAAAGTGAATTTGTTCATAATAACAAAGTAGTATCAATGGAATGTAAATTGAGATGAAGTACCTTATAAATATTGTATCCTTAGGTTAAGGATAAATAAATAACATAATTATATATTCAAAATATAAATACACTAAATATGATTTGATATTTGGTGTAAATAAATGAGAGTACATTCACACATATTCTTTTAAAAACAACACCAATGACTAGTATGTTTAACTCAATGAATAGAAATTGAGTTAAAATTACTCTTATCAAGTTCATATCAATGACTTGAGAATTTATCAATGGAGTCATTACATGTAGAATAAGTATATACACACAAATGGTAGTGTAAATTACTACATAAGTATATAATTAGTGATTTCACACATAATCTTGGAGTAAAATAATCAATGAAGTTGGCGTAAAACCAAATGAGTGGAAATTGTAATTTGAAATTCCCTTACGGATTTGGTAACTTACGAAAAATTCACCCCATGAAAGAAGGATCATACAATGATGATTTAAATACCCATAAATTAAAGTATATTACACAAATAATATAATCATGGGCAGTATATATGCCTCATAAAAGGAAATAGTGGTAATATAGCATGAATCTCACGGGGATAACAAGTGAGATGAAAACCCCTTACCACGTTGTAATCAATCGAGTCATAAGAAAAAAAGTTAATAACTACCAAATTAATTACATAATACCATGAATATAAATATAATAATGATAATGTATATGAAATGGAAGTACAAAATACAGCACATACAATAAATAGGTGGTGAACAATGAAAATCTCAAAAAATTAAAAGTGAGATAAGAAACCCCTTACCACGTTGTAATCAATCGAGTCATATCACCAAAAGTTAATAACCAAAAAATGAATCACATAATACCAATAATATAAATATAATCATGATAATATATATCAAATTGAAGTACACAATACAAAACATACAATAAATAAGTGGTGAAAATGGAAATCTCATGAAATTAAAAGTGAGATAAGATTCCCCTTACCACGTTGTAATTAATCAAGTCATAATACCAAATGTTAATAGCCACAAAATATATCATATAATAACATGAATATAAATAAAATAATGATAATATATATCAAATAGTAGTACACAATAAACCACAAGTAATAAATAAGTGGTGAACATTAGAAATATCGTGAAATTAAAAGTGAGATAAGGAACCCCTTATCTTGTAATTTTCCTTAGTAGAGGGTATGTTAACCACCTGTATAATAGTTAAATAATAATTATTAAATTATAAAAAACCTCACACATAAATATGATATCATATGTGATCTTTTAATATTTATTTGTTAATAATATTTTAGTAGTATCATTATTTTGGGTTTTAACTAATTTGTTTTACTTTATATGTTTTGTTAAGTAAGTCTGGTTTGTTATGGATAGGATGTATTTGATTCATATTCGAAATTATATTCAGTTATTAAAAAAAATTCAATCAGGAAATGATAATTATTCATGAATGGTTACGATGTAGAATGAATATCATCGTGTTTGTGGAGATGGTAATCCATACGTATGCACGAGAGAAAATATCATTAAATCGAAGGTGAAATCATATATAATTGGATGTTATATCATATATAAATAATAATTATCATGTTATACTTATTATTTACATCAATTATAAATCATTATTATAACCATCCAAATAATGAAGAGTTTAATAACAACTAAACCAGGACGTGGAGACGGTAAGCCGTACGTACGCATGTATGGTGACTTTTTCATTCATAAGATGGATAGAATACTGAATATGGTTGTACCATATTTATAATACCCTCATAGTATGTAAAAGTTAGTATAGTTATTTTTTTTATAAATAATAAATAATGGGGAAGTGGAATAACAAGATAACATTGAAATAGGTGATGAAATTATTACCTCTTCTTCTGCTGCTTCCTTTTGATTCGATCAAAAGGGATTCATAGGTTGAATTTATGATCCAAGGAAGGACTCTAGGATTAATTTATAGTATTTTGGTGGATATCTGGGTAGGGTTTGGTCAAGAAAAATGGCTCTGGGGGTTTGAAATTATGAGAAGGGGAAGTGCCCTTTTATTAGAGAGGTGAGGGTCACTTTAGGAAAACCTTGAAATTTTATTTTATTATAAATTCATTTTTGGTTACTAGTGGATCCAAATGGATTTATTTTTTAGGATAAGACGATAATGGGTTGAAAAACTCTCAACCAATAGGTTTTAGACAGGTTTAAGGCACTATATTAACCTTATCTGTTAGATTCAACTCTTGGAAAAATAGTTTGACATTTACCATGTCTCCTTGTATTTTATATTATATGGTCAGTAAACATACCATAAACTGCCTAGAGAACCCATTGTAGTTCATTAATAACATATATATCATTATATAAGTCCTTTGTCAGAGAATTATATTTTTATGGCTGTTATATAATTTAATAATATAGTGTTTGTTTTAAAAACCCATTTATGTCAATTTTGACGTTATTTAGTATTTAGTTTTTTTGAAAGTCATAAAAATCGGTTTTACTCAGAAATAATAAATTGAATCAACCCTAAAATGTAATAGTAAACTATAAAATTTTTGTAATGCATCAAAATCCCCAATATATATTTATTTTAATATTTATAATATCAATTATTTTAATCTTTCATTAATAAGGTAATTACTGCATCATCATTGTGTCGTAAATAAATATAATTATTTAAGGTCTAAAATTTATAAATAAAATACCATGATTGAGGAAATATTTTAATCTATATAATTAATTTTTATAGTCTAAATTATCATGTTTATAACATTATATTAAAAAAAATTAGTTATTAAAATTTGAATTTAACACATGAAACTCTTCTTAAAATAATATAATAATAACTTTTCTAATCTAAACCAAGTAGAGGAAAAGGATCCAATTTTATTCCTAAGGATTATTTTGGTCAAAAAAAACATATCTAATATAATTATGACTTGTTTCAGGGTAATTACAATATCATTTTTACCTTTAATGACCCTATTTACTTTTAACATGGGTAAATAAAATTCAAAAGTTACTATTAACCAAAAATTATTTTCATCTTATTGAACCCAATTTTACTTACTGATGTCAAATTTGTTTCTCATATTTGTTAAATTCAATTAATAAAAGTGTTAAAATTACGTTTTTTGAAAATTTTCTAACTTGCCTAGGAGGTGGGTAAAAGACGTTAGAATATTCAATAAAATTTTATACATATAATTTAATTATAAAATGACTCAAATGAATTAAACTGAACTAATATAGGTATTATGTATCTATTTTTACTTAAAATCAATTTAAATAAAATAAATAAATATTTAAATAAAAATTTGGTTTTTAAACAGTAACGTAGTGTTTTTCACTATTCATCAAAAATTGAAAGTTTTTAGAAAAATACAAAAAAAATCCATAATCTAATTTTGATATTATTAATCTAAAAATGATTTCTATTTTACCAAATTCAAAACATAGAATTTTAATTAACCAATATAAAATTAATTCTTGTTGGCAAAACCACAAAGCGAGTTTTTGAAAAGTAAAAACTATCAAAAGATTGATATGTGTTTATGTCCGGTTTAAAAGTGAAATTACTTATAATGACCAAAATTTGATTAAATGATAAAAATATAATCTAAATATACTTAAAAACCATTCAAATGTATATTTTAAAACTATAAATTAATTTTATTAAAAAGTTGTTTTCAATTAAAATTTAGTATCTTTCACTATTCATCAAAATATGAATTTTTTCAGAAAAACACCAAAAATATATCATAACTAAATTTTTATGTGCTAATTCTAAAGAATAATTTAATTTCATCAAATTGAGTTTATAAAAGTTACAAATATTGGATTTTAAAAGGGTTCTCCATTAAAAAGGGGAAAGACTACATTTTTTTAAAAATGCTTCTTTTATCTGAAAAATTGAATTTTTCTTTATATTATGTCTAAGAAACATAAATTATTAATGTTACAATTGAATGGGATATATATAAAATTGAAAATATTGTTATTACTATTCATAACCTCTTTCTAAATGGCTAGTGTGATAGGTCATTGTGTGCTTGAACTCGGTGTTGCGTTCATCACACGCTATTTTATTTTTCAAAGAGAAGCGTACTGTGGATGTTTGGGGTGTTACAATATATTTTATAGGTTTGTTTATTTTACCAACCATGTGTGGGGAACTCACATAATATCCCCTTCCCTTCTCATCATTATTCCAAATCTCCTCATTTGGTCACCTGGATTTCAATGTATGGCTGGTTGCAGGATAATTTGAACTCTCACACATGGTCACTCTGAACATGGTATGTGGATCAACTACATGATGAAGGTTGTGGTCAATTATGATCTTAGTGTAGTGTCTTTCATTATTAATTTTTTATATGAAACCTATAAATTTGAAAATATAATTTAGTGTAGTCCTATTCACGATTAAAATAAATATTTATAAAAAAAATAAAAACTAGAAATAAGAATCCATTAAAACTAAATTCCAAATAAAAATATGAAATTAAAAAATGGATTTAAATAAATCCCAGTATATGTTAAAAAATTAAATTCAAATATTAAGCCATTTGAATATTTAATTCTAGTTAAATATAAAAAAATGAAAAAATATGAAACTCTGAATAAAAATCCTAATAATTATGTGGTTTTATCATTATTTAATGGTTAATTGTGTTGAAATCAGCCAAAAAAATTAAGGAAATATCATATATTAAAATTTATATACTCTTACCTTGAGAACTATCACATAACTAATCTTACTCAATCTTGGATCGAATCAAATTCATCTTGATCCCGATGCCATTGCTCAGACTTCATCCAATGCCACATCCTAACCTCAAATATGGTCTCAACCAAGGAACTAGTTAAAACCAGGTTTACTCACCCAGTATATGCCAAAATCACCTTGGTTGTCTAATGAAAAATCTCATCACACCCCTATCCCTACCAAAACATAGTTGTATCTTCGCAACAGATGATTCATCCATAACTACACGTAATAACAGGATGTGACTATCCTGCTCATACTTGATCTCTAACATGAAATATCAACCGATATTTATTGTCATATTACTAAGAAAACCACCCTTTTATTATTTAAAATCACATCTTCAATGAGGGTCATAACCTCCAATCACCAATGGTTCACTCCCCACCATATGAATTTCATTACACATCACTCTTTGAGCATAATTACCAATGGATTTATAATACTAACCTCCCTACAAATTATTGTAAACGTAAAAATTTTGGTCCTCTATACCACAACAATGAGATATATCTATGTTGTCCCTCGTCACCATTAAGGGACATTGCTCATTCTCATTAAAGCTCTCAAAAATCAATTCTGTAATCATTTTTTTCAAAACCATTAGTTCAATGCTCGTATATGGATTCTTGTTAATTTATATCGTAAATGGAACAATGTTTTACCAATACGTACCACCTTGATCTCAAATGTAACCATTGGTGTACTATCCTATATCACCATTCTCACATCCTGACTTACACTTCCATGAGTCTCACATCCTCAATCATAGGCTTAAATGACTAATGAATGGACCATCATCTTCTCACAGGTCAACCATATCTATCTAGAAGTACCCTTAGTGCTCCACTTCCAAATCGATGAAATTAACTCATTCCATGAGGGTCTTCCACAAGATCCCTCTCTTTATAGTCTCCTATCAAACATGATACATATACTTACACTATATTTTAAATTTCCAGACCATCTAGAATAAAAATCATCAATCTCATTGTGAACTATTCCCAAAATCAATTGGGACTGGCATCATCATGAGCCCTGAAACAAAAAATTGATATAAAATCACTTTGGGTGATTTTCATCATGAAACTAAAATCCATACTTATTCCTGCACTATATAACTAGTAATACATCCCATTTTTCTACCTTATAAACTGAACAATCTGCCCATTCTTGTATCTCTATGAAATTAAAAAGTCTGGGATACCCCACTCTTATGTAATCCTCATATAGAAAATCTCCTCTTAACCATAATACTCAAATCAATAACACCTCCATATATACCTCAAAAGAGTTATGCACTGCAACCTAGACCATAAATGACACTTCAAATATCATAGGGAAACATCACTACTCCTATCATAGGTATCCCAAGACTACTCATGTTACAAACACTAACTCTAGGTTTCTCACATATACACACCATGTATGTAATTATTGAGCCAACTACCCTTCATAGCCACCCATTATTCATTTAGAATCTACATTCCTTGCTAACCCTCTCAAGTATTAGGTTTCAATCACACACACACACACACACATATATATATATATATATAACAACATCATCCCATGATGATTTATATCTATTATACTATATCTAGATGGTTCGGTTATGTTAACTTCCATAAAAAATCTATGAAAAAATCATATAGGTTCTCATTGATATTTTAAATAAACAAAACTATTTTTTTGAACCAGTACTAAAGAATAATATTATAGTATCAACCCACTAAGGGGAACTATACATCCCTCCCAAGAGAGTTTGTATAGATTTCATCAAGCATAACCACTCTATTGAATCTACATGTCCAATTATCAAAAGGAAATAAATCATACTTTTACTAGGTAGAATAACCCTAACAAGTTATGTAAGGAAAACCATATAATTTATTTTAGATAATTGTAAAAGTTCATCCCTCTATCATTATTGATATAAATTACACAAAAACATGTGTTTGTCATGTGAATCCTATAAGAAAAATATGATTCACGTACACAGCCTCTTTCCAGCAGGACAAAATCGAATAACCAATAAATAATAAATGAAAAACTCATGTTTTTCATGCTAGGTAAGATCATACAATCATAAACTCAAAAATCAAGATTATAAATCTCATTCCCCTAGTAACCATGAATTCATATCAAAATTGTTGTTCGTAACACACCAATTCAGTACGCATCAAAAGATCTGACAAATTCCTAATCATTATCTACCATATCTTAAATAGTGAACTAATTGAAAAGGATGAAATGATACATCTTTTTGACATCATTACCTATTATATGGCCACAAATTTATACCCATATAGGATAATCACTATTGGTACATCAATTTTACATCATCGTATGGAAAAGGACATCGATTCATAGTGGGGGTTCTAAGTGTATAATGTTTGGAGACTATATCACCATATCAGATTAGAAATATTAGTGAAAAATAAACAAAACATCATCCATCAAGAATAAATAATCAGATTATGTAGATGAAATAAAACATAACATGCTAAATCAAATGTCATATGAGAGTAAAAATCCATGCGTGCCCACAGTCATACCGGTAAGAAATGTTGATCTTCCATCTATCTAACCATGTATACATAATAAATAAAAATAATATTATAAGGATATAATACTATTCTTAACCCATACATCATTCATCTTCAAATTTCATCTCAGATATCTAGTAAAATGATCAAATATAGGGTCTCTGTCTAATAATTTCTTATGATAAATAAATACCTACGTAGGTATCTGTGTTACATAGTCACTTAAGAAGGGTGTGAGTACAACATACTTTGGTAACAAAACCATTGTCCCATATATAACCAATAAATAGGTGTATGATAATGTTCCATATTCATCCAAGAAAACCATATAAATATGGAATCATGAATAAATAACCACTATTGATCCTCAAGTTCTAACATGACACTAGGCATCGACTGTACCTACTTTGGATAGTGATAATGTGTCTCTGAGAACATAACATAACTTTTATAAATATAATCATTCCCAATGGGTTTATAATAGCATGTGAAATCAAATATTCCTAAGGGGATAAAACATGGAAATTATATACTCCTGAAGGCTGAAACTAAATAATCTATAAATTCCATATAGACATGAAGGTGGAATACATGAGGATTTTTTAAAGCATTTTTGTAGTATTGGGATCATAATCCAAATAAAAGTAGCACATCATAGGAAATCAATAGTATTAGGCTCGATGATCAAATCCTAATAGACCAATCCTAGTCCATTCATTTAGAATGAACATTCTGATCTCAGTTAATCACATGGGTTCCAAAATAATGTGTTGAGGATAGTGTGTCCTTCATAATTATATCATTATGATAATAAAACTAGGTTTTATCATCCACCCAAACAGACCATATATAATATAGTTCAGCCTATAAATTACACAACATAACATCAAAACTAATTTCATATCCTTCTTATGTAACCAATTTGGATTCTATGGTTACACATGAAATCGTTTATGCACATATTCACACATATACTCTCTAGGTTCCACATATTATCAAAGAACCCATTGGGGTACCCTAGGTTTCATCCCAATCTAGAATCCCTAGATGGGTCCCTCAATCCTAATATCATATCTCATATCATCACCAATCACTCATAGTGGAATCACATCCATCATCATAGTTATAAATATCACAAGGAATTATTATACACCTAGAATAATCCCTATAGGAACCTATCTAGATATATTGAATAAATTACATCTTAATACCTAAATAATATCAGGCCAATCCTCTCACAAACCTATACATTAGCTACCCATAGAATTCATACCTGATTACTCACATCTAAATAGGGAAAAAACACTCCCCCATGCTCATGTAGACTATCCCTTGGTCCATAGAGCATCTCAAGCATCCATTGAGGCTTACTAGGTCTAATTAATTTCAACCCATCAAATCTTAATACTCATAGGGTTCTAGGTCACCGACATTAGTTCCAATACACTATGACCACTTAATTTATTTTAAACCCCTTAAGTACTCATCTATCTTAGATATCATTTCCTGTAATCTATCCTTCATCCATCGATGGTCGGGGGACAGTGTTAGTACTAAAGGTCTATATATCTCAAATATACATCTATAACCAGGTAATCTACCATCAGTGGCCAGAACTTCATTTCATGGATCAAAGGTACATTGAGGTTAGTTAACCGTTTTCTATTCACTCATAATAATAAATTTATAATTAAATAATTTATTTGATTTAAAAAGTTCAATCACTAGTATTGGAATTACCACACATCAAATTCTACTTAATTAGAATTCCATAATTAAAGGGTTATGAATATAGACCACTGACCTCAATCATGGAGTGTTACACATTAAATTAGCCCAAAAACTCTCCCTCAATATCATTCAGGACTAACTATACATTACCAAACCATAATATTCCCTAACTGAAGACAAAATATCCAAACTAATTTTTATGATAATTTATAATTAATTAAAAAGTTTTTAAGTGCTCCTAAAATTAATTTAAATAGGTATAAAGCCTAAAATATCACTTGTTCATTATATAATACTGAATCCATAACTAATACCCCATGAAAGTTCCATGATAAACTCTTGACAGCATCCCAAGAAAAATAGCTATCATATTGGACTAGTTGAATAATTGAATTATTTAAATTTAATAAAAACCCAAAAATAAATTCACTGGGAAATGTTCCTTCCTTTAAACAATGTGTGATGTCATGGAAAAACAATCTTGGGATGCCCTTTAGTTATAATAACTTAAATCCACATAAACATGGAATATTTTAACCTTGAATTGGGGAAATTCATTAATAAATCCTAATAGTAGGTAACTAAAATCAGTGGGGAAATAAGGAGAAGTGAGAATAGAGGGAGAGGGAGGATAATAACGCCTCAAAGACTGAATAAACACCACTATATATACCCATTTATAATCAATTTTAAAGGAAATAATGGGGTCTGAGACCCCCTAGTCTCATCCTTGTATGAAATATATGAGTAGATTGGAAGGTATAACAACCCTATCTTTTTCCACATATTATTACTTAATTAACCAAAATTTACAAGCCAATTATCGTAAAGTCTATTGTATTAAGAACATTAGGTGCATAATTAAACATAATAAAACCCAAAATAAAAACATATTTTATTTAATATTTATAATTTATTTAAACCTACATTGTGTTCTTACATATTCATAGGATAACTTGGTGAATAAATGAATAAATGGATGAGCTAAAGATCCCAATAAGGGAGTAAGCAAAGGAAGAAAACATATCACATGGGTTAAAAGAAAAAACATAATGACACAAAAGGAATACAACATGAATAAAAATAAAGAATAATAACATATATAACATGGGAACATATAATCATGTAATCATAGGAATGTTGTAACAATATATAACATGACATAAACATGAGTCAAGGTTAACTACCAAGACTATATAACATGGTATACAAAGTATCGTAAAGGAATCATGATCACTCCCTATCCCCAAAAAATATATAATAAGACTAAACATTACCAAACTTATTCGAGAACTATCTAGGAACACCCTTCATAACATATTCATGAATATGTTTTATATATAAATAATAAACATAAGGGTTAACCATGGAATGAAATGCGTATCATAATCATGTCATAAGGAATAAAAATGATCATATCATTTATTTTTCCCTAAAAGAATGGATTAAAAACATACATGTACATTCATAAGGGAAAATAGGAAGGGATAATTTTAATTTATTTCCAATTGAAGAGGAAACATGTAAAATGAGTGTTTGAGAAACATTATAAATAAAAAAAGTTAATGCGGTTTAAGAAAAATATTAAACGGAATTTAAAGCGAAAAAGGTATATTTATTTTCATAAAACTAGAAATTAATAAGGATTGTTTTTCCTGATAAAATTATTTATTTCATAAAAATAATGGTGGCTCAAAACATATTATGGATGATACATGAAAATGGGGAATACATTGGTAAATTTCCCTCAATCGGGCTTGCTTTTCGGAATGAATTTTGAAGCGAACCGTTTTAAAACATGTATATCCCAGAAAAAGGATGAAATGATTTGGATAAAAGATTTTGGAACATATAAATATAATTTAGAGTAATTATATACAAATAAATAAGAGTTACATTAGGTTAAATAGGGATAAAGTGTAACGTGAAAGAAAATTGTGGTTCAGAAATAAACCCTTACCTTATGTCTGGAATAGTTCTTCACTTGATTTTATTGTCATAGATTATAAAACAAAATATATTAAATAATTAATTAAAAACCTTATATACATTTAATTTATGTATAATAATTTTATTAAGTTAATTTATGACCTTTTTATGAGTTATATTGTTCAATTGCATCGTTCGGGAGTGATCATTTTCTTAGTTTTCATTGACCTATTCGCTTGTACAATATTTTAAAAGATCATGAAAAATAGAAATAGAAATATTGATTAGAATTTATAATTTATCAAGAAAAATAAATAAGGTCAAATTATCTTATAAATCATTTGGTAATATTTTTTTATAATGAATCTTTTGATAAAATGTTGGTAATAATCGTTTGGATTATTTTGGGTGATTTTCGCACACAACAAACTTTTTTTGTTTTATTATTTAACATCATGTGTATCAAAAGATTCCAAAACATTAAATAGTTTTTAATAAATATATCATATTTTTTTAATAATAAAAATTGTTTTATGACTATCCATGAAAGAATTAACTGAAAATGAAAATTGTTCATCCATGAAAGCGATAAATCAACACCTCATGAATGATGTTTTTATTTTTGGAATTAAAAAGAGTGGAGAACGGTTAAAGATGGATTATTTTATTATCATATTAAAATTATATTATATGTGAGGTATTGTATTTATTGTACTATTTTTATTAGGGGAGATGAGGAGAAAATATGAAAATAACATCAAAAGAAATTAAAAGGAAAGGAAAGATAGATTTACCACTTGAATTTCTCTTCCATGAAAACCTCCTTAGGGAAAAGGTTTTGGTATTTTTATGGGACAAAGAGATACTAGAAGTGGGTTCGTGTATTGGGAAGAGTACTTGGAATAATTATGACACATCTTAAATCTTGGAAGTTGTGAGGTGAATAGGTGGTCAGTGGTTGTATTTATAGTGGAGGAGAGGGGTGTTTTCTTATTATTTTAATAATTAGTATATTATTTTTGATCAATAAAAGAAATTGTGTTGATTATTGTGACTAAATAAAGTAAATATTTCATGTTATTTTGAAATAATTATGCTTAACTCAACCTTACATCAACATTTACTCAAAAATTCATGTAGTTAGCATTTAAAAAAAATTATCTTATTTTATTATCACCTAAAATTCATGTTCTTTAAAAGAATCCAAAAAATTCACCCTAAAAATTTTTCAATGTGTATAATTGAAAAATTAAATCATTTTTATGAAAATAAATTTTTAAATATGATAAATTTAATTTTTAATTAAAATAATCTTTAATTAAAAAATAAATATTTTAAAATTATATCATATTTTATATAACATTGAAAAATTAGATATGGTCTTATAAAATTATATTAAATAATAAAATAAAAATTTATTAATTTTTAAATAAATTTTATGAAATTGAAATTTATTTTAAATCGTTAAATTTATTTTAAAATTGTGATTAAATATTTATAAATTATAAAAAATTCCAATACATAATTAATAATTTTTAAAACATTTATTTAACAATATAATTATATAAATATATCATAAATTCATTTATAGGATGTATAATTTTTATTTATACATTCTTAGGTGAGTTTACTATTATATTGGCCAGTTTACTATTCATAATGGTCATATTACTATTCCAAAGGTCAGGTTACTATTCCACTAGTAAAGGATCCTTAACTTCTTGAAATTCATGTTATTTTATTCATTCTTGATTTATAATGTTTGTATTGTGTCTGTAATGTGATATTATGTGATTTTACTATATGAAAAAATTATAAGAAGGTAATTTCCAATGATAAAATTTTTTGTCACTAAATTCTTCTCCCTTATGAAATTTCACCCTTGAAATTTCATTTTAAATACTATATGGAAAACATGTGAGGGTACTTCTACTTAATCACTTCCTCTGGTTCCCATGTTGACTCTTCGTACTTATGGTTCTGCCATAGTACATTTTCAAGGTGAGTATTCTTGTTGTGTATAACATTACCTCTATGGTCAAATATCTTCACTAACTACTCCTCATAGGATAGATAATTCTCCAATTTTACCACATCTAAATTCATTACATGTGAAGGATCAGGTATTTAATTCTTCAAGAGGGACACATAGAATACATTTTGTAATTGAAACATGGTTGGTGGAAGTTCTAATCAATAGGCCATTAATCTGACAGGATCAAGGCTCTCAAAGGGGATTATGTACCAAGGACATAACTTTACTTTATTCCAAAATATCATGATCCTCTTCCATGGAGATATATAGAGGAATAAAATGTCTCCAGCATTAAACTCAAGGTCTTGTCGATTATTTTATTCATATCTCTTTTGTTTCCTTTGGGATGCCTTGATGTGATGTTGAATTTTTTTCAACTGATCCTCCATTTCTTCAACTATTTCTCTGGTCATATTATCTTATGTTCGCTGACATCATCCCAGAATACTGTTGTTCTATATCTTTTCATATAAAGGGCTTCATATGGACCCATTTGGATACTCGGGTTGGAAATGTTGTTGTAAGAGAACTCAACTAGAGGAAGATGTTGGTTTCATAATAATTTGAATTCCATATAACATGATTTTAAAATGATTTTCATCCTCAAAATAGTATACTAAAATTGGATATCAGTTTGAGTATGATTGGCCATATAGAATTTCGACTCAATTCATAGAGCATGTTGGTAACTTTTCCAGAACTTGGTGATGAATTTTAGTTATCAGTTGGATACAATAAATTTTGGTACTCCTTGCATCCTTAACACTAATTTGATTTATATCTCTTCATGTTGTTCCATTTATAATTCCCCTAAAATTTTGATAAAGTGAGCTTTCATTGTAAGATGATCCACAACAACCCATATAACATTATTTCCATTGTATTTCCTTATAAGTCCATTAAAAAAGGTCATGGTAATGTTCTCCCTCTTCCATGTTGGTATAGGTAGTGTTTGCATCATCCCCTTATACTTTTTTATTTCATCCATCACATACTGACATACCACAAACTTTGATGTATATTCAATTATCTCCTTTTTCATATTGGCTCATCAATATTTCTCTTAGATTTGTCAATATATCATTGTGTTCCCTAGGTGAATAGGGAAAGTTGAGATTTGTGCATCATTTAAAAGATCTATTTTTATCTCTGGATTGGATGATACACATAATCATGACTCAAACCTCATAACCCCTTCCTAATCAATTTTGAACTCTTGGAATTTCCCTATTCTCATGGTTTCCCCCTTCTTCTAAATTTCCTCATCATTTATTTGAGAATAATTATTTTATTCATAAGTAATGGTTCAGAAATCATTTGAGAAATGATTGATTATGTTTCTTCCTTAACGATTCCCATGTAAATCATTTGTAGGTCTAAAAACATTGGATCCCATTCAATTATCATCATTGATAAAGATACAATATCCTTTTTATTTAGAGCATTCGCTGCCTAATTTTCCTTACCAATATGGTAGTGGGTGGATAAGTCATAATCATTGATGACAACCAACCATATTCATTGGTTCATATTAATATACTTCTGTTTGAATATATATTTGACACTCTTGTGATCAGTATATATCTATCACTTCTCCCCCAAAGAGATAATGTTGGTAGATCTTCAATGCAAAGATCACATCTGCTAA
The DNA here is from genome assembly GCA_963277665.1 of Viscum album. Classification (NCBI taxonomy): domain Eukaryota; kingdom Viridiplantae; phylum Streptophyta; class Magnoliopsida; order Santalales; family Viscaceae; genus Viscum; species Viscum album. The sequence continues at coordinate 769,345,001 of OY728126.1, forward strand.
CTCCTGATCATGCATTGGATAGTTTCACTCGTGAATTTTAAAATTCCTTGTGGTGTATGTTATCACTTTATCATTTTTAAAAAGTACACAACATAAGACTTTATTTGAAAAATCATTATAATCCACACATAGTTCCCCACCTTTTGGATGTGTAAGTATTGGTTTAGTGAAAATATTATTCTTCAACTCTTTAAAGAGGTTGTTACATTCATTAGTCTAGAAAAAACATTACTTCTTTCCAAGACATCTTGGTTAGTGGGTATGAAAATCATGAGAAGTTATTAAAAAATATCCAGTGATACCTAGTTAGATCAAAGAAACAACAGATATGTGTTACAAATGTTGATCAGGGCCACTCTCAATTTCTTTTATCTTGGATAGGTCCACATATATTCCTTTTCTAGTGATAACATTCCCTAAGAATGACACATACTTCATCTATAACGTAAATTTACTATAATTTTCATTATTTTTATCCCCTCTCAATGTCTTTAGAATAGTATTAAAATGATCCAAATATTACTCCTTTCTCTTGGAGTATATTATAATATCATCAGTAAAGACTAACAAAAATTTATTGAGGTAATATATAAAGACTCTATTCATTAAATCCATGAAAATTTCTAAATTATTAGTGAGTATCAAGGGAATCAATATGAAATCATATTGTTCATACCTAATTCAGAATGAATTCTGGGTAATATCTTCCTTCCTCTCCTTTAATTGGTGATATCCTGGCTGAAAGTCTGCCATAGAGAAATAACTGGCCACACAAAGCTAATTGAACAAGTCATCTATCTGTGGTGAGTGATATATGTTCTTTATCATTATTTTATTGATTTAATGGTTATCAATGTATAGGTACATTGATCCATCATTCTACTTGAAAAATTGTATGGCTTCACCACATGGTGAATCACTCAGGAATATCAAACCCTTTTCCATATTATCCTGTAACTACTTTATTAGTTCTTACATCTCAATGGTGTCTTTTCTATATAGATTTTTTAATATACGTTGAGATCCAGGAATAAGTTCAATAAGGAACTAAAATTCTTGATCAGCAGAAAGACTGGGAAACACTTTGGGGAACACATCATTGTAGTCCCTCACAATGGGAATGTCTTAAAGCATGATTCCCCCATTTTTATCAATCATTTGATCAAGATATGATTTCTCATGATGATAAAATATACACACTTGAGATGACGATTCTGAAGGAGATTCATCCTCCTCCTAAAACATGTATAGAATTGGAGGCCACATTAGGAACTGAAGAGTGATCTCTATTTCCTGACAGCAGATATTGTCTTTATATAAAGATAGCTAATCCTTTCACAAATTAGCATCAAACTCTACCAAAGGGATTATAAAAGGATTTACTATGAGGTTTAGTCCACAAACATTTATGGTAGGAGTTATATATTTGGGATCAAATAATTTCCCCATTTTCTATTCTAATAGATAAATCTACCTCTATATTTTGCGGTGTTGATTGAATAGTTCTACTAAAATTTTAATATATAAAGGAATTCGCAAAATGAGAATCAAATAGTACATTCACTATTATTGAATGAATAATTAGTGTACTTATCACCATATCATTAATGGGATCCACCTCATTAGTAGTGATAGAATATGCCCTTCCTTGATTCCTTGGAGGTTGTTGTTATTGGTTGCCTCCAACAACCCTTGGATTAGGGAAATGTCTTGCCTAATGCCAATGTTCTTTGTAGTTGAAACATTGCAAAATAGGCTGAGTGTTGATCTCAGCATTCCGTTATTCTTTTTATTTAGTGGGATTCTTCAAATCCCTTTGATAGTTATTATCTATATTCCCTTATCTTCAACATTTGAAGTATCACTTGGTTCCCAATAAGTAGTTTCCAAGATTCTTCTACCATAATTTTTGACATTTGTGATATTAGGTCTTCCTTCCATATTGTTATTTATCTATCGATCAACCCATATTAAACTACATTTTTTTATTTTTGTCCTCAGGACCATTAGACCACTAAGATTATCTAATCTCTATTTCAACATTAAGGGACCAACAGACAATCTCCTCATAACTTTCAAAATCTCGAATCACCAAATCTTATCATAGACTCTACTTTAATACACTAAAGAAGTGAGCCACCTTGATTTTGGTGTTCATGAAAAGTTGTAGGCATATCTTGCAACCCATTTGATGTTTTCTTTATATGCCCCGATAGACTTGTCTTCTTTTACATTCAGCCTGAGGAACACTACTAGAAATTCAGGTATTTACGATGGGTTATTTGCAACCGGATCCTGTTGCAAATGACTTTTTGCGATGAGGTCCCATCACAAATGACGCATTGCAGAAAACGGCATCACAAATAATATGTTTTTGCGATGGGAAAGCATCCCATCGCAAAAAGATATCTGTTTTTTTTAACCTAAATATTTGTGATATGCCCGTCGCAAAACATTATTTGTGACGGGCCTGTTTCCCATCGAAAATAATAAAAAAAATAAAAAAATAAAATAAAAATAAAATAAAAAAATAAAATATTAAAAATTCAAATATTAAAAATTTTAAAAAATAATTATAATTTAATTTAATTTAAATAAATGAAAAATTAAATATATTTCCAAATAATTTAAAAAATTTGAAATAATTAAAAATCTATTAAAAAAATAAAAAAAATAATTTAAAATATTTATACATACAAATATTGGACAATTATATAAAAAAGTACACAAATTTAATAAAATAAAAAATAAATAAAAACGTTAACAATATTGTAACTAATAAAAAAATTTAAAAATAATAAAATTTTAAAAAAATACAAATCATTAAAAAAATACACAAAATTACAAATAATCAAAAAAAATTACAAATAATTAATTTTTTTAATAAACTACAAATCATTTAAAATATCTTAATAAAATCAAATAATAAAATATTAAAATATTAAAAAATAAAAAAATTAAATTTTGCAACATTCACAGCAATATAAAATACAGAAAATGTAAATAGATAATATTACAAATTTTGAATTCAAATTTTTTTAACATGAAAAAAAATTACAGGTCTGGAGGAGCTGGAGGAGCTGGAGGAGATGGTGGAGGAAACTCTATCCCTAAACTACGAGTTAGACAGCACATGTACTCAATCAGATCTTGGTGATGTTGCTGCCATCGACTCATCTGCTCCTCGTACTTCTGTTGTTGTCCTCGACGCTCCTCCTCATGGTGTTGTTGCTACTGACACATCTCCTCTTGCTTCTTACACAAACCCTCTATAAGCTCAATCTGAGCTCACAACTGGTCCTCATACTGTGAGACACAAGATGATGCATGTGCTCTTCTCGAGCTGGATGTCGACATCGCAACAGTACCATAATAAGTCCTAGGAGTCAATTGAGAAGAAATTATGCCATGTTCATAAATTTTATTAAAATTTATTACTAATTATTACAAATTATTACTAATTATTACCAGTTATTAATAATTATTACCCGTTATTACTAATTATTAGCAATCAATTATTTCTAATTATTACCAATTAATTATTACTAATTATTACTAATTATTTTTTCTTATTACTAATTATAACTAATTATTTCTAATTATTCCTAATTATTCCTAATTATTACTAATTTTTCCTAATTTTTCCTAATTTTTCCTAATTATTACTAATTATTACTAATTATTTTTAATTTTTTCTTAATTATTCCAAATTATTACAGAATATTATTAATTTTCCCTAATTATTTCTAATTATTACTAATTATTATTAATTTTTTCTAATTATTCCTATCAATTTTAAATTATTCTTAATTGTTTCTAATTATCCCAAATTATTGTTAATTATTACTAATTATTCCAAATTATTATTAATTTTTCCTAATTTTTCCTAATTATTCCGAATTATTCCTAATTATTACTAATTATTCTTATTTATTTCTAATTATTCTTAATTATTTCATATTATTACTATTTATTCCTATTAAATTATTCTTATTTATTAATAATTATTCCTAATTAGTAGTAACTATTAATAATTATTACTAATTATTGCTAATTATTAATAATTATTAATACTTATTCCAAATTATTAATAATTTTTAATAATTATGGTTAATTATTTATAATTATTGTTAATTATTTATAATTATTGTTAATTATTAATAATTATTGTTAATTATTCATATTTATTAATAATTGTTCCATATTATTACTAATTATTATTAATTTTTCTTAATTATTCCTAATTATTCTAAATTATTCATTAATATTGCTAATTATTACATATTATTGCAAATTATTACAAATTTTTCTGAATTATTCCTAATTATTTCTAATTATTACAAATTATTCCTATTTATTAATAGTTATTCCAATTTATTAATATTTATTCCTATTTATTAATAATTATTTATATTTACTAATAATTATTCCTATTTATTAATAATTATTTATATTTATTCATAATTATACCTAATTATTAAAAATTATTTCTAATTATTGCTAATTATTCTTAATTATTAATACTAATTAACAAATATTGCTAATTATTAGCAATTATTGCTAATTATTAACAATCATTACTAATTATTACTAATTATTTCTTATTATGAATAATTATTAACAATTATTAATAATTATTAATAATTAATAATAATTATTGTTAATTATTAATAATTATTGTTAATTATTAATAATTACTATTAATTATTAATAATTACTATTAATTATTAATAATTACTGTTAATTATTCCTATTTAATAATTATTATTCCTAATTATTACTAATTATTATTAATTTTTCTTAATTATTCCTATTTATTGCTAATTATTACTAATTATTCCTAATTATTACTAATTTTTATTAATTATTCCTAATTATTTTAAATTATTCCTAATTGTTGATAATTATTCCCAATTATTTCTATTTATTAATAAATATTCCTTTTTATTAATAATTATTCCTATTTATTAATAATTATTCCAATTTATTAATAATTATTCTTATTTATTAATAATTATTCCTATTTATTAATAGTTATTCTTATTTATTAATAATTGTTCCTATTTATTAATAATTATCCCTATTTATTAATAATTATTCCTAATTATTAATAATTATTCCTAATTATTGCTAATTATAAACAATTATTCCTAATTATTTACAATTATTGCTAATTATTAACAATTATTGCTAATTATTAAAAATTATTGCTGATAATTAAAAATTATGGCTATTTATTAACAATTATTTATAATTATTAACAATTATGGCTAATTATTCCTATTTATTAATAATTCTTCCTAATTATTCGTATTTATTAATAATTATTTCTAATTATTCCTATTTTTTCCTATTTTTTCGTATCTATTCTTATTTTTTTCGTAATTGTTACTAATTCTTATTAATTATTCCTAATTATTCCTTATAATACATAATTATTACTAATTATTCTTAATTATTATTATTTATTACTAATTATCGTTAATAATTAAGAATTACCAGTAAATATTAATATTTAATACTAATAATTTATATTTATTAACAAAAAATATGCTGACAAAAAAACAATCTAAATATACTTTAATTACAACTTATCAACAATAATTAAAATTAATATTAAAAGTGAAATAAATAATAAATTAAATTAAATATGAATACCTTTAAACGTGATCTTTAGTAGGTGTAGAAGACTTCAAAATCTGCTCGAAAAAAGTCGAGTTTTAAAACTTTTAACTCTGAATGTGAGTTTAGATAGAAATCAGAGAGAGAAGTTGAATACGGGGAAGGAAAAAATGGATGAGGGTATATATAGGTTAGATTATTAGCGACAACACTATTTGCGACGGGACCAGGTCGCAAATATTTTTCATCGCATTAATTACAACCGGTGGTTAAATAGGTATTTGCGACGGGGCTCGTCATAAATAGTCAACTGCTGACATACTATTTGCAAAGGGGGTATGTTCCCGTCGCAAATAGTATTTACCATGGTCAGTTATTTGCGACGGGAAGTGCCTCCCAACGCAAATACCCTCTCCCGTGGTTTGGCGAGAAGTGCGCGCGAAATATTTTGCAATGAGAACCCTTACCCCGTCGCAAATAAGTAGTTATTTGCAAAGGGGTATGGGTTCCCATCACAAATAACATTTTTGCAGGACTATTTACAATGGGACTCTATCCTGTCACAAATAACCCGTCACAAAAACCAGAATTTCCCTTAGTGGAACTCCCTTTCCATATTAAGTTAGTGGGTTTGGGGAAAATACTTTTTGAAAAATATTTTCATGAAATCCTCCAATTCTATGGAATCAATTTCCTCCATGGTATTTTTGTTCTTGATCATTGTCCACCACTAATCAGCTTCCCCATCAAAATGATAAACTTTTAACACAACTATATCTTCTTCTAAGCACTGTAGGATAGAGAATATCTTCTAAATAGAGTTAATCCATTTTTCTACAAGGAGGGGATTAGAAGATCCACTAAACATTGGAGGGATTTTTTGCATAAATCATTTGATTACAACTTTCTTTCTATTAGAATAAGGGGGTGCTTCATGGGATTCATGTTATTATTCATAAAATGATACAATTGAGTAATTGTTGTCATGAAGTTTTGGGCACCCATTCCCATCATATTTTGCCTGTCATTAGAGAAATCTTCCCATTTCCTATCAAATTGATTTTTGGAATAGGTTCTTCTATTTCAGTCCATTAACTAAGAAAAAGAAAGTACAATTATGTACTTGAATACTTAGAGAATAATAATAATAAAAGGAAACATTAAACATAAAATGATAAACTTGAAAAGGAAAAGTATTTCTTGACTTTTGATTCCATATATTTCAATCTATGATATCCATGATCTATTTTCTATAATATATTCTTATTGTTAATTTTTTTCCCATAATAATGGTTCGTAATGACCTTGTAAATTTACCAAATAATATCCCCTAGGAGTGTCAAACCTAGTGTGTAGTAAGGCTGATTTTTATATACTAGGTTACCCCTGACTAACTGAAAATTAATTTTTTATTATTGAAATAGACCCCCTTTTAAGGGGTAAGGGGGGAACCCAAGACATCATTGACATAGACAAAACAAATAGCCCCAAACCAAAAACAACTCGCACTACAAGATATACCAGGTTACCCTTAATTGAAGCCTAGAACACTATGTCGGATTTGTTACTTCTAGGTACATCTGTTCTAGAACCAAATCCAATTTTAGTGTCCATACAAAAATTTATTTTCTGTATAAACCAATTAATTTATTCTAACCAAAAATTAAGGATATTTTATCATAGATAGTCTTATCCACAAGGGTATTTAATGATTTTTCTAGTCTTAATCCAAAAACTAACTTAACCTTCCTCTGATACCAACTATAAATACCCTATCCTTTTCACATATTATTATACAACTAAAAAAAATTAATATCCAAAGATCAAAAATTCTAGTGACTTGGGACGATTAGGTAAATAATCAAACATCATAAAACCTAAAATAAAAAAATATTATATGTAATCTCCATAATTATCTCATAACATCCATTGATCTCTTATATTTTCATTGGATAACCTAGGGAATGCATGAACCATTGGATGAGTTAAAGATCCCAAGAAGGGAGTACGCATAAGAATAAAACGTAGCTAATGGGTTAGAAGGAATAACATGATGACATAAAAGGCATGGAACATTAATAAAAAATATATGAATAAAATTTAAAACATGGAAACATATAGTCATGGCATAATAGGAAAGTGGAAACAATATATAACATGACATAAACATGAGTCAAGGATAACTGTAAATACTACATAACATGGTGGACAAAGTCCCATAAAGGAATCATATTCCCTCATTGTCCCAACAAGATCTCTCATGAGAATTAACATTACAAAATTCATTGGAGTTCTATATGGGCCCACCCATCATATCATGTTCATTAATATGTGTTCCACATAAAGAAAAAACATAAGGGTTAACCATTAAAGGAAATGGGTTTCAAAATCATGTCACAAGGCATAAAAAATGAGAGTATCATAAATGTTTCCATTAAATAATGTATTCAAAAACATACATGGACACTCATAAGGTAAAATAGACAGGTTTCATGATAATTTATCTTCAATTTATATGGAAACATGTAAAATAATTATTTATGAAAATTTAGAAATGAAACATTTCAGTGCAGCTTATGGAAAATATTAAAGAGTATTTTAGGAGGAAAAAGAAATATCAGTTTCCATAAAACCTGAAAAGAATAAGGATAGTTTCTTATGATAAAATTTTTTATTTTACGAAAATAATTTTTCCTTAAAATATATTATTGATGTTACTTGAAAATGGGTAAGAAATTTGGAAGTTCCCTTTAACCGGACCTGGTTTTCCAAGAGAATTGAGCAGTAGACCTTATTAAAACATGTATATCTCTAAAAAAGATAGATTAAATGATCTAAATAAAATATTTTTGGAAAATATACATATAATTTAGAAGAATTGACTAAAATAAATAATTTTTTTAGTAGGTTAAAGTGATATAAAGTGTAACCTGAAGGAAAAAATGGATGTTTGGAAAGAATCCCTTAACTTATGTCTGAAATAGTTCGGCACTTAGTCTTAATGTATTGGAAAATAAAATTAAGTACATTAATTAATTAATTCCTAACTTTTTATACATTAAATTTTTTATTATAATTTTATTAATTTCATTTTATTCCTCTTTTATTAGTTATTGTGTTCAATTTAAGCGTTCGAGAGTGCTCATTTTCTTAGTTTTCATGATTAGATTCCTTGTAGATGAGTATGGATGTTCATGTAAAATAGAAATAGAAATCCAGAATTTAAGTTATAAGTTATTAATTAACATCCAAAAGTTTAAATGGTCTTATAATTTATTTTTTGTATAATATTAGCGTAAATCATTAGAGTAAATTGTTGTGATAATCGTATAGATTATTTTGTGCAGTTTTTTCTCACAATAAACTTGTTTTGTTTGATTATTTAAAATCATGTCCATTAAATTATTCCAAAACATTAAATACTATGTAATAAATATATTATAATTTTTTTAACCATTAAAATGGTTTTATGACCTGTCTTTAAGGAGTAAATGGAAAATGAAAAAATTTCGTCTTTGAAGGCGATAAATTAACCCGCCCAAATGACATTTTCATTTTCAATATAAAAGGGAAGGATATGGGTTTAATGATTTATTATTATATTATAATAATATAACTAAATTCTATGTGAGTTAATGGAGTTATAATACCATTTTTTTGAGGGTGGGTTAAGAGACAATAAGAAAATAACTTGAAAATAAATTATAAAAATGAATGATGAATTTTCCTCTAGAATTTATCCTCCTTGAAAGCCTCTGGGAAATGGTTTTTTTAATTTAATGAGACCAAGATATCATAGACATTGGGGAGGGTGTTGGGAAGAGTACTGGGAAGAATTTGGATATGTATCAAAGCTAGGAAGTTGTGAGGTGAAGAGGTGGTGAGGGTAGTATTTATAGGTGAAGAGAGGGGGGTTTTCTCATAATTTTAATACATAGTTTTTTTAGATCAAGACAATAAATAGTATTGATTATCTTGAGTAAATACATTAACTAGATCATGTTAGTTCTAAATAATTTTTCCTAACTCATCCTTACATCAATAATGAGTCAAAAAATTCACGAATTTAGCATTTGTTGGAAATTGTCACATTTTACTATTCACTAAAAGATCAAATATTTTTGAAAAATCCAAAAAAATAACCCTAACCATTTTTTGACATGTATAATTAAAAAAATAACTCAATTTTATGAAAATAATGTTCAACATATGATAAATTTAACTTTTAATTAAAATCATCATTTAGTCAGAAAGAACAGATTTCAAAATTATAACTCATTTTATAAAAATTTGAAAAATTAAATACGATCTCATAAAATTTCTTTAAAATCATAAGACTAAAAAATATTATTTTATAAATATATTTTATGAAAATAATTTTTCTTTTAAATTATTATATTAAATAGAATATTTTAATTAAATATTTATAACTTCAAAAAATACCAAACCATAATTAATAATTTTCAAAAAATTTATTTACTTTAGTATGATATAATTATATCATACTATTATTTATATGATTCCAAAATTTTAATTATACTTTCATAGGTGAGGTTACTATTTTATTGTCTAGTTTACTATTCATAAAGGTCATATTACTATTCATAAGGTTATGTTATTATTCTGTCGGTAAAGGTTTCTTAACTTATAGAAATACCAACTTTATTATTCATTATTCAATTATAATGTTTGTATTGTGTTATCAGTTTTATTTTATGTGATTATACTATTTGAAATATTTTTAAAATGATAATTACCATTGATAAATTTTTGAGTCGTTACAGAGGGCGATTAAAAAAATTGGTAAAAAATACAATTGTTTTTTGATTTTTAGAAATTCATGGGGGTTTATTAAATTAAGCCCCAACTATGAAGCCTTTATTATCCAAGGCCACACCCCTCACATCGTTTGGTCATATGTTTAGTTAGACCATGAACTAACATTTAGACTAACATTTTCATATTCATACCACCTCACATGGTTTTGTTATATGATTTTTCAAACCATGTACCAACCCTACAAATATGTACTAAAATTGAATTTCATGTTTTGAATAATTTTTCTGCAATTATGAACCAACTATGTCCCATGCACTAATACAAAACCAAACCATAGGGTTTACATTAAGATCTATATGTTTTTCCATAAACTATGTGTTTTCTATAAAAATAACCCATTCATTAACAAAATTAACTGAAAACCACCCCACACTCAATTTTTTTCATGGTTTCCCACAAACTGTAAATACCCAAATGAGAACCTAGGTGAAAACCCCTTCAAAAATACAGTTTTATCATGAATTTCATGAACCTCACTTTATCAATTAATAAGCCTTTTAGAACTTTATAAGCATAAATAAGTCTTATCATAATCCCCTAACCCTAGTAATTCCAGTCCAATTCTCAATTCATAAAACAACTCATACCCTAGAAATCAGAAAATTAAAATTTCCTCTAGAATTTCCTTACCAAAAGAAAATTGAGTTTTTTAGGAAAATAGGTTTCCTCCTTTCGTACTTCTTTCGATCTCCATCAACAATTTATTTAACCAAACTAACTTCTTTATTGCATCTGTTTTCACCACATACTCAAATTCCATCTCACTTAATGTAATAATACATTACAATTAAGATATCCTACCAATGGTTATTTTTCTATAGGAAAACATGAATTTAATTATTCTAATATAGTTATATAATCTCTATAATACTCTATATCCACATATCATTATCATAGATCTTCCTCCCTTAAGTATAAATCAATATCTTTCATTCCATTTTAATACCAAAAGATATATTTTATAGTTTATTCTTATAAGGTTTTAAAAAACCTATTTACAACCCCAAAAAAATATTCTACATGTAGCCTAATACATATCATTTCATACATTTAACTTTAAATAGAATATTCATAAAGTAATTTTTCTATGTATATGAATTCGTATTCAATTTCTAGAATATATAACTTTTAGAGTTTAATGTGTTTGATAAGAATATTTGATAATGTTTTTCATCCAGTTATTATAAATCCTTTAGTGATCTTTTGGATGTACTCTCTCAAAGATAGAACCAAAGTACTGGCTTTCATATCTCTCTTGATCCCCATCCATAATATCTTTTTTAGATTTCCTGGAATCTTTAATCTTAAAACATCTAAAAAACTTATTTTTCCATTAAAAAATAATTCATTCATACAGTCCAACCAATAACATATCATCGACATAAAATAGAACATAATGAAATTTCTATAATCTCATTTCTTCTAGTAACTATAGTCATCAACATTTATCCATTCAAATTCTTCTTCTAATATAAATTAATTGAATTTATGATTCTATTTTAATGGTTTTTGGTTCACTCCATAATAAATTTTTATCAAATTGTATTCTAGGTTCTAGTTTCTATAATTTGTTAAACCAACCCAATGTTTTATGTATATCACTTCCTATATCTCTCCATGAAGTAATTATTTTTTAACATTCATTTATTCAATATACATATCTTAAGATTCTACCATTCTCTGAATAGTCCAAATAGATAAATGTTTAACTACCACTGAGAACATTTTTGAGAAATCAAAATCTTCCTTCTATGGAAATACCTTTTCCACTATACATGATTTATAATTCTTCTTTCCTTCAGCTTTCCCTTTTAATATGAAAATAAAATTATTCTATAATTTCTTCTTGTATTCTTGAAATTATATCAACCCCCATGTTATATTGGTTTTCAATGAATTCATCTATTAAACCATTATTTACTTACACTATTTAGAATCATTAACTATTTCCAATTCATCTAAAAATTCAATCCTTGATCCATTAACAGTAGAAATTTTATTTCATAACAATAATTATGAAATAGTATTAGGATTATTGTTTATACCCTCAACAAAATTGGTTTTTATAAACTACTAAGATCTACCCTTTCTAAATGATCCAAATATTCTAGTATTACCAATCAATATATAGTTACCCATAAGCTTTCTAGAATTTATCCAGATGGTATTACATCTAGTATTCTATCACTTTCAGGATTATTATTTGATTTTTCTATATTTTTCTCCCTTCTATTTCTCCTACATAAATCAATTTGTTCTTTATTATTTGATTTATTTCTTTCTACATAATTCTCCACCAAGATTCTATCCATCCATAGAATATTCTCATTATAGATAATACCTCTACTCCTGATGACTACTATCCTGCCACCATACCATAGTTTATCTATAAAATATTCATCTTTATATCTAATGAAGAAACACATTTTTGGATTTAACATCCAGATTATCTCAATCCTCAGTGCCAATATTCATATGTGAAAATCCTGAAAAAACATCAATATGGTGGACTTTCTTAAATTTATCAAACTATAACTCTTCCATAAGTTTATGTATTACTGTGGATGTTGGAATTATTTTGAAGTGATATTCAATTGTGTTGTGTTCCTTGGTCCAAATCCTCTTAGGCCTTCCAGAGAGAAACCAAATACTCTATGATTTCTATATCAAGATATGATTCATCCTATAAATAACTATATTTGGTTATGAAGATCTAGGAACTATATTCTCTTTCTTTATCCCTTTATTCTTACATATATCTCATAAGTTTTATCCATTGTATTCAACTCCTTTGTCGATATGAAGACACTTAAAATTTTGGCCACACTACTTTTTTCCCAAATAATTCCATTGAGTGAAATCCTAAAATATATCAAACATATAAATTAAAATTTATGTTCATATGTTCCAAGTAGTAAAAGCAGAAATGGATACAAAGTACAATACTGGAAATCATACTTCTCGCAACACATGTATACCAATGGTTCAATTGAACCATTTTTATTGGTTATCTTTACCAACGGTTTCCATAAACTGTTGGTAAATATGTGTAAAAAAAAATTTTCCCAACATTTTGATGAAACCCTTGGGAAAGATGGAAAAAAAGAGTTTGAAACCGTTGGGAAAGATGGGAAAATAAGAGTTTTCCCAACTGTTTCATTAAACCTTTCGGAATGATGGAGTTTTCCCAATGGTTTTTAAAAACCATTGGGAAAAATAAGCCCCAAATTTGCCTAAGCTAGGTAGCCCCCTCCCTGATTCCAGAAGTAGTGTGCAGCTCTCCCATAAGTGATTTCGACTCACAGAAGACCTTCAGAACCACCAGCATAGGTGCACCTCTTCTGTCCGATCAACTGCAAGGTTAGACTCCTTCCTCATTTTCTTAAGGATATCCTTCCACCTATTATGAGGATATCCTTATATTCTCAAGGATATCGTTATTCCCAATTTTTAGGGTTTTGGGAAAATTTTATGATTCACTACTCCATGAATTGTGTACTCAAATCACTACATTGGTGTGAACATTGTGTAATTAAGGTTTTCATTACACAGATACATTTATAAGGGCATGGTGTCTCTTTATTGTGTTCTAATTTTAGAGATTCATAGTTTTTTTAATCTCATTGCTTCAAATATTACTGCTTCATGTATATGAACTCATAATAAATTTTTTGTAATATTTATTCATAGTATTTCATGAAAATCACTCCTTTCATTAAGATCATGTCAAACATGAAGATCTTTTTCATCTTAATTTTTGTACACTATGTGTATTACATAATAAGTATGTATCATGTTTCTATCAAAATCTATATATATATAAAATGACACATTGTTCACTTATCCTTTGCACAATAGAACATATGGATTATCTTCTTGAACTTTGAAAAATAGTATATGGTCCCTAATTAGTACTTCTTCCTTCTTCATGAAACTAATTCACAGAATGTCAAATTCGCAATATTAGTGAATATTAGTTTTCCTAATATAACCATTAATCATTCTTCCTTCAACAGCATACATGATTTGTTCAATCACCTTTTTAAAACATAATGACCATTTTCACTAATTTGGGGTTCCTCAAAATGCTTGGGAAAATCAGAAAAACACATGTATTGAATCGTGTTTCTCATATGGTTTCATGGATACAAGTTCATCTCGAAAATCATGACTGTGTGGTTCAAATATCCTGAGTACCATGGGATTATGAGGGTGGGTTTCTTTTCACTACCCATGTTGGCATGGGTAGACATCTATAAAAATGTTAGATAAGTCACAAGTTTAATTTAGTAATGTTGTTATCTTTGACATACTTTATTTTTAATCTCAAATTTAAAAATAAATGTTTCTTTCTATACTTAATGAAATTAAATCTTTTTACAAGCCATGAAAAACCTATTAGTGTAGAAGCCCAAAATTTATTCACACATGGGGTGTGCTTGACTTGGGGAAATAATTGGGTAATGAAAGGTATGGCCATAGAGGTGCCAATAATGAGTTATTGAACATGAGTGAATGATTTGGGATGCCTATAACACATGATGGGACATGATTCATGTGCCTCTTATAGGCCTAATAAAAATGAATATAAATAAATTTTAATTTAATTTATGTGTACCTGTTCTTTACATTATTATAATAGATCACTACATCGACTAGAAACTTCTTTATTTATCATTATCTTAAATGTATTTTCTATTAAAGTTCAATCCTATTGAATTGTATATGACAAAATAACTTATATAATTCTTTTTAAAGAATGGATAGAAGTTGGATGTATGAAATCGATCGGATCTCAAGGGATTTTCAAAAAAATTTAGAGAGCCTTATAGATTTTTCATTTCACAATGCTTCAGATAGTGGTTGCACACACTACCCATGTTCCAATTGTGTTGGTAGACCTTGGTTGATCCGTGAAGAAGCCGGCTACCACATATACAAAAATGGTTTTCAAGAAAACTACTTTGTGTGGTATCACAATGGGGACAAATTGAAATCTCAAATTGGTGATGATCAAAATGAAAGGGCTGGAATGGAGAATTTGTTTGATGGTTGGTTTCCATTTATTCATCATCATGAAAAAGAAAGGATTTAGACTCAAGAAGACTTTGATATGATGATATTTGATGCATCTAGTGAAAATGATGATATTGATACGGTGAAAAAATTTAATGATGCTTCCACGACTTCAGTATATCGACAATGCGATAAGATAAAAATGCTGGAATTTTTAATCCGATTGTTTCATGGTAAAACTATGTATGAAATTTCTAATACAACAATCAATTACATTATTACCCTCTTGAAGGATTTACTTCCAGATAATGCAGATATTCCCTCAAACCACTATATGTAATGGAATTTAGTTGAGGAACATGGATTTTTAAGAAACAAAATCCATGCTTTCCCAAAAGATTACAGTTTATTCTGGGAGGAAACTGCTGAACAAAATGATTGTATAAAATGTGGCACATCCCACTAGAAGTCAAAATCTGATGGAACACCATCTCGTGTTCCACAGAAAGTAATGTGACAATTTCCATTGATCCCCAGACTCCAGAATCATTTTATGTCTGATGACATATCAATAAAAATGAGATGGAAAGATACTGAGAGAAAGAAGACTAATGATGACTTGGTTCATCCTGTATATGGATTTGCATGGTAGATATTTGATGCTCGACATCCTGATTTTGCAGCTGACAAGCGTAATGTGAGGCTGGGTCTTTCATGCGACGATTTTAATCCATTTGGGTAGATGATTACTTCACACAGCACATGGCCAGTTTCTATACACATTTATAATCTTCTCCCATGGTTGTGTATGAAAAAAACTTCCACTTTCATGAGTATACTCATATCAGGTCCTTTTTATCCCGGCATTGATATTGATGTATACATGCAACCTTCAATAAAAGAGTTGAAACTTCTTTGGGATATTGGTGTGCGCACATACGATGCATGTTTGAAAGACATATTTCAGATGTGTGTTGGGATTATTTGGACGATCAATGATTTTACGACTTATGCAATGATGTATGGATGGATCGCTAAGGGAAAACTGTCATGCACAGTTTGTATGAAGAATACACAATCCAAAAGACTGAAACATCGTTGTAGTTTCAGTTTTATGGGACATTGATTATTCTTGCCAAATGATCATCCATATAGAATGAATCTTCAATGATTTGATAATACCATTGAGACCGATGATCCACCTCAGCATATATCTGGAACTGATGTGCTTAATGAATTGAAAGATTTCAGTTTTTCGTTCGGGAAGGGTCAAATGAAATCTGTATGGAGAAAGAATGTTTCCACTAAAACTTGTTACAATTGGTGGAAGAGGAGTATCTTTATTGATCATACTTATTGGTCAACCAATTTGTTATTTAATTGCTTATAAATAATTTATATTGAAAAGAATATATGGGAAATGTTGCTTTAGGTTCTTCTAAATGTCAAGGGAAAGACAAAAGATGATTTACAATCTTGGCATGACTTGGTGGATTGGGGAATCATACCAGAATTTCATCCTATGCGTACAAGTGAAAATAAATGGAAACTTCCATGTGCATCTTATGTGATGATACCTACATAAAAAAAATTTCTGGAAGTATTAGAGACTATTAGAGTTCCTGATGGCTATTCAAGCAACATATCTAAATGGGTCAAGAGAAGAGAGTTGAAGCTAAAATCTTTGAAGGCTCATGATTATCACGTTCTACTGCATGAGTTTCTTCAAATAGAAATCCGTAATCTTTGGCCGATAATGTAAGGGTGACTTTTATTCAGTTGTGCTATTTTTTTAGAGATCTTTGTGCGAATATGTTTTCCAAGTCTTTCTTACAAAAAATGGTGACAGATGCCCCATTAATTTTGTGTGAGTTGGCGAAAATATTTCCTCCATCATTTTTCAGATGCATGCTTCATCTGACTGTCCATATTCCCACTGAAATACTTCTCGGAGGACCTGTTTCTTTTCTTTGGATGTATCCCACTGAAAGAAATATGTACACATTAAATTCTTATGTCCGAAATAAGAATCATCCCAAATGTTCTATCGTGAACGGTTACTTGGCTCAAGAATGTATGGATTTCTGCTCAATGTATTTTTCTGATATGACTACATAAATGAATAGACCAATGAGAAATGAAGAAGAATAGTATGAGAAAATTGAATCCAGTTTTTCATCACTTCCTCAAACAGGGGGAATTCCTCGATCATATACATTAAAGACATTAATCCATGAAGAGCGGGAGATGGCACATCGCACAGTTTTGTTCAACTGTGATTTTTTTGATGACTATATTAGGTAACTAAATTGAATATGTATATCTTACATATATATCTGTAAACTATTCATATTTTTTAACTACAGGGAATATAAAAAATGATAAATAAGAAGAATCGTTCTTTATCTTTAAGAAGAAGAGAAAATTTTCACAGCAAAGAGTTTTCTGCATGGTTAAAATTAAAGGTAAAAATATTACTATTTAAAATAATTATATCAATATTTAATTAAGTTTAATAGTCATTTATATTGTAGGTATTGAGTTTTTCTACTGACTCTGTCTCTGAGGAAATAGGAGCATTGGCTTTTGGTCCTAATACCGTGGTTCGTAACTGTAAATCAATTGTTATCAATGGGTACAAATTTATAGTCACTGAATGAGAAAAGAACATGAGAACACAACATGATGGTGTTATGGTTACTGCCAAAACAGAGTGTTATGCCAGTGCATCAGATAGTAGACCACGATTTGAAAATGTGGGTTATTATGGAGTCTTTGAGAAAATAATAATATTGGATTATTACTCTCATGGATGAGTCACAATGATGAAATGTCATTGGTTTGATTTGATGATGATATAGGGCACATTTATTGATGATTGTGGATTTTGAGTAATTAATATTACTCACACTCTTGCTACGGAAGAACCATATGTGTTGGAATCAGTGGATAAACATGTTTTTTATGTCAAAGACCAACTTCGACCTGAATGTTGTGTCATAGTTCAAGTAATTCCAAGACATATTTTTGTTGATGGTGATGATGGAATTGACACTGTCCCTAGTGCCATTGGAACCAATCCATTTATTTCTGTTGATGACTCCAATAGCTCAATTGTTAGAGTTGATTTTGAACCTGAAGTTGTGGTTGAAAATATATAGAATCATTCATCCATGTTCTCAATTATTTTTGGTTTACCTCGAGTTGGGTTGTTAAGGTTGGTAATATTCAAATTGATTTAGTATTGATCACAAATATTTTTTAGCTGACTTGACCATTATGTGAATTTTAAATGTTTATTGGTTGTAGTTTTATTTGAATTCCATTTTCTAATTTGGAATTGAACTTTATTCAAACCTAGTCAAACAATATTTCTAACTTGGAGAACATTACAACTTTTATGATTTATTAAATCCATTCATTCTCTTCTAAAAAATTGAAAGCTAAATTACTAATGAATCCCCCTATTCAATCATATATTTAGTTTTTTGGTTTACACATTAGTTTCCTTTTTCTAATTAATTACATATTTGTTTTTAGAAGCAGGAAATGCAGCCAATTGAAGTAGACAAAGGAAAAAAATGATAGAGAACAATTGTCGGATGGCGGAGATGGGAGTTCCACCATTAGTGACTACAGTGAGTACTTTATTTCAAATATATATATTTATAGAATATAAAATGTCATGTGATTATTTTTTTAATCATTTTATTCGGGATCAACCTATACGTCGACATTTATTCGACGACGATCCTAGTACAGGTCCTAATACTCAGGCCAATGGTATGAGGAGGGTTCGTGCCAGAGGTGGACGAGCAGCTGCATGTACCCGACTAGACCATGCCCCTCCCACTGACATGTCATCCTTCCCACATTCTGATTCTAGTGTGTCATTAGGGACACATGGGATATTTAGGCCTTCCTTTTTTCGCCACCTTTTGCATCTTATGGCCCATCATTTTCACATCCCATGATGATTCCCACTCCCTAGTCGGAATCCGGCCATACAGTTGTCCCATCTTTTATTCCATATACTTCTATCTCTGTGAGATTTTATATTCCATCGTCTTCGACTCCTCTTCCACCAGAGGGTGTACCATCAGTTTCTATAGATCCAGTGGCGCTCGGTGGTCAGACTGACGCATGTATGTTTTTATAACCCTAACAAATTTTTATACCAATATTTATTTTCATTATAAAATGTTTTGATAAAATATTTGTTTTTTTCATGACATATGCATATACTAATAGGAGGCGGGGGTGGGGGAAGACACGCATGTGTTCGGTGTGGAACCACCACACACAGGTTATGGTGGATTACAATGAAGACAACAAAATGGTTGAGAAAACAGGGCAGCAATGTCAGAGTTTTTTGGTGACACATGCCAAATACTCCGACATCATTCTCACCAGCCTTCTATCGTGGAGACATTTTCCACATGAGGTTAATGATAGATCTTGGGCAAAGATATGGGTAAAAAAATCTGTTGTATTTAATACCATGATTTATATTTATATTTATATGAATTAATATTTTGATGTAAGCCTCGATTTAATTTTCCTGATGGTGAGGGTGCACGACCGGAACGCCTAAAGGATTTAGGTGAGATTTGGAGAGCCTATAATAATGAGTTGTGTATTGTCTAGCGTGCTAGAGTTGGCACTGAGTTAGAGGCGGTACCAGTCGTGGATTATTGTCCTATAGAGCAGTATCGTCAGATGATTACTCATTGGATGAGTACCCAGTTTAAGGTTTGAATTACATTTGAGGTATTTGAATAATAACTTTCATGTTTAAAATTAATATTATCCTTTGAATTATCAAATTTTATTTATGAATCATCTGGAAAAAATAAAAAAACATTGATGCAAAAAAATACCTCCACACACTAGGATGTACTACGATGCTGGATCATGAGAGGAAGCAGGTATGACAATTGTTTATAAGTTTTCTTTACGACTTACATTTTCTTTTTTTTCCTCAATTATTTAATAGTTTGATAAATTTTTTATATAACATTAGATTTCAATGTCATTTTAGAGGCAAATACAGAATACTTAAGGATGTGTTCCTCGAGAAAAAGTATTTTTTTCGAGTAGACGGAAAAAGGATGGAAGTGCCATCAACGAAGTGAGTCAGCAGTAGATTGTAAGTTTTAATCTGTTGATTTTATATTTTAATATCTATTTTTTAACTTAATAATATATTTATATTTGTAAAATGATACTTTAGAGGCCCTCAATTCCAAAGAACCAGACAAGTTTGGGCCAACTGATCACTTACATCAGGTGTTGGGAGAGGAGCATCCTGGCAGAGTATGCTGCCAACCTAGGATAGCCTCGACGAGGTATTGGACCTCCTCAGGTATGATTTATAGTGCCACCGAGGTGCAGCAAGTTAGGGAAAAGGCAAAACAGGCTGATAAAAGGGCCACAGAGATGGAGGAATAGTCTACTATGAAAAACAGTGCATTTATGAAATTTATTGAAGTTCTACATCCAACACTTCTAGTAGAGGCCAGCCCAGATTTTGATGAATATATGTCGTCCATAAGTTCTATATATGGTGCACCAGGTGGCAGTTCTAGTTTTGTTCAAGATGATTTTTAGCTTGATGATGATGATGGCAAGGCGTCTGATGTGGAAGAGGAGGGAGAGGAGAAGGGCGAGGTGGATGGTGAGGGCGAGGAGGAGGGCGAGGGCAAGGAGGAGGCCGCTGAGGAGGGTGATGATGATGATGGGGATGAGGATGAGGGTGATGATGATGGTGATGATGGTGATGCTGATGTGGGAAAAATTAATCCGTTACATTTTTGAATAATATTATTGAGATTTGATGTTTAATATATTCTAGTTGTTGGTTTTATCTAGACCCATAGTATAGTATTGGAGTTGAGTTATTTTTATATATTGTCTATTTTTAGGGATGTTGTTTTCTTTTAGTGGTTGTGTGTTTAGGAACCCCCTGGAGAGCCCCT
This sequence comes from Viscum album, assembly GCA_963277665.1. Classification (NCBI taxonomy): domain Eukaryota; kingdom Viridiplantae; phylum Streptophyta; class Magnoliopsida; order Santalales; family Viscaceae; genus Viscum; species Viscum album. The sequence goes on from OY728126.1 coordinate 769,366,456, forward strand.
TTCCTTCCTGGACCATGGAAAACCCCCAACCATCCTCCTTGGACCCCGTACAGCCCCCCGGACATCCCCCCCACCATCCTCCTTACTCCCCGGACAGCCCCCCGGACAGCCCCTGGACAGCCCCCCGGACAGCACCCCCGGATAGCCCCCCAGATAGCACCCCCACACTCCTCCTTGGACCCCAGACATCCCCCGGATAGTGCCCTGGACAGCCCCCCACCCTCCTCCTTGGACCCCGGACAACCCCCCGAACACCCTCGGATAGCCCCCCTATAGCCCCCCCCCCCCCCACCCACCCTCCTTCTTGGTCCGCGGACAGTCCCCCGGACACCCACCAGACATACCCCCGGACAGCCCCCCCACCCTCCATGATTTCATTTACTACTATAAGATCTATAATATATATTTTATTTATTTTCATCATGAGAATTAATGTAAATCACATTTACACATCTAATCAATATCATATATTCTTGGTATGTTATAAAAGGGATGTATTCATTGGGCATGGCATTATTAGCTCTGAAATGTTTCATATCATGATAAAATAAAAGATAATCCATACTAAGAATGATATAAAAATATTCTATATGAATTTCCACAAGATTTTAAGTAAATACCATTCCACTAATAGAAACATGAGGATTCTCATAAATCATGTTTACCTTAATATTTCCACAAGGATTTTTAGTAAAAGTTTTATCTTATATTAATTTTCTGATATTCTCATTTTAAATATAAATTTTTCATAAATAAAATAATTTAAATACCCATAGTAAAATATTGAATTTGAATAATGTGAATTAACACCTAACATACCACTCTAATTGTGTCTCTTTTGTTTAAAATGGACAGTATTATAAGTGAAAAGAACAACTAGCATACAGAAAATTGACCAAACACATTCGGATTCTATTAATAATTTATCATAATGATCCATGAGTCATATGTGACGTGTAAGAGAAAAATCAGGCTCAATCTGAGTCATGGTGTGTCCGGGATCACTCTAAGTGTCTCTCTATTGTTTAAAATGGACAACATTTTATGTACATATGGAAAACTGACCAAATGCATTCGGTTTCCATTGAAACATTAGGAGAACGATTCATGAGTCATATGTGACATGTACAAGTCAACCATGCCTCAATCCGAGGCACGGTGTGGCCAACTCCACTCAAAGTGTCCCTCTTTGGTTTAAAATGGACTTCATTTTTTGTGAAAAAAACATGTAGCATACGGGAAAATGACCAAAAGGATTCTTATTGTGTCGATACATTAGAAAAATGATCCATGGGTCATATGTGATGTGTACAAGAAAACCCTGCCACAATATGAGGCGCGGTGTGGCCAACACCATTCATAGTGTATCTCTTTTGTTTAAAATGGACATCATTTTAAGCAGAAACAAAAAGTGACATACGAAAAACTAACCAAACACATTCGAAATGTGTTTATGAATTATAACAATGATCCATGGGTAATATGTGACGTGTACGAGTTAACCCCGCCTCAATCCGAGGTGCAGTGTGGCCGGAACCACTCAAAGTGTCTCTATTTTGTTTCAAAAGGACATCATTTTATGTGAAAACATCAACTGGCATATGAAAAACCGACCAAACGCATTCGGATTCTGTTCATACTTTAGGAAAATGATCCATGGGTAATTTGAGACATGTATGAGTCAACCCTATCTAAATCTAATGCATGGTGTGGCTGGTACCACTCTAACTATGCCTCTTTTGTTTAAAATGGACAGGATTATAAGTGAAAAGAACAACTGGCATACGGAAAACTGACCAAACTCATTCGAATTCTGTTGATAATTTATCACAGCGATTCATGGGTCATATGTGATGTGTATGAGCCAACCCAGGATCAATTCGAGTCATGGTGTGGCCGAGATCACTCTAGGTTTTTCTCTTTTGTTTAAAATGGACAATAATTTAAGTACATATGAAAAAATGACCAAACGCATTTGGATTCCATTGAAACATTAGGACAACGATCCATGGGTCATATGTGATGTGTAAGAGTCATTCTCGCCTCAATCCGAGGCACAATGTGGCTAACACCACTCAAAGTGTCTCTCTTTTGTTTAAAATGGACTTCATTTTAAGTGAAAAAAAACTAGCATATGGAAAACCAACCAAACAGATTCTAATTGTGTTGATACTTTATCCCAATGATCCATGGTTCATATCTGATGTATACGAGTCATCCCCGCCACAATCTGAGGTGCGATGTGGCTGACACCATTCATAGTTTCTCTCTTTTGTTTAAAATGGACGTCATTTTAAGCAAAAACAACAAATGTCATATGAAAAACTATCCAAACGCATTCTAAATGTGTTTATGCTTTAGGAAAATAATTAATCGGTTATATGTGGTATGTACGAGTCAATCCTGACTCAATTTGAGGCGCAGTGTGGCCATCAACTCTCTAAGTGCCTCTCTTTTTTTCAAAAGGATATCATTTTATGTGAAAACATCAACTGGCATACGGAAAACTGACCAAACACATTCGGATTGTGTTGATACTTTAGGAAAATGATCCATGGGTCATTTGAGATGTGTACGAGTCAACTCTGTCTAAATATAAGGTGTGGTGTGGTCGGTACCACTCTAATTGTGTCTCTTTTTTTAAAAAATGGACAGGATAATAATTGAAAAGAATAACTGGCTTACAGAAAACCGACCAAACGCATTCAGATTCTGTTGATAATTTATCACAACGATCCATGGGTCATATGTGACATGTACTAGCCAACCCGGGCTCAGTATGGGTTGTGGTGTGGCTGGGATCACTCTAAGTGTCTCACTTTTGTTTAAAATGGACAACATTTTAAGTACATACGAAAAACTGAACAAACACATTCTGTTTCTATTGAAACTTTAAGAAAACGATACATGGGCCATATATGATGTGGACAAGTAAAACTCGCCTCAATCCGAGGTGCGGTGTGGCTAACACCACTCAAAGTGTCTCTCTTTTGTTTAAAATGGACTCCATTTTAAGTTAAAACAACAACTAGCATAGGGAAAACTTACCAAATGGATTCTGATTGTGTCGATACTTTAGCACAATGATCCATGGGTGATATGTGACTTGTAAGATTCAACCCATCCTCAATCCAAGCCATGGTGTGGCTGGCGCCATTCATACTGTCTCTCTTTTGTTTAAAATGGACATCATTTTAAGCAAAAACAACAAGTGACATACGAAAAACTAAACAAATGCATTTGAAATGTGTTGATTCTTTAGGAAAACGATCCATGGGTCATATGTGATGTGTAAGAGTCAACCATGCCTCAATCTAAGGAGCAGTGTGGCTGGTACTACTCTAAGTTCCTCTCTTTTGTTTCAAAAGGATATCATTTTAAGTGAAAACATCAACTGGCATATAGAAAACTGACCAAACACATTCGGATTGTGTTAATACTTTAGGAAAATGAACCATGCGTCATTAGAGATGTGTAAAAGTCAACCCTGTCTAGATCTGAGGCATGGTGTGGCCAGTACTACTCTAACTGTGTCTCTTTTGTTTATAATGGACATGATTACAAGTGAAATGAACAACTGGTATACAGAAAACTGACCAAACGCATTATAATTATGTTGATAATTTATCACAACGATCTATGGGTTATATGTTATTTTTATGAGCCAACCCGGGCTCAATCCGAGTTGTAGTGTGGTTGGGATCACTCTAAGTGTCTCTCTTTTGTTTAAAATGGACAACATTTTATGTACATATGGAAAACAGACCAAACGCATTCAGTTTTTATTGAAACTTTAGGAGAATTATCCATGGGTCATATGTGACATGTATGAGTCAACCTCGCCTCAATCTGAGGCGCAGTGTGACCGACACCACTCAAAGTGTCTCTCTTTTGTTTAAAATGGACATCATTTTAAGTGAAAACAACAACTAGTATACAGAAAACCAACAAAATGGATTCAGATTGTGTCAATACTTTAGAAAAACTATCCATGGGTCATATATGAGGTGTACGAGTCAAACCAGCCTCAATCTGAGGTGCGGTGTGGACGAAATCATTCACAGTGTCTCTCTCCTGTTTAAAATGGACAACATTTTAAGTGAAAACAACAAATGACAAATGAAAAACTGACCAAACGCATTCGAAATCTGTTGATGCTTTGGTAAAACGATCCATGGGTCATATGTGATGTGTACGATTCAACCCCGCCTCAATCTAAGGCGCGGTGTGGCCGACACTACTCAAAATGTCTCTCTTTTGTTTCAAAAGGACATCATTTTAAGTGAAAACATAAAATGGCATACGTAAAACCGACCAAAATCATTAGGATTGTGTTGATAGTTTAGGAAAATGATCCATGGGTCATTTAAGACGTGTACAAGTTAACCCCATCTAAACCTGAGGCGCGGTGTTTCCAGTACCACTCTAATTGTGTCTCTTTTGTCTAAAATGCACAGGATTATAAGTGAAAAAAACAACTGGTATACGGAAAACAAACCAAACGCATTCGGATTCAATTTATAATTTATCACAACGATCTATGGGTCATATGTGATGTGTATGAGCCAACCCAGGATCAATCCAAGTCGCGTTGTGACCGAGATCACTATAAGTGTCTCTCTTTTGTTTAAAATGAACAACATTTTAAGTACATACGGAAAATAGACCAAACACTTTTTGTTTCCATTGAAACATTAGAATAACAATCCATGGGTCATATTTGACGTGTACGAGTCAACCTCCCCTCAGTCCGAGGCACGGTGTAGCTGACACCACTCAAAGTGTCTCTCTTTTGATTAAAAATGACTTCATTTTAAGTGAAAACAACAACTAGAATACAGAGAACCGACCAAATGGATTCTAATTGTGTCGATACATTAGCACAACGATCCATGGGTCATATGTGACATGTACGAGTCAACCCCGCCTCAATAAGAGGCTCGGTGTGGCTGACACCATTCACAGTGTCTCTCTTTCGTTTAAAATAGACATCATTTTAAGTGAAAACAACAACTGACATACGAAAAACATACCAAATGCATTCAAAATGTGTTAATGCTTTAGGAGAAAGATCCATGGGTCATATGTGATGTGTACGAGTCAACCCCACCTCAATCTGAGGCATTGTGTGGCCAAGATCACTCTAAGTGACTCTCTTTTGTTTAAAATGGACAACATTTTAAGTACATACAGAAAACTAAACAAACGGATTCTGATTGTGTTGATACTTTATCACAATGATTCATGGGTCATATGTGACATGTAAGAATCAACTCCTCTTAAATCTGAGACGCGGTGTGGCTGGCACCACTCAAAGTGTATGTCTTTTGTTTCAAAAGGACATCATTTTAAGTGAAAACGTCAACTAGCATACGAAAAACTGACCAAACGCATTCGGATTGTGTTGATACTTTAGGATAATGATCCATGGGTCATTTGAGATGTGTACAAGTCAACCATGTCTAAATCTGAGATGTAGTGTCGCCGGTACCACTCTAACTCTGTCACTTTTGTTTAAAATGGACAATATTATAAGTGAAAAGAACAACTAGCATATGAAAAACTGACCAAACGCATTCAGAATCTGTTAATAATTTACCACAACGATCCATGGGTCATATGTGACCTATAAGAGCTAACCTTGGCTCAATCCATGTCACGGTGTGGCCGAGATCACTCTAAGTGTCTCTCTTTTGTTTAAAATGGACAACAATTTAAGTACATATAGAAAACTGACCAAACGCTTTCGGTTTCCATTGAAACATTAGGAGAACAATTCGTGAGTCATATGTGATGTGTATGAGTCATCCTCGCATCAATCTGAGGTGCGGTGTGGCCGTCACCACTCAAAGTGTCTCTCTTTTGTTTAAAATGGACTTCATTTTAAGTGAAAACAACAACTAGCATACGGAAAACTGACCAAACGGATTCTGATTGTGTCGATAATTTAGCACAACTATCCATGGGTCATATGTGATGTGTAAGAGTCAACCCCGCCTCAATACGAGGCATGGTGTGGCTTACACCATTCATAGTGTCTCTCTTTTGTTTAAAATGCACATCATTTTAAGTGAAAAAACAACTGACCTATGAAAAACTGACCAAACAAATTCTAAATGTGTTGATGCTTTAGGATAATGATACATGGGTCATATGTGATGTGTAAAAGTAAACCCCACCTCAATCCAAGGCACCGTGTGGATGGGATTACTCTAAGTGAATCTCTTTTGTTTAAAATGGACAACATTTTAAGTACATACGGAAAATTGACCAAACAGATTCTGATTGTGTTGGTATATTAGCACAATGATCCATGGGTTATATGTGACGTATAAAAATCAACCCCGCCTAAAACTGAGACGTGGTGTGGCAGGAACCACTCAATGTTTTTGTCTTTTGTTTCAAAAGGACATTATTTTAAGTGAAAACATCAACTGGCATAGGAAAACTGACCAAACACATTCGGATTGCATTGATACTTTAGGAAAATGATCCATGGGTCAATTTAGATGTGTACGAGTCAACCCCATCTAAATCTGAGACACGTTTTGGCTAGTACCACTCTAACTGTGTCTCTTTTGTTTAAAATGGACAGGATTACAAGTGAAAAGAACAATTGGCATAAGAAAAACCGACCAAACACAATCAGAATCTATTGATAATTTATAACAATGATCTATGTGTCATATGTGACTTGTACGAGCCAACCCAAGCTCAATCGGAGTCGCGGTGTGGCCAGGATCACTCTAAGTGTCTCTCTTTTGTTTAAAATGGACAACATTTTAAGTACATACGGAAAACCGACCAAACACATTCGGGTTCTATTTAAATATTAGGAGAATGATAAATGGGTCATATGTGACGTGTAAGAGTCAACCTCACCTTAATCCGAGTCGCGGTGTGGCCGACACCATTCATAGTGTCTCTCTTTTGTTTAAAATGGACATCTTTTTAAGTGAAAAAAACAACTGACATATGAAAAGCTGACCAAATGCATTAGAAATGTGTTGATGCTTTAGTGAATTGATCCATGGATCATATGTGATGTGTACGAGTTAACCTTTCCTCAATCTGAGGCACGGTGTGGCCGGTATCACTCCAGGTGTATGTATTTTGTTTAAAATGGACATCATTTCTAGTAAAAATATATGGTATATGAAAAATCGATCAAATTATGAATTGAATTCCAGATTCCACATATAATTGTCATCTAAATTTTAAATTGAATTCTAAATGAATTATGTAGGTTTTTAATTACATTATGAATTTTGATTTACTTATGAATGTGTATAGTTCTAGGATTCATTATATATTAAATTTGTATGAATTTGTTCTCTATATGTATGTGTTAGTTGGTTATTGTATGTACAATAAATGTATATGCATGTGTTAGTTTATTGCAGGTACAATAATTGTAAATGATTGAAAATGAGAGGGAATGCTTCTGTGCAAATTGCACAAAAATGAGAGCAGTTGTGAAAATTGAAGGATACAGTGCAATTTTCATAGCATAGGCTATGCCAACAGTTTCAAACCATTGGCATAAAGTATTTGTTTACCAACGGTTCTATGAACCGTTGGTAAAATTCCTTTCCCAGCAGTTTAGAAACCATTGGGAAAGAAGCCCTCTGGTTGGTTTTCCCAACAGTTTGGCACAACCGTTGGGATAGGTTATTTTTTTCTAGCCTATCTCTACAGTTCAGTTTAAACCATTGGGAGAAGATTTCCCAATGGCTTACTTCCCTGTGGTTTGTAGAATCGTTGGTAAAATATATACCAACGGTTCTGCAGTCTTTCCCAACAGTTCAGAACTGTTGGGAAATCCTGCATTTCCAGTAGTGGTATTGGGTACCATTGTGAGACTAAGAGGGGTAGGTCCCCAAATATAAAAATTTAAAATTTCTAAATTATGTGACCTGGGATTCCATCCATCTAAATTTAAGGACAACCTTTTATTCTTTCCCAACAAATAAAATTCACATATTCCTATTTCTATGTGATTAAGCATCAATGTTCCCTTTACTATTAAACATTTATATTCTTCTCACTAAGGTGACCGAACCTTCAATTCCAGTCTTATGAATCTTATGATGATGAAAATCCATCCAATGTAACTGTATCTATTAATATGGTTAAATAATTTTTTCAATCTTTTAGACCAATTTCGACGACTAAGGAGACCCAAGTAACCTTCCAAACCCCATTGAAAAAAGAAATTCCATAACCATCTTCATAAAGTTGTCCAGAAATAATAATATTTTTCTATATATAGGGATGTTCTTAACTTCTATTAGAATTAAAAATATTATATTCATTATTAGGATATTGGCCTCTCCTTTTTCGAAAACATATAAGGCTTTATAATTCACTAGGTAAACATTCCCAAACATCTCACTTAAATAATAGATTGTTTATCTTTGATTTCCAGTTCAATGAAATGATACTCCAGATTCAATCACCCAAGATTCTACCTAAGTAATAAAACATAGAAATAAATTATTACCTCTTTCAGTGACACTAATAGAATTTAAACAATCAAAATTTTATTTCTTTTTAGTTTTCTTCATGATAACATTACAGTTCTTCTTCATATGACTTTTCTTCCTACATCTCCAACATATATGACCTAATAAACCTGACATTAATAGACTTATTTCTCAATATTTTTCTAATAAATGTTTCTTTCAATATAAATAATTCATTTCAGTTGAATATCTTCATCCATCAATGTTGAATAAATTACTAGAAGGTATTTTTCCTTCCTTTCACCTGAGATTCTTATTCATGATCTGATTCTGAATATCCTCAAACACCATGACAATTTTGTAGAGTTATTTACAATAGTCATTGTAGAATCCCAACTCTCTAGAAGATTAAATAACAAAATAAGATCCCATACAATATTTCAAAATGTTACCTTCATAAATTTTTGCTACCCATAAATTATTTTGAAATCATTCACAAGACCGGCCACAAGTGTTCCTTTGTCTAATGATAAGCTATAAAATCACCAAAAATATGAAAACATTGTTTAGTGTTATTGGTTTTTCATACATATCTACTAACTCTTACCTAACATCATCTATAATTTTACACTCCTAGATTTTTTAGTCAAAATTACTTGCAAAAGAAATCCATTTCAATATTAGTGCCTTTCTTCCCAATGATTCTCATTATGCCTTCTCCTCCTTTTTTGTATGTTTATATGTGATCGAAATATCTAGGTCATCCTTATTGGATGGACCTATAATAGAATTTTTTTAAAATCTAGAATCTATTATGTAATAATATTTTATCCAAATCATAACATTATTTGGCAGCATAATGTATACTATTTGTAAAATCCCATTAGAAACAAAAATCACATCAAAGGAGAGGAAAAAACTCAATATACCTATGGTGAATTGAACTGAACCTAAAAAACCATAATATTGGATACCACTAATTGGGAATAAACCCCTGATCAATCATTAACAATCCACATCTAATTCTAATAATAACACTGGAAGGAAAATCCTCAATTCGCTGGAAGTTCATATATAGATTATCATAGTTGAAAATCTAAGCCTTGGGAAGATAAACTTCCCCTTGAATGAGTGTAATGGAAATAGGAAGTCACTACACCCTACCCAGAGCAAAAATTATTCCTTTTACACACATAAGAAAAACTCATAACATTAAATTAATTAGAATTAAAATCAACATGAGTGCCTAACTTATTAAATAATGTTAGGGATTAATGTGCTTCAGATGTTTTATCATACATTAATGAGAGATAGACAATGAATTTATTTTAATTCAATAAAAGTACATTGATATATTCAACTAAGACAATCGATTGAAAAGATTTCATCACCAAGGATTAACACTCTATAAAAAACTTAAATAGATAGGATTCATTATTCCTATCACTAATGTATAGTGCAAACCAGTATCTATTTCCTTTTATAGGAAATTCCATATGAATATATCAATTTCACAGTCTTAAAAATATTATGGAGGGAACTAGTGATCTCTAGTAACTCATTGAATCTTACTAAAATTTTGGATAAACTATTCTATAAACCTCATTTGAGAAAATTTACTCTAGGGAGCTTGATGAGAATTATAAACCTTTGTGACTTCATCAGAAGATGCAAACTTCATATAACCATTCTTCCACTTAGAGAGATTGGAAGGTAGTTTCATGCACACCATGTCCTAACACCTTATACTAAATATCATATGATACATGTAGATCTGGTTTGAAAAAAAATAATATTCAAAAACTAGGTTTGATATCCTTACAACATTAACCATATGTCATGCAGTGAAACTGAAAGTAGTTGTTACATCTATATGTGACAGATTTCAACCCTACTAACTTCAAATATTTCATTAACACCAAATTTTTAACCTTTCAACAATACCCATTATGTAATTTAATACCATGAATGCATTGAAATAAATCCATATTCTTACTCATTATTAATGAGTGACATGTTAGTGGAAAATATTTTCTTTTTTCCTTTCATAGCGCGAGATAAATTCCAACTTTTTCCACAAGATATTAAATCCAATATTTCATGAAATATTTTTTATTATTTCCTTCTATGTCTAAACAATTTCGATCATACTATAATATATGATTTTACCAACATTTATAACATTGATGTTATGTTTTACCCACAAAAATTACTAATAATGTATATTGAATAAGATATATTATTTCTTCTTTGTATTTGTTTTAAAATATAAATTTTTTGTCATCCCAAATTTCAAAAAGATGATTTTCACATTTTTTAAATATTGTTCATTTGATAATGTTTTTAGGGGGAAAATAATACTTTGTAAACCATTAAATGACTTTTTTAATCACTAATAAGGGTGATGTATTCACAAAAACGTTAAATGACCTAGGTACACTTTCATTCTCCAATTCTACAATTGATGATATGAAGTCCCTTATTATAAAACTGGATAATATTTATATCCCTTACCACTATATTCAGATATGTTTCTTTATACAAGAAACTAAATAATGGTAACAATTACTATAATATGAATAATAAAATACTATTTCTTTTATACATACAAACCTAAAAACCTAAAACCCATATAAATTTTAAATCATCAATTAATTGTTACAAATAAAAATAAATATTATTTATATGATTTTTGGATCTATAAATCATTAATCTCATCATAAAATATTTTTTCTTCATATATATTTATTGGGATAGGTTGTAAAATAAAAAAATAATAGGCTATAAACATTTTCGGCAACTAAGGCTCCAATATATATTCATTTCATTTGTTTATAGTTCCATTGTAATATTTCTAGTTTTGTTTTTAAAATTAGGAATGTTTTAATAAAATATATTCCACTTTATAGAATTATCAGTGTTGAATATTTTTACATCTACGATTATCTTTTATATATTATCTCATCCAATTTAAATCATTTGAATTTAATAAATGGCCACAAAATTTATGTTATGAAAAAAAAGACAATTTAAAACTATAAAACTTGTAATAAATCTTGAAAACATAGAAAAATTAAATGTAACTCACAAATCTTAGTGTTAGAGGTGGTAGATCGTAGACCAAGATTGCAAAAATATAGTTTTAAAGATATCAAATTGCATGTAGTAGAGTATGTGTGTGGCAGGAAAAATATAATGGTGGCTGAAGATAGTGGAACATGGAAGAGATATGTTTAATATGGATAGATTTTTAGAATATAGGTGATTGTAGTGGATCAATGATAAATTAGGTGAAATACATCCAAGTGAGAGGTAGTTATTCAAAATTTATAGGGATATGGATAATTTAAGAATAAGGAGGGAGATTATAATTCATAGAACATATGGTTTTAGTAAATTATATATTTATGGAATGAGGAGAAAAGAAATACGCATGTGTTTTATTTTTTTGAAATATTTTACAAGTTATCTATATAAAAAATGAAATTTAATGTCACATTGTAATTTCATTTACTGTATAACAGAAGTTAAAATGTGGGTTTTACCATCAGTTATACAATAGACGATATTAAAATCCAGACTGATAGTATTCTAAAATTAGTTCTTTATGTAACAGGTAGTATAAAAGGTTTTAATGTTATCTATTTTATAAATGATTCAAATCCCCTATTGTTTCAGTTTTTACCATCATTTTTTATATAATGGATGTTAAACCCCCCAATATGGAATCCAAATTTTCTACTATTGATTGTTCAATTAGAGAAAACCATTATTGTTTTATACAAAATTAATTATATGTTTTACATAGTGATTTAATAGAATATTTTGAGATCATACAAGGTTGTTTTTTCTTAATTGATAATTTATTTTAGTATCCAACTGAGTAATGTTTTGTGAGAAAAGATTTTTAATTTTTTAATTTATAAAAATACTATTATAAATTAAAACATGTTGCGGTTATTAGAATAATTTTAAATTAAAAATATATTTTAGAATTAAGATTTTAATAGTTAAATATTGAATATTGGTTTTAATTATATTTTAATTTAATCTTTCATATTATTTGGAAGTTGGATGCTTGGTTATATATATTTGAACTATTTGTGCAATGAGATTGACTTTCTAGATGGATATTTCTCAAACAATACATGGGGATAAAGGGTATCAAGTAAAGTGGTTTTTAAAATGAGTAGTCTATATCTACATTTTAATCATCCTTATTACTCATAAAAAATTACTACCACCCTTATAATATTTTAGTTATTGAAAATATAGACAAGGCTAGTTTTATAGAATCTTGATATTGACATATAGAGCTTGAATCTTGTTGTAACCACAGGATATAAGGAAAATATTTGTGTATCAATGTGTTGTAGATGAATAAAGAGGATGGATTTTTAGGTTAGTTCTAATCTAGGCCTAGGTTTAAAATTTAAAACAAACGAGTCTCATTATTGGGTGATTCCAGTTCAATGTTGGAACTATTGATATTTAAGGGTATTCACAATTGGATATAAAATCATTTAAGATGGATACTTGAGTTTATATGAAACATTTTTATTTCAGACATGCAGTTTATTGGTTGATGTGAGGATTTACACTATTATATTGAGGAATAGGTAATGCATAGATGGTGTGTTATTTCATACATCTGATATTTAGAACCATGTTTGAATTACATTTGTTTCAATTCTAATTTGAAGATGATTAAGTTGATATTTGATGGTTGGTCACTTCTTTTTTATGATAATTCATGAATCCATGTTGGTGTACATAATATGTGTTTACATGATTTATTCTTTAGAAATATAATAACTAAGCTGGATATGAGTTTGTTGGATTTTACTAGTTTTTTCATCATATTTAAACTGAGCTCTAATTTAAATTCTATATTAATTGAAATTGTGGTTAGATTTTTGGGTGGATATTGGTATATATACTTCGTTTCGATATAGATAAATATTTATTAAATAATATTCCTAACAGACCTATATTATTAGTATAAAAATATAAACTATAAGGACATTTCTTGGATGTTGCTAATGTGACCTTGATAATGACATCCAACTAAAAGATTCTTCATTATGTGAATTTATTTTTCACAGCCTAATTTAGTGGAATATTTAAGGTTCATAGTGATGAGGTATTGTTTTATTTGAATCGATATTTATGAGATGTATGAAGTTATTAAGACACATCTAGAGGTGGGTGGACTTTTATATTGAGAGAATATAAATATTATAACCTAACTAATATAACACCTATTTTATGGGATAAATTTCATTATAATAAGGGAATAGAAAGATAGAAGAATTAGGATTTGAGAATTTGACATAGTACACATAATCTCATCAAGAAAGTGGGATCTTCTCACTAGTTTTTTATATTTTTCATTATTATTTTATTCCACTCTTGATCTATGGTTTTTTATATGTTGATATAATTTTGTTTCGATGACTTCTTTTTATTGATTACATGATGTATTATTTTTTTAACATGATTAATAGAAAAAAATTGACAGTTAATTTATTACCATAGTATAAAATTATATATTCCATCTTCATTATGCATTTCAGGTTAAGATATGTTACTCTATTTCATATTTTTCTTAAATATTTAAATTCAATCATACTACAAATATTGTAGAGGAGAAGGTAATGTTTAACTTATTACATGATTTAAGATCTTTTTCCATCTTAAACAATAGATTGATATGTCATGTTAAGTTAATTTAAGAGTAAAATTCATCATGTTATATAATAGTATAATATCTATAGGGAATAAAATTTTGATTATTCTCAAAATAGATAATGTAAAATTTTAGTGACTGTTTAGTTAAACATGAATAAATTTCAAGAATGTGAAAATATGTTAAACATTACCTGATAAATAAGGTTCCATTATTTTATCTCTTTTGTTCATTAACAACTCTTCTTACTCACTATTTGGTATTTTGGTGTTTTTCTCACTGACTGATTGATTTTTCCCATGTAATTCACATTTTAAAATATTTCATTAGTTATCACATTTATTTTCAAACCTATTATTTCTTCTATTTTATTTTTAAAAAATTTAAAAATCATATAAATACATTATCCATTTTTTATGGAATTGACTCTACTCTATTATTGTAATCATTTGGTGTTGGTAAATAAATATTTCAATAAAAATAACAAATAAATGTCCTATAATTAAATCTAATGAAACTTATTATTATTGTTAAATAATATTGGTGGAACACTTTGAATGGTATAAGGAAACAAAATTAACATACTTTTCACATTATGTCATGATTTGAGAAAAATGAGTTTGGTTCATACCATGGTTTCATGGAAAAAATGAAGAGATCCTTGGATTCTATAGGGAATCCAAAAATATTCATGTTCAAATAAATTATATTGTGTTCTATGAATAATTCACATGTAGTGTATTGGTTATTGTTTCTCTGTAGGGTAAATCACCATATACTATTTAGAGAAAACATTTTTGGTTTAAAAACCACATTGTGGTCTAATGAAGAAGTGGTTATAGTTAAATTGATCATTATTCTAAAAATTTAAAGATACTTTAGAGAAGTAAATAATGGTATAGTATACCAAAAACATTTCATGGTTCTCATTAAATGTTTGGAAGGGATGAAAGGGAAAAAAATATTTGAGTGTTGTGGCCATTGGTTGAATTTGTTGTTAATAACATGTCAATATGTGCCTAAAGAGTGGATAGATGAAGTAATGATAACTGGGGTATCCTAGAATTAGAAAAAAATTTTGTGATGATCTTCAAATATCAAGACATGTGTGAAGGAAACACATGGTTTAATACAATGTTTCTATGCATTGTGTTTTAATGAATTAGAAGTTAAAGAGAAAGAAAGGATGTTGGCATTTGAAGAGAGGTGGCATTGATTAAGGAAGTCCTTTGTTTTATATTTTGAAGAATTATTTTATTTGTACCTTACATAAAAAAATTAGGTCCCACCTTCTAGTCAGTCAGCCAATTAGGGGAGGCAGATCGCACCACAAGGGTGTGGGTGAGCCATGTCTCCCAAACCGACCAGCTAGCATGGGCAGGTCACGAAGAGAATAAATGAGGTGTAGGGCATGAAGGCTACAAATAATCTAGCAAGAAAATGCATGATGATCAATGTAACACCCGAGACTTTTATGAGAAATATTTTGTTTTTATGTTATATAAATTATAAAAGGAATATTTCACTTCACACAACACTAGCTTGGCTTGCTTTACACGCAATTTCGACCTTTTTCGATAGCTTGCGTCGTACGCAATACCGAGTTTCACTAAACAACGATATGCTATTAAAATATTATTAAAACTAGCCGTTATGAATAGTAATACCCACTTTTTGAAATTTTGTAAATTTTATTTTTCAAAATGGACTTCATTTTTGGATTCAGAATATCGAAATTAGCCTAGGGTGAAATTTTGGTATTTTTCTAAAAACTTTCAATTTTTGATGAATAGTGAAAACACTGGGTTACTATTTAAAAACGGACTTTTTATAATTATTTATTTTATTTAAATTTATTTTAGGTCAAAATTCATACATAATACCCATATAAGTTTAATTAAATTCATTGGAGTCATTTAATAATAATTTTAGATATATAAAAAGTTTATTGAACTTTTCACCATCTTTTACCCACCTCCTAGGAGAATTTGGAAATTCACATAAAACTTAATTTTACCGTTTCTGTGAGTGGAATTTATAAAATCCAAGAGACATGGTTAATATCAAGGACTAAAATGTGGTTCAATGAGATGAAAATAATTTTTGGTGAATAGTAACTTTTGACTTTTTTTTCCACAATTAAAAGTAAATAGGGTAACTAAGGGTAAAAATGATATTATTATTACCCTAAAACATGTCCTAATTCTATTGGATAAGTGTAATTAGACCAAAAACAACATTAGGAATAAAAGATGTCAATTTAGGCCCACTTGGATTAGATTAAGACATTTATTATTTATTTATTTAAAGAAGGGTTAAAATAGTTAAAATCGATGTTTAATAACTAAATAATTTTTAATATAGGGCTATAAATAATATAAATTCGACTATAAATATTCATTATAAATATAAAAATATTTTCTACATAATGGTATTTTATTTGTAATTTTTATACAATAAATAATTTAATTTATTTATGACACAATGATGATGCAGTAATTATCCTATTAATGAAATATTGACATAATTGATGTTATAAATACCCAAATAAATGTAATTTTAGACTTTTTATGAATTAAAATAAATTTATAGGTTAATAAGGCATGTTATTATTGATTTAATTAACTTTTTTCGAACTAATATTTCTGTTATGATTTTCACAAAAATCAATTACCAAATAGTGTCAAAATGGACATAAAATAGTTTTTAAAACAAATATTATACTATTAATTGTTATTTTATTCCTAAAAATCTAAGGTTCGGCCAAATGACTTAGATAAGGTTATATATATTAATAATAAACAATTTGGGGTTCTTTTGGCTTGTTATAGTAAGTTTATTAACCTTATAGTGTAAGAAAACAAGAAGAAACGGTAAAAGTAATATTATTTAACTTAAAGTTAAATCTAAATGATAAGGTTAAAATAGATACCTAAACATGTCTAAATTCTATTGGATAAGAGGATTGCGACCCATCCCCACCTTATCCTAGAAATAAATCAATTTGTAGCTATTAAAAACCGAATATGACTTTATAATAAAATAATATTTTTAGTTTTTCCTAAGGTACCCCTCTCCTCCCTTATAAAAGGGCACCTCCTCCCTCTCTTCCTCACACCACATTGAGCCTTCATGATCGGCCAACCCCTGAAAAATTCTCTTCTCCACTTCCCTCGAATCATCCTGGAGGTCTTGGTCTTCTTAAAAGACCAATTTTAGTGCCCTAAGAGGAGGTCTCAAAGAGGAACTTCAAAGAAGAGGTAATGTCCGTTACTGATTCTTTCAACTTTATTTCTTCTTCCTATTCTTCTCATTTAGTTGTTTCATTATGAAGTAATAACATCAGTATCACTAATATACAAATATGTTATTATAAGTATGAAACAACCCTATTTAACCATCTATCCATCCTACGGAAAATGAAATCACTGCGCGTGCGTACGTACGGAATACCGTCTCCACACTGTGGTGTAATCTATTTTCCACCACCACCTTACTTGGATGGGTATAATGGTGTAAATAATAACTATATATGATTATTGTAAATTGATATTGATTCTGAAATAGTATAGATACACTCCAATACTATTCCACGATCATGGGAATGATATCATCGCTCGTGCGTACGTACGGAATACCGTCTCCACGATGTGATGCGACTCATTCTACATGATTTTCATTTCATAATGATTACATAAATGAATTGAGTGAATAAATATGATATGTATTACACTACTAACATTCTTTATATAAGGTGTCTATAACCTAAAAAGAATAATAAGAATTTATTCGACAAAACACGCATAAGAACAAAAAGTAATAAACACCCGAATAACAAGTATCAATGAAATATTACTAATAAGAAGATAAGAATATGACCATATATGATATCATAACAATGAGTATGATTCTGGAATAAGTCAATGACATTATTTAAATCCTTATACAGGAGGTTCGGACACTTACGAAGAAAATCGGACCTAAGGTAAGGGAAAATCTCGCAGTCTCATTTTTATCCAAGATTGTTTATACTTCAGAATTTACTGGGGAATATTTATCATCCACATCCATGTTTCCTCAATATCTAATATTTATATCCTTCTAAAATTGTTTATATCCAATTTTACCCTTTGGTGAGTTTTTTAATAGTTATGAAAGGAATCTTTTTTCATTTTTCGTACGAGGTATTTGTTGACTTTTCTGACATAAGTAAGAGAAGAATGTTTTTTTAACTTATACGGAATGAATGTATTTTTAAAACATTATTTCCAAGAAGCTTACTTTACAATTTTTCAAGTTTATTTTTAATCAACTTCTTTTAGATTAAAATTGTGTGACATTTTAAGAAAGGAAAAATGTTTTTGAAGTAGAAAGGATATTTTCTTCAAGAATGGAGTTCAAGTGTTTTATCAAAATTATTTTCCATATAAGATAATATAGGGTTCTGTTTCTATCCCTATTATTAAATTGATTTGATTATTTTGTGATGGAATTATTTTTATGAATTCCTTTGTCTTATATGAATTGTTTTATGATGCCATGATGTTTAAGAATCCCATTTTTATTACATGGGTTATGCAATGATGTATGATTTTTGATTTTGTGGAACACATAAGAATGGTATCATTATGAGATGGGTGGGACATATATCTCCCTCCAATGCATTGGGTAAAGATTTATATCTCATGATATAGACATGGCTGGAACGGAAAGTTAAACTGGTTCAATGAAACAGGACTGAAACGAGGAGTGAACTCGGTTCAAAAATGGACATTGTCCACTAAGATAGTCTTGTAAATGAGTCTTGACCACTAATAAATGATTACATATGATTATGTGTGTATGACACAAAGATTCATGTTTTAAGTTATGATTATTGGGATTACATTTCACTACTATTATTTATCCCATGTTATGAAATTATGATCTCTTTTGTAGGTTAAGATTTCCAAAATGTTATGTTCCTATGAATATTATGTGATTGATATTTCTTTTGATTACCCTTACTGAGCATTTGAGATCACCCTTTTGTATGTTTTCTTTCCCCACGTCAGGAAGATGGTTATTAAGTATGATATGCCAAAAGGGACTCTTGAAATAAATGGGAGACAATGTAGTTTCGTTATGAACCAGTTGTTTATGTTTCCCAGTTTCTAAAGACAATATACCTATACGGTCCTTTCATGGTTTTGTTATATGATGTAATAAGTGTACTTTAATTTTGAAGTAATAACCATTTATCTGAAGTATGGGTCGTTATAATCAACCCATGTGGTTGGGTGCAAAGTGGGCACTAGGAGCGCACCTGAAGAGCAGAGTTTGGACGCACAAGCACGCTCATAGTACACAAGTACATTGCAGTACTATGAGGGGGAGGAAGAGCATTTTGAAGTGATGCCACGATGGCTTGTTATTTAAAGAATCCAAAAAATTCACCATATTTCCATGTGGGGAAGAAACACTATGCATAGCACCATCCAATCAATCGTATGATCGATCACATGCATCTGGTATATCCATCTGATCAACGCTGTTTGGGATTGATCCATAGACATTCGATCTCATCCACCAAGGTCGTCTCCAAACCTTGGCCACCCTAGATGAACTAGTGTAGTGAATAATCTACCTCACCTCCATTGATGGACCTTTGGTCATTTTCTTGATCCAAACAAGTGCAAATGGATCGTTGGAAGGCCACGATATCATGCATGAATTAAAAGTTGCATGCATGAAATGAAACAATGACCATGGAACATGGCTGAAGAAAACCAAATTGAGAGGCCACATTGGGACACTCGAAGCATTTGGGAAATTATTTTCATGCGTTTATAAAACCCATGCACATGATAATATCACCGAGAAAGGTGGAATCCCATATTGAACAGAAACAACCCAAGAGAATCAGATATCTCATCTTCATTTGATGTTTGCAAAGGTGAGAATCTCAGCTATTTAAAAAATTAAATCCTACAACATATAATGAAGTATTTGAATGTGTTGTCATGTGCATCCTCTGCCTATAAAATGATAAGTCCCTTGAATTGTTTGTTTTGGTGAAAATATTGAGAAGATCTCTTATTTTCCGAATAACATAGCACCGCACAACAATACTTTTGCATAGAACCATCATTCATAAGAATGGTTTAACTCATCATTATAAACCTATGTGAAAGAGAATCTATCCACGAAAACTTAGTAAGTTCTTCATACTCTTGAGTTTCTTCATGAAGAATTGAATCAAGAATCCATACAAGGACAATGATTTTCACCTCCTTCGTTTACGTGACACTCCCAAAACCACAATGCCTCCTGGGTTCGTGTGTTTTGAGGATCCTAGAAGACAAGTGTCTATGTGCACTATCTCTTGATAAAAACAACCAGTGAACCCAAAGAAAATATCCAATAAGGTTTGTTTTTGTGTGTTTGAGAGGAAGTATAGGACCCCATATATGTTTGTTTTGTAAAGAAGAAGGACATGGCATATATAAGTACAGTGTAAAAATACTATAATCTTTGAGAAGAAACCTGGATACACAAAAATAATCATGTGTGAAAGTGAGTGTAAAAATAAGAATAAATGATGGTGGGCTACATTTATATGCATGATGTGATGAAAGAAAAATATTTGAGAAGTGGACATTGAGAATCCTTAATAAATAGTGAATATCTAAAGAAGGAAGGAAGCCAACCATTGTATATTTGGGTTGCATAATACATAACCAAGATTATATATGGACTTGTGTATACCCATGAATATTTGGAGAAAGAATTGTTTGTGCAAAGTGATTTGAGAAAAAAGAAACAAAAGTGTAGAAATTGTGTAAGACCATTCTTGCATAATCAATATTTTGAAGAAAGTGTGTGTACCACATGCACACATAACAGTGAGGCTAGGACTTCTGCCAAAAAGAAGAATTTTTAGCTTGAAAATTTATTGAATTGAGGAAAATGGTCATTACTAGTGATCAGAATATTTTTGAAAGACCGACATATTCAATCAGAGTTTGTTGAAGCTACTTGAACAAAAGTAAGACTATCAATAAATTTGAAGGAAGAAGTTAAAACTGGGGGCATGACTAGTTTCTAGAAGAAATAATAATATGCAGAGAAGTTGGGGGGGGGGGTTAACCAAATTCTAATTGGGGGGTTAACCAAATTATAATTGGGGGTTAACCAATTACTATTTGTAATCATATTCTAATATGGTGAAGAATTCATGTTGGGGAGAATAACCAACACAGCCAGGAGAAGGTCTTTGAACCAAACCTTGTAAATCCCTGTGTTCTGTGCTTTTATTTTATAGCATCATTAGAATAGTGGATTAAGGCCATAACTACCAATAGAGGGTGAATTGATAAAGGATGAAATTCATAAAAAGGAAAAATAAAAAGATAAGGGGATCACTAATTAACCCATCCCCTTGGAGTGATATTGAGCTATTCTGGGTATTTCAAGTGTTATCAGAGCTATGTTCCCTCTGTAAGGATCTACTACTTTGGGAAGATGTAAAATCAGAATTTTATCAATAGAAGGGGTTTTCCTACTTTCTATGCAAATAATTATTATAGTTGTAAGAATAGGATGTTACCCTATCTTCTATCTCTTGGCCTTGAATTTAGATATGCAGCTACATTTTAATTTCATCCTATTGTTGATGAAGCCATTATGACATTTATTGTGAAAAGAAATATGTCAGTCTATGGAAATGTTCAAAATTATCTTTTGATGTCACTTTCAGAAAATGTGTACACAAAGTTTGTGAGACTAAAAAATTCCAAAGAAATTTTGGACCAATTGGAAAGAAGCTATGAAGGAAAAATGAAAGTCAAGGAAGGAAAATTGATAATTTGGAGGGGAAAACATGAAGATATAATGATAGGTGAAGAATAAAACATTGATGATTATTTCACAAGATTCAATGAGATTGTTAGTAACATTCGGGGCTATGGAGAAAAGTTGGATGATTCAACTATTTTCAAAACAACTGATGAGAAATTTTCCAAATAGTTTTGATCCCAATTTGTCACCTTTTTAAGGTAAAGATGATATTTATCTTGATGAATTACACAACATTATCATTGCATATGGAATGTAAAATATCCTAGTTTTGAAGAAGAATATCCAAGATGAGATGGATTTTGAGGCCATGAGAAAACTCAAAATCAAAGATAACGAAGTTTCAAAATAAAGTGAATCTAATGATGAAGATAAACATGAAGAATAAAATAGAATCATTGTTGTTATATCAATGATATTCAAGAAAGGAAAGATTAAGGGTAAAGTAGAAACACCACGAAGGTGTTACAACTGCAATGACAGTATACACTTTGCTATAATGTTTCCTAAGAAAAGGTTTGTCACACCTAATACTGAGGAACAAAAACCACAGAAGAAGAAATGGGAAAAAATATCAAAATTTTCAGAAAAATTTGAAGAATAAAAAAAATTATTTCAGGAGAAAAATAAGATGTGTGAGAAAAGAAGAACATGTATATTCTACATCAGTCAACCCAATAGAAGATGAAACTAATTTCAGGGATCTTGTAGAAAAATGGTTTGATACTTCTAGTAGCAAAGATAATGAAAGAAAATAGAATGACATAGAATGTATGTTAAAGAATTATTTTGATGGTTGTCTTGAGCAAAACAGAATGATCAAGAAAGAGATTATATTTTTACTGAAAGAAACTTAAAATACTACCAAGTAAAATAGAAGAATGTGAAAATTAAGAAACCTTTTATATTTATGAAATCAAAAATCACAAACGGAAGGTAGATGAAATGGAAAATAAAGTAAAAGAATATGAGGAAAAGATTCACATAAAAGAATAAGAATTGTCATTGATTCAGTCTAAATGCCTATATGCAAAAATTATCATGAAGCAGATCAGATAATATTTCAACAAGTTTGTTGAGGTAAAGGAAGAATCTTCATACACTTGTGAAATGATGGGATCAAAGAAGCAGGTCAATTCGACACTCAGAAAATCTCAAAGTACATCTATTATTTCTAAAAATGAAGGTCCAAAAACAAATATACAAAAAATTTAAAGCACAAAGGCTAGTGAAAATTATTATTCTAATAAAAAGGAAGAGGTAACTTCTTCAAAATGATTTACTCCTTTTTAATAAATACAAACTCAGGGTCTGGAAAGAAAAAAATAACAACCTTCAAGAAAAGTCTTTTATCATAGGGGGAGGTCAAGGTTTAGAGGATACTCTTGGTTTTTAAGAGTGTTTAGACACATATCATATTTGTGTTGGTATAACATGCCCCTTCCATAAATGAGGATTGAACCAAGGGGGAGTTATTCTGAGAAAAAAAGATAAATATAAAGTAAGAAAGCTATCTTTAAAAATTAATCTCATCTTCCAACTCAGAATAAATTTGACTATTTAAAAGAAGTCTGTGGAAGATGTGATCAGAAAGGGAATAGTGATGAAAAATGCATGATTAACCTTCTTGATCATACACTCAAAATCAAAAATTGAAAGGGAATTTAGAAAATAAATAAAGAAAACTCGTGTTTTGATGATGTTTCATTGAAATCTAGTAGTATAACCAAGTCATAGATTCTCGATAACGGATGTTTATCAAATATGACCGGTGATACAAAAATCATAAAAATGATAGAAAAATATGATGGAGGAGTCATAATCTTTGGAATTGATTGTTCTCTGAAAATTAAAGAAGTTAGAAAAGCTGTGATTGAATTCAAAAATCTGAAGTCCAATGATGTGTTATTTGTTGAAGGGGTAAAAAAAAATTTCTTAGTGTGAGCCAACAATATGATGAAGTACATAAGGTGTTGTTCAAAAAAGGATTCATGTGTCATCAAAAGCTCAAAAGATGATAGAATCATCACTCAAGGAGAAAACTCACTTAAAATATATTTCAAATTGGTGAATATATTAATTCCTGTTATTTGAGTTTCAGGTATGAAAACAACATACGGAATAGAATACTAGTCTATATTTTTCAAAGGAGTATATGAAAAATCCTAAATTATGACTTTGTGAGAGTTCTTCCAAAATTGAAATGATAAAGGGATTGTGTTTTTCAAACGTGTCACAAAAGAAAATTGACTCAAAGTTCACACAAAGGAGTGGATATCCTATCCACTAGGCCCCATAAACATATTTATATAGACATATGTGGTCCAATGAGAAAAAATTCTACAAGAGGTGATCTTTATTTCATAACATTTATTGATGATTACTCTCAAATGACTAATGTCATGTTTTATAAACACAAGTCAATGGAAACCATAATGTTCAACAAATTTAGAAGGCATGTTGAGAAGGATTTGGGTATATGTATCAAGAAAGTGAGATCATACAATGATAATGAGTATAACTGTGATGATTTAGAAAGCTATCTTTTCAATAATTGAATCAAGAATAAATACAACAAACCATATAATCCACAAAAAATGTAATAGCTGAAAGAAATAATAGAAGCATTATTGAAATGGGAAGAACTATGTTGGCTGATCATAACATCTTGATGTTTTTGTAGAGATAATTTGTATGCACTTCCATACATATACAGAACAGATGTATTCTCAGACTACAAGCACAAATGATATCTTATGAAATGTGGTACAATAGAAAAACAATTTTTAAATACTTCAAAGTTTTTGGAAGTCCCTATATCATAAAGATTAAGGACATTAATATGGGAAAATTTGATGAAATGGAATTGGAAGGGATCTTCATAGGTTATATACCTAATGGTAAAGGATACAGATGTTAGAACAAAATAATGAACATGTTGGTTGATTGTATTGATGTCATAATTGTTGAAAACAATATAGAATTAGATATTTTTGAGAATGGTGATTCAGAAGAATTAGTAGAAAATGATAATAATATAGAAAAAATTAATGATGAAGCAGTTGGGATAGAACAAAATAATATTGACATCAATTCTAAACATACCAGCAATGATGAATAAGCAGATAAAAATAAAAGAAAATGGTAAAAAAAATTAATGAAACATGTGAGACAGAAAATTTCATTGCTAATCTACAATCTTCAATGAAAACAAGGTGAAGATTGAGAATTGAAGATCAAACTTCACTCATTTCTCAAACTGAACCTCATATTGAGGATGAGGTAGTTGAGAATGAAGAATGGATACAAGCTATGCATGAGGATATTGATCAGATTGAAAAGAATTTCACTTGGTATCTTTTGTCAATACTGAGGAATAAAAATATTATCAGCACTATGTGGGTTTTCAAAAATAAGATAAATGAGAAAGGGAAAGATTCAAGAAACAATGCTGGACTGGTATGCAAGGGATATTCCCAAATGGAAGCAGTTGAGTTTGAAGAAAATTTTGCACCAGTAGCAAGACTGGAAACCATAATATTTTTTTAGCAGTTACTGCCCAGAAGCATTATAAGGTTAATCAAATGGATTTGAAATATTCATTCCTAAATGGAGATATTTAAGAATAGGTGTATATTGAACAGCCATATGGTTTTATTTTTGGAAAAATATGGTTTCATTGTATACAAGTTGAGAAAATCTATGTATGGTTTAAAACATTCCTCTATAGGATGGTACCCCAAATTGGATAGTTGTCTAAGGGATATGATGTTTTTAAAGGGTATAGTTGATAGAAATATTTATGTCATATAAATGGCCACTAGTACTCTCATAGTCATTATATATGTGGATGTCATCATATTTTATGGTGACAAGGAAGGTCTACGTGAATAATTTTCTGATTAGATGAAGAGAAACTTTGAAATCTCCATGCTTGGTTAAAAGGAATATTTTCTGGGATTTCAGTTTTAACAAAAACAAAATTCCATATTCCAATAAGAAGAAATGTATGAAAGGGAATTGGTGAAAATTTTCAGAAGGGGGAATGAAAAAAAGGATTCAACGCCCATTTCAGATGGAACCAAATTATGCAAGGATGAAAATTGAAAAAAAGTTGACCAGAAATATATCAGAAGAATCATTGCTAGCCTAATTTATCTGACAACATCAGGGCAAGACATTACTTATGCAATGAATCTATGTTCCATATTTCATATAGATCCAAAAGAGTCTCACTTATTAGCACAAAAAAGAATTTTGAGATATGTGAAAGGAACTATGAACTATGGGATCTTATACAAACACAGTACAAACATGAAGTTGTTGGGATTTATAGATACTGATTGGGTTGGAGATTGTACTGACAGTAGATCTACATCTAGTGGAACCTTCTATCTTGAAAAAGGATGAGTCAATTGGTATAGTAATAAGTGTAATTCTGTAACTTTGAGCACAGCTGAGGTACAACATGTGGTAGCTACACATTCATGTACACAGATGATTTGGATGCGCGTACAGCTAGCATATTTGAGGGTTGAAACAAATTGATCATTAAAGATTCTATGCGATTATCAAAGTTCCGTTGTATTATTTAAGAATCCTATAAAACATTATAGATTCCACCATATTGATATTACATATCGTTTTATCAAAGAAAAGGTGGCTGGTTGAGATATCAAGCTAGAATTCATTTCGACTGAAGATTATGTTATAGATATTTTCACCAAATCAATGACAGTAGAGAGGTTTGTTGAGCTAAGTCTGAAGCTTCTTGTTCAACCACCTCCTCTCACTTGAAGAACAAGAAAAGGTCCCTCATTATTCCCTAAATCTATATACATACTTTTTTACTAATTTCCATGGAATTGAAGGAGATGAATTCATCCCTTGAGTGGGAGAATTTTTTTTGAAGTTTGTGCAGGGTTATTGTTGTTCATTGAAGAATCTTCCCATTTTAATCCTCTTGGATATGAGTTGATACATTCTGAGCATGATTTTACATATATGGTTGTCTCCAGATAGCATTGAAAACCATGGTTATATCTCTCTTGTTTTCTACACTGGGTTATCACATGTGGACTTAGATTTTATTATCTACAAGCTCTTTGCTAAGTGAACCATGTGATATCATCCCTTTGCATTTTTTGGCCAATATGGGGGGAAAACATCATAACACACATATTGACTCTACCATAGTGTGATTCGGAGATATTGAAAAAAAATACAAAGGGGATATTGTTAAGCCTAGGGGTTGAATTTTTTTAATAACATGTCAATATGTCTCTAATTAGTGAATGAATGAAGTAATGATGATTGTAGTATCCTAGAATCAGATGATTTTTTATGTTGATCTTCAAATACCAAGACATGAGTGATGTAAATCATATTGTTTACTATAATGTTTCCAAGCATTATATTTTAATGCATGAGGAGTAAAAGAGAAAAATGATGTTGGCATTTGAATATAGGTGGCTTTTCTTAAGGAGTTCATTTGTTTTATCTTTTGAAGACTTATTTTATTTGGACCTAAATTAAAAAAATTGGGACCCACCACCTAGTCAGCCAGCCAATCAGGGTAGGCAGCTCACACCACAATAGTGCAGCCAAGCCTTGTCTCTCTGATATGTCAGCCAGCATGGGCAGGCCACAGAGAGCGCATATGAGGTGCAGGGCATGCGGGCTATTTATAAGCCAGCAAGATCACCCACATTGATCAACCCGTGTAGCAGGGTGCATAGTGGGATCTACGAGCACGCCCAAGGAGTAGAGAGTGTGTATAGACGCACACCTACAGAACACCATTACTAGGAAGTACTTGGGGGAGAGGAATTGAATTTTGAACTAATACTGCGGTGGATTGTTATTTAAAGAAGCCAAAAATCACACTGAATTTCTATTTGGGACATAAATGTGATGCAAGGCATCATACAATCAATCAAGGGACCAATCGTGAAAATCTGAGCCATCCATCTGGTCTCTACAGTTTGGGATTGATCCATGGTCGTCTGATCTCCTCCACAAGGTTGTCTTCAACCTATGGCCACCCAACGCGAATGAGTGCACAAAATAATCTGACGCTCCTCTATCGATCGACATCCAGTCATTATTTTTTATCCAAACTAGTGAAAAATTATCGTTAAAAGGCCACGTTATCATGAATTCATTAAAAGTTTCATGCATGAAATGAAACAATAATTATGGAACATAGAGGATAAAAAAAATGTTACTAGGCCACATCAAGATGCTCTACGATTTTGAAAAAATTGTTTGTATGCATTCATAAAACCCATGCACGTGTTAATATCACTGAGAAAGGATGAATCACACTTTGAACAGAAACAACCTGATAGATTCAGATATCTTATCTAAGTTTTACATTTTCATATCCGAGGATCTTGACTATTCAAAAGAATAAATCCTAGAGAATATCATGAGGTATTTGAATGTGTTTAAACACGCATCCTATTTCTATAAAGGAGGAGTCCCTCAACTCATTTATGTTTCTGAAAATATTGAGAAGAGCTCATGTTTTCTGAAAAATAGAGCTTCATATATAGAGACTTTCGTGCAGACCCTTCGTGATTAAGAAATGCATACCTCCTCTTGATAACCCTATGTGAAGGAGAATCCTTCCATGAACACCCAAAAAGTTCTTCACACTATTGAGTTTCTTCATGAAGAATTGGATCGAGAAGCCACACAAGGATAGTGCTTTGAAGCTCCTTCATTTGCACAACACAACCAAAACCACAAATCCTCCTTGGTTTGTGTGTTTTGAGGATCCTCGAAGATAGGTGTATATATGCACTGTCTCATGAGAAGAACAACTAGTGCACCCAAATAAATTTTTTTTTTGTTTTCATATGCTTGAGAGGCAGTATAGAACCACCTATGAGTTTGGTTCGTGAATAAGAATGACATGGAATAAATAAGGGTAATGTAAAAATACTCTGATCTTTGAGAACAATCTGTAATACACACATTAATCATTTGTGAAAAGTGAGTTTAAAAACAAGAAGAAATGATGGTTGGCTGCATGCATATGAGTGATGCGAACAAAGAACAATATGTCAGAAGTGGACACTGAAAAGCCTTAATAAACAGTAAATATCTAAATAATGAAGTAATGCAACCATTGTGTATTTGGGTTTCATAATACATAAGCAAGATCATATATGAACTTCTGTATACCCATGAACATGTGGATAAAGCATTGTGTGTTAAAAGTGATTTGAGAAAAAAAGTGAACGAATTGTGTAATACCATTCATACATAATCATTATTTTGAAGAAAGTGTGTGCACCACTTGAACACGTCATAGTGAGACCAGGACTTATTTCAGAAGGGAGAATTCTCAGCCTTAGAATTTATTTCATTTAGGAAACTAATCATTACTTGTGATCAAAATATTTGAGCAAGACCGATAGATTCAAGAAGTTTTTGTTGAACCGAATTAAAAATAAGGAAGACTATCAATCCATTCAAAGGAAGAAGTTGAAATTGGGGGGGGGGCTACAACCTGTTTCTATAAGAAAGAAAAGGTGCATAGAAATTGGGGGGTTTAACTAACTTATAATAGGGGAGGTCTAACCAATTACTATTTATAATCATCTACTGATATAGTGAATAGTTTTTGTTGGGGGGAATAACCAACACATCAAGAAGTAGGTCTTTGTACCGAACCATGTAAATCATTGGGTTCTCTACGTTTGTTTTTAAGCATCATTTGAAGAGTGGATGAAGGCCTTAACTAGCCACAGAGGTTGAATTTACAAAAGTGTCAATTCATAAAAATGAAAAACAAAAAGAATATTGGATCATTGATTCACCCCTCCCCTCTCAATGATCTTTCACTGTTCTGGGTAATTCATTAAGAAAAAAGCTGAAATTATATTTTCTTATGGTTATCAAATCTAGGTTTTTCAAAACAAACCATGATATAATGGTTTTTTAAAGAGCATGGTTTATATTAGATAAAAAATAATTATTTTGAATATGATATCTACTATTATTGGATTGTAGATTTTAAATGAGGTACTTTGATAGATAACTAGATGACTTTGACTTGGTATTTAGTGTAAATGACATATAAAGTAAGATAAGATGGTCCTGGTTTTTTGGATCAATCAAGAACATTGATGAAGATATTGTGATATAAAAAATTATTTGTTCATTGATAATCATGGTTTATTATTAATGTCAAAAAAATCAATTATTACCTGAAAACCAAAATAGTTCATTCAAGAGATAAGAATTGTGCACACAACATCTGTTGTGTCTAAGTCACTTGACGAAAGTAAAAGGAGTTCATACTTTTTGGGGTTAATTTTTCCTTGTTGTATTTGAAAAAATTATAAGATTTCAAGAGTATATTCATTTTCTAATAAAGATTTTTTTTAATTAATAAATTTTTCACGGGGATGGTGCTATAAAACCATCAAACACCTATGAAACAAAAATTTCATAACAAGAGCACATAAACCTTGTAATGCCTTAAATCATGTGCTTTTTTATTACTATATCTATCACTTATAATTTTCATTCAAAATACGTAATTTTTTGGATTTTCATACACTATCTAGTATCCAGATCATGATTTTTATAAAAAGTTATGAAAATAGAATAATTTTTGTCTAGACTTTAACCAATGAATCCCACTAGTGAATGTACATATCTCATCTTTGACTCCTAGTTGGTAATAAATCCTAATTAAATCTATATGATATTTTATAAAAAAATTTATTTAGCATGTTTTGATATCTATTACTAAATAATAAATATATCAGGTATTCTATCAATAAATTATGACGTTTTGAGAAAACAATGAGACTATTATTTGGTATTGAATCTATCTTAAACCATTTCATATCTTAATTGGTATTTACTTTCACTAAAATATTTTATTTATACCGTAATAATATTTCTATAACTGATAATTTTATATTTATATTTCAATTATATTTCTCTATAGTCATTAATTTTTTATATTTATCTTTTATATTTAACATTAGTTTGAAATTTATATATCCTTACCATCCACAATTTTTAAATACAATAATTTCAAAAGAGATTAAAATATTAAAAAAAATTCATATATATTTTTATAAGATATATATATTTGAAAATTGGATTCCATGTGTCCATTTATGTAGAGAAGTATAACGGAATGTGAGAGAAATAAGTTTATAAGATTATGGTGAATTCTGAAAATTTTATGGATCTTGAGAGAGTAAACCAGAAGCTTCAAAATAAGATCACAATCTGTAAGTGGAAGATGGATTTGTCTCAAGGTGATATAGATTTCATGAGGATATATGACTTAAAATTTCGATAAGTATTTGATTCATATAAATACAGTTTTATGAAACAATAAGCCATCATTGAATGATTATTGGGAGAATAAAAAAACATTATGTTGATTATAATTAAATCTCTTCAAGAAGTTAAAAATATAGATAACTCTAATTCCATGTAAATTTATTATTTATTTTTCACAATTTATGATTATAAGATCATAAAAATTTTATATTAATACTATAATAATGGTTTAATGTATATTTTTAGAAAAGAAAATATTGTTTTAAGTGGATTATAAAAACAAAAGAAACTTTTAAATAAGAAAAAAAAGTACTTCTAAACTTTATTATTTTGAGAAAACTTTGCTGATTAAAAATAGTATAAAAATTCTTGAAACTAGTGTAATTGATTCCAATATTGACACCCATAATAAGAATAAACCCAATATTGAATAGGATATAAAGATAAAGAATCTATCTTTGATAGGTATCATTAATTTATATCATAAGTAATGAGAAAATGATAAGAACACTAAGAACAATATCCCGCTAAAGGAGAATCAATAAGAGTCTATAGAGTTTTCCACCCATGGTTAGGGGAGGTCATTTAATGCCTTATGTAAGAAAAAAAATTATTGTTTTTTACCAAAATAATGAAGGAAATTAACTGTTAAAATCTAATAAAAACACTTAATTAATAGAGGATAAAAATAATCCATGTTTTTTCAGTATATGTGGTTTCATTTTCAGAAAATTTAAGAAATACTAGTATAAAACTACTATGTTGAACTTCAAGAGGAACAATCCAATGTAAAAGTTAAAATAAGAAGACAAAATTCCCACCTAATATAGATCTCTCATGGAAACTTGTAGATAGTGAAAATATTGACACATTTTTAAAAAATTATTATACATGGATTTTATAACAATTGAATATGATTTCAAAAATGAGAAATGAAGTGATAATAATATTATTTTAGTTTTAGTTGAAAAAAAATAAAAATATTCATGCCGAGAACTAGAAATATCACAAGTAAAATATTGAATTCTATTACAAAGATAAAATTTTAAATCTATTTTATAGATTTGAAAGGTCTACCCACCTTGATAAAGTAATGAAAATATACAAAAAATTGATGTTTCTATATTAAATCTAAATGGAGTGTTGATACTACCCTACACAAGGAGAGAATTATTGGAACATATCAACATTATATTATGATTGAAAATACATAGGTAGTTGTGAGAATTAATAAAATAGAACAAAAATATTCTATTGATGTTCCCAATAAATCCCTAAAGGGAAATGATCTAAATGATTTATAAAAAGTGTTGAACAAGAAGCTTTGTGTAATATTTATAAATCTTATAGAGCCTATCTTGTTTGAAATGTGATAGCCTCCTCCCATAAAAACACATGGTATGAGTTTATAAACCCTATTCATCATTTATACATTAGTTATTAGTTGTGGTTTATCATAAAAATGAGTGTTTATTTGATGAATCATTGATGTTATTTAAAAAAATTTATACCTAATAATAATTTATGAACTAGTTGGATTTTCTAATTTATTAATCTTGTTTTCTATGACGAGTTGTTGTGGAATTGACTTGGAGTGATTATATTATATTTATACTATCATTTTATCATTTTTTTGGATTATTCACCTTGTTATTTAGTACTTTCAAGTAAAAAAAATTACTGGAAGTTCTTCTGATTGATTATCATTCAATGAAATGAAATTTCTTCTCTATTTAACTTATTTATATTTGAAAACATAATAATTTATGACTAAGGGTGGAAAGTTGGATTTGTTTTTTGTTTAAGGGGGATTAAATCTATAGAGAAAAATGATTTTAATCCATATAAAGAATAATTAACCATAATTAAATGGGGTGGAAATTATAAAAACCATTATGATGGATAGACCAAGGTACAATCACAATCACTTGATCTCTTATTTTTCTTTAATATTATTATCAAATGGGGAGAAAAGGAACATAATTATAGAGTGATTTATTAAATTTAAAATGTATTATTTTGAAAATGGGGTGATATATTTCTATTAATATTTATTTTTAAGTTCTTTTAGTTTGTTTCATAAATAATTAAAGGTTTTTGTGAAATGTATTAATGGTGGACATATTTTAAAAAACTAAATGGGTAGATTTATGTGACCATGTATATCATGAAGATGGAGTCCACACATGATGGTTGGGAGTTTTTGTTCTCATTTAATCATGTTGAATTTGGTATACATTGAGGAAATTGATATGATCAAGGGAGACTGGTGTTCCAAGAATAATGAGTTATTTTCTATGGAATATGGAACTTAATAGTGATTATAATTATATGAGATTATGAGCGGAAGTAACTTTGAAGGTGATCATTGATGTTATATAATCACATATGAGAAAATTTTATAATGAGACTCCAAGTAATATCTAATGGTTAAATAAGATATTAGATATTATCGTATTTATGTTTGGATCATGGGGAATACTCGTAGTGGAAAAGGAAACATAATCGGATTTTTAATTGGTAATATTATTACAATTTTTTGGAGGGATGTAGATCTCACACAAACTGTATCCAAACTTAGATATTATGGTTGGAAAACCTATAAAATATTTTTCTATAGATTATTCAAATTTAGAGGAGTTCACATCACACTAAAATATTTTATATAAATATGTTTTCTTTTTGATTTATATAGGTTCTCTAGAGGATGAATTCTTTTGATTGATATGATTTTTAATATATCAAATTATTATTACCAAGATAATAATGAATAATTAGAATGAATAATGAGTATCATTATTAATGGATGTGCTTGAGTCGATTCAATAATATCATGATGGATATTTTAAGACTTTAAGGATGTTAAATATTAAAGAAGAGGGTGTGAAGATTCACACTTGGAAGAAAGGATGAATAATTTAATGGTGGAAGAAATTAGGTAATATTATCAAGAAGAAAATGGAATGGTTTAGTCAATATTTAAATTAACTATGGTGAAATTAGGATAAAATAATAATTGTTGGGGAAAAAATTGTTGTAACTCTACAAACACCAGGATTACCAAAAAATCATGTTTTTCACACATTTTAGTGGTTTGAAAAAAATGATAATGGTTTACACTATGTTTTCATTGTGAAATTAAGGAAATCCCTAGATAACATGGAGAATCCTAAAATGGGAACGGTAAAAATAATTATATAATTATTTAGAAGGAAAATTTTCACGAAGGAATGGTCATGGTTCTCAATATTAGATGTCATTATCCAATATTTAATGAAAATATCTATGGTGGTCAAATTAAGAAATTGAAATTGGCCAGGTGATCATTGTTCTAGAAAAATAGATATGTAGTAAAGAATGGAATATGGAAGTTCCTACCCAAAACACATGATGGTACTTAGTCAACATTAATAAATCAAAAAAAGGAAAATGACCTTTAATAATCATTGAGAAATAATTTTCTCCAAAGATTTTATATAGGTTTCAATAGAAAACCTACACTATAGTGGTATTCATTACACTATGATTTATGTAAGTTAAAAAAATTTAAAATATACTATCATTTAAAATTGGATTATGGATTTTGTATGGGATCCATTAGAAGATTCATGGATGACATTGACATGGGATTCAATAGAATTGACACATAATGGAAGATAATTAAATTTGGAAGTTTTGGATAAATTAGTACCATTGATAAAGATATGAAGACATGAAAAGTTTCTAATTTATGTATAATCTTAGATGTTTTATTGAAGTATAAATAATTAGATATCATAAGGCTAACTAACCAAGTCATTATTGATAGAAGAACAATGCCTGATTCATATGTTGGATTTGATGAACTTAAGGAATGTAGTGCATGATCATTGTTGTTATAGTTTATTATCCTCAATCCTGTATTTCAAATACTTTATGATTTTAAGACTATCATCCTACTTCAAATGATAATTTATTCACCATTTATTTTAAAATTTTGACATGGACAACATGATAACAACTGCTAGACACCATGGAGGTATCCACTCAGAAAAAAATCATATGTGAACCTTATAATTATATAGGCTATGTTCTTTACATTATGAAACTCTATATATGTTTTCATCATAATAAAAATTACATTATTGTGAATAGATCCATGAAATAAACTATAAATTGATAATGTTGTTTAGAAAAAAGAAAAAATTAGAGAATAAGTTTTATTTAGACATCGACCATTCATTCACCCCCACCATAGTGTCTATTCATCTTTTAATAGAAACTATCATATATACTATGATATTGTGGATGAATTACCATATTAGAGAGTTCTTTTGGGTCTCTATAGATCATAAAATCTTGTGGTATATCTTCTCTCAATGGGATTTTAATTTTCATCAATGAAGATGATTATAGTTCTTTCTAGACAAAAACATCGAGATTTTAAACAATTTGAGGAAAAAAATGAAGGTTACAATATTTTGAGTTGGAAGATATATGGAGAGGTTTATATAATTCCTATAAATGAGTGGAGAATTGTATCATAATGGTAATTCTCCACTCAAATAGTTCCATATTAGAGGGTTCCACATGACCTCAGGCATGCATCCCTATATGCCAAAGGATTCTGTGTAATAGTGAGGGTATGATAAACCATATAGGCACACTATACCCTATATTTTCATCACAAATAAAGAAACCAATAAAAAAATCAGTAACCTGAATCAAATTTGGGTGTATCAAATTGATTTATAGAAAATAAAAAAATCTTATCTAAACAACATCATTATGTTACAATAAAATGTATCCCATTAAGATCATTTACTCGTATAATATAAAAAAGATCACCCAATGGGATAATCATATAAAAAACTAAAATAAAATATTAAATTATCAAGCGATAATACACATTATCATTTCCCTAACCTCAAAATAATCTCCATAACCCTAGTGAGATTTATTAGTTCATCCACCTGTACTAGTGGCATCACCCTGACATATATTCAAACCCTAAGGTCTACACACACACTCATGTTCTAGTGTATAGTGTAAGTATAAAATATAGTACAAAAAACCAGTGGTTTACCTTATAAATACTATTATATATGTGCATCCATGTGCAAAATGAATAGGACGTTATAAAAATCACATTCACACACCTATCACACCATGGGGTGGTCAAGAAGTTAACCAAGTGGATTACTCTTACCTACTTCATCCAGTTCCAGAATAGAACAATTCCCCCATTGTCTAAATACAATATTTGTGTGGATGATCTATCATTACTCGTTCCAATAGTCATGGTAAATGAACTATCACCATACTCATTGACCAATTTTAATATTGAACCTCCAAAACCATCAAGATGAGTGACATATGGTCCATAACTACAATCACTACAAGGAAAAACCCCAAGGTGAATGATTATTTATAAATATATAATTCTCTAACTAAATTCACCTAAATGGATCTCTATCTAGATCTTCAAATGAGCTCAAAAACATCTCTCTATATGCCAATGTTTTTTGACTAGGGGAGAGAGTCTATAACCAAAAATGGAGAGACTATACTTGTGGTATCATCCCATTCAATATCATATAAATATATGAATTAATTAAAATATGAGTAAGAATAAGGATTTACATAAAATATTCCACCATTAAAACAATATACAATATTGTCATGCCAAAATAAAATCACACCCATGCTTTTCATACACTCAACTATTCATAAGGATTTCCTGATAGGCCAATATAAAATAAGAAGTTCAGTAAACAACTTATTGAAATATATGAATAGGTTAAAATTTAATCTAATCATGGAAAAAAATTGAAAAAAATCCTGTGTAACACGATGTATGAAACTAAAAACGTAAACTAGAAATGAATAAATATAGGACTAGAATGCCTTACACCTAATAAAAATAGTATCACATTCTTTCATTCCTACTAATGATCACATGAGAGGCGTAATCGTCCATCCTATATGATGTATTCAAGGGATGGTTGGAACAAAGGTCAAACAAGAACGATTATCCTTCATCCATAGTGAGTAAAACATCAACATTATAAGGAAGAATAAGGGTTATATTTTGGGTTCAGAGAGTTAGGTCAATATTTTGTGTAAGAATCAACCCCTCGCTATCATTACATGGATATTTTATTTATATCGGCCTGAGGATACTCTTTGTGGATATAAGTTTTAACACATGAGTTATAAAGGATTATTTAATTATTTATCTTAGTAATATATCTTATGCATGAATTATTTCTCATGTTAAAGCTCACGTAATTCTCCCATAAATGATAGAAACTATAGGTAGATTAACCATAACATTAACTATTAACATTTGGTTAAATAATTAATATCATCTAAAATCCAAATAAATCATAGTATATTATTCTAGGGAAAAGTAGTGGTATATAATCTCATTACATACTCCATTCATCACCCTAATTATATGCTCTTATAGCTACGGTTTTTCATGGTTTGTGGAATTATTTCTATAAAATATACAGTAAAAGAGCCTCTAAATTGTACACTATAATTCCCTCTATGTAGTGGAATATAAGCACATTCCATGACTCGTGATTTTCTAATAATTATACAATAAAAATAAATTCATATATATATATAATATTTTTAAACATATGAA
Organism: Viscum album; assembly: GCA_963277665.1. NCBI lineage: Eukaryota > Viridiplantae > Streptophyta > Magnoliopsida > Santalales > Viscaceae > Viscum > Viscum album. Next base: position 769,404,398 of record OY728126.1, read on the forward strand.
TGGTATTATATGAATTATGTATATCATATCATATGATATATGATATATCACATAAATCTACGTGTTTGTGTGCTTTTGAGTGTATTCTTTTAAATCTCAGAATTACACTAAATCCTTATTGATGTTGTTCTATTTCACCTCATATCATATTATATATGATAACTCATAAATTGAAATTTGTTATACTATCAATGTAAATTATTGAGGGGTGAATTAGGTGTTACTAATTCTTTTATCAAATTCCAATTTATCTTCTAACTATTCTTTACCCTATTTAATATTGAAACCCTTTCCACCTGTTAGGATGTAAATGGATATATTTATCTCTACCTATCATGTACACTATGTGTGGTGAAAGAAAATTGTAATGAATAGAACATCCATTTTTATAAGGATTATTCCTGATGTGGGTTACCTACTCCAAGATGTGATCAATTTTTTATAGAGTCACAGATTCCCCACAAATAAATTTTTCATCAACTACAAGTGTTCTGGATAGTTATTATCTTGTACTAATCACAACATATCACATAGGAATTTCATCACTATATTATGTAATTGAAAAGATATTTATACTATATCTCATAGTCTTCATTCCCTAGACTTGTATTTTAACCATCCTTTCACAATTTAATGTGTATCCCTAATATATTGAGGGATTTCATAGTATCTAAATAAGAGATACACTTCTTTTGTATAATGTATTCAAATTCCTACAAATTATTTAATAACAAAGCACATGACTAGATCATGGTAAACAACACTTCTTCCAAATATTATTTAGAACCTTTTTATAGAATTCGCTCAATCAAACTTCAAGGTCTTTGATAGGAAGTCAATAATCTTTAGAACTACAAGCATGTCGTCCTTCATTACATAATCTTATTTATTATTTTAATCATTTATTGGAAACTATGAGTATCATATGAAGTAGTATAAAATTAGTTTCTTATTTTTTTTCTTATTATTTATTCTTATTCATTAAAAAGAAAATTTTCTTCTGTTATAACATAGTTTTAGTTCTTCTTCTTATTCATCCTCAAGATGTCTTCACAGCTTCTCTTAACTTCTCACTATTCAACACACACATTTTTCCCTATCCTTCTCATGATATATTTTCTCGTATAATCCAATTTCTTATAAAATTCACCTCATCTTATTTTTGGGACCTCTATCAATTTCTTAAAATGGATATATTGTAGGAATATTATTAAATTCAAACCAACCACATTTTTTGGTCTTGTATTCCTCCTCACTTTCCTTGATATCTTTTCTTTTCCCAAATGTTGTCTCTAATAAAGTTTTCTAAGTAACCCTTTTTTATATTCATATAATTATATATTTGATCAAAATATCATAAATATTTCTACACATGGATTCAAAATATAGTTTACTACACATGTCCCATAAATATTCCACAATTAAATTTTTCTTCAGTGTTATATAAAAATATACAATAGACCATATTTGTGGTATGTGTCTTCTTATTCTTGGATTAAGTGATTCTAGTAAATATACACAGATTCAAGATTGAATTGGAAAACTAAAATTACATCTCAAAAAATTATTATTCTAATCATTTTGAGTTTGAATCACATCCCAATTTATGATATTTTAAATACATAAAAACAACTCTAGCAACGTCACATTAAATTTCTAGATTTACTTATTTTGTAATTTCCTTGTTTTATATTTAATTAATTTCAAATAAATTTAACCTTATTTGAACTAATCATTCTTAGATGACCAAATTGAATAAAAATATTTTTTTTATTTTATAAACAATAAATATCAATAACATCATCAACATATATTATTATTCCACTTTGATCACCAGATCTAATTTTCAAATACGCTAATTTAAAAAATATATAATAATAAAAACATTGATTTTCTATATCATTCCAATTTATATTAATCATCTCAAATATTGAATAGCGGATATACATGGTATAATAATGTATGAATCAGGATGTAATGGATTTAGAATAGTTCCATTTAATTTCTTCTTTAGAAAGATAATTTTGGGAAACTCATATATTCATCTAGCATGATTCTCCAAAATTATCTAATTGTGAGGTAGTATGTTTTCATATTATTTTTCATTGTATAATAATTTTTTATAATTACTATAAATCATAATTTCCTTTGAGAAATTTTCAGATCTCAATATATATCCAATAAGTATTCATATGTCTTGGAAAATATTATGTCTTACTCAACATCAATGTCTTACGATACATATATAGTCTAATCAAAATTCTTCAATAGTTCTATGTGGATTCAAATTCATATTAGATCTTAAATTTTCAAAATATTTTATGTCTTATGTTTTCTATATATTCATTCATATTGTACAAAATTTTTTACATGTTTCCTGAATTTCTTACTAATTTCAAATTTTGGGTAAGTATAAAGTTTCTAACCACATACAGTTAATGTTTTATAAACTATTTATCCAATCCTATAAATTCACTATATGTCTTATAAAATCTAGAGATAGTAATTTTTTACAACATAGAAAAAATTTTCTAAAGAAAACTCATGATGTCTTAAAAAAGTTGGGATTCATATGAAATCTTAAATACTTATCCAATTTATATATTTATCTCTAGAATTTGAAAATTCTTCCATTCATACAAAACATCTTCTAATATATTCAAGTAACTCTGAAATATAAAAAAAACTATTGGGAATATATAAATCTTTCTTAAAACTCTTCAACATAATTCCCCAGAACTCTTGCATCATATTTACTTCAAATTGAGTTCTCAAATATAGATCACTGCACTTCAAACATTAGCCTTCAATGTAATTATCTTTAATACTACATCCATGTAATTTCTAACAAGGTAATAATAAGATATAAATCTTAATAATGATAGGATGTTATCTTAATTAATTCAACCCCTTTGAGTATTTATCCATAAATAAATGGAATATTTCTCCAACTTTTCCAAACTGTTATAGAGAACACTAGAAGAATTAAATAACGAATTTTCATAGACATAAGAATTGTCTCTATAATCATCTGATTTATAGTTCACTCATATAGTATCCATATTTTCAAAATTCATTTTCCAATGAAAGTTATATGATTTATTAGCAGGTTCAATAGAATCTTCTCACATACATTGACTTTCTTTCACAACTCTAGTTACAACCAATTGAAAAAAATATAACACCATCTCTATTCATCCATTTTTTTACTTCAATTTCCCCCTTTGTATTTTTTTTATCAAAAATAATTTAACTCATAATATAAATTTTTAAATCTCCACCCCCCCCCATTATTAACAACAAATACAATAGAGGAACGTTTTTTTCTACCATATTTTTCCAATAGCAAAGGTTTAAAATATCAATTTTCTCCTAAATGATATCAAGGATGAAAGGGAGTGTTTTTAAGTTAAAAAAAACACACACTTCACTCTTATAAGTTTATGAAAAACATCATAAACCCTTTTGTATCCTCTCCCTTTGTTCTTCCCTTTTTTTATAGAATTAATCAATTTACATGATATAACGGTGGCACCATATTATTCTTATTAATGTTCAATCAACTAAATAACATTAATCCTATATCGTCTAGCTTAGTTTATAAAATAAGAGAGGTAATTTAAGATAAAAAATGTATCCAAATTCTTATAAAATGTGATACTAACTCAAAAAAAACTTATTTTAGTTTATCAAAACATTTTTTCATGATTTTTTATGAAACATAACTCAAATTAAAAGAATTCAAAACATTCAAGTGAATTTTGATTGTGCATCCATTTTTTATAGATAGTCACTCTCCCTTGATATCCATATTCAACATAAATCAAAATAGTGAAATTAAATTGAAAATAATACCTCATTATTAATTTTTTCAAGGTCTATCTATAATTTAAATTAAATAAAATGGAAATAAATATTTTCTAGATTACTCCTTTAATAGCTCCCCCTTAATGAAATATCCTCATACTTTCCCATGGTTGATCTCAATAAATGGATATGACACAATTATTTTTATACTAGTTGAGATATTTGATAGAAACTGATATTTTATAAGTAATATGTTGTAAAGATACTACATGATACTCTTTGAAATATTCTCGATGATGGATCACTTCTATACTATTTAGACATCACATAATTCACTATTTTACCTTATTTATGCATCACCATTAATTACTAGTTTCTAAATGCACAATAATCATGTTATGTGAATAAGGTGGGTCCTCGTTAGACTCCTTAGTTATAAAAATAGGGAGGAATCTTGGATCTCAACCCAAAAAAATCCTTTTTGGAAACTCTATATTGTTTGGATCTCTTCATGATTTCTCCACTCCTAACATTCCAAATTTTCTCCTCTTGGGAAAAAACGTTTTCTTTTAATTTTAATCTTTCTCCTTAGTTATATTAGGATTATTTACTTGATCTAGAAAACAATATTCTTATTTTTTTGGTTTCCCCATTCTCTTAGCCTCTTATAACTAGTTTGTCCTTATGATTAAATAATATTATGGAACATTATCATTATTTCTTTCCTATATAGACTTCATCTTCACCATAAATTGTTTGGTACTTAGATTCATTGATGATTTAAATTTAGGTTTCAAAAAATTATATTATTATGGTATCTATGTCTTAAAATTAGTGTTTATGTGTGAATACTTCTTGAACCATAAAAACACATCTTAAATAACATTATAGTCTCACTTCTTGGGAAACTTCTCAACCACCTCATGGGGGTTTCCAACAAGTAATCCAATTTAGATATATCTCTATCTGATTGATTCCATTTTATATTCCATCATAATTCATTAAAATTTTCCATTATTCAGGACCATTTCCAATGTCCCGTAGTGCATCCTCTCTTACGACAATAGAAACATATTATCTTTTTAATGACATACACTTAATTTATGTTCTCTAACTTTTTAGTACTGGTCATATTATTTTAATTGTTTTATTTATTCCTTAGGGTATACATGTCTAGTTTCATGTCCTAATTACTTTTTTTGTGGTCTAATCATTACATTATTATATAATTAGTGATTGGTTGATACTTAAAAATATTTTTAATAAAAATGACCACTTCTATTTAAATAATCATTGAAATTATCCAAATAACCAAAATTTTTCATTATAGATAGATTCATATTTTTATCTAAATTTTGTATCTATTCTATAGGTATCTTCTAAATTTTATCTCCCTCCTAATTTCAGCACTTATTTAACTTTTATGAAATGAGATATTATTCCAGAAGTCTATAGACATATTCCCAAACCTCTAGTAACCCAAGCAGTGGCCAAAAAAATATCATCCTACTACTTTTGCATGCAACATGGATAGATTTACATAGTTATAATTTTTTGGGTTGAAACCCATTATTTAGGGATATATTTGGAGGGATAATTTTTTTTAATGACTACACTCACCCTTGATAATCGGGGATTTATTTTGGAATTTTTATCCTTTTGTATGTTTATATTTTTTCATTTTAAATATTTATAAAAAATTAAAAAATAATTAATAGAAATAGAATCTACTAGTTTATTGGTTTTTTCATCCAAGATATGTTTATGGGTTGATCATGAGACGATTTTCAACTCTTCTTTCCACCATTAGAAGTATTGTTAGATTCAAGCCTCCCTTAATATTTTTGTGTGGAAGAACTTATCTTCATAACCTATTAAGAATCTCCCAGTATAACCACTTCTATATTATTCAATTTTATTTCTATCTCAAGGAACATTAAGTATATTTTATTTATGTTATAGTTTTTTTTCATTTAACCCTATTCAATATTTACCTCTTTAAAAAATGTTGTGTAGTGGTGACCATAGGATTGTCTCACGTGGAGGTTATAAACTATGTTGTCAAATATCACTTTGTTAATTTTTTTTGTTAATGTTAGAATTGAATGTGGGGATTTAAAAGGTCATAAAAAATTAAAATGGGACAAATAATATTATTATAATACATATATGTTATTCATTATAAAAGATAATAATTCCAAACTGAAACGACAAGCTAAAGGTAGAAACAGTAGAAAATCTTCTATCCTTGGACACTCCATTTATCATTGTATAACAATGTATTCGAATCAAATTGTCAAAAAAATACCTCAGGACCTCAAATTAAACAAATAAATTAACTATATACCATTTTTATACAACAAATATGGGACTATATCCCCTTATAAAACTAATCTATTTACCATAATATCTCTGAGAAACCAAAACAGATTAAAATCGTCGATCTCAAAGGAAATACATCAGCAAAGAAATTTAAACAATCATAGTAACCAATTTAATGTAATAAGATGGAAAAATATAAAATAATTTATAAGAAATTAACAAAAATAATTAAAGATACCTCATTTAATTAATTGAATGGTTTCAAGGATAATTTAAAATGAAAGAGTTTACAATAAAAAGAATGAACTCAAATGGGGGAATTCCATTAGTTATTTACTTCCCACTACCACATGGATTTTATACCTTTATATAATGATTATATTAAATTAAAATCTTATTATATAGAATAACTTCTCAACAAAAACCCACTTATTCAATAAAACAACCCTTTTAAATAGATTGAAGATGAAAACATATAAGAAAAGGGTGTGGAAAATTTTAAATCCAGTTTCTATATTGAAACATTTTTCTTGAATTTTAACCTCTTACAGGGTGAATATAACAGAATATAATTAATAATTTTTTTCTAGTGGTAGTTATATTCACCCCTATAATATTTTTTCATCTTTTTAAATGTGTTGATGTTGTTATATAAAAAATACCGAAGAAAAAAATTATATATAAAGTGAATGTTCGGCTTCCTCCACTTTATGTATTCTAACGCTGCCTTAATGAGATAATTTAAACATGTTATTAATAATAGAGATGTTACTTAAAGTATTATATCTTTTTTAGGATTAATAACCTCAATTTAACACCTTTATATGGATTTATGTCTTATTTAATGATGTTGTTCAATTTATTTCTGATAAATGATTTTCCAAATTAATTGATTTTTCAGGCCTCTAAATGGTCAATTCAGCACTTAGACCTGTTATAGAAGTTGAATCTCATGAGAAAAATGTTTCTATAAAAAAAATCAGCAATTTGTTTAATATAAAAAAATTAGGATTAAAATACTGAAGTTATAGAAATCAGTTAAATTTTAAAATTTAAGAAATTTTCTATTTTTAGCTAAAAAAATTATGATACAAAAATGATACAAACCAGCTCAAATTGGTAAATTGGTGGGATTGAAGTCATTGAAATAAACAAGAAAAATAATGGAAATTTTAACTATATCAGATATTCTTCTCACCTTCAAATGATTTCAATCTATCTCCCCATTTATTCTTTACATTCCTAGTATTATATTTATATAACTTTTTAATTTACTAAAAGGAATTATCTAACTATTTAAATCTTCTCAAATTAATTTCCAATTAATAATTTCGAACTCTCAAGTAATATTTTTATAATTATTCCAATGCATGGATCCTTTCTTCACTAATTTTCCTAACCATGACATTTCCCCTAATTAAATGTTACAATGTTCTCTTTAACAATTAAGAAATTTTATCTAGTAAAATATTGGTATTTTTATTAAAATTTAAAATCATTGATAAGAGAGTTGAATTTTTTTCAAATGGATATTAATTCATTTTACAATGCCTCAATATCATCTATCAGCTGTGATTTTTCATCACATAAATTTTAGATGAACTCAAATAAAAATGTAAGAGATTAACAAAAGATGTTCTTCATGAATTATGTGACCTCAAGGAGGAGATCTTCAATTGATTTTAAAATAAAATTCTCTTCCATATCATCATATATTTAACATGATTGATTTGATGAATTATTTTCAACAATTCAATAAAAATGTATATTAATAGTTTTACCAATATCTATACCCTCAGCATGTGTCTGTTCCTTCTACTTATGAGTTCTTTATTTACCTATTTTTTTATTTATTTTTACTATTTTTAATGAATTAGCTTAAACATATAGTTCTTAAATAACAAGAATATAAAAAATTTCTTCAATTTTAGTTTCTTATTAAAACACTTCAAATCTAAACTTCATAAATTCTGATAAAAACACCAACATAACAAAAGATTATATAAAATAATAGGGAAACTATATTTAATACCAATTAAAATGACTTAGATGATCTCTATAGACAACTAAATGGGGGGAATTATGTGTTTCTAATTATCTTTTCAAAATATAATTTAACTTTTAACAATCTTATAGCCCCTTTAATATTTTAAAATTACCACCTGTTAAGATGTAAATCAATTTGTTAATATCTACCTAATATAATACACAACAAGTAGTGTAAAAAATAGTAAAGTATAAAATGATTGTTTTCATAATTTTCATACTTGATGTGGGGAAATTAATCTTTCTTGTTATTATGTTTTATCAAATTCAATGGTTCTATAAAAATAATTTTTTCATCGATTACAAGTGGTTTAAACAGTTATCATCTAGAACTAATCTCACCATATTACGTAGGTGAGTTATCAATATATTATAAAAGTGAAGGTTTTCTTATCCCACATCCCAGAGTCTTTATTCTATTAGTCGGTCCTGAAAACATTATTCCCCATTATAAAGTAGACCTAAAATTTGTCCATGGATTTCATTGCATCCAAACAATTGATTTGTTTCCTTAGCACATAGTCTTTGAATTCTGTATAATTCTTCATGAAAAAAAGAATGAAATTTGACCTCTATAACATTAAATTCCTCCATATTTTATTGAAAATATGTTTAAAAGATTCACTTATTAAAGCTTCACGGTCTTCCACAACCAATAGATGATATTTACAACTTAATAAATATACCCTTTCTAATCTTCTGTTCTTCTTTCTTTTACTAAAGGTTCTGCAATTGTGAGTATCGCCATAACCTTTATATGAACTGGTTTCTTCTTCTTACCCTTATTCTTTCTACTTATTAATTAATAAAAGTATTTTTTTGTACTTTAACAATGTATTTACACTTATTCTTCTACCATGAGAGGTCTTCGCTGATTCCATCAACTTCTCACTATTCAACACACTACTTTTTTCTCTCTATCCTGTCATATTATATTTTAATATATGAGCCACTTTATTGTATAAGTCACATCATATTATATTTGGTGTCTTTTACAATTTATATAAATATAAATATTGAGGGAATATCATACAATCATAACCAACCATATACACATCTCTTTCTTCTTTCCAACAATCTTCCAAATATTTAATTTCCAAAATACTATCTCTAGTAAAATTATTGTACTTCGACTAATTTCATTTTATTATCATTTTATCTTAGATAAATTAATATTATGTGTTTCTACACCGGACATTAAACTTATTCTTATCCAAAAATATCAACTAAAAAATCCATAATAAAAAATGGAATTCCTTATGAATGTATCCGCATGAATATTTCAAGAGAAAGTTGAGTATTTCAATAAGTAGATGGGTATGATTTTGAGATGATATTTATAATTTAATAAAGAAGGTTAATATTCCTAAAATTTGGTATTTTGGATGTATAATGGGTTTTAATTGGTTTTGGGGAGGTTAAAGTGTTCGTTAGAAGCAGACTGAGGTGGTCGAGATATTATATTGAAAAATGCAATAGCCTCTAACAAGACGGAGGCTAGTTGGTGTCTTGTAAGTAGTTCCGCCTTATACAAGGGTGAAACTGAATAGATAGTGGACCCATACCGACTAGCCAGTGGACTTAAATGGGGGTTTATTTTACAACTAATTTTTTAGTGGAGGTATACCTCTTGCTCCACTTATGTTAGTGTATGCGGATGGATCCCTAACCCCACTCTCATTTCTTTCTTCCCCTGGGATTTTTTCCAATTGCTGGAAATTCTAGGAATGATGAAATATATATCCTTTTCCACTATCTTATTTTATCTCCTTTTTCACATTGACATAGTATGTTTTTCAATGTATAAAATAGATATTTTAATTAGAGACTAGGAAAATTGCTTATTTCATTTGGATCTTTCATGTATCTTACCAAGGGGTATCCCTTAGAAACATCTACCTAACTCCATCTATCAAATAATAAAAGTTGTAACTTGTCATATATTTATTTGATGTTTTTATTAAAATTAAATTAAATTAATTGTGGATATTTTTTGTCACTTAGGTCTCTAGCCTAGGTTTGTGTTTGGGGTCCATTGCAGACCACCTTTAGGTAGTTGGATTCGTTATGAATGTGGAATGACAACATGGTGAGTATTTGGATAGTATTAAATTTTTATAAATTTAATAATTAATTGTAAATGATTTAAATTAATTAATTGTTTATGTTTGTCATTTTTGGTATGATATAGAGGTCTAGGGTGATGATGTAGGATTTGAATGGGCATCGTCAGGATGGACCGGCTTAGACAGGACTTGGAAGATACTATCATCACTTGAAAATAAATGGAAAATTCTCAAATTAAAGTAGGTGGTCCTTATACTATCCCCATGGAATTATGAATGATATTTGTGGAAATGTGTAAATGTAGCCTCTCTATTAAGGTGATAACCCACCTATTATTAATTTAGTGGTGTAATTTAATTTTAATTGTTTAATTTATGTTAAAGTGTATACTTATGATACATCCTAAGAATAATAAGGAACAATGTTCTAGGACAACATTTACCTAGTGTACTAGCTTAAAACCTCGACTCCCGATGGGCAAGGCATTGATTAATAATGCATCTTTAAAGTTAAACCCTTCTTGAGGGGTGTGACTTGTTTAAATAAAATATTAGATTCAGTAACCCCTTGTTATTAGTTAAATTATTTAATTTAATTTAAATTGTTCAATTAATTTAAATTTTTATACTTAATCAGATAAGAATAAGAAGGAAAATAGATCGTATTCCACCATAGAATAAGAATAATGGCTTGATGACTTGTGTTTAGATTTACATAGTTTGTATTAATAAGGTTTCTTGATGATTAACCCTTCTAGTGTAGTTTTACCTATTTGAATATAATTTTAAACTTAGTGACCCCCCTATATATTAATTTACTATTTAATTGAATTAAAATAAGTAAATTTATATTATTTTTTTATAACTACTTGATAACCAATGAATAATAAGGAACAAAGGTCCTAGGCCACTAATAATCAACTGCACTGGCCAAAAACATCGGTTGTACATGGTTGAGCCTTGGATTAATAAGGTGACTTGATAATTGAACCCCTCTAGAGGGGTGTTCCTCTTTTAAATAAAATTTATCACATAGTGGCCTTTTCTTGAACCGTTGAAACCACCTAAAAAGGTTAGTAGAATAAAAAATCCTTGAACTCAATGGGTGTTATAGGACTATTTTGATGCCTTAGTGTTAATAGGCTTATCGTGTTAGCCTGGGGTGACTGACCATATACTGTTTGATGCAGCCAAGCTTATGAGGATTAACCTTAGGTAGACTAGGACAGATATGGGATATCATACCAACCTAGAAAGACCATGAGGATTTATATGGGTCATATTATATCTCTTATATTGTTTTCTAAGTGAAATAAAATGATAAATTATTGTGGTCATGACATACTGTTAATAATGTAATGGGATGATACATCCTTAGTGAATCAGGTGATAACCCAAGAATTGAATGATACCAAGGACTCCAAGTGGGGTGACACCCTTTTGTGGTGACCTAGGGGATCTTAGAGAGTTCCATAATTAAATATTGATCCAAGATAGGGTGGTATTCCATATGAAAAGTTATGGAGATCTTAGGAATTTGACCAACCCACATTTATTTTCTTTGATTTTTATGGTATATTCCCTTGGGAAAATCTTTTACATGTAATGAAAGATTCCCATTAGGTGGTCTACTTTTATATTATGGTTGGTGAACTACCAAGTTACATTTTTTTATGTGATAAATGTAGTTGAGGAGACACCCATAAAAGAGTTTTATGTGAAAACTATATAAGATAACATCAGTAATTGATGTATGTGACACAATTAGTGGGGACTTCATAGATTTAGAGCCTAGGGTTGATTAAGAATACTAGGGTTGATGTTTATAGGATTATTTCCATGTTTTTTGTTATTTATCAACTATTATTTTTCTAATAAAACTCCCATATGGGGGTTCGTGTTACATATTTTATATATCAAGGAGAACAAGATCTTTTATTGAGAGGTGAGGTCATCACAATATGCTCAAAGACACCCCAGAACTGGTTTAAATATGTTTGGTTGATTGGGGTTACAAAACTAAGGATAAAAAACTATATAAAATGATACATGGGTTGGAATATTCCATTCTATATGCACAAATAAATTTTGGAATGAGGCCAAAGTAGGTATCAGTGGTACTTTACTAAATTATTTTCACAATTTTCTTATTTATTCATAGAATTTTACATTTACATATCAAGGCATATATCAATTGGTATAGTATTTTGTTGGTGTTTCTCTACTATTTTTTGTACGTATACCCTTCTTAGGCTTCCCACTGGACATACATACCTGAAAAAATCCCACATGGATATTGGAGGCACATGTAGGGTAAAGGTATGGTATTATATTATTCAAAGTCAAGTATGATATGTTAGATGATATAAGGAGAACATGATGTGGTATGTCTTGGAGTGGAAATGGGGACACTTTTTTCTTTTATATTATTCTTATATATATATATATATATGTAATCATCTAGGTGAGTGGTCATTGTAATATAATTTTATTCTACATAGAATTTCATATATTTACAAGGATTGTTTTATTTATTTTTTAATTCATTGACTAATAGATTCTAATTTTTTGTGAAGGAATATTTTTATCTATGATTATGAACTCTAATATTGGGGGTATAGCCTCTAAATAGTACCTCCAAAAACTCCCACTAGTAGTCAGAAACATTTGGTATTCATGGAAGTATACTTGAGGTCATGTGGCAGTCCGATCTAATTACCATTCAGGTTGAGATGGGTTGGGATGTTACAAAGTGCTTTCAAAGAATTGTTTAACTTTATATTATTGTTTTGGGATTTGGTAGACTAGAGATATAGGGATGTAATTTATCATGCTATGGAAACAGTACATGTTCATCGTGAACACCTTTTTGGGTGGAAGTCTAGGTTATCATTGTTATGAGAATGGTGTTCTAGACTTTTGATATTACAATTTCTCAATTTTTTACCTAACATGATGCACATAAGTTTTGATATTTTATGATTTGTGAGTAATTGTAATTTTTGGATCATGGGTAGTTAGAAAGAGGCAGATAAGTGTATTTTACTCCTTGGTCCATTGATGCAAGAGGTGTCTCATGCATTATATATTGAACTTAGGATTCAATTGATATATAAAGTTCTTCTAGTGTGATTATTTTCATTAATTACTGAGGCTTGGTTGTTTAAAGTGTTAACAACATCTCATATAGAGTTTTCAGGTATAAGTACTTGGTGGGGTTTTACTCAATGGTTTTGACTTGTATATGTTGTTTCCTTAATATTTACGTTTATGTGGATCCTTGGTGTGGAACTTTATAATGATTGAATAATCCATGTGCATAAGAGGTGCAGTGAACCAAGTAGGCCATTAAGGCACGAGATTCTTAAGTGGAAACCCCATGGGGGTTATTATTATTTATGATTGGTTATTTAATATTATAATAATAATATATATGATGTTTTACAAAATATTTTGTAATATAATTTCACTTAAATAATCCAATGGTTGTGGTTTCCCTTCGTACGTGTTATCTAGGATGATTTCATTGGTTAAAATGGTGATAACAGATGAGATCATGATTCTCCAAGGAGAAGTTCAATGTGGGGATGCTCTTGAGAATTGTTTCCATTACGATTGGATGGTTAGAAAGTGATTATTAATGTTTTATTGATATGATAACATTTAGTGTGTGTTTGGTCACATGAGATGTTATATGGTTTTGGGAGGGAACCATGTTCTATTTCCCACGAGTTGTAACCCTAGTGAGACCCTAGTTGTGGGATAGTTGGTTTGGATTATTATACCCATTGATGAATCACCAAGTGTTTAGTGATTTGAAGACAATAATTAATTGCGGAAAACCCTTCACATGGGTTTTCTTGGGTTTACTAGTTGTTTTGTAGTGGTGATAATTGGTTGGTTCTTGCCCTAATGATCATTTCACAGTGGTTTATATCGATTGTGTGTTATATGTATGGTGATGGATTAATTTTCTTGAGGAAATAACATCTAGTGCTAGAATTTTTGTAGAATGTTTTGGTTTCAGGGGTAAAATTAGTAGGATACATGGCCTTGTGTGTTTTGGATGTGTTGTCGAGTGGCGCAGCGATAAAGCATGGATAGATGATATTAATTTTGGGAATTACACTAGTTGTTGGATGATTGCAAGATTTTTTATTCACATATTATGGTTTTCAGGTTGGAAAATAGCATAGGGTTTATTTTTTATAAGACTGACATATAGGAGGGAATCGTCATTGGGTTTAGGCATGAGATCCATGTATTGATGTTATGAGACTCATGGGGTGTTGATTATATAATAGTTGCATCCTTAGTGAGGTGGTTGATGATCCAACACATGATCTCGTCCAAGGACCCTAAGTGGGGTTTCCCAATTTTTTAGTGACCTAGGGGACCTTAGAGAGTGATCTAGTGACATAATGAATCAACAGATGGTGTACATGGGTATGAATTGTGATGGCGGGTTTAGGTGTTAAACCAACCCATATTTCATTTATTTGATGTTTTATAGTACACACCCTTGGGGGATGTATTTTTACATGTCATGGGACACACCGTATTGGGTGTTATATTTTTTATGTTTGGTAAATTCCCTAGGCTTTGTTTTTATTTTGTGATACAAATGGTTGAGAAAGCACTCGTAGGGATGGTTGGTGCGACTACTGCCTAAGAGAACATTCATAGGTGAGGTATGTGATATTATTAGTGGGAATTCCATTGATTTAGAGCATGGGTTTGAACCAGTATACTAGGATGGTGCTTTCATGGAGCATTCCACCCATCTATGTTACAAACTGACTATGCCTAGGCTGATTAAACTCCCATAGTGGAGGTATATGATACATATTATGTATACCAAGGAGACTCAAGTCTGTTATATTGGGATCCACAGTCATTATAATGTTCTCAGAGATAATCCAGAACTAGTTTATGGAGATATAATCAATTAAGGTTATGAACCTAAGGATAGACAATGTTGGGACATGGTACATGGGTTAGAATGGTTTACATGGCGTTCATAGAGACAATCTAACACTGACCAGAGTATTTATTAGTGGTGTTTTCTTTTTCAATAGTTTCTTATTTATGAATATCATGTCAAATGAATATATCACATCACGTACTAGTTGGTTTAAGACATAAGTATTGGTTACATACATAGTTTTTTACTCATACTTTAATTAGGTCGCCATTTCACATGGGTAATCGAGTAGAGCACATATGTATATTGCAATCAGAGGTAGGGTTGAGGCCCAGGATAGCGTTCTTCATGGTCAAGTGAGATATTTTGAATGACTTTGAATGATTTGGATGTGTTTTAGATTATATATTTAGTGAAGTACTTGTCATTATTTTCTTTTTTTCTTTTGTATAAGTGATTTTTCTGGTGGGTGATCATTTTTATATCACAATATGATCCATAATATTTTATAATATTAATTGGATTGTTAAATCTATTTATGTGTACTTTTAGAGATAGATTATTAATTTTTATGATTTTATTAATTTTATCTTTGATTTTGTACTCTATTACCCAGGGTATAGCCACCCCATAGTTCCTCCACTGACCCCTACTCCTAGTCGATAGCCTCTGACATTTAGGGAGGAATTCTTGAGTTCACTTGGTGGTCTTATCTGGTTACTATTTAGGGTGATACAAGTTGAGATATTCCAAAAACATTCTTCAAGGATTTATAAAAATATAAAAAAATAACATATGTGATGTTCCCTTTATATTATTAGCATGATATCTTTCAAGAAATATGTATAGACTTGAGATTCAATATATAGATCTCATATTTCATTTCTTCAAAATATTCTTCTTCTCAATACCAGTTTGAATAACATCCCACATTGTGATATTTAGATACTCAATAACAGATCTAGAATCATCACATTTAATTTCCATATTTATTTCATCTATAATTTCCTAATTTTAGGCATAATTAATTTCTAAAAAAATTATGTTTTGTTATCTTAATTCTCATAAAACCATCTGGAATCACAACTTTTTTTGTTGATTTAGTAAACACTAAATATCATCACCAAAATCAATGAATAATATTATTTCTCTTTAAAAACAAAATATAGTTTCCAAATATTCTCTTTTGAAAATATTATATTAACAAAAACTATTAAATATTATCTCATCTCAATTCATATTCCTCATCTCAAAACTTGAGTCATAGATAGTCATAACATTATAATGTTTCTATCCTGAAATAATTCTTTTGGTATCATCCCTTTCAATTTATTCATCGATAATTTAATTATGGAAACTCATATTTTCATCTAGTATAATTATCTAAATTCCTCTTCAATTGAGGACTTATGATTTCAATAAATTATATATTTTAGAATAATTTTGGATACGTCTTATGAATCTCATTTTCCTTTGTGAATTTGTCATATCTTGTCTAATATCTCACATTACATTATAAAGTTTTTAAAATCTAAATTCTTACTTAGCCTCAAATTCTTATAGTGAAAATATACTTTTATAAAAAAGTCTCATGAGACTTACCCATCTTCAAAGTCTTATGATATTCCAAATCTTTAAACTATTAATTCTTAAAAATTTCATAGAGTTAGAGAGGTAATATTTTCTTCATTTTTATTTGATTTTAAATTATTTAAACCCTCACAATTTATAAATTTGATCTTTTTTGAATCCATTTTGGATTTATGATGTCTTTTTGGATAAAATTGGAAAATTTATTAATGTTGGAAATTTTACAAAATTTAATCAATTTGTTAATTTGATAATAAATATTAGAATATAGATCCAATTGATGTGATTCGTTTTTTAGGACTCCTTTATGTGTGGGATACAACTTTTATTTCTTCACTATGAACTAATTTGACCATCTAATGCCCCTGAAAAATCAATCAAATTGGAAAATCATTTTGGATGATTGTATGGACCCCACACCAGAAAATTAACCATATATTGAGCTACACAACTCCAATTAGGATTATTACACTGGGAATAGAAATATAATTCAATATTTTTCTCCCCAATAAATTTTATGGTGTAATGCACTCATTGAAGTGTCTAATTGATGCTCAACATTGAATGATTATTTAGGAAACATTTTGGGAAGAATACAATTGCTAAGTAACTGGAAGATAATTTTTTGTAAATGTGGAGAATGAATCTGAAAGTTTGAGTCCAAACACCTAACCTATTTTAAAATATCCCTCTTGAATAATACATTTGATGATTCTTCCAAACTGAGGGGGTACCATGTGTAAACTACTAAGGAAACATTCTTGAGTCAAATTTTCAACTGTTGATGACTCATTGTGTCCAAAAACTCATTAAATGGTACATTATGACACCCCAAGGCCTATTAAATGCTTATAAATAATTTTATAGGGGTGAATTAAATATAATATCAACTGTTTATGTAATCAATGGATGATATCATCCTTTAGATTTATTTCTCTTATTTCTTCTTCTTTTATTTTGTTTACTCGATAATGTATCCCTTGTCCCACATCATCCCAACATGCTCATCCATACAGGGTAATTTTCATTGAGTGATCAAGAAAGTGAGAGCCTTTAACTATTTTATTTGATTGACTTATTTTGATTCAATTTAAAAATAACCCTTCTTCTTTCTAAATTTTATTTCAATTCATAATTGACTTTAAAATTCTAAATATGGTTGTGTTAGGTTTTTATTTTTTTTGTTTTTAATTTCCATGATCGATGATCCATATCACCCTTCACCCAATTAATGTTTGTATATGGTGGAACATATTAGGTTTGGGTGGTAAGTTCTTTATAGTCATTATCACATGTGTAATATTGTTTGTTGGAATATTGGTTTATTTGGGAATATCAATTTCTGGTCAAGGATTTCCCTAATTAATCAAGAAAACCAACTAAAACTCCATGAACATGGGAAGGAGGGTAGACATATCTAAGGTTTTAGAAAGTAATATTCTCATTATAATCATCTAGTCAATGGAGAGGAAGGACTTAGTAAATGAATCTCTCTCAATCCAGTCGGTGGAAGAAAATGGGATAAAACTTGGAAACACTGATAGCACAACACTAGGTCAAACCAATCTCACTATGATCAACATATTTATCATTTAAAAAAAATTAAAATCAAACTAGTTATTTATATCACATAATAAAAAATTAATTAAAACCAATTGTTTTTATTATACAAATAAAAAGTGACAACCTTGTTTTGGGTGCACTCCTCTCCAAGACACTACCTTGAGTTAAATACAATATTATACATAGGTAATTTAAAATATTTTCTTACCATGACCCATTATAGGAGTGTGTCAAACTTGGGACCATTTTTATGGAAGAAACTCCTCAAAACTCTCAAATAAATATTTCTTTTGAATGACCTGTAATTCAAATAACCATTAATTGAATTTAATCTTGAAATTGAATAGAAAATACCCCAATTGGGGAATAAATCTCAAATAGAGTTTGAGGACGTTCACCTCACAAATTCATGTGACTCATTTAATGATCACTTTGAACCCACAATAATGGCTGAAAATTAGAACCAATCATTGTGTGATCTCTACGCACCACAATTAGTTATCCAAAAAAAATTAACTAGTTATCCCTGCCATAGAGAATAATTTTTAATTGTGCATTAACATGATTAAAATTCTACCCAAATTTGATAGTATTGTATGAGAATATGAAACCAAACTTATTCAGGAATTTACAAATGTGTTATCCATTTATAGACCCTGATGAGTTACAAAAGAATAGGTAAAGTAGAGGGAATTCCCCTTCTTTCTTGAGGGAGCAGCAAAGGAATGGTTGTATAGTCTTCAACCAGTAGAATTCTAAGACCAGGAAGACCTTAAAATATGCTTCATACAATGGGTTATTCTTTGAATCCAAGAGCACGAATATCCAAAAAGATATCTACGTTATTATCTAATCAATCGGTGAGACACTTTAAGAGTACTGGGAGCGATTCAAGAATCTATTCACCAGCTACCCACATTAGACTATAGAATAAAACCATTTATTTACTTTATTATATCAATAAATTCTCAAAAATGATCTCAACATTATAAATTCCTCATCTGGAGGAGCTACGATGGACAAGTACCCAGCAAATTCTAGAGTTCTGATTTAAAATATTGAACAAAACTCATAGAAATTAGTGTCTAGAGGTATGAGCACCATAGGCATCCATGAGGTGAAGAATTTAGATTCTTTATCACCTTAACATGAAGAAACACTTAAGGAAATTACCTTTGTGATGAGAAAACTTATTTTGAACCAAGTAAATGAACAAAAATTCCTTACATAGGTATGTGATTTATTATCTTTTACTTATCATTACACTAATAAATTTCCAGATGTGAAGGGGAAAAAATTTTGTGGTGATACCTATCAGGAAAAGAATTTCTAGTCAAATCAACCATATCCACCCCAAATCCAAATAGGGTATGGACTTCAATAGATCCATTCCAGACCATATTTTTAGAAGTATTATCAGAACCGAGCACCATTAAAACAATATTACAAGCATCCCTTCTGTCAATAACAAAATTTTAGACCTCTACATTTCTAGTAAGATAATTATGAGAAACCTTCCACAAGTTCACCGATAACTGAAGACCAACAGTTAAATTCCAAAGTTATAGGAATGGAATTTAAAATTTACAAGATAAATAATCAGTTTGAAATCCTTAGGGATGTTCTAACCAAGAACCAAGGAAAATTCTCATTACAAAAAGTTCAAAATCCAATAAAATAATTTAGTTCAATCATAACCCAATGAAATAGAGAACTCACACCACCTGAACAATTTGAGGGTGATGATTCTAAGAGACATTCTGAATATCAACCGGTCAATCCAAAATAAAAAGACCATAAAAAGTTGAAAGGACCATGTTCAGGAAGGAGGGAAAAGAAAAAAATTAAAAAACCAAAAAGGGGTAAAAAGGATATCTAAGCACATTTCTTATATACATTAGTTGAGTTGAAAAAGGTTAAAGAAGAAAAAATCCAAATAGAACTTTAAGAAACCTTTTAAAAATTTGTGATAAACATCCCACTACTAGAGGAAATCTGAAAAAAAATGTTAGTATGAAAAATTTCTGAAGGAGTTGTGCATGGAAATAAGGTGGTCATATCGAAATGAGAGAATCAACATAGGAAGAAGCATATTAGCACTGATTTCACCAATTATGACACTAAAAATTTCAATATACTAGGACAATCTCTATTCCCTTCACTATTGGGTATTAAAATTTTATTTATGCACTTTTTTATTTGATACATTTACTAAATGTTATCTATCACAGAGTATTTTTATCCTCGAATATCAGAGAACTAAAACAAACTCAAGTGGTGGTATAATTAGAAAAAAAATCCACTATTTTCCCAGATGGAGTTGTAGAAGATCTTCTCATGGGAGTAAGAAAATTGATCTTTATGCTAGACTTGTATGTCCTTACCATGGAACAATAATGAGCACCAGGCCAATTTACCATCATCCTTGGGACACCGTTTCTGAAAACAGCAATAACTAAAGTCAATTCCAATGAAGGAATGCTCAAAATGGATCTTGGAGATAGTAAAGTACACTGCATCATTATTGATATAGTGAAACATCATTCCAATAATCACTCACTTTATGTGATCTCCCATGAAGAAGGTATAGAAAAAATTGAAGATTCGTGTATGCATCATGACATCTTTTCATATTAAGAACATTTTTCATTTTAATGTTCGTGTTACATAAAACCAAGAATTATTGATCTCATGTTAGAGGAACAGGTAAAATCTAAATTTTTTGATGATTTATTAAATGTGAATGAGATGATATCGGAGATTACAGCCTTAGAAGTGGGAAACCTAAATTCAATATCATCCATTAAAAAACCCCTATGTCTGGAACTTAAGCCATTTCCATGAGATTTGAAGTATTCTTACCAAATGTAAGGAAACAATTTACTGGTAATAATTTCAAATAACCTATCCAATTCACAAGAACGTACTCTGATTGACCTTCTCTAAATAAATTTCCAAACTATATGATAAAGATTAGGTTATATACTCAGATTCAACCCCATGTTATGCTCTCATTGAATATTTTTAGAAAGTGATTTCTGACAATTTGGAAACCTCAAATAAGACTCAAACTCACAATCAAGGAGTTATTTAATAGAGAGAGTGAGAGAGAAATTTCTAGAATTTGACATCATTTACTCAATCTCTGATTCTCAGTGGGTCATCCCAATACATGTAGTCCCAAAGAAAAACTAGGCTGACCAGTGTAAAAAATGAATGAAATGAACTGATCCCCATGAGAGTAAAAAATATCAGGAGAGTGTGTATATGTTATAGGAATCTAAATAAAGTTACCATAAATGAACACATTCCCATTCCTTTTATCAATCATATTCTAGTAAGGTTATCTAAAAAACTGATTACTATTTGTAGATGGATTCTTAGGATACTTCTAACTACTGATCCAACCAGACAACCAGAAAAAGATGAACATAAACTCTCCTTTTAGAATGTTCTCCTATAGAAGTATTCCTTTCAGGATAATCAATTCCCTAGGAAAATTTCAATGGTGTATGGTGAGTATTTTATTAGACCATATTGAGGACTTATTACAGTTATTTTTTGATGATTTCATAGTTTTCAGTAATTCATTTGATCATTTCTTAGGAAATTTGAAAAATGTATTTAAAACCTTCATTGAAAGGAATCTTGTTTTAAATTTTCAAAAAAATTATTACATGGTTTAAAAGAGAATAGTGTTATGCAACATAATTTCACAAAAATGTATTGAGGATGACAAATAAAAAGTTGAAGTTATAAATTCCTTACAATATCCAACTTGTATAAAACATGTTAGATCCTTTTTATGACATTCATGATTTTACATAATATTCATCAATGATTTTAGAAACATTTCTCTACTTATCTAAAGATATTTTCTAAAGGATGATAACTTTAACATTGATTATGCATTCAGAAAATCATTTGATGAATTTAAGAAAAATTTGATCACACATCCAGTAATCCATCCACCCAACAAGGAGTACCCTTTCAATTTACTTTGTGTTACATCTAACCTATTGTTGGGAGCCTCTATATTAGAAATAATTTATAGAAATCCTAAAGTAATATACTACAAATAAATTACTCGGATTCCATTAAAATAAATTACATAGCCACTAAGAAGGAGTTCCTCATAGTCATCTTTCCAACAGGTAAATTCTAATCACATCTTTTTTGTACTAAAGTTGTTTTTTATAATCATAAAGCACTCAAATATTTAATAAAAAAATGTGGATTATAAAACAAGGTTGGTTATATGTATTATAATCTTAGATAACATAAATTTTTAAATTAATGATAAAAATGGAACTAAAAATCAGGTGGTTGATCATCTATGTCGACTAATACACACCGTTGAAGAAAAGATTTCAAACAAGAACCCAATTAATGAAGATATTCCAAGAGAAAAAAATCTACATCATCAATGGTGAAGTATGATTTTATGCCAAAATTTTAAATTATTTACTTATATCTCAGGTACCCTCCCATTAAATTAATTTTCAACAACATAATCTTAAAAATGAATCAAATTTTTTTTGGGAAGACCCATTTTTTTTGGAAAATTTGTAATTATCAAATCATAAGAAGATAGTTAACAAGAAATGAAATTGAATCTGTATTTTAATTATATCATAAATTATCTTGAGGATGCCACTTTATACCTAAGAGGATAGCCTAAAAAGTTTTAGAATATTGACTTTATTGTCCCACCTTATTCAATGAAGCATATGAATTTTGTAAAGGATGTTAAAAATTCCAATTTTCAAGTAATGTCTCAAAACTATAATAAATGCCTCAAAAAAAATTATTGTGTGTGAAATTTTTTATGTGTGGGGAATAGACTTCATGGGACCATTCCCAATGTCATTGGTAAATTCATATATTATTTTACATGTAGAATATGTTTCAAAATGGGTGGAATAAATAGAATCTTAGATTAACAATGTAAAAGTTGTTTTTTATTCTATCATGGATAACATATTATGTAGGTTTGGAGTGCCATGAGAAATAATCAGCGACCACATAACTCATTTTTTCAATAGTAAAATGGAATCATTGCTGAAAAAGTATGGGGTACATCATAAAAAATCAATACCATTCCATCCCCAAACTAATGGTCAACCAGAAGTCTCTATAAACAAATCAAAATCATTATAGATATGATGTATAAACCCAACATTAAGGACTAAAGCTAAATGTTATATGATACCTTATTGTTGTACATAAAATCCTACAAATCACCTATAGTGATGATCCCATATATATCAATTTATGGAAAGAGTTTCCACTTTTCTATGGAATGGGAGCATAAATCCTATTGGGTGGTAAGAGAGATGAATCTAGACCACGATAAAGATGTGAATGAGAGAAAATTTAAGTTATAGGATCTAGAAGAAATCAAGAGGGAATATTTCAAAAATTCAATGATTTATAAATAGAGAACAATGATAGACCATTAAAATATTATTCAACCAAGAACTTTCAACCCTATAGATCATGTTCTCATATACAAATCCATAGTTCGGATAATTCTTGGTAAAATTTGTTCTAGATGGGAAGGTCTCTTTACTATTATTCAGGTATACTACTCCGGTGTTTTTAAGATAAAAAAAAGAAAGAAGGTAAAATAATTTCACTGTAAATTGGAAGAGTCTAAATAAGATCCATGGGACCATACCTCAAGAACCTATGGATAAGATCATACACTTTTACCCTAATTACCAATGAAGACCTGCTAGTTTGCATCTTCCCTTTAAACTTGATTGAAAGAATTAATTCTATTTTTTATATACTTACATAAAAGTTATATTTAAATTCATTGAGTAAACTCCATAAATTAAGTGTGTGAGGAGGGGGTGGATATTGTAGTCTAGTATTTCTAAAAAATTTACAATTTTTGAGTCAATCTAATGAAATTTAAAAAAAAAAGCTCTTCTGGGAGGCAACTTGCAATTTTTTTTCCTTGGTCTACTCTTCCCCTACTTCATATTCGAGAAACATATAGTAGTCCTTAGCTATAATTTTTTTTTATTCATATATTTTAGGTCCATTAATAAATATGATTCAATGTTCAAAAATAGAGATACTAAACAGAACACATGTCATGAATGAACTAAAGAAAATGACTAATGGAACATGACTTGAACCACCCAAATGAAGATTCATTTCTAAAGGGAGTTTTTTTATATTTAATAAATTTTTAATTCCCTATAATATGATATGAAAATATTTTCTTAAACATTCAAAGAAAATTATGTTATGACACATAGATTTGTGCTTTGTTTGACATATCTAGGAGGCATGAGTTTCATAAAAATCATTTGAATTAATGTTTTAAATTTAAATGATAATAAAATTGATTGATTAAAATGAATAATTGTATTATTAAAGTGAATAATCTATATGAAGATAATTACTCATGATTTGAGGGAATTGATTGATTCCTCTAAATGAAAATTTCCAACAATTTTCTCATACTTTGAATTTCTGAAGTTTTATGTGAATTAATTTTTTATTGTTAATCATGAATAGAGTGATTTTCAAATGTTATAATTCCCATTCTCGAGAGGATTTATAGACCAATTACTTACTATTTTGTTCTTGAACATGTTTATTTAGTGATCTTGGGACATGCCACCAGTTAGAACATTCATTTGAACTTATCAAAGCTACAACTGTACAAAAACACATTTAAAATGATTGAGGCATATTTTAATAAACCACTTATCCTTAAAATTCAACCTTTACAAAAATCCTTCTATATCCCATAGATACCATGAATAACCTTTATTGGTATGATATATGTTTTAAGCCACTTTTCTCCATTCCTACCCTACTCTTTTTATTTTGTATAATATTTTATAGCTAAAGTCTAGGGAAGAAGGGAGTCATAGTGGAAGGGATGAAATAAACTATAAATAATATGGTTGGGGTGTTATTAGGAGAATAAAGAAAGATTTTTGATTTATTCAATGTAATTAATTGTTTTCCATTATTTAAATAAAATAAATGGGTTGCGACTTAGAAAAATAAAAAATAACAATCAATGGAATGATAATTTTTATCATATGTGGTTAGGTGGGGGCTGTGAGGTTTATTCTATAGATAAAATTTTAAAAAGAGAAAAAAGAAAAAATTAAAATTAAAAATAAATAAAAAATGGATAAAAATTCAATAATGTGACATTATTCATTATGCTTTCATTATTCATGATCTTTGATTTGAGTCTTGAGGAAATGAGAGCTTCCACTTTGAAGGGGTTAATTTCATTACCCATTTATTTTTTATATCATGCATTGTACTTAAGAGATAAACCTACTCCTTGAGCCTTAATTTTAAAACAACAGTTCCTACCAACCTTAAGCCTCATAGTCATTTGAACCATTAATGAAGGCCATCATGCTTTTATGAGACTTTTGTATTTTCCAAATCTGAGAAATTAGTTCTGATACAAGAATATGGATATGGATAATGTTATTATTATAAGATAATAACTCTACTTAAATTATATCACGATTCATAGGAGAAAAGATTCAAAAGAGAGGCAGTTCATTATTTGGCATGTTTAATAATATTGAATTAAAGAGCATGAATGAATGAAATGAGAAGTTACATAATTTTAAAAAGGGTATAATTAAAGTATGAATTGATTGAATCATTGAAAATTAAGAAAATAAATTGATATTTTTTTTGTATTTTTGGAAATTTAATTTTACATTGATAATTTTTTTATTTTATTTCTTTGGAATTTGAATATTAGTAACATTGGTTCCCTGTGAATTCCCTGTTGAGATTTTATGCTTGAGGAAAATCATGATTTATGTGTGGGGGGATTTATAGAGATAATATTTTCCCCTTTTATATGTATTTAAATTATTTACACCCTAAAAATTTATCAATTTGATCTTATTTTCATCCATTTTGGATTTATGGTGTGTTTTGGACTAAAATTGGAAATTTACTTAATTACGGAAATTGAACAGATTTTAACGACTATATTATTTTGAACGTAACATCTAAAATATATATCTTATTAATGTGATTCATTTTTTGGTATTCCTTAATTTTTGGTAAAAACTTTATCTTCTAGGCTAGGATCTTATTTTTCCATATAAATCCTAAAAAACAATCAAATAGAAAAATTATTCTGGCTGACTGTGTGGACCCCACCTCAACAAATTAACCATATATTGGTCTAAAAACTCAAATTAAGGTGATTACACATATAATGGAAATATAATTCAAATAATAATTTCTCTAATAAATTTCAAGGATTTATTCACTCAATAAGATTTCCAATGGATGCTCAAAATAGAATGAAGATTTTGAAAACATTTGGGAAGAATAAAATTGAGGAATAATTGGGTGATACCTCTTTCTACATGTGGATGATGAAGCTTATATTTTAAGGACAAACTCCCAAAAAATTTTCAAACAACCTTATATAATACTAAATTCTATGATTCATCCAAAACTGAGCGGGAACCATACAGAAACTTTTGAAGAAATATTCTAGAGTCACATTTTCAGCTATTGATGACCAATTTTGAACTGAAACTCATTAAATGGTCCATTATGAAACCACAAGGCCTCTACCATGATTAAAAATAATAAGATAGGTGTGGATTGAGGATAATATCGATCATATAGGTAATCATTAGATGAAAACCTCAAACAGATTTAATTCTATGCTTTCTTATTCTTTTATTTTATTTAACCTGTAATGTCTCCCCTCTCCTACATAATCTCAACTTCCCCATCCATATATGTGTAGATTCATTTATTGATTGGGAAAGGGGTTGGTTGTACCTATGTGATATTCTTGAGTTCTTGTTATTCAATTTAATAATATCCCTTCTTCTTTCTAAATCTGACTTCAATACATAATTCAATTTGAAATTATGAATATAGTTGTATTAGGTTTTGTTTATGTTGTTTTTAATTTCAATGTTCAATGATCCATATATCCCTCCACCCAATTTATTTTTGTATAAGGTGGAACATATTAGGGTTTCGTGGTGATTGATTTATGTTTATTAAGAAATGTGTAATATTGTTTGTTGGAATATTGGTTAATTGGGGAATAACAATCCTTGGTCAAGGATTTCCCTACTTAATCATGAAAATCTACTATAATGCTACACACAAAGGGAAAGATTATAGACCTTCCTGCGGTTTCAGAAACGAATATTCTCATCATAATCATCTGTACAAGGGAGAGAAAGGTTTCATTGGATGAATGTATCGCTTACTAGTCAATGGAAGAAAAAGGGAAAGAACATGGAAACCATGATAGCACAACACTAGGTCTAGCTAAACCTTCTCTGATCATTGTATTTCTCATTTTTTTGAACCAATGAAATAAAATAGATAAATTCTCTCACATTATTCAAAATTAATTAAAACCA
Organism: Viscum album; assembly: GCA_963277665.1. NCBI lineage: Eukaryota > Viridiplantae > Streptophyta > Magnoliopsida > Santalales > Viscaceae > Viscum > Viscum album. Next base: position 769,432,126 of record OY728126.1, read on the forward strand.
ATTTTTTTAGAAATCTAATAAAAAGTGATAATCTTTTTTTTTGTGCACTCTTCTTAAGGAGACTACCTTGAGTTAACTTCTATACAGTACTTAGGTAATTTAAAATATTTTTTTCCACACCCCATGATAGTAATGAATCACAAATCCTTACAAATGGTACATAAAATCTTATGGTATGTGTTAAAGTCTTATAAGATTTAAATTTTATCTAAGTGTAAAGAGTTATGTTATAGCTAGGTATCATTTTATGAACTTATTCATAAATATTATAAAGTCACTAGTAGTCTTAAGAGACCCAAACTTATTCATTTTTCAGACACATGAGACCAAGTCTTATAAAAATCCTTGAATTCTTATGAAAATCAATATTCTTATGAAATATTCTATTCTTAGACAATTTGAAGATTTACCTCTAGAATACTTTTATTTAAATCATAACTTCTTCTAATATCTTCAAGGAACTATAAATTAAGTCAAAAAACTTTTGGGAATATAGAATTCCTTCTTAAACCTCTTCATAACCATTACAAAGGACTCTTTCATCGTATTTACTTATCTTTGATTTCATCAATATATGTCACTACACTTTAAACTTAAAACTACAAACTCATTCAATTTCATCCATTATATAGGTTATGTTTGTCACTTTAAACAGAAGCCTTTAAATTAAATAATCATATGATGTATTATCTTTTACATTAACCCCTTCAAATATTCATCTATTAATCAATTGATGGTATCTCCAAATTCTAAAAATTATTTTAGATAGCATTGGAATAATTCCATCAACTCTTTGTATAGATCTATGGAATAGGTCTAAAGTAATATTATTTAGGTTTTTCTCATGTAGTATCCAACTCTTAGGAAATAATTTTATAACATAATATTCCTTTTACTTTTCATGTTCAATGGTAGTTTCTTGGACACATTTACTTTCTTTCACAACTCTAGTAACAAACAACTGAAAAAATTATATTTTCAACACTATTCATTAATTTGGGTACTTCAATATCACCCTTTATATTACTTCTACATCATTAGATATTAAGGATTAAAGGGGTGATTTTGAAAAGGAAAAAATACCCCCTATTACTCTACTAATTTTATAAAAAAATATCTTCTTCTATTTTTTTCGCATCTCATTTTATTCTTCTCCTTTTTGATAGAACTATTCAACTTTCAATAGAGAAGGGTGGAACCACATCCTAGGTATCAATGTTCCTTAAGCTAACCAACTATATGTCTATGTGGTATAGCCTTATGTAGAAAATAAGATAGGTCAATTTGGAAAAATATTGTAAATATTCTTACCAAAAGGGAATACCAACTCTGAACACACTGCTTTTTGGTTGTAAAAAAAATTGAAGAATTTCTTGTAAACCTACACAAAAAATCACAAACCATGTCAAAAAATTCATGAAAAAAATTATTGTTCTTGCATATTGATAGATAGTAACTCCCCATGATAAACAGATTAAACATAAATCAAAATAGAAAAAGGTACATGAAAATAATAACTCATTCATTAGTTATTCAATAGCAATCCAAAATTACAAATTCAATAAAAAGGAGATGAATATATTGATTATTTCTACTATGACAAATCCCCATTAAGGGATTATATTCATACTTCACCATGGTTGATTTTACTCAATAGAGAGATCCAGTAATTTTGATACAAATTTATATTAATGATGTCAATTAATATTTGATAAGTAATGTGTTACAAAGAGACAACAAGATACTCTTATTCTCTATGATAGATTAATTCTATACCATTTTTAGACCATAGGATTCACCATTTCTCCTTAATCATGATTTAAATTAAATTTCCTATTTCTAAATGCACCCCACTATGATATGGGAATAATTTGAGTCATCACAAGACTCCTTAGTTTGAGAAACAACACTAAAACATAGATCTTAACCCAAAAACACCTTTCCTTAAGACTTTATAGTGTTTATATATCTTTATTATTTTCAGCTCTTGAATTTCCAAATCTATTCATATGTTGTCAACATGATTTTCCTTTCATTTTTAGATATCTATTTAGCTAGACTGGGATTCCTCTCTTGAGATAACATGGTTTATTAATATGTTTTTCTTGCACCACATTCCTTCACCCATCCAAATGTTCTGACCATATTATTAAACAATATTTTGGCCCATGATCATTCTCCATTTTCAATGCATACTTTATATTTTTGGAAACATTCTTTGTAGTTAGAGTTTGTAGTTTTTTAATTTATATTTCAAAAACTTCTCTTGTTGTGGTATCCATGTATTTAACTTAGTGGATATGTTTCTAGCCAACTTTCACCTTACACACACATATTTAGAAACTTTTTATTTTTCCTTATTTGTAAACATCTTAATATTTTTATTAGGGATGTTAAGAACTAAACCTATATGGTTATCTCCCTCTTCGATTGATTCTCTTTTTGATCCCATATTTATCTCTTTAAATATTGTAATTTTCATTTCCATTTTTCGATATTTCATAATTTGGAATCTCTTAACACAATATAAGAATCTTATATTGGTAGTGAAAACTATATCAGTTTTCTTCTATGACTTATTAGAAGTAGTATTCTTATCTTTCTTATTTTGTTTGTTCCATAAAGAAGACTTTCCTAGTTTCATGTCCTACTTACTCTCCTATTGTGTTCTATTCTTTTTATTAGTATAATAATTGTTATTCATTGATATATACCATAATTTATCAAAACAATAACCACTTATTTTGAAATAATCCTATAAATTCTAAATACAATATGATTCATTTTCATTATATATAGGTTTTTGTGACTTGTTATCTATTTAGTAGGTTTTTTAGCTTTTATACCCCTTCTTTCAAGCCTTCTATTACAGGTATACACTAAAATTTTATTCCAAAACTTTGTGGTCACACTCCAAAACCTCTAAAAACATTATTAGTGGGAAAAAAATACTATCCTTTTTCTTGTACATATTCCATATCCAAATTTACAATCTTTTTGTTTTTTGGGTTGAAACCCCATTATTTAGGTATCTATTTAGAGGGTGTTTTTTTGGACATGACTAATTTAAACATTGGTTATGGTGTAAATTTATTGGAATTTACTCCTTATATATGTTTATAGTTTCTATTTTTAAATTAGTATAACCGGCTAAAACTAATTTTGTACAAACAAATTCAACTAGGTTTTGGGTTTCCAAATTACAATAATTGGTAGGGGTTGATCATGAAATGGTTTGGAGCTATTCTTTTCTTCACTATGAGTATTCTAAAAAAATATCCCTTTCTATGTTTTCATGGTATCACATACCATAATAACTTGTTTCAATGTTTCAGGTATAGCCTCATCTATATTTTTTAGTTTTATTTTCCGATCAAGGAAATTTTTATTAAGGATATTCTTCCCATATTCAATTGAGGTCAATTTTTATTCCTATTATTTCTTAATATTCCTATAATAATCTTCATAAAACTTTATACTTTAATATAATTTATTTTATATCTCCTTCACCCTTTTTTATTTAGTTTCCAATGGATCATTCTTGTCCCTCATTAAATATTTTTGAAATTATTCCAATGCATGAATCAATTCTTCACTAATTTTTATAACCCTGAATTTCTCTCTAATGGTGTATTAAAATATATTTTCAACCATTGATAACTTATCTATAATTAATTTTGGGGATTTATTATTATCATTAAAATCATTTATGGGAGAGGTATAAAAAATTAACTTTACAACTAATGCATTTTTATTACTTTATCATCATCATTCAATAATGATTTTTCAATATATAAATCCTGGATCAACTAAAATAATATGTCAAAGTATCACCAATTATTTTATTCACATATTCATGAAAATAAAGGTAGATTAATTAATCAAATTTTATATGTCTATAAAGACCAGTAAATTTCAAGGGAAATTTTTTTCTCAATTTTCTTTGGGATTTTATGAGTACGCAGTTTCTGATGGCACCTGATTCTGAGGCCCGGTGTGATCAGAATCATTTTCCGAAGTTTAGCTCGGGTACATTCAGTGAATGAACAAGCTGGTTTTTCTATCTTTTCAACTGGTGCTCAAAATCGAAATCTGAGGACACCGATGGAATCGCAGTGCCAGTAATTGCTTATGAACACCTTTTCTGGAGTTGCGTTTGCTCGAGTGAGGTTATTAAATAAATGGGTTAACTAAAGAATGAAATAAATTATTGTGCTACAATTTTTATTTCCATTCTATGTAGTTTAAACCAATGTGTGGAGGTTGGAGTGGGACCCACTACATCCTTAATTCCCTATGTAGGATATAAGTGAAGTGGGGCCCACACATGCCCCACACCTTCAAATCCCTTTAACCTCCCTCTCGGGCATTTATTTTGTAACTCACCCACAACCCCTTTTTAAATGGAAAGTCAACCCTCGAATTTAATTTGGTTTATTAAACGCTCTTCAATTAAGTGAATTAATTGAATGAGTTTCTTTTTGAATTTCAAATTAATGGCATGCGTGTGTGGTAATAAAATAAGACATGACTTATTTTATTGGGGCGGTTGATAAGTTGTGCTGAAAGATGGAGAGGACTCTTCCACACTTGAGGAATATCTTCATCCTCTTCGAAGAACGCGAAGAACGCCGAGTCTACGACGAAGAACTCCATCACTTCAAGGGAATTGTCATGCCATCTACTCACCTCTCCGCAGCCGGTGAGAGACACCTTCTTCGGAGAACGATGACGCGCCAAATACTTCATCGGGTGAACACTGATGACGCTTACGACGACGTCTTCCGTGATGTTCTTTTCTCCGCGACGAACATCGTTCGAAAACTCCTTGAGGTAGGGGTTTAGAATTTTGTTCGTGGAATATTCTTTGCCATTATTCTTCTTTTATTTTGGGCCGCTTGTTATCAACATAACGGGAGGAGGTCGGACCGCACGAACATGGCCGACCCTCCTCCCTCTTTGTTGTTGTGTTTGTTGCGGCTCGAAAGAAGGAGGCACAGTGCAACGACACCGCATGGAAGCAAGAGGAACGAGTGAAGAAGCACGGTGCCGTCGCGCAGCGCCGTGGAGGCTGCACGAAGCTACGGCCTGAGTCAGGCCGCAGCGAAGGGGCACGGTGCCATCACGCCGCGCCGGAGAACCACGAAGAATCCGCGGCCGGAGTCGGGCCGCAGCGCCGTCGGGTCGCGCCGATCGGACCAAGGTCGCGGCCTTTAGCCGTGGCGGAGCAGGGAGCGGCGGCCGGAACCGCCGGCCGCCGGCATCTCGGAGGAGCGGGACCACGGGGTCCCGCGGTGGCGGCGGCACCGTCCGGCCAGCTGGTCCGGCCGATCGGAGGATCCAGGGGTCATAACCCCCGACTGGCAAGGGTGCGGCCCCCACGTGGGGGGGGGGTTCAAAATAGGGGCAGTGCCCCCCCCCCCTGCCCCCTTTCCGCGACAGCACGACTGGATGAGATGTCTGGCCACGCGAGCCGCACCGGGCCGCGCCTATTGGGCCGGGCCGCGCTCACTGGGTCGGGCCGTGCCCTAATGGGTTGGACCCAGACCCGGTTCGGGTCGACCTGGTTCGGGCTGACCCAGGGGGTCTTGGGCCAGGTCGGCCCGGGCCCAAAACCCCTATTTCCTGACAGGTTTGTTTAAATGCCCGTAACATGGGCTACGGGCCTCTGATAGATAAACCGTCAGTTGAGATGCAATCCTTTGGTCGAGGCGGTCGTTTCGATATATTACACGCAATGTTTCGGAGAACTTTGGGTACGGTCGGGTTGGTTCAAACACGAAACCAACTAGGCCCTAGGAGCAGAAACGCTTATAACTTGATCTCTGGACGTCTGATTGACGTGCCGTCAACTTTGTTGGATTCCTCATAGTGAGAAGGACCTTTTGACTTACTCTGCTTGGGGTTTGGATGTAGTTGGAGTGCGGTCGAGTTGGTTTTGACTTAAAAACCAACTGGGCCCCTAGAACGAAAAAGCAAATAACTCTCAGACTGGGCGTCTGATTGACATGTCGTCTATCGCGTTGAGTTCTTTTGTCGAGAAGGAACTTTGGGATACATCAAATCCGGACTACGTGTTAGTTGATGTATCGACCCCCTTGGCTCGTGGAGCGGTCCCTCCCGGAATCGAGCATGCTGTGTGCGGGAACCCTAGATCTGGCTGTGACTACGACGACGATGATGAATGCACTGAAATCATCCGTGGGTTCGACAGTGATGAAGACTGCACTGAAATCCTCGGTGGGTTCAGCAGTGATGACGACTGCACTAAAATCCTTCGTGGGTTCAGCAGTGATGATGACCGTGCGGAAATCCTCCGTGGGTTCGACGGCAATGACTACTGTTCTTGTATCCTACGTGGGTCTGGTAGTGTTTGAATCTGTTCTTGTATCCTACGTGGGTCTGACAGAGTAGCTTGTATGTATCCTATTTGGGTCTGACAGCTTCGCTGGTCTAGTATCCTACGTGTTTCCCAGCTTAGATGAATCAGTGGCTACATCTGATCATCTCGATCACTTTACGAAGAAGTATACCTGTGTGATCTGAGTCTTGACTTTCAATCATTATCTATGATATGATTGACTTGCATTCCTATGTGGATTGGGTTGTGCATTCTTGTGTGGAGTGGGTTGTACTTTCCTGTGTGGACGTGATCGAACTTGGGCACGGATGTTGGAGCCAAACTGGAATTGATGACTTAGGTATATGTATGGGCATATACCTAAGTAGTGTTGGATGTTACTTCGTGATTGTATATTTACTTTGTGGATTATCCTTTGTGGATTCTGGGAGACCTTAGGGGGTCTCAGGGTCCCTACTGAGTAGCGTATACTCACCCCTTCATGGTCTATTCCCACACTACGTTGTGTTGGATGGAGACGACGGACAGAGCTGATCGTGGTTGAGGCTTATAGAGCAAGTTGGTGCCTGGAGGTGGACCATTGGGCGGGATGTACACGGAGAGAACGGCTGGACTCGAGGAGCTGAGGAGGCTATCTGTACCCACCGTTCAGGTGGGACTTCCAGTGGACAACTCGATGTTGTTACTTTACTTTCAGTTGATGTACTTTCTTCCTAGTTGTACTTAATTTCAGTTTGGGTTTGTATTATGGCCCATTTAAATTAAGCACATACTATTGCACCCAGTTTACTTAGTGTTTACTTCTTCTAGATTAATCTATGGTGTTTATTTACTTTATAAGGAAATGCCTTCCCCTTTTATCAGGATTTACGCCTTGGTGCTAGTCGCCAGCCCCTGGCCTATGGGAGGCGGGCTTGGGGTAGTCATGGTACGGGTCCCGGGGACGGGTCTTGAAAAATTGGTATCATAGGAGTTTGGTTCTACCGCAGAACATAGGACTCTGATCTTCCTTATATGTGATGAAATAGTGTTAAGGGTATTGAGTGTGGATATCAGTCCAGGGAGTCTAGTGTTGGTGCGGCGGCCGACGTATCCGTACACCAGGACCCTGACTTCTGATTTCCTACTCAATGCACGAAAACATTGATTGCATGTGTGTCTCAAAAGGTTTCTTTGTGATTAATTTGTGTCAGCTCACCAGGTATACTATTTTGACCGTGGTGCACCTGTTTCTTTTCAGGATGGCCCCACGATGGCAGCCAGCTAGGGTTCTGAGCTTTGTGCGAGACGACATCCCACCGAGCGACGAGGCCTCAGTGCAGGGCCCTTTTTCAGGAGAGGCATTGGCGGTACCTCTACCCGTCGAGCCACCAATGCCACCAACCCCAGCCGATGAGAGTGCACGTCACCTTAGTTCACTTCACGAGTTTCAGCGTCAGATACCACCTAGGTTCCGTGGGGATACGGACCCTCAGGCAGCCGAGGATTGGCGGGAGGCGGTTGTGCGAGTTTTCAGGTTAGTGGGGACACCAGCTGACATCATGGTGATCCTTGCAGTGAGCCTCCTGCAGGCAGTAACAGGTAGATAGAGGAGCTTGACGCTCCAGGTGCACGACGAGGCATCACTCCTCTAGAAGGACTTTGAGAGCCTCTTCTTCTCGGAGTTCGTCCCAACCACCATCTATGCGATGTGCATCCATGAGCTACTACAGCTGCGGCAGGGCAGCATGATGGTCGCCCAATACTCGGTGAGATTTATCGATCTCTCGTGCTATTCGATGGACATGGTACGGGACCCATTCTTCTGGGCCTAGACCTTCGAGCAGGGACTGAGGCATGAGATCAGGTCATAGATGGTCTCCCTCAGCATTCCGTCACAGGCAGGAGTACTGGAGTGAGCCCTTCTCATAGAGATCTTTCTTGCTGAGCCTACACCAGCAGCGATACCTACCGCAGGGCGGCACGTGGAAGAGTCATCTGCAGCTGGCAGTCGACGAATGTCACAGGGGTCCAGGCGAACCAAGCAATCAGGTGGACGACCTCAAGACACTGGCTCAGAGGTGCAGGGAACACGGCACAGAGCCAGTCTTCCGAGGAGCAGACAATGCTACGCATGCGGCGGGCAGGGCCACCTAGCTCGCGACTGCCCGACCTGCCATGCAGAGGAGTATCATATGGTTGAGGGGCCACCCAAGAAGAGGCATAGGGTCGACCGTGGTGGTCTACAGAGAGCAGGCGGATGAGGCAGAGGAGCTGGCTGACCAGAAGGTGGTGGGAGACTCTTTGAGGATTTACCATCACCACCTCCAGGAGGTCCACCCCGACCATAGGGAGCTGGTGGGCAGAGGCAGGCTCAGCTTCAGGCAGTGGAGGCCTATGACCACGGCATGCTAGAGATGATTTGAGGTACTATCTATGTCTACTCCACCATTCCTGCAGTTCTTATAGACACAAGAGAGAGTCATTCTTTTATTGTCGATGCCCGTGTTCAGAGCTCGTAGATTCCGATGGACACGTTGGCTCGATCCTTATGGCTAGAGACGCCTACGGGCGCAGACTAGACGATTACGCACCAGTATCAGCAGTGTGAGATTACTCTAGGATGTGATAACTTTGGCTGGGATCTTCTTGTAGTGGCGTCGAGGACTTACGGCGTCATCTTGGGCATGGATTGGTTACCTATAGTCCATGCTCAGATCGACTGTATTAGGCACAAGGTGTGGTGTGTCTGCACCGACGAAAGCAGGTTCACCTTCACCGGTGAGAAGGGAGCCTTTGCAGTACAGGATGGACTCGCGCAAAGGAGAGGACAGCCCATCACTCATCAGTTAGCTAGCCTCATCCTAGGATCATTTGACGTGCGGAGTCCGAGTTTTCCTGTAGTGGTGGATCAATATGTGGATGTTTTCACTGATGATGTTCCAGGACTACCTCCTCACAGAGAGGTATACTTTTATATTGACCTATACCTCGGGACAGCCCCAATATCCACTCCAGCATATCAGATGGCTCCCGCCGAGCTTTGAGAGCTACGGGTATAGCTGGAGGACTTTCAGAACAAGGGATTCATCCGACCCAATGTTTCACCCTGGGCTTCCCTGATTTTGTTCGCCAAGAAGGCAGACGGGAGATTGCGACTGTGTGTCGACTATCGTTGCCTGAACCAAGTGACTGTGAGGAACAAGTATCCGCTACTGAGTATTGACGGCCTCTTCGATCAGCTCAAGGGAGCACGGTGGTTCTCGAAGATAGACCTCAGGTCATGCTATTATCAGCTCAGAGTTCAGGATGAGGACGTGCAGAAGACGGCTTTTAGATGTCGGTATGGCCACTATAAGTTCTTGGTTTTTCCTTTTGGCATAATGAATGCTCCAGCGGTGTTCATGAGTCTCATGAATAGGATCTTTCAGCCATACCTTGATCGATTTTTCATGGTCTTCATTGACAACATTTTTATTTACTCGACCACTGAGGAGGAGCACGCCTACCACTTGCGGGTTGTACGGGACACACTCCGAGAGAACCAGCTTTATGGTAAACTCTCGAAGTGTCAGTTCTGGTTATGTGAGGTCCACTTCTTAGGACACGTCATCTCTGAGGCAGGAGTTGTTTTGGATCCTGCAAATATTGAGGCAGTGCTAGCTTGGGAGCCACCTAGGAGCGTGACGGAGGTGCGGTGTTTCTTGGGTCTAGATGGGTACTACTGGAGATTTGTGCCAGACTTATCCAGAGTTTCGGCACCGCTCTCAGCTTTGACGAAGAAGGGGAAACCCTTCGTGTGGTCAGACAGTTGTCAGAAGAGCTTCCAGGAGATGAGACAGAGGTTGACCAGCGCACCTATCTTGAGGCTACCAGAGGAGGGAGTAGGGTACGTAGTCTACTACGATGCATCATGGACCAGACTCGAATGTGTCCTGATGTAGGAGCAGACAGTGATCGCCTATGGATCCCGACAATTGAGGCAGGATGAGCAGAACTATGCTACCCATGACCTGGAGTTAGCAGCAGTGGTCTTCACTCTGAAGATGTGGATACACTATCTGATGGGCGAGCGCTTTATAGCCTACTCTGACCACTAGAGTCTCAGGTACATCTTCTCACAGAAGGACCTGAATCTGAGATAGTGGTAGTGGCTCGAGTTCCTCCAGGATTATGACTTTGAGATAGTCTATACTCCTGGAAAGGGGAACGTAGTAGCCGATGCTCTCAGCAGGAGGACGATTATTCAGCTACTCGGGGAGGCGACAGAGTAGCTAGTCTCTTTGCAGATATCCTTTGTAGATAGAGATGGAGAAGCCTTTCTTCAGTCACTCACAATCACTCCTCCACTACTACAGCTAGTCAGAGAGGCACAACATGGGGACGTTGACTGTGAGACGCAGCATGTGCAGATATCCTCAGGACAGGCACCTGATGGATTCTCTATAGGAGGAGAGCACGATGTCCTTTTCAGAGGACGTACCATGGTACCAGCTTCTTTGCAGGAGGAGGTGATGAGGGATTTTCACACATCCCCTTTAGCAGTACATCCAAGAGTGGCGAAGATGTATCAGGATCTCAGACGACAGCACTGGTGGCCGGGTATGAAGAAGGCTGTAGCAGAGTTTGTTTCTCGATGCCTCACCTACCAACATGTGAAGGCGGAGCACTAGGTACCAGCAGGCATGGTGCAGCCCTTGGAGGTCCCTGAGTGGAAGTGGGACGGGATATCTATGGACTTCATGACTGGACTTCCACGTACTTCCAGAGGTCATGACTCCATTTGGGTGATTGTCGACCGACTCACCAAGTCGGCCCACTTCTTACCCATCAGAGATCAGGGCTCAGTGGAGAGATTGGGACACCTATATGTACAAGAGATTGTATGGATTCATGTTGTGACATCATCTATCATCTCTGATCGAGATTCTAGCTTTACTTCTCGGCTTTGGAAGGGGTTGCAGGAGTCATTCAGGACACAGCTACGACTGAGCGCCGCCTTTCACCCTCAGACGGATGGTCAGACGGAGAGAACCATTCAGACTCTCGAAGACATGCTTCGTGCATGTTTTCTCGAATTTGGTCGCAGCTGGGAGGACCACCTACCCTTGGTGGAGTTCGCGTACAACAACAGCTACCACTCCACCATCGGGATGGCACCGTACGAGGAATTGTACGGCCGACCTTTCAGATCACATCTGTGCTGGACAAACCCTGGAGAGTCAGCACTTGTGGGACCAGAGATGGTCTAGGCCACGACAGAGAAGGTCCAGGTCATCTAGGAGAAGATGAGCCGGTAGATGTCTTATGCTGACAGGAGGCGGAGACCACTAGATTTCAAGGATGGCGACCACGTTTTCTTGCGGGTCTCGCCTCGACGTGGATTACGGAGATTTGGCTGGGTCTGCAAGTTATCTCCACACCTCATCAGCCCATTCCCGGTTCTCAATATGATAGGTGAGGTGTCTTATCGCCTATCTCTACCACCTCAGTTGCACCGGGTGCACGACGTCTTCCATGTATCTCAACTGAGGAGATACGTGCACGACCCGTCACATATCATAGACCATTAGGAGTTGGACGTTGACGAAGGGGCGACTTTTTAAGAGGTCCCGGTGGAGATCGAGGATCAATAGGAGAGAGTCCTACGTGGGCGGTCGATTCCTCTAGTGTACATCATATGGAAGCATGGGAACCTTCAAGAGAGCACTTGGGAGCGGGAGGCTCAGATACGTGCTCAGTACCCTCATTTGTTCCCCTAGTTTGTGTTGTATCTCTACGAGGATGTAAATCCCTGAGGTGGGAGTAATGTAAATACCCATAAATTTCAAGGGAAATTCTTTTTTTAATTTTCTTTGGGATTTTATGTGTTTTCAGTTTCTGACGGCACATGATTCTGAGGCCCTGTGTGCCCGGAACCATTTTCCGAAGTTTAGCTCAGGTACGTTTAGTGAACGAATGAGCGGGTTTTTCTAACTTTTTAACCGGTTCACGGAATCGAAATCCAAGGACACTGATGGAATCGAAGCGCCGGTAAATTCTTAGGAACACCTTTTTCGGAGTTTCGTTTTCTCAGGTGAGGTTATTAAATAAATGGGTTAACTAAAGAATGAAATAAAATATTGTGCTACAATTTTTATTTATATTCTAAGTAGTTTAAACCTATACATGGAGGTTGGAGTGGGACCCCCTAAATCCTAACTTCTCTATGTAGGATACTAGTGCAGTGGGGCCCACACGATCCCCACCCCTTCAAATCCCTTTAACCTCCCTCTCGTGCAGTTATTTTGTAACTCACTCGCATCCCATTTTTAAATGGCAAGTGAACCCTTGAATTTAATTGGGTTTATTAAAACCTCTTCAATTAAGTGAATTAATTTAATGAGTTTCTTTTTGAATTTCAAATTAATGGCATGCGTGTGTGATAATAAAATAAGACATGACTTATTTTATTGGGGGGGTTGATACGTTGTGTGGAAAGAATGAGAGGACTCTTGCACTCTTGAGGAATATCTTCGTCCTCGTCGAAGAATGCGAAGAACGCCGAGTCTACGACGAAGAACTCCATCACCGTAAGGGAATCATCGTTCCATCTCCTCACCTCTCCATAGTTGTTGAGAGACACCTTCTTCCGAGAATGACGATGCACCGCATCCTTCATCGGGCGAATTCCGATGATGCTTACAACGCCGTCTTCCGCGACGTTCTTTTCTCCGCGACGATCATCGTTCGACAACTCCTTGAGGTAGGGGTTTGGAATTTTGTTCGTGGAATATTCTTTGTTGTTCTTTGTCTTTTATTTTTAGCCGCTTGTTATCAACTTAACGGGAGGAGGTCGGACCGCACGAACACGACCGACCATTCTCCCCCTTTGTTGTTGTGTTTGTTGCAGCTCGAAAGAAGGTGGAACGGTGCAACGACACAGCGCGGAAGCATGTGGAACAAGTGAAGAAGCGTTTTTCCCTCGCGCCGCACCGTTGAGGCCGAACGAAGCCGCGGCCGGAGTTGGGCCGCAGCGAAGGGGCGCGGCGCCGTCGAACCACGTCGGAGAACCATGAAGAAGCCACGACTGGAGTCGGGCCACGGCGGAGGGGCGCGGTGTCATCGCGCCGCGTCGATCGGACCAAGGTCGCAGCCTATGGGCACAGCGGAGTAGGGAGAGACATCCGGAACCGCCAGCCTCCGGCGCCTCGGAGGAGCGGGACCGCGGGGTCCCGCAGTGGCGGCATCGGCCGAGCCAGCCAATCGGAGGATCCAGGGGCCGTAACCCCCAACTGGCAAGGGAGCGACCCCCACGTGGTGGGGGGGGGGGGGAGTTCAAAACAGGGGGCAGCACGCCCCCCCTTTCCGCGAACGCTCGGTTGGCCGAGCTATCTGACCACGCCGGCGGCGCCCGCGCCAGGCCAACCGGCCACCCAGGCCAGACCGACCGCACCAGGCTGGGCCGCCCAGGCCGGATCGGGTCGCGCCCTAAGGGGCCAGACCTAGACCCCGGTCGGGTTGACCCGGTACGAGCCGACCCAGGGGGTCATGGGCCGGGTCGGTCCGGGCCCAAAACCCCCTATTTCCAGATAGGTTTGTTTAAATGCCCGTAACATGGGATACGGACCTCCGATCGATGCACCATCAGTTGCGATGCAATTCTTGGGTCGAGGCGGTCGTTTCCGTATATTACACAAAAGGTTTTGGAGAACTTTTTGTATGGCCGGGTTGGTTCGAACACGAAACCAACCGGGCCCTCGAAGCAGAAACGCTTATAACTTGAGCTCCGGATGCCTGGTTGATGTGCCGTCGACTTTGTTGGATTCCTCTTAGTGAGAGGGAACTTTTGGATTACTCTACTCGAGGTTTGGATGCAGTTTGAGTGTGGTCGGGTTGGTTTTGACTTAAAAAATAACCAGGCCCCTGGAACGAAAAAACCAACAACTCTCAGACCGGGAACCCGATTGACGCGCCGTCTGTCACGTTGAGTTCCTTTTGTCGAGATGGAACATTGGGATACATCAAAATCAGACTACGTGTCTGTTGATGTATCGAACCCCCTTAGATCGTGGAGCGTACCCTCCCGGAATGGAGCATGTTGTATGCGGGAACCCTAGAGCTGGCTGCGACTGCGACGACGACGACGACGACTGCACTGAAATCCTCCGTGGGTTCGGCAGTGATGACGACTGCACTGAAATCATCCGTGGGTTCGGTAGCGATGATGACTGCACTGAAATCGTCTGTGGCTTTAGCAGCGATGATGACTTCACTAAAATCCTCCATGGGTTTGGCAGCGATGACGACTGCACTGAAATCCTCCGTGGGTTTGGCAGGGAAGACGACCGTACTGAAATCCTCCGTGGGTTCGATGGCGATGACTACTGTTCTTGTATCTTACGTGGGTCTGGCATTGTTTGACTCTGTTCTTGTATCCTACGTGGGACTGGCAGAGTAGCTGGTCTGTATCCTATGTGGGTCTGACAGCTTAGCTGGTCTAGTATCCTACGTGGGTCCCAGCTTAGAAGAATTAGTGGCTACTTCTGATCATCTATATCACCTTATGAATAAGTATACCTTTGTGAGATGAGTCTTGACTTTCAATCATTATCTTAGATATGATTGACTTTCTTTCCTATGTGGATTGGGTTGCGATTTCCTCTTTGGATTGGGTTGTACTTTCCTGTGTGGACGTGATCGAACATGGGCACGGATGTTGGAGCCGAACTGGAATTGATGACTTAGGTATATGTATGGGAATATACCTAAGTAGTCTTGGATGTTACTTCATGATTGTATCTTTCTTTTGGGGATTCTGGAAGACCTTTAGGGGTCTCAGGGTCCCTACTGAGTAGCGTATACTCACCCCTGCACGAGCTGTGCCTGCACTACGTTGTGTTGGATGCAAACGACGAACAGTGCTGATCGTGGTTGAGGCTTGTGGAGAAAGTCAGTGCCTGTAGGTTGACCACTGGGCGGGACGTACATGGAACAGACGGCCGGACCCAAGGAGCTGAAGAGGCTATATGTACCCACCCTTCAGGTGGGACTTCTAGTGGACGGCTTGACGTTGCTGCTTTACTTCCAGTTTCTGTACTTTCTTTCCAGTTGTACTTACTTTCAGTTTGGGTTTGTATTCTGACCCATTTACTTTCCGCACTTACTATTCCACCCATTTTACTTAGTGTTTACTTCTGATGGCTTACTCTATGGTGTTTGATTACTTTATAAGGAAATGCATTCCCCTTTTATCGGGATTTATGCCTTGGTGCTAGTCGATAGCCCCTGGCCTATGGGAGGCAGGCTTGGGGTAGTCACGGAATGGGTCCTGAGGACGGGTCGTGATAATGTCCATTCTCTTAATTATCTTTACTTCGTGAACTAGATTTATTTTTGAAATCAATTTCAACAGTTTCATCAAAACATTTATAAATAGTTTTTCCACTATGAATACCTTATACAAGTGGTTATTCCTCTTTCATTTTTAATTTCCTTCCCTAATTATTTAACTATTTTTTATCTTTTTTCTCAATGTATTACTCGAAACCATTAATTCTGCAGAAAGATGAATATTAACAATTTCTTTCATCTGAGGATATTATAAAAACAATTCAATTCTTAAATTTATATATACTAATAAAAACCCAATAGTAACAAAATTTTTCATCTAATCAAAGGGAACCTCAGTTTGTTAGAAATTTAAATGAGTTATAAGATAAGTAAGGACACTTGATAGTGGGGATGAATCTTGTGTTTCTAATTATTTTTTAAAATTATAATTTATTTTTTAATTGTATTGTAACCTCTTTGATATTAAAAACACTTCCACGTATTTGGATGAAAATGCATTTTATATCTTCCTAATCACACGCACTACTTAAAATATAGGAAAGTTGTAAAGTATGTAACATTTATTTTACAAGGTTTATCCCTAGCTTGGGAAACCTAATCCTCATGGAAATTTCATTTTCAC
Source organism: Viscum album (assembly GCA_963277665.1). Lineage (NCBI taxonomy): Eukaryota > Viridiplantae > Streptophyta > Magnoliopsida > Santalales > Viscaceae > Viscum > Viscum album. The sequence continues at coordinate 769,448,421 of OY728126.1, forward strand.
TGAGTCATAAATTCACCACTAATAATTTCTTCATCAACAATAAGTGGTTTTGTCAGTTATCATTCTGACCTAATCTCACCGTATTAAATATGTGATTCATCACTATATTATGAATTTTAAGGTATATTTATACTATATACCATAGTATTTATTCTACTAACTAATATTACATTCACCGTTCCACATTTTGAAGTAGATCAACAATTTAACCAGGGATATCACTACATCCAACCAGTTGATATACTTCCTCATAGCATAGCCTTTGAATTATTTCTAATTAATCCAGAACAAAGCATATAACGTGGTCTCTAAAAATGAAACTACTAATAGATCATATTTATAATATATTCACAGCCTTCAATAACTCAATATTTAATGAATTTAAATGTGAGTAGCTGATATATAGAACTTTAAGCATCTCAAAATTCATCTACTCCTCTTCTCCCTTCTTTTTCCAAAGCATCTTATACTATAAGGGACACACGAACTAATATATGAACTAGTTTCTTCTTACTATCTTTCTTATTTCATCTTTATCTTTAATAACCAGATATTTTTCTTCAACAAAATTGTATCATCACATCTTCTTTCTCAATAGGTTTTCACAACTTCTCATTGTTCAACACAATAATTTTTTATCTCTCTCTTCATAGATTATATTTTATTCTATGACCCATTTTCCTATAAAATCCATGTCACACCCCAACCACTATTTTCCATTTATTTTATTCTTTTCTTGGTGATGAATCTTATGGAATAGTATCAGGTTGAGTTCTCGGTGATAAATTTTAAAATTTTGAGGTATCGTGTGTGTTTTGTCCCTATGCATGGTTTATATGCACGGTTTAAGAGTAAAATGTGTGTCCAGTTAAGGATAAGGGTGTTTCCAGTTCATTTTGTTCTTCCATGGTTATTCATGCATGGTCTATTCATGGTTTGGTCCAATCTATGTCATCCCCAAGATAATTTTTACAGCATGTGATTGGTGTTTGGGCCAAATCACATAGCTTGTGCATTGTTTGAGGAAACCATGTAGAAATCATGTTCTTAGGATCTGTCATTTGACGTGTCCATTTTTTTAAATTATCACTTGGTTTCCAAAACTATGCATCTAGCCTATGTGTTTTTCCATTCTCTTCTAGTATGGTGTGTAAGGATGGTACTCGGTTTGGAAAACTATCCATCCAAATTGTGCATCCAAACCATGCGACATTCCTAGTCTTTAAAAACATGAAATTAAAATATTTCCCCTCTAATTTTTTAAACCCATTTCAGGTTTCTCCTCTTGGATTGACCTAGGATCACTAGGGGATCCCGAAATTCGTTATCCCTTTCTCTCTTTCCCCCATTAAATCATCTCTAAGGTTCTAAGAAGATTAGATTTATTTTTTGTCAATTTTATTTTGTTATTATTCCCTTTTTAGTTTCGTGGTTTTTTATATAAGTTTCCCTGATTTCTAAACCCTAGGGTAAGGTTTGGATGATTTTAGTTGATTAATTTGATGTTAGGATGTTCGGATTGTCTCTTGGCCTCAGTTCTTCATTCTCTTAGAGTTTAGTTTCATTTTTACCTAATTAAGGTAGGTGTGTACATCTATTTACTCTTTAAAACTTTCCATTTTATTCTTAGGTGTTTCTAAATAATTTATAAAATTTTTATTCATAATTTTTATATGTTAATATCAATTTTCGTTTTGTTTCCATCTTGAGGATTGGGTGAAAATGGGTTATGAAAATTGTTTCTTTAATTATGCCTATATATATGTATGAAATGTGTTTGATGAAATGTAAAATAGTATTTTAAAATGAAAATGAGCACCTTAGGTTGTGTTAGGACATGGTTATGTTTTGTTAATTTAGTTTTTATTGTGAATTATGTTTGGTGAGTGGTTTTAGTGCCTCTTTATGGTTTGAGGGTTATGTGTAAAATGGTTGAAATAATCTTCTTGATTCTAAAATTGGAACTTTCTATAACCAGGTATTGATTTGAGTGTGACATTGGATGTGGGCACATCCATATATGTGTGGGGTTGGCATATGGTTGGGCTCACAAATGAAAATGTCTTTCTTTAGAAAATTTCCCTCTTAGATTTTGTTTTCAAAACGCTCCTACTTCATTCCATCTCTTATTTAGACGACATATCTATCAAATGGTTATTCTAAAACCCCAATGCCTTCCAATGATTCATTGGTCTCAAAATGACATAAATGTGGTTTCCAAAAAAAATTACTAAATTTTGTTCTATTTGGAATATTATTTAGTTAAGTGGAGTTTTAATCATTGATTTATAAATTATTTTGAAATGTAATTAGATTTTTAAATGATAAGGATCATTTGGTACTTTGTGGTGCTTTGTAAAGTGGTTTTGTAACTCAAGTGGTGTGTAGGCCTGGTTGGAACTTTGTTTGGTTTAATTTGTAAGGGGATCATATTTGGATGTACCTAAAAGGAAATGAGAACTTCATAGTTGGCATTGAAGTTTGAGCTAAGAATATATAGTGGAATCTATTGGTTGTTGGTTTATGCCATGCATGTGATGACCTTCTCATTCTCTTTGTACTATCATGATGGTATTCCATGGAGTCAAATAGAGGTTCGAGTGATAGTCTCTCATAATTCACTATTAGATGGACGATTACCCCTGGATGTGTGAGTGGTTATGTAAGATGTTCCACTTGTGAGGCTAGTATAGAGCAACCATGTTGTTTATTGGCTATAGAGATAAACCATATATCAGTAGGTGAACCTGACCTGAGTATGTACAGGGATTTCTTTTAGACATTTTTAGGAAATTCCCTTGGTTATCTATTTTTTATGTGCTTAGTTTACTTATATTGTACTTTTTTATTTTATCCATGATTGTTTCTACTTTCTTGTTAGTTCCATTTATTTTCATCATTTCTCTTTATCACCTGGTATTGTTATTTATTTGGGTTTTGGTTTTTTAAATAGGATTTTGTACTAGAAAACTATTTTAAAAAAGGAAAGCTGTGTCTTTTTAGAAAAATGGAATTTCAAGAAATATGTGTTTGTTTCATTAAAAAGATAAGAACCCTATTTTCTAAATTTATTTCAAACTATTGTTTATGGATTGTTATAAAAAATGTAATTGTATAGACTCTATGGTACATAACTACTGATATGTTTATGCTCACATCCTACTTGTTCCACTCAATGTTAGTAGACCCATGTTGTTTTTAGGATTTGGTTTTCTTTTAGAGATGGTTATTCTTGTGGTTTGTGGTGGAATGGAGGCCACATGAAGATCACGTCAATTCTAGCTCGGTTTGGTTGTAGTCCTATTTTGGATTCCATTTTGTACATTTATTATTATATCTAGATCTTATTTATGTATTTTTTTAGATTAAATTATTATTATCCCATGCTATGTGATATGTTTTTGTTATATAATCCTAGTTTTTATTGGGATAAATCATTCACACAATGATATATTTTATGCCCAACACTTGTCGCAAGCCTAATAGGATCAGGGATCCCTCTCATTCCTTATATCAGACTAGATCGGGTGTCAAGTCACATGGAATTCGGTCATGGTTCATGAAAAAAATTGTATTAGAGACATCCTTTTGTTACTTGGCGTGTCATTTAGACAACATATTAGGACTATCAGGACTCAAGAGGTAGGTACAAGAGGTTCATCATGAAACCTTTCTAATCCTGAACCTTAAGTATTTAGGGTTAGTCATGGATTGAGTCTTTTTGTTTATAGGGTGTGTATAGGGAATGACAATGGAGGTGAACTGGTAATGTGTGGCGGGGTTACATAAATTTGTAACCCATCTGGAGCTCGAGTTCATGGTGCAATATCCTCCTAGATTTGGTTCTTTACTATGGAATTGTCTACAAAAACATGTGGCTATGTTTTTCATGACCCCTAGTTTTTAATTTTAAGACTTTCATGAGAGTGGAGCTTTGGTTTTTTTTTCATCAGTGTGGGTGGATTTTCAAATAGAAAATGTGTTTTGGGAAAAAGTGTTTTCAAACCTAGAAATTATTTTGGGGTATGATGTTTTTAAGAAGTGGAATGTAGTGTTCAAATTAGATTTTAAATTGGGTTGTGTATTTTTAAAAAGTGGCCTTAGAATTAGGTGGTTTGAATGTGAAATCAAAATGGTAGTTTTTGAAAGAGGATATTGGTCATTTTTTATGATGTTTCATTTTTAATCTTATTTTTTCTTTTTGGAATGTAATTTTTGGATAAGTTTTGATAATTTGTTTGATGTTTATTTTGTTTTTAGATCTTTTATTGTTTATATTTTACTCCTCATAATGTTTCTAAAGGTTTCTGGTGAGTCTTGTCTAATTTTTGGCCCTTCCCATACTCTTAGTGGATTGGTGGGATCATGTTCATCTCCTTTATTTCCCATATTCATTAGTGATAAAGTTATTTAAGAGGTTTTGGGATTATCTTGATGAAGTAGAAGGTGTTTTTAGGTCATTGGGAACTCCCAAATCTATGAGACTTTGATCAATTCTGGTTCATCTAAAGGTCCATGTTTGGATCAGTGGAAGGTTATCATCCTAGAATAATTGGAAGTTGTAATGTCATGTAATGTTTTTAATACCACTTTTATTTGATAGTTTGTACCTGAGGAGGTGATGGTGAAAAGAGTGGTCAAGCTCTTGGGGGCTTCGCAAGGTCATTAAATAGGGAACGACTATATTGATCACTTTAAATTGATTGTTCCTTTTCCTTTGGATATAAAATCATAGGATAAACTGAAACCTCCACATTTTTGGGGGTATTTTTTCCCATGATCAAAGAGAAATTTATCTCCTCTAGTGAATTTCTACTCAAGAGACTCATTGATGAGGCATTTCTACCTATAGTTATCCCCATGTGAAGTTGCTGGCAATTAGCACTCATGAATGTTTACCATCATGTGGTAGGTTTGTTCTAGATAATTCTATTTCGGAGAAGTATCCTTCTTTGGTTGTGGAATCTCTTGACTTAGACTATTCCCTCGTGTGCTTCTAGTGCGTTCTATTCTAGTATTTGAAGTTTTCTTATTGTAATCCTATAGAGTTTTGTCAACAATGTGGCTATTTGGGTCATGTAGAAAATTTTTTCAATCGAATTTTTTATCAGATGACATAATCTACTGGCTATAGGGTAGAAGACTCTTCAAGACATCATTGATCTAATCGTAGTCCCCATAGTGACGATCTTCATGTATTCAGAAATTTTGTGGTGTTGTGGAGTTATTATAAATTTCCCTCTTGTAGTTTTCTTAACTATTTTATGTTTCTACCAGCTATATAAGTAAGAGTTGTCTTTTTTCTCACAATTTTGTGGATGTTCTTCATCTAGGAAATCATTATGGTTAACCGTATGGATTAGTTATCATTTCTTTCTGTGTTTATTTTAGAGATTCTTGTGTCTTGTGGAAGTGATGAATCATTTCATGGTTCATTGTTTGGTTCCATATATTACTTTGTGTTTCAACTTGTATTGGGCATTGAGCTGTGTAGGGAGTTCCCATGGTGCTTTCGTCACATTGAGAGTTTCATTATTGGTTGTGATAGTTTCCTTCTTGTGGTGGGGAGACCTTTATTTTCTCTTTTTGGATCTTCTCATTGTGTTTTTCTTCTCTAGTTAGTAGAGTGTCACTTTTGGAGTTTAAAGGTAACACTGAGGTTCATTGTTTTATTTCACTTAATTCAGTTATAGGATCTATCTTTGTTCCTCACTCAGTTGGGTGACTTTTTTGGGCATAAAGCTTTTGTGGTGGGAATAATTTTCACACCTTGATCACATTTTTTATTTTATTTTTTTCATTTTCTTGGTGATGGATCATTTGGTTGATGTTTAGGCTGATTCCCAAGTGATATTTTTGAATTTTGGAAGATCCCGTCTATTTTTTGGACCTAGTCACAGTTTGTGTGAATGGTTTAAGGGTAAACCGTGTGGATGGTAAAGGATGAGGGTGTTTCTAGTTCATTTTTTTTTCATGAATGGTTTTTTTTCATGGTTTGAGAACTATTTATTCCAAACCATGCAAGGACTAGGGTAAACCATGCGGCATGGGTTTAGTGTCTAGGCCAAATCACAAAACTTGTGTAGAATTAGAGGCAACTATGATGCAATCATATTGGTAGGGTCTATCATCTTATAGAGCCATTTTTCATGGGTAATGCGTACTTTTCCAAACCATGCATCCTACCCATGTGTGTTCCCCTTATATTTTAGTAGAGTGTTCAAGGATGGAATACAGTTAGAAAAATCATGGGGCTAAAGCATGAAACTTTCCCATGTCTTTAAAAACATAAAATTAACATCTTAACCTTATTATGTTTTAAAAAAAATTTGGGTTTCACTCCCTTAGAACTACCTAGACACACCAATGGGCCCACAAAATCCCTCATCCCTTACTCTTATTCCTTCATTGAATCTCTTCTATGGTTTTAATGTGATTCTATTATATTTTTCGGTCAATTTTCATTTATTCTTCATTTCCCCTCTTGTTTTCTTGGTTTATTTGTGGTGGTTTCCTACATGGCCAGACACAGGGTTAAGGTTTCACAAATTTGGGTTGATTACTTTGATGTTGGTGTATGTGAATTGTATCTCAGAATGGGGTTTTTCTTTTCTTGGAGATTTGTTTCATTCTCAAGTCTTTGAGGTATAAATTTCCATCCATTTCCTCTCTATAACATTTCATTTGATTCTTGGGTGTTTTTAATAATTTATAACTATTTTCATCATGCATATGATGTTTTAATATTAATGTTTTTGTGTTTCCTGGTTATAAATTTGGTGAATTTTGTTGTTATAAAGGGTTTCTTTAATTATGCCTATATATATTAGTATAAAAATCATTTGATGAAAAGTAAAATGGTCCTTAAAATTGAAATTGTGAACCTTGGGTTGTGATTGGTCTTGGTTATGTATTGGTTAATTGTTTTTCATTATGAATTAATTTTGGTCTGTGGTTTGGGTCCCTTTTCATGGTTTGAGGTTTATGTATAAAATGGTTGCAATGCTCTTCTCGGTTCATGAAATAGAAATTCATCTAATCTGGAAACTCTTCTAGTGTTCCATTGGATGTGAGAATATCCATATGTTCACCAGGTACAAATATGTGTGGTCTCACAAATGATAATGGATTTATTTTTAAAATGTCCCTCTTGGATTTTATTTTCAAAATTCTCCTCCTCTATTCCTTCTTTTCTTTATCCCGCCTCTCTTTCTAATGGATCCTCAAAAACCCCAATTTGATATAATGATTAATTTTTTCCAAAATTAATTAAATGATGTTTCTAAATATTTTTTACCTATATTTAACTAGTTTTTACTTTTTTTAAATTAGGTGTTGTTTTCACCTTGGTTTTGAAAATTATTTGAAAATGGAATTGGATGTATAAATGCTAGGTCTTGGTTGGTAATTTTTGGTGTTTTGGAAATTGGTTTTGAATCTCATGTCATGTGAAGGCCCAGTTAGATCTTTGGATGATTTATTTTATGTTGGGAACCTCTATGGATGTCCCTTTAAGGATAGGGTCCCTGCATTGTTTGTGTCATATTTTATCTAGGCTTGCATGGTGTAATCTATGGGTCATTGGTTTATTCCATGTGTGTGATGACCTCCTAATTCTCTATGTAATATTATCATGGTATTCATATGAATCATCTAGAGGTTCAAGTGACAGTTTATTATTTACCATGATTAGATGGACCGAAACCCCTGGATGTGCGAGAGGCTGGGTGGAATGTTTCGCTAGTGAGTCTAGTTTAGAGCAGCCATGTTGGTTATTGACTATGGAGTATCACCATATTTCAGAATGTGATTCCATCCCAAGTAATTTTGGGGATTAATTATATATATGTTTAGAAAGTTCCCATGATTATCTTTATGTATGTGTTTTTATTACTTTTGATGCACTTTTATTATCCATTCTAGTTTCTAATTTTTTGTTAGTTCCCTTTATTTTCAACATTTCTCTTCATCACCTAATATGGTTTCTTATTTGGGGATTGGTTTTATAAACTAGATTTGGGACAGTAAAACTATTTTAAAAATAAAAGATAATTATTTTTAGAAAAATGTGATTTTTCAAAGATGTGTTTGTTTATTTAAAAGGACAAGAATCATATTTTATAAATGTATTTCAAACTATTTTTATGTATTTTGTCAAGAAATTAAATTTATGGACACTGAGGTGCTTACCTACTGAGATGTTTATGCTCACACCCTACTTGTACCACTCAGTATCAGTAGACCTGAGAAATTTTATATGTTCATATTTCTTATTAGGGTTTTCCTTCAGAGATGATTCTTCTTGTGTTTAGTGGGGACCAAGAGTTTATATGAATATCATGCTGGTTACGATTTTATTTGGTTGTAGTTTTTTGTTTTTTTCTATTATGTTTAGTTTTTGTTATATTTGGATCTTATTTTTTTATTTTTTGAGATTCATTTATCATTATTCTTTACTATGTACTCAATTTTTGTTATTTTTTCCTGGATATTATTGGGATGAATCATTTCCTTGGTGTTATGTTTGATTTCTGGTTCTATTTGAAATCCTGGGAAGATCAAGAACGCATCCTGGTCCTTATCTCAGATGTAAGGATGAATGGAAACCCGACCTAGTTTATAAAAATTAACCTCAACTTTTTTTTAGGTTCTTTTACAATTTATATAAAGGGAAATATTGTTTTAATATCATAAAATCATAACCATCTCCATGCACCAGACATATTTCATTCCCTAATGTTCTTTCAGATAATTTCATTTCTCAGTTGTGTTCTCAGGTAAAATTTTTAGTGTGCCCATTGTTTTATTTTCTTATCATTTTATCTTATTTGAATATATATTTAATATTTCTATAATATGATTTAAAAATATAATTCTTAAAACCTATTAATTGGAAAAATATGTAATTAATTCATTATTCAAGGACATATAAAAATATACTACATATCATATCTGTGTCATGAACCTTATTACTCTCAATATGAGAGTATCCAGGAAATCACCGACCTAGGAAATATTATTCACAACGAATAATAAATCACTGAACATGGTGAATACTAAAACCATCACCATTGGTTTATCCTTCCTACAAATTATGTGTCTTGGGAATATATTTTGTTCCACATGCACTTGTGTAACTAGTTCTGATGCCAACTATTTGTGCAGCTATATCATTTACTAAACCCATGACAATCTAACTCCAACTATCTCAACAGAGATATTCACCCTTATATAGAACTTTAGTCTATCACTTGACTACAACTTTTCTATCTTAAGTATTTAGGTAATATCATAAACTACCATTAGGATAAATGCAATAGATGCCCAATGTGTTTGTTCCTGATGCAAGTTTGTTTCGGCCCTAACAATCTTTTTGCATCCAAACACATGTCCTTGTGGCATAATATATTTACATCATACTATGACTTGTATGATCTTTATTTGTTATTACAGTTGGATTATGGTTATTCGATAATTCCATTATTTATGAAACATGTTATGAAATATAACAAAAGTTTCTACAAGTTGTAACATTGATACTCCTTACATCATAACCTAGATATATATAATGTTCATTTAGGAATTCGTCCACACTACATTTTGTCTATAAATGTTAAAATCTATGTCTTCATCATCGATCCTACTCATTAACAACAATGTTGTGACATTGATAAGGTAATATTCATTTAGGAATTACACCATGATATATTATCATGATTGATGATTTCATAGTAAATATATTCTTCGGTATGTCGGAACGAAGAAACTTATATGTTCTGACCATGCACTAGCTTCACTTTGTCATTACTTAATTACATAAAGGAATCATATGAAGTAACATTACCACTGTCATTCCATTGAAATAATTCATGGTCACTTGTTGAACTAATTTCAAAAAGCATAATTACATACCTTTATTTCTAAAGGTTTATTTTTCAAAACTAAATATGTCGATAATACCATAGGTGTTTAGTTGTACTAAACCTAAATACCATACTGGGTACATACTTGATGTATTCTTGTAGAAGATTTATCTTTCCACAACATGGTATAAGTCTTACATTTTTATATTCATCACTCATTTCCTATGATTAATGTATTACTAAACTATAGGTTGAGTATGATACACCAAAGACAACAATAATTCCAAAACCTAGAATAATTTCTCCATATGTCCAAGGACATAAGAGATTAATGTTTTGGTTATACTCAATAATAGTTCTACATTAGTCCAACACCTGGAAATAATTAATTCATGTACTTCTCACCACTGCCTAGGTATCACCCTTTTTCATCCACTTGGAGAATACACCTTACTTCAAATAAGGTTTCTATACATACATGGTTATAATATTAAAATACACATATGTAATTGGAATATTGTAATTAATACCCAAGTAGTAAAACTAAAACATCACATTGATGAATACTCTTGGAGAAGAAGTGGTAATCTGCTTCTTTAACTCATTTTATAGCATTTAAACTTCCGTTGTTTTATTTTATGACATGAAAAATAAATAACATTTTTTATACCTCTTTCATTGATGGATGAGGAAAATTTTATGTTTTCATTACATTCCTTTGTCCTTTTCACCTTGTATTTCAATTTTTTCCCCATAAGAATTAAATATGAATCTATTTTTTATATTCTTACTCACTTGGCAAACCGCTACCTAAAAAGGTAATGGATCTTATACTCAACACTTCTTCATTTTGAAACATAAAACGAGAATTGAGTAATGAGGTGAATATGATATTATAATAGGATGTATTTAAAGATCTTAACCCACCTTTCAATTTACATAGATCCAGTGTAACCATTACATATTCATATCATTGCTTCACTTTCTCCTCATTGTCTTCTCGAAGATGAGTCTATATATATATCATCAATGTTCTGAGGTAGATACTGGAACTAAAATTAGAGTTTGATGAAAGCTCAATGACACAACCATCATATGCTTTGTACATTGGTCTCTTATAAAAAATTTCACCCTCACTTCCTGAGGTAGTTTAACATATACATGGACATTGTCACCCTGTGTTTCCAATAGTATTATACACAAGCACCTATACTATTCTTGGTTACTAATTCTAGTGAGGACATTTACTTTTTCCATTGTTTATCACAGCTTTTAAACCTATGGTATATCTTTCCATTTTTCTACAAAAAATAAATTTTACCAAATTAACACTTTAATCTTGATTACCGGTTTAGAAATTTTTATTATCTACTAAATCCATTAAAATGTCTCCCACTATTTTATCGAATTCTAGGAACCCTATGTTCTTGAGTCTAAATACTCTATTGTTTAACTATTTTTGTGTAAAGGATCCCTAAACCACACCTCATGGTCTACAAGTTTTGGATATTCCACTACTTGGAGGGTTTTAGGTGGGATTTTGATTTACCAACCACATGATCTCATGGTTCCTTGATCTGTTGAGTGAAGTCCTAGCTTCTTAAATAATTACATTATTTACTCAACGCTTTCATATAAAATAAAAAATATAGCTTTGGCTATTTCTTTTCTGAAATTTTAGTTAATTCAATCCACTACTCTAATAAAAACGCCCCATTTGTAAGAGTCACCGAAATCTTTTCCATGATCGACACCCCAAACTGCTGGTTTTCCCCAAATTCGAATGATGTAAGGCGGTTTAGAATTCATATTTCTTTGAGTCTTTTTTACATGTGACGATAGTGATCATTTTCTATTTTATAAGAATGTACTATGTGATCTCACTCACAACTGACCATGCAATAAATAGGTAAATCTATCATTTCACGTGTTAATTTTATCTTATATGATTGTTTATTGTTACTCTACGTGTTCATGCATTAACTACACATACACAAAAATAATAAACCATGAAAAAAAATGATGACCTTATCATGAGCCGGTACTAATGGTTGATTTTTTGAGAGAATAAAGAACAAACCTCGACCCTAGGGGTAATACCTTTAGTCACTTCACTTTCAAGTCAGTTTACAACAACTACCCTTCTAATTCATCAAGGTCCTTTCTAGTGCATCCCCATAACTCGACATGAATAGTGTCAATGGTCATATATTCGTTATAAAAAAAATAATCGCTCACAGGTGAGGGGATATGTGGAGTAAATATACATCTCAGAAGTGGACGTGTAGGCCCTTATACATATATTGACACAAAGATGATACATACATAAAAATTTATTTAAACAACTTATTTCAAAACCATTGCAATAAATAATTAAATAAATGAAAAATGCACCAAACATGCATTGGTTGGTCCTCAGATCATGACCAGTCAAATATGCCTTGAAATTTCATATTTAAAAGATAAATTCCAAATTAAAATTAAAAATACATTAAATTATACTAGAGGGAAATATAATTGAATTAAAAAATTCACCATAATTTTTAATTCAATCACAACATCATTTGGTTTCTATAATTAATTAAATTTTAAAATTAAAAAATAAATTAATTTAATAATTTAATTAAGCACCAAATTAAATTAATTTACACTGTATTAATTTAATTATTCAAATTTAATATTTATTTAATTTGTGATTAATTAAAAATACCCAGGCCCCATAAACCCAATTTTGACCCTGTGCATAAGAATTCAAGGCTAGGAAGGCCCACTCACTCCTATTCCCGGCTAGGAAGACCTGCCTGGTCTCATTTTGGGTCAACTGAGGTCCAAAAGGACTCCTAGTAGGGTTAGATCATGCCAGGAAATGCACTGTAATGCTAGAGATTTCGGGAACAGGGGGTGGTCATTGTTTGGAGAAGCTCACTGCATACCTTAGCTAGGGCTGAAGAGTTAGGTAGGGATTCAGGAAGAGGCTGGTGATGGAGGAGCTAGAACGGTGTTGGGGTGGAGCGCAGTGGGTGTCTCTAGTTTAGTGGGGCTTCACCAAACTAGATGTAGAAGTACTGCTGCAAGATCTGGGTGGTGGAGAGGCTATCGAAGCATGGTAGACTGACAACAGGGAGCAACAGAAAGTCGGAACAACGAGGGGGTAAATCTTGGAGGGAGATCCAATGTGGTTTCGACAATGGGGTGACCGATGTGGAATTGTGATATGTTGGTGAGGTCGTGTGAAGCGAGGCTAAGTGTCCTGACAGGGTGAAGATGACGGGCTTCATGGAGGTCTAGGCTACACCGACTCACTATGGGGTGTAACTGAATAGGAGGAAGGGGGTCTTTTCCTAGAGTAAGGGGTCAGTACTAGTACAAGAGGGGCGGTTGGTGATGGCTGCCAACCACTGTAAGGAGGAGGCTTCGCTAGGACAACATCCTGGTGCAGGAGGTGTGTGAGGGATATAGGGTGATGAACCCCTTGAACTAACTTCTCCTTTTTTTTATTTATTTTTCTTATGTGATAATCCAACCTTGATATTTTTTTTAATTTTTCTCTTCCACGTACCCATCCAAATGAAGTCGAACCGTCCTTTTACCAATTTTATAAAGACTATATAGGATAATGAAAATAGTAATAATATTAGAATATTAAAATATTATTGTAATAAAATATTATAATATCTAAATTATTATTATAATCAAATTATTATAATAAAATAATTATTAAACCTCACTGAAAAATATGATTCTGATCGCAGGTCCGGTCGAAATTCTAAGAAATTATCAAAACTTTCTTTGCAAAATTAATCATGCATAAAAACATCAATCTAAAATAAAACCTTGAATGGATGCCCTCTAGGAATCCAATATCATATTTAGAAACTATCTACGACATTAGGACCGTAAAAGAACCCTATTCAATGATTAATGCAGATCTAAATTGTTTTGGCTTAAAAAAATTAAAATGAGCCACTAATAATAGTTGAAGGAACCATGATTACATCAAAATCCCCAAAAAAGGTGATTTTAAAATTTTTCTCAACGACATGCTACATGAACTCCTCAACATCGGGGATTCCCTGCCTGATGAACTCATCAGGATCACGCATGAAAGAAGTTAAACACAAAATTAAATAATAAAATACCAGGTTTAAATCTGAAGCTACACATGAAGTATTCTCATTGTTGGTGATCAATGCTCGAAGAATATGAAGTTTAATTCTTCTAGATCATCCATACACACTTCAAAAATTTGTGGGAGTGCTATTCTTCAAAGTCAATGTGCTATCACTGAGATTTGACGACTCCTTCCATGCTCTGAAGATCAATACATCGCTCTACTTAGGATGATTGAGAGAGAGCTTGATCTGAGCTACTTGAATCCAAATCCTCTCCCTCTAGAACATGGGAAAGCAGATAAGAGAGAGAAATCCCATGAATAGTTATAGGTTGGAGGTCCTCCTCTTCTATATATAGTGTGTTGAGAAAATACCTCGTATTGCCTCTCTAGCCTCCGAATACTTAATGAACTATAAACAACTTGTAATGCCTACTAGTCAAAGTCATAAATATTATTATCACTTTCTTGTAATATATTTAATATATTACATGATATTAAATGAGTCATTAACTCGACTCTTCATTCCCATAAATATTAATTGAACCTTGAATATTTTTACATTCTTTCAAATAATATATTTCATATATTTACTTAAAACTTGTAAATAAAATTATAAATAAATTAAATTTCATATATTCTTAACTTGAATGAAATGAATTTTTTTTTTCATTGGTGATTGTATCTCCTTAGAAAATTCTTGGACCCTAGTGGTGGGGCCTACCAGGTCTAATATACTTATTCAACTGAATAAGGATGATTCTTGAATACACTATTTTGTGTGACCCTCTAGTCCCTTATCTCAATTGCATTAGATAATATTAATAGACCGAGGGAAAGATTCTAGCAACCCATCATGGACCCTAAAGGGATTAGGATTTTCACAGTAACAACAACCAACCCACATACATGCCTCGTGTAATATTATCAATTTGTATTTAAATATCTCATAAAGTAGGATTCACACTCATTTCATCACCCTTTTCCTACTCTATTGTTTGTTGATCTAACTGGATGGGATTACCCTCGACTTCCATGGACATGGTCTTATAAAGGTACTACCATCTTTATCAACATAGCCTGAGATATTCTACTTCTATAACCTAGAATCATCAAATCCTTTCCGGGCCATTCAATAAATATCCTTCAAGTAATTACACACCCATCACAAACTACCTCACCATGATTTCAACATCATGGTTTTTTTATTGTATCAAAGTACATAATAAAATTGCCTAAATTGGTCATGATCTCAAGTCAGGAGACCATTACACATTTCATAGATAGGAATATCCAATGACACCTAAAACATGTGGTGTTACTATTGGTAGGTTTGTCCTCACGATCTAACTACTAGAGACCACCAAGAGAAAACTTCCAGAGAATAATTCATAATGCTTATGAGCCCCAGCACTTGATAGTCAAAGATATACTGTGTCTAGCCATTAAGATGTATCTAGACCATAGGACCATTTTTTAATATTAATGTCATAGTATCTAGAAGTTTTTATTATAGCCTGAGAACTGCTATAACCTTTTGTAATAGAAATTAATATTTAGACAATACCATTAGGTTGTGGACACATAAAAGTATATACTATAATTGTAAGAATACATCATGTATAACTAATTGTATACATGATATGTTAATCAAAAGTGCTGCATAGGTGGGTCTTGGGGACCCACTATTTCAATAATTTCTACAATGACATTATATTTGGATTAATTTCAGTATAAATTATTGATTACATGGAATGTGTGTTTAGTTATTAATATTTCCACATTTATTATGCCTTTTCCAGTTATGATAGTCATTTTATTGATTAAATAGAATGTTTTTTCAGTTTTTTACCTTTCCAAATTGATTATTATCAATGATATTTTCACATTGATGTTTTATTTGGATACACTTATTTATCAATTTATTGATTACATGGAATTTATTTTTCGTTATTTAGTTTTCCATATTTATTGTGAATATTTCTTTCATAGTACATAACCCTTACCGAGTATTTAACATCACCCATATGTTGTTTTATTTCCCCATGATTCCATGAAGTGCACTATAATTGATGTGCAAGGATATTCTATTAGGAATAATGGATTATTCTCAAATAAAAATATTATTGTTATAAAATGTAATTCATGACTTGAGTATGTCTTTAGTTTACCAAAACTACTAAACTAGTTTGTACTTCGGGATTAAATTCCTTGTATATTATGTCAATGTAATAAAGTAGTCACTATCTCTATACTATTGGGTTTGGGATCTCTACACTTGGTATCATAGGAAGTTTAATAGAAACCTTGGGAACTATATTAAGGTAAACATAGATTATAGAATATAACCCTATGATTAAATTTGATGATTAGTGTAGAATAACATCTTAACATTTTGGTAAGGTAGAGATTATGTGGTTTTTCTTTTTAATAAATCCATATATATATATTACAACTTTATGTGCTTCTTGAACTGATGTATCTAGGGTTAATAAATATGAAAACAGTGCATTGGTCTTGACCTGAGCATTACCTAGTGCATGGTAGCATTTCTTACTACACACCTAGGCTGACACTCCCAAGGGACATTCTTAGGAAAATTCAAATTTTATATACAAACCATTATAATGGATTTAAACAGTTGATGACAATGAATGACCTGTTTTAAACCTAAGGTCTCCTAGATTGATAATAATTTTTCTCAAAGGAATGGGAAAAATTTTTTCGGTGTAAAAGATGGGCATAAAATAATGAATTCCTAAAGAAAAATAAAGGGTAGTATAAAAGGAAAGAAATATCAAACTAGGGATCAATTTTTAGTTAAATGTCTTGAATGTGGAGAACATGTGAATTATCTGAGTCAATTACTTCTTCAAAAGGATAAACCCAAGACCAATAAAGGACCTATGCGGAAACACAATGGATGAAGTATTTATGTATTGGGGTTCAATAATGGAATTATAGAAGTATGTGTTTTACCCATTGTATTTTGGTGATAGGAATTTTGAAACATCTAATTATTATGTTAAATTTTAGAAGCATTTGTGAATTCATTATCTTAATAGTTATGGATAACATCATGGGTTTTTGAGTCTAACTATTTATCAGGAGTTCAAAGCCTTAAGCACCCCTTTTTATGTTTTATGTGATGAGAGTCTACCAAGATTAGGGATATTTTGGGATAAATTTATGATAAGAATATTTATTAGTTTAAATTTTATTTTAATAATATTTCCTTTAAATTATATAGACATAAGTTTAAAGGTGTTGATAAACATAGGGTAAATATGATCATTAATTAAATTATAATAATAGTCAAATAAGATTATTAGTCTTTGTAAAAAAATAGAAGTTATATTAAAAAACATTGTAAGAAGGTCATTTAATGATTATTTATTTTGAGGATGTCCAACATTTTTTTATCATTATAGGAATTATATTAATATATTTTTAGAAAATGAAAATAAGCATGCTAGGTGAAATTTGTTAAATTCCAAAATGGACATGAGGTTTGAACCCATGACCAAATGATGATAAGGGTCTAGCACATATAACTGGACTATGTAATGTACTCATTAATATGTCATTATTTATTGTTCAATGATTTGAAAAATAAATATTACTGATGAACCAGTTGTGTTTCTTTTATGATTTAGATATTAATTTATGATATTGGATAACTTTTTATAATCATATTGGTTTCAGAAAATAGTTTTAGAAATATGAAATGACTTAACACTATTTTCTAGATCATAAAATCTATTAAAAAGTGAATTTTAGTGTTTTAGGAATAAAAAATTATTTTTTTGATATTCATCTCTTGGTGTAAGAGATGAATTTTAAATTGATCAAATCACAACCAAATGATGAAATTGTTATTATGAAATAGAAAGGTATCAAGTAAGTATATTTCCTTATATTATTAGACAAAAATAATTCCTCAACTTTATAAAATGGATGATGAAAAAAAACTTTTTCCTATTACATTCATATCTGATGAATCATATGGTCTATTAAATCATCATAGATCTATGGTTTTATGCCCATAACTTTCCATTAATAATTCACTTTCTTATGATAAATGACTTTAATCACTCTCTATAATTATTTACAATTTTCTTTTATTTTAGTATCTTCAATTTATGCCAATGTTATCCTTATTAGAAACGTAGTTATGTTCTATTCCATATGACTTCTTTAATACCCTTTCTATCTTATTAAGATGATATTTTATTAACCCATTTATGATGTCGTTTTGTCAAAAATGGTATTTCCAAATGTCAAAACCTTGATTAGTGAGATCATGTTTAAACTATGAGGATGAAATTTATTTAAGTTGGGGAGACTGTAACACCGTAAAATTATAAAATAAAAAAATTATTTGGTATCATATGTGACATGAAACACCAATCTTAAACAACCCACAAAATATATTTCTTTAAATTTAATCTTTTTGATAGCTTCTGGAACACGCAACCCTGGGTATAAATAAACTATAATATAGTATAAAATTATAAATGATCGATAAAATTGGTGGGTATTAATAATACTAACAAAATTATGATAATTATGGGTTTTTATTTATAAATAATAAAATAAAAATCATTTAGAAGAAAAAAATAGTGTTTTTTGATAAACCATATTTTTCTTGAAAGATAGTTTAGTTATGCATTACGCAAATGATTTGAAGTTATTTTTCACCAATATTAGATACTTTATTTGAAAAAATTAATTTAAAAAAATAATAATAATAGAAAAAATATTTTATGATTAATTTTTTGTATTTTTCGAAAATATTTCATTTTTAGTGAATAATAAAAAACATTGAATTTTAATTGAAAACTACCTTATCATTTAAATTATTTATAAAAGGAAATTATATTTTAAATTGGTTTTGAAGTAAAATTAGTTCTATTATATATTTATTAATCCAATTTTGCTCATTTTAATCATTTTCATATTTAAATTTGACATAAAAATATTGTAAACTTTAGAACATTTTCTTATTAAAAACAAGAATTTTTATCGTGTTTGCAGGATTAATGTTAAATTCAATTTTGACACTTATATGAATAGAATTTTTAAAAATGGATTCCATATTTGGAATCATAATAATTTATATAATAAAATAAGATCATCATTCTTTTACCAAAATGAATAGTGAAAATAGTAAAATTTATTTATCGTGCTTAAGGTAAACATGTTTTTACCAAGGGGTTAAACTATAAAATATAAGGGTTAAAATGAACTAGAAACAACTCTAAAATAGTTTTTATTGACATATTCCGACCCTATATTAGTCTTCAAAATAATTCAATTGTGACTATTTTTTCATGTGAAACACGTGGGTACACCTTTTTCTTCTCAAAAATTACAATTGTGTCTCTCACCTCACTTATAAAAGGCCATACCCTCTCCCCTCTTCTCCACACTTTAACATATTTTTGGTTTATCCAAAAACTACCCAAATCACTTCAAAAATTAAATACTATCATATTAGAAGCCTTATTTTTTCAAAAATATAACCTAAGAAGAATTTTGGTGCATACATAGAAGTTTACCCAAGTAAGAGGTAACAATCTTCAATGAGATGTTTTATTTTATTTCTTCCTCCACCTCCCTCAATTTTTATTAAAACATTATGATATAATATCCTAATAATATTAAATATACTTATATTTTGTTATAATAATTAAATGACCAATAACCATCCCCAATTTCTTCAAATGGGCTATGAAATCCTCATACGTGTGTATGACGGACTACCGTCTAGCGAACCGATGACGTTCTTTCTCTCATTACCACATCTCATGGTTGGGTATTATGATATATATAAAGTATATATATGATATTTATAACATATTTATACATCTATATTCAATATATCATATATTAAATTTTAATTCCCATTCTATAGGGGATACAGTAATGTCGCTCGTGTGTACGAAGGACTACTACCTCGCGAAGCGATTTGATATGACATTCACTAACGCAATACATGGGAGGTGATAATGACAAATTTAATGAATATATATGATATTAATGAAAAAAATTATGATATTCATGTAATATTTATCAATATTAAGAGATAATATATCATGTAATATTTATACTGAAAAATGATAACATCATTCGTGTATGTGTGGACTACCACATTCATGAAGCGGTGCGATACTATTTTCATAACCACAACACACAGATGATATATATAAGTAAATTTAATGAAATAAAATTTTAATTATTATATTATTATCATCATATAAATATAAAACATTACTTACCATCTTTTCATAATGATCGTCGAAAAATTGAAATAATGCTTATTCCTACATACAACCTACCATATCCATCATCGTATCATACTTCATTTTTTATAATCATATTTAAAGATTGGTTTTAGAACTAAAATTGATTTTAAAATATGATAATTATGTCATTATTATTATTATTATGGATATGATGGAACAAAATAATATGCACAAGAACCTAAACTTTCATGATAATGCACGAATGAGAAAACAAGGCAATTAACACCTGAAATGATGAAAATAATGAAATATTATTAACAAGAGGATGATAAGATGTTATAAAAAAATCATATATGATATTATATATATTAATATGGTTATATTATAAAAAAATTTCTTTCAAAACCATTATATAGGATTATAAAGCACATTCAACCAAAATAAAGTGTGTGATAAGGGACCTCATCTCAATTTCTCTTCATTAAGGGATATTATAATTTTATGCACCTAATTTTTTCACATGGTGTATATACTAGACATTTGATAAATAATATCATTAATCATTCATTATTCATAGTATTTTTTGTTTCAATTTGAGCTATTTTATCCAAGGGTATTTGAGATGAAAATTGACAAGTAGTAATGAATTTAATAACTCAATTTCTTTAACTGAATTATATTACTTATTCATTGAATTTAATATTCTAGGATTAGGTGTATAGTGAATTTTGAAAAAATTATATTTTATATCAATTTGTTTTAGTTTTATTTAAATTTGATAAACCTAATACAATTGTTGGTCAGTTCTCACATCAATATTATGATCTTTATAAGGGTTTATTTCACAATAGCATTTTAATCTCGATTGTTTATACATGTGTTTCCATTAAAGGAAATTATTTTAATTTTTTTTAATAAAAACATTAATTTTATTCTCTTGTGGTTCTTCATGATATATTAAATTAATATTATTATTCATCCATTAATTGGTTCTTAAAAGTAATGAGAGATTGTTTTAATAAAATATGACTTTATTTCTCTCTTCAGTTAGAAAACTATTTTCTTCCAAAACATTATTTTATAAAAATGTTTTCAAAAATTTGATTATCCTTTTAAAAATGATTTATTAAATAAATTTTTACCCATTATTACTTTTTACAAAAAATATAAAAAGGGGTCTTCATGTTGTTTTCAAAACAATGCTCATGTAGCTTTTTCCAAAAAAAGTGAAAGAAATTTTTCATTTAATGTGTGTGGTATGAATATAATTTCTAGCCATCATGGCCAATCAAATTTTTCAAAGATTACTTTATAAGTTTAATGAATGGTTTTTAAAGAATATTATTTTTAAAATGTTATGTGAGCTTTTACTTTTAAAAGTGAATTTCAAAATGAAAAGGATATTTTCCTGAAGAATATTTTTATAGATATTTTTATGGTATTTCTATTCATTAATAAAAACAACCATTTATTTTAATAAAATGTGTATATTTTTAATTAATACCATCCTTATTATTTTTATGGATGGTTTATCATTATTTTATCCAAGGAAAGAATTTACATTCACTTCCCCATGAAATATTCACATTTTTGGGATCATTGGATAATATATTTCCACTAAATATCCATGTTATTTATCATGGATATAATTTTTTATTAAATATATCTAACTTCTACATATGGTGTTTTAATTTGAATGTTATTTTATTGACTTATAAAAAATTTATCATCCATATTATTTCTTCCATACAAAAATTTAATTTTAAGGCATTTTTATCATGAGTTAAATTGGTAATTTTACATATGAAGAATTGTTTGGACATGCCGAAACTGGTGGGATTAGGTTTCAATATCACCTTGGTGCATCAATAGTATAATGAGGCAAATCAGTAAGCAATCATAAAATAAGTTGGATAAACCTGATGGGTTTATACCCAGTAGTATGAAACTGTCATGATGATAAATATTAATGGTAGAGGTATCATGTTCTTGATACACGATGTCCAAAAATTAAGCATTTCCTTTACTCATAATTCAGTTATTATTATCCTTGAGATATATGAAATGATATTATATCTAGATGCATTTTATTCTCAATTATTGATTACATGGCGTTTGTGTTCTATTGTTTACGTTACTATATTTATTATGCCATATCCAGTTATGATAGTCATGTTATTGGTTAAATGTGATGTGTTTTCAATTATTTACCATTCTATATTTATTATTATCCAAGATATTTTTCATTTATGTTATCTCTATATGATCTTACTTCTCATTTTATTGATTACATGGAATGTATGTTTAGTTATTTACTGTTCCATATTAAATATTATTATTTCTTTGGTAGTACATAAACCTTACTATGAAATTGATCTCACCATTTTTTTTTCTTATTCCGTAGGATTCTATGAAGTGTACTGTAATTGTTGCACAAGGATATGCTAGATGTAACAATGTTATTTTATTGAAAAAAAATATGTTTCAATTTGTGTTATAATATTTAATACAATACTCAAGTTTGTATCTAGTTTACCAAGAATACTAAACTATTCAGTCCCTGAGGATGTGATTCATTATATTTTATTCAAATGCAATAAAGAAGGAACTAACTATGGGCTACTGGGTTTCTGTTCACCACATGTATTATTCTTCTCGTTCCCATCTTAAATGGCATCCCACTTTGTGATATTTTGAAAATTCATGAACAAGTCCAATATATTCAAATTTTATTTTAGTATTTTGTTAATCTATAATTTTATCACTTTGGGATTAGTTAATTTCATTGAAATTCATCCTAATTTGATCTTCTCATTCTCCAACAAATAACTTGAATCACTCAATTTTTCTGATTTTATAAACATTCAAGATCTAAACCAGTATCAAAATATACTATTCCTTTTCTTCAATCACCAAATAATAATATTAAATATTATTATTTTAAATTACCATAATAATAAATTAAATAATCTCCTCTCTAAAATAAATTCATATTATTCATCATAATGATTCAATTACCACAATAAATAGAATCATTTTGTTTTGAAAATTAAGGAATATCTTTAGATAATTATCACTTAATTTCTTCTTTGGAAAGTTAATTGTGGATACTTGTATTTTCATTCTATAAACTAATTCAAATTTTTTTAAGTGTGATGCCTTATATTTTCATCATACTATTTTTTTCATAAGAATTTATCATAATATTTACATACCTCCATTTCCTTTTTGAATTTTTTATATCTTAAAATATATCTCGTAAGACATTATAGGTTTTATGAAATAAAAATTAGAAAATAGACTCAATGTCTTATGATGCAGACATAGTCTTTTGAAAATAGTTTAAGAGAACTATTTGGATTTAATGTTTTACAAGATCTAAAATTTTAGAAAACTCTAAAGTCATAAGAAATTCATAGTCCCACGCATTTTTCATAGAGGATTATTGTATTCATGGAATTCTTAAAAACATAAAATTTCATTTAATATTAATTCTTAAACTTTAAAGAATCAAATTTTCTATATATTATTTTTTGATATTGTATAGATTATTTTTCAAGACCTAGTGATGAGACAGCGTGCGATTCTGAGTCCCGATGCACCCAAAATAAGTGTTTAGAATATATTAAATATATTAAATAACAAGATCATGTTGTTTTCTTGATAAATATAAATAACTTATAAATATCTACCCATATCAACAATTTTAGGGAACTTTTGAGATTATAATATTGTTTTTACCCTAGGAAATAGATAAACATTATTGGTGTGGGGTGTTTGTGGAAAAGTGATCACGGGCGTCAAAATAAATATAATTATTTTATTTCACATGTTGATGGAGTGGACTAATTATTTTATTTTTAAACACACATAGGGTTTAATTTGAGGGCTATATGTATAGCCCTCCAAATCATTAGATATCCATTAGAGATCTTTGGAGGGATTTTAATTGAGGAGGAAGACCAGATCAATGATCGATGATGAGTGTGGTAAAGAATCAGATGATCTCACAAATGATCACAGAATAGATCCATTCTTATTTCATGATAGATCTTAATCAAGGTAAGATTTTCTATTGAAATATTTCACTCTATTCTATCCCTATGAAAACATGAATAAAACAACCAACAGATTGATCTGCGGATAGGACATTTTTTTGTATGGTTGTATTTTAATGGTTTTATTATATGTTTTTATTGATTATTCTCTTATCATTATAATGGTGATTTATTTAAAGCAACAAAAAAATCATTGATTTTTTTCCTCATGTTTTTTTATTGTGTATTTATCCCATATTTTATCGTTCGTCACTGGTGTTCTTCATTTGGCTAGTGGTTCAACATACACCAAGGAGTCTATTTTTGCACACTTCTTTCTTAGTATAATGAATCAACATTGTAAAAATGGGATCATCACAAAATGATGGTGGTGCAAAAACAAAATTCGTAGAGGATCAGGTGGTGTAGATACCCTATTTTTCTATAAGTCAGTGCACAATGAAGAACACCATTCAATGGTATTTTTCATAATGAATCGAAGGTCATTATTTTATTGATTTATTATTTAATGGGTTTCCAAGGATTGATTATTGATTTTCCAGTGAGGCACGTTTCTAGATTGAGGTCCAAACGAGCGTCCAAAATTGAGAGAAACAAATATGTGATTTTGTAAAATCTTTCAACACACAACATGTTGTTTGGGATTACATAGCATGTGAACCACCCTCAATGGTGGCTAGGGTTTCAGGATAATGATAAGTATCACACCGTGTGTGACCTTGTCACATGATGTGTGACCACTTCTAGATGGCTTGTTGTGTACCTCAAAGTGTACACAGGCACAACTTGAGGTACACAGCCTCATGAACGCTATGTAATCCTACGCAGACCCTGCCAGTCTAGGATGTATGTGGGATAATCCATGGGATGGTACATAGGTAGATACCCAACATGTACTATTAAACTGACACAAATGTGGTCTATTTATATGGCAAGGACCTGAGGATGAAGGTATATGGAATGTAACCCTACTACACATTGTGTACTCCTTAAATGTTTCCTAGGAGCCATTTTCCTCTTTGTATTGGAAAAAGTTTAATTAGTCTGAATTCACCATATTTATTACCTAATGTTTAGTATATAATTTCATCTTACATATAGTAAAATGATCCCTTCAAGAGGAATTCTTTGATAGAGTTATTGGAATCCTTCTATGAGGCCTGGAATAAGATCCTCTATCATATTCCTACCCTATGTGGAGTTCTTAGTATCTTCGTGACCAATGTTATGAAGGTGATAATAATATACATAGAACTTTGATCCAGATTGAGTTATTGGTATACCCCCATGGACATTTGAGTGATCCCCATATATGTATCATATCTCTTCATACATCAGCATATACATCTTATGATGAGACCTAACGATCCCTACCTCTTGGATAAATATCAACCATTCTATCAAACTCATGGAGTTTGTTATAACCCATATATTCTTTGTGGTTTTGGGGTGTCCTAATGGGTATTATTATACTCTCCCATGCAGAGGATTTTCTTGTACATGTCATGTCTTGTGAAAATGATCGACCTTTTGACAGATCCCTTGGCAGACTAGGACCGAACAGTTCTTAGGGACACCAGACAGACCGAGGTGTGTTCCTGATGTATCTTGAATGTAGTCCCTATCTCTTCTTTCAGGATGGATTTTTTTTCAAAATCCTTGTTGTGGGATTGTATTTGGCCCTTTTATTTTTCTATTACCTTCTATTGTGCTCTAGTTATGGGACTTAGATGTTTGAAATCATGGTTGTTTAGTTGTTTTTCATTTCAACGTTGTATGGTTTTGGAGATGTGTATGTGTGTAAATGTACATTGTCTAAGGCTTCCCATTTTAGTGGTATGAATACTCGATGATAGTCACTAGCCATATACTATTGGGGTGGGCATGGGGATTCACATAATAGGCCCCTTTTTAATGGGTTGTGAAAGAGTAGTATCAAAGTAGTTGGTTATACCTTAAGACTGGAGTCTATGATATTGGTTTGTGCAAACAATGTTAAGTGTTTATAGTTTTTATTTATAATCATGGACCCCAGTTTTGGTGTGACGACTGATGTATCGCTACACTAGGACTCTAATCACCTGGTTTTCAACTCAGTATATGAGAGAACTGGTTTTAGGGAAAAAATGGCACATGCGTAATATAAGAAAGGGTTGTGGTTTCCATAACCTTCCAGTGTTAGCTCTCCATATATACTCATTAATCATGGTATATCTTTTATATTGTAATGATTCCAATATGGTGTATTCCATCTAGGGTTCAACATCAATATCATGAGGATGATCCCCTAATTGTTGAGGCATCAATATAGGGACCAGTTCTAGATGAGTTACCTTATGGTGGTGCACTAACTGTACCACCACCTTTCGAGAATTAGATGGTACCTACAGTACTAGAAAACGAGGCGCGCAAGCTCAGAACCCTTCATTTATTTTAGTGATAGAGAACCCTTCAGTTATCTAGTGATCCTAAACCAAAAGAAGCTGAGGATTGTCTTTAGGTTGTGATTAAAGTTTTCCTTCTATTCAGTACACCAGTAAATTAGATGGTGGTCCTAACGGTGAACCTTCTCTATGACTCTATAGGATTATGGTGGGGTTAGTGATCCAACCTTATGATGAGGAAACTATAGCATGGTCAAACATTGAGTTCATTTTCAAAGAGGATTTCTCTTCATATATACTGAGGGATGTACATATCCAAGAGCATCTACAGCTCCAACATAGTATTATGAATGTATTTAGGTATTCATTTAGATTCAAAAACCTCTCAAGGTAGTTTATGGATATTATTTGAGATTAGTTCTTATAGACTCGGGCCTTTGAGTGAGGGTTTCATAGAGACATATGGGATAGTGTTATCCTTCTACAAATTCTTACCTATGTAGGGGTGATAAAGAGTGATTTAGTGGGTGAGATATTATTGGCTGAGAAGACACATCCAATGGTTATCGACAGTGGGCCCACAGATGTAGAGACCTCAGCATCAAGGATTTTATGTAAGTATTAGGAAACTAGACAAGTCATATGTTTTTGGAGGAGCTACTAGAATATGAGGTATGTGGTTCAGGGCTTGCAGGAAGGGTCCAGTGAGTCCAAGGAGAGGTCGTGCTACCCATGTGACAGAAAGGGAAATATTTCATGAGATTTTTTGACCCATCATATGTCTAATAGAGAGACCATGTATGGGCCATCAATACAGAGGTAGTAGCAGGAGAAGATAGTTCCTCTATGAGTAATTTGTGGTAAAGGAGTTGGGAGATCATTTGGTGGTGGTTGAAACTTTTATTTGTTACCACCTCCACCACCATGTGGTCCACACTAGGCTTGGGGAGCTGACAGATAGCGGTGGGGATAACTTTAGGCGGTCGAGGATTATGTCCCAGAGACACTAGGAATGATATGAGGTATGATATATGTCTTTTCAAACTTATCTACAGTACTAATAGACATAGGTTCTAGAATTCATTTATTTTCACATATCTATTTTGAGACATAGATATTTTGGTTAAGACCTTAGCTTGACCCTTGTGTTTGGAGACTCCTACTAGATATGACCCAGCAATCATACACTTTTTTAATTGTTTTACTTGACTCTTGGAGGAGAGAGTTTTGATTGGGATCTATTTATAAAAGTGATGATTCCTTGTAAAATCTTCTTAGTTATAGACTGGTTATCTATAATGCCCATGTTGACTATTTTAGGTACAAAATATATTGTTTCCATAGTCTTGGGACAGGGTTTTCCTTTGGGTGGAAGGTAAACCCAAGAATCATAATTTGGGCTCATGTATTTGAGTGTGTAGCTGATTACTCATCAGTTGGTTCTCATGAACCATGATTCAATGGACGTTATGAGTTTTAAGTTCCTTATAGTGGTGGAGGATTATAAAGACGTATTGCATAATGATTTTCCATGTTTACCTCCATTCCATGAGATATAATTTTTCATTGATCTATACACATGGAATACACTGATATATACACCACAATATCATATGGCTCTCATAGATCATTGCAGGATAAGGGTGTAGTTAGAGGACTTTCAAAGGAAGGGATTTGATAGACCCAGTGTTTCACCCGGGGCATCCCCATTTTTTTGTGAAGAAGGAAGAAAGGAGCTTGAGGTTATCTGTGGACTACCAGTTCTTAAACCAGTTTATTATGAAGAACAAGTATCCACTACCGAGGATCGATGACCTCTTCAATCAATTGAAGGGTGCACGATGGTTCCGTATGGATGACCTTAGGTCAGTCTATCACAAGTTTTGAGTAAGGGATGCGGTTATACTAAAGAAGGAATTAAAATTTTGATATAGTAACTATTAATAATTTTTTTTCCCTTTGGAATGAAGAACAACCCAGTATTGTATAGGAAACTCATGAATCAAGTCTTTTATCCATTCATATACTGGTTCATGGGGGTATTCATTGATGATATCCTTACGTACTCACTGTTCGGGGAGTATGTGAAACACTTCAGGATGGTTCGAGATGTACTCTGGGAGAACAAAATTTATGGGAAGCTCTCAAAGTGTCAACTTTTGATTTAGGAGGTCCACTTTTTGGGATATTATACCTCAAATGATAGAGTGACAGTGGACCCGTAAAAGGTCCTGGCAGTGTTAGCTTGTGGTCCTCCCAAGTCTGTGATATATGTGTGAAGATTACTTACATTGGTAGGATATTAATGGAGATTCATACCTATTCTGTGTATTATCACCCATGAAATATTTTACCCAAAAGGGAAATTATTTCATGTGGAAAAGGAGTTCTTAATAGTATTTTCATGAGTTTAGGCAAAGATCGATGAGTGCTTTCATTTTGAGATTATTATAGTAGGGTGTCGAGCACATAGTTCTCTATGATGCATCAAGAACGAGGATTGGTTGTGCTATGATGTAGATGTAGGTGGTGATTTTTATTTCTCATTTCAATTTATACCACATGAGTAGAGCTATGAAACCCATGATCTTGAGTTAGTAGCAGTAGTATTTTCACTAAATATGTGGTGACAGTACCTGATGGGTGAGAATTTTATCATCTATTTATATTTCAAGAGTGTCAAGTATATCTTATCTTTAAAGAATATTTACTTGAGATATAGATGATGTTTATAGTTCCTCCAAGATTATGAGTTGAAAATTTTATATAATCTTAGTAAAGTAAAAATGGTAGTAGATGTTCTCATTAAGGGATCTAGTTCACAATTACTGAACGAGGCATTTGATCTGTTGTCCTCACTTCAGTTATCCTTTGGTGATGGATATGGAGAATCATATGTCAAGTTAATTGTTCTTACCCCTCTAATTTTGTGTTGATTCAAGGAGGCAAAAAATGGGTATACCAACTGTCATAACCTATGTACTCAGATTTCAACTAATCATTCTTTTGATGAATTTTTTGAAGGTGGAGATCATGTTCTTATTTTTAGAGGATGCACAATGGTACTAGTGAATTTTTGGGAGGAGGTTCTAAGATTTTTCCATAAATATCCTCTAGTATTATATAAATTTGTATAAAAATATGTAATAGGACCTATAATGTTAGTTTTTGTGTCTAGATACGAGGAAGGGATTTGCAATGTTTATCTCACAATGCCTTAGATTTAGAAAGTAAAGGTTGAGCACCAAGTTATGGTGGGTTTAACTCAACCCATTGAGGTGACAGAATAGAAGTGGTATGGGATATCCATATACATTGTGATGGTCCTACCACATACATCCAAGAGACATGATGATATCTGGGTGATCATCAACTAAATTGCCATGTCGGCCCACTTTCTAGCCATTCAAGAGCATAGTTCAGTAGAGAGCTCGGGATGCATCTACATGTAGGAGATTGTACGAATCCATGGTGTCCCCTTGACGATAATTTCTTAATATGATTAATGTCTCACATATCAGTTATTTAAAGGATAAATGAGGCATTTTGGACTCATTTTCCCTTGATCATAGTGTTTCACACCCAAACTAGCAGCCAGGCTGATCAGACCATTCTAGTTCTGGTATACATGTTTCATACATGCATGTTGGACTTTGGCCATATTTGGGAGGACCATAAAAAACTATTGGAGTCTGTATGCAACAAAATATTCCAATCCACCATCAGTTTGAAACTATTCAAGGCTTTTTACGGATAACCCTTCATGTCGCTACTTTGCTAGAATGGCCCACGAGAGTCATCATTTATGGGCCCATAGTTGGTGTGAACCACTACTGAAAATGTAAAGATCATCGAAGAGTATATGGAGACTACACATATCCCTCATAAGTCTTATAAAAACTGATGATAGAAGGATTTCGAGTTCTAGGAGTGTGACCTTGTGTTTGTATGGGTTTCACCTCGGCATGGATTAAGGAGGTTGGGTCGGGGTGGCAAGCTATCTCCAAAAATTATCAACCCTTTACAAATATTTTTTGTTTTGGAATGGTGGAATTCCAATTAGCTCTAACGTCTCAATCTTACTAGGAACATTACTTCTTCTATGATTAATGGATAAGGAGGTTCATGTATGACCATCATACGTTATATACCTGGGCTAGTTGGACATCGAGGATGGAACCATATTTGTCGAATACTTGATGGAGATCAAGGACTGGTGAGATAGGATACTTCCTGGGTGAATAATTCTGTTAGTGAGTATCTGGTGGAAGCATGAGAATCCCCACGAGAGAACCTAGGAGTGGGAGGCTCAGGTATATTCTCATTACCCACATATATTTGTGTAGCCTCTTGTATTAGCTTTTTGGGTACATAAATCCCCAAGTTGTGGAAAATGTAATGACACAGATTTTCCTTGTAGTATGTTTGGATATATTATGGATTATTTTTCAAGACTAGAAATTGAGATGGTTTTCTATTATGAGGCCTAATTCACAATAAAATGTTTAAAATATATTAAATATATTATATATCATGAACGTGCGGTTTTCCTAGAAAATGAAACAAATTCAAAACGGGGGACCATATCTGAAATCTGAGGGAACCATTGAGTTAAAAAATTTGGTTTTACCCTAGATAGTACATAACCTTTCTCGCCATGGGTAATTCGTGTAATATTCATCATGAACATAAAAATAAATAAAATAAATAAATAAAAATTGTTTGCTTCACCAATTCATGTATTGAACTAATTACTTTCTTTTTAAACATGAGTATGGTAGAATTGTAGGGTTAGCCATATAACCCTGCAAAACTTTGGAGAGCCATTAGATATCATTGGATGGATTCTATTCGAAGATGACGAAAGTATTGAAGATCAATGACCTGTCTGGGATGAAATTATAGTATCTCACCAATGATCAGGACGTATCTCTGTTCTTCTTTAGTGATCGATCTCAATTGATGCAGGATGTTTTTTTGATAGGATTATTTCCCCCATTTTTTATTCCTAAGATGAATGAGAATTATTCAACCAACATATTAATCCATGGATTTTTTTTTCTATAATGTATTTATTATTAGGATTTTATTTTCATTATTATTGATTCTTCACTTGTTATTCTAATGAAGATTGATCGAGGATAATAAGAACATTATCTAAGGTTCATTCATCATGTTTTTGGTTAGAAATGTATCCTATAATTCTTCATTCATTGGGGGAATTCATTGTTGGGCCCATGGATTAATATTAACCAACTAATTTATAGATTCACACTAATTTCTTGGTGAAATGATTCAATATTGTATATCAGCATCAGTGGGAAATGAAAGTGGTGTGATGATGGAAGCGATAGTCGATTGGGCAGTGTATGTACTCTATTTTTGTGTTCTTAGATGCATAATGAATAACGTCGTTCGATGTCATTTTCTAAACAAATCGAAGGGATAGATGTTTTTGATCTATGATGGCGTGGATTTTTAGGGTTTGATTAACATTTTTTTAGTGAGTCACATTCCAGATCGATGGCAATGGAGTTTCTAAAGACACATTAGATGGATCTAGGTTATAGAAAATCCCAAAACACATATCATATAACCCCATATTACATAGCGTGTGGCCCCACTCAATAGAGACTATGGTTTCGAGAGAAAGATAAGTATTACACAATGTGTGACCTCTTAATGATATCTTGAAATATAACTCAAAGGGTAAAAATGTCTGACATGAAGTACACAGCCACAAGCATGTCGTATACTCCTACAAGGACATGGTTAGGATAGCATGTACACATGACAAGTTGTGTATTGTTACATGTGTAGAAGAACACACACATCACGCCTTTTACTATTACGTGGACAAGGAAATGAGTAGTTTACACAGGCAGGACCGAGGGTCGAAGGGATATGGCGTGTAACCCTATTACACATCCTGTTCTCCGAGAATGTTGGCCTGGATCCCTTGTTCTATGTATCATGGGAAAAAAATTTACAGTGTGTTTCCAATATTCATTCCCTGATGTTTAATATAGAATCATCATCGATACATAGGATAGCGATTCCTTTAGCATGAGTTCTTTTATGGAGTTGTTGGAATCCTTATTTGTGGCCCTAAATGAGATCTTTTATCATCTTCTTACCCTGGGTGGAGTTATTAGTATCGTCAGGACCAACACTACGTGGGCACCAATCCTATAATTTCTGGGATGGTCCATATTGAGTTATTAAAACACCCTATGGACTAAGGATTGATCCTCATATGTGTATCATATATCTTCATACATCATCGCATACTTCATATAAAAAGACCTGATGAGCCCTACCTCTCTGTTGGACCTCATCCATGGTATCAGACTCATGGAGTGTGATTTCTCGGATGAGTTCAATGTGGCATCTTTGAGTTGGAATACTAGGTTGGAATTATAGTTTTGACTTTACCTTGAGACTTTGTTTCTTTTTTTAGTATATTTGGATATTATTTTTATATTCACTATATACATATACCTATGTAGTGCGGGTTGTTATTCCTTTTTTTATTCTTTGTATTTTTTGGATGTCCTACTGGGTATTGTTATACTTACCCCAGCATAGTATTTTCCCAAACATGTCATGTCTCATGTAGATGATGGACCTTTTGATAGAGTACAAGATAGACTAGGACTAGATAGTGCTTAGTGAGATCGGAAAGGCCAAGGTGTGTTCTTGTGGTATATTGACAGCAGTCCCTATCTTTTCTTTCTGGTTGGACTTATTTTCATACTCTTTTTGGTGGGCCTGTATTTGGACCTATTTACTTTTACATTACTTCTTATCATACTATGGTTGTGGTATTTATATTTATGCAGGCATGGTTGTTTAATTTTTTTTACATTTCTGCACTGTATGGTCTTGGATATGTGTGCTTGTGTACAGGTACTTTAGCTAAGGCCTCCCATGATAGTGATATTCCTACTTAGTGCTTGTCTCAAGCCCCAAACCTATTGAAGGATGGCTTGGGGAGTCACTAAATGGGTCCCTTTGGGATGGCTTGTGACATACATTGTATAGGATCTAAATAATGATATAGATGCTCAATATACAAGAGGGGGTGAATTTTACACTTCAAAAATTTCCTTAAACAAGGAAAGATATAAGTTTAACAAATTTAAACTAAGCAAATTCAGAACACCTCTAACACCAATTAAATATTGGGACAATGTATGAAGTTACAAACTTCTAGTTCTATGCACTTGCTTAAATCTAGAAAATGATTCCTAAAATAGGTTCTGGAAATATGAATCCGGAAATTGAAACTTAACGAATGTTTACAATATAAGATTCTACCTTAAAGCTTATAGAATCTAAATGAATCAGAGTAAAAGTTTAGGGAAATATAAGAATTTTATACTTTCCTTACAATAAGAAATGCAGTGGAAAAAAAGTAGTAAAACTTAATGTAACAAGGTATAAGTCTTTTGACCCAAATATGAGGGTATCCAACAACCTTGGATAAAGGTCCCTTGATTTATACCTTCAAGAAAGTATCTATTACCCACACCAGGGTAAGCCCTCAATATGAAGATAAGAGTCTCTGTCTTGCTATCCCCGCAAGACCTCAACTTCAAGGTAGTTGGAACCTCTGTCTTCCTCAACAAGGTAGCCCGCAACTTCAAGGTGTTGGAACCTCTGTCTTCCTATCCTCGGAAGCCCTCAAATGAAATCACCAACATTCGGAGTCTCACAAAGCAATATGAACGAGCAGTTCAGTACGTACAAAGAATGAAAAGCTTCTCTCTCTAGAAATAAACGTAACAGCGTCTGGTCTCTAGAGTGATCAAATTGTTGTGGAGCTCTTTCAAATGATCTCCTATTTATAGGCTCGGTTGGAATGGTCAGCTCCCTCCTATAACGGTAAAATTTTCCTTAAAATTCATAGGGACCTGTACATGTTTCACTAAACCAACGGTTTTTTAGAAACAGAATAGACGACATCGATTTATAACAAAACATGTGTAACTGAAAGCACGACATCGTTTTACAATGAAACAAGTGTAGGCATAAGAAAAACTAGAATTCGTAATATAAGTAAATAAAAGTTTGGAGTCTAAAAAAAATGAAATTCTAAGTCTATGATAAAAATGATATTCGGATTCTGTTTTAAAGGAATTCAGAACCTGAATTCTATAGAGATCTGGAATCTGACTTTCTAAAGAAATTCGGAGTCTGGTTTCACCAGAGTTCAGAATAAGAACTTACAGTGTTCGGAGTCAAACATGTAGTAGTTCGGATTCAAACTAGTTAAAAGTTCTGAGTTGAACTAATAAAATTTTGGAGTCGAACTAATAAATGTTTGGAGTCGAACTAATAAACGTTCAGAGTCGAAATAATAAAAGTTTGGAGTCGAACTAATAAAAGTTTGGAGTCGAACTAATAAAAGTTCAGAGTCGAACAAATAAAAGTTTGGAGTCGAACTAATAAAAGTTTGGAGTCGAACTTAGTAAAAGTTCAGAGTCCATAATTCAATGTTTGAGCTTTGTTAAAATTCGTATCCAGAATTTGGAGTTGAACATTATCAGAGCTTGTATCCAGAATTCGGAGTGGAACTTCATTACAGTTCACATCCTGAATTCGGAGTGGAACTTCATTACAGTTCACATCTAGAATTCGGAGTGGAACTTCATTACAGTTCACATCCAGAATTCGGATCCTAAAACAGAATGCTTCATAACATAGTATTATATGACTCTACGGTTTTGGGTATCCAATCCAAATTTTATACTTAAGAAAAATATTGCTATGTATAAGGAAATATAGGTTAGGATAAATTTCATTAAGGAAGGAAATTTTCCTTATAGAAGTAAAATATAGATTTTCTTAAGTATAAGGTGTTTGTGATTTTCAAAACAAGATGGAATGGAAAAGTCATAAGGAAAACCTTATTGACTCAACAATCTCCCCCTTTTTGGAAAGAACAAACATCCTTACGAAAAAGAATATAAGGACTTTGAAAATTTTCATTAGACTTTGAAATTAAAACTTATCTCCCTTTGTTCATGGATGATAGTGAATACAACTAACTCCCCCTTAGGCATTGGAAATCTAAGGATTGTATTCTGAATTTCCGGAGTGGAGTTTTTGTTATCATGGGAATGAAATACTTCGTAATGAGAAACTCCCCCTTTCTTTAAGGATATTTCACTTAGAAATTTTTCCTTCTCCATTTTAAATTTTTCTTTCTTCTCTTTTAAGTAGTTCTTTTTTCTTCTCCCCCTTTGTGATTTTCAAAAAAATTAAAGGGAATGGAAAAAAATAAAGTACCTAAAATATTAGTACATAACAAGATAAAACCAACCAAATTTTCATTAGAGTTGAAAAAATTTTACCAGGAAAAACAAATACAACAAAATATCGGAGTGAGTATATTTGTCTTCCTTTTCCTTTGGGATAAACCTTTTCAGCAAGGTTTTGAGCTTCTTCAAATCTCTTTGGTCTTCCTCAGCTTGCCTCTCCAAGGCTTTTATCCTTTCTTCTTGTGCTTTCAAAACTTCTTCCCAAGCCTTCATGGCTTCTTCCTACATCTTCACTAACTCGTCTTGATTTACCAGTATTTTCTCAAGATCAATCCGGAGATCTATATCCCTTATAAAATTTTGAGCAAGTGAGTTAGCCATATCATTCAGTTCCTTCACTTGTTGACTCCGAGAACCATGCTCAACAATCAGCTCATTTTGAAGATTCTTAATCTTTCTATCCTCAGTGTCAAAGGAATCTTTTACCTCATTCTGAAAATTATCATAGCCAGCCATGTCTTCTTCAACATTCTTAGACCACAAAGTTATTTGGCTGCAATAATTCTTGTGTACATCATAATTGATAAGAAAACTTCTATGGTCAGCCTCAATC
This sequence comes from Viscum album, assembly GCA_963277665.1. Lineage (NCBI taxonomy): Eukaryota > Viridiplantae > Streptophyta > Magnoliopsida > Santalales > Viscaceae > Viscum > Viscum album. Next base: position 769,484,964 of record OY728126.1, read on the forward strand.
TTTATACACTTATCCATCACCAGAGATAAGGCTTCTAATTTCTAATTTGAACTATGTTGCATAATCTATCATCTAGATTCTATAGTTGGAAAAATCGGAATAGTGTCTACCAACTTCTTCAAAGATTCTACCACAAAATCATAACCATGAGATGATGACTCCGAATTAGATAACTTTCTTGGATATTTCTCTTCCTCAATATGCACTAACTTCCTTTTAGAAGAAATACCAACTTCTTTTTTCCTAATAATATCTTTTATTGGTGTGTCCATCAGAACATTCTTCCCTTTGTCAGATTTCGGAATGGATTGATCATCTGGGGACTCTTCCTCACTTTTTGATAATTTCACAATCTGGTATTCATCTATTTTCTCCTTTTCTGCTCCTTCCTCAAGAAAATTATTCTCATAATATTCTTACCCATCATACAAAACATTTTCCTTCTCTTCTTCTTGATCATCATCATCCTTCCCAATTTATTTCTCAACTGCCTTTTTCGGAGTGGGTAATTTTTCGGATTCAGCTTTTTCTTGATACTCTTCTACTTGTTTGATCAGATCATCAAGATCATCACTTTCTTCTTCTTCTTCTTCTTATTCTTCGTGAACAACCACTTCCTGTTCTTTTTTAGCAACTTCTTTTTCTACCTCATCAACTACCTCTTTACCCTTGGATTTTTCTAGAGTGACATAGTTATTTGCTGGAGTCTCGGGTAAATAAGGTTGGACATTAAAGGTTTCCAGAATGGGAATTTTCTCAGAGGCTATTTCAATATCTCTCAACCGAGATTGAACAAGCTCAGCTTCATTCACCTTTTTCTTCATCTTTTTCTCTTTATCCTCTTTTTCTAACACATCAGTATTTTTTCCCCTTAAGGTCTTAGCCTCAGCATGGTCCAATATGAACTATGGATCCCCTTATTTACTCTTCTCTTTGTCTTCCCTCCATTTGGATGCCACTTTATCTTTATAAGATTTCCGTTTCTTCGGCTTCGAAGGTGAAGATTGAGTTTCCATAGACTTGGGAGATTTTTCATCAACAACCACTTCCTTAGGCTTCCTTTTCTTAGAATCTTTCTTTACTAGTTCAACCTTCTTGAAATATTTTGGAATGGCCCCAGACTCTCCCTCTGGTAAAGGGTAGAATTCTCCGGATTCAGCAAAAAAACCATCTTCATCCTTTTCAATGTATCATCACTAACGAGCATAAGCTTAAAATTATGAACTTTAGACTTACAAGAAACTTTAAAAGAGTCTAAGAACCAAACTATCAGCTTTGATAGTAAGGCAGGGTACATAATGATTTGAAATATCAAGTTCCCTTCATTTATATTCTTAATTGTAATCAAAACATGCCTCATCAAATTTATCTTCTTTATATTTTCCAGGAAATCTAGGATGTAGATGTCACTCTTCTTCAGATTATCCTTATCACCCCTTCTTGGTACGACAAAAACTTGTACCCACAACTGTAGAATCTGATTATTCGGAGTGAGATGATAAATATTATCAGTCTTAGTGTCTTCGAGTCCAAGACATTTCAATGCCTTCACCTTGTTGAAACTTTCTTGCTCATTCAGAAGCTTATGTGACAAAAACGTAGCTTCCCCTTCGTAGGACAAACCCACCAATCTTGCAGCCTTGGTGTAAGATAATTTCTAAGTCTTACCATAAGACTTGAGGGAAAACATCTATTTCCCATCTTCCTGCTAGAAGGAAACAGACTCATAGAACTCAACAAGCAATTATGTATAAACCGGATCCTATTTTTCTGACTTTGATAAACAAACATCTTCCCTGCCATTCAGTCTGATATTCTTGGATATAAGAGAATCATACTTGTAGAAATCTGGATGCACTAACCTTTCCCTGAAGACTAACCATTTTGAGATTGCCTTTGAGGTAGACATATCTTGAGATGTATCTTCAACAGACATTCGGAGTGGAGAGTTCTGGAAGATTCGGAATGGCTCTGTAATAGATCGGAATGGTCCTTAAGAAGAGAGTCAGGGCTTCGAGACGTGAAAGCTTTGAAAAACCGATGTGGGATAACTCTTAGGGTCCCCTGTATATAGGCGAAGAAGGTGAACTTTGGTATTCCAAGTACCATATAATGGTTGAAAATCCTTTTGATTTGATCTGATGGTTGAAAATATTCCCGCAAGGAAAACTTAACTTCGATCTTTTGAGGTTTTAAGAAAAACATTCAGATTTAAGGAAAAAAACTAGAATCCGAAATTTTTTAAAACTCACAGGAAAATGACAGCAAGAAAAATATGACTATGAAAATTTAAGTAAGGAAATCATACCTTTCGGATTGGCTAGAAATATTGCTTGTAATTGGTAATATTCTTCTTGAATAAAATTAAAAAAAATCATTTCGAAAAATCCTTATTACGAAAGTTCATTACAAAAATTCTCATTACAAAAATTCTCAGTACGAAAATCTCATTATGAAAATTCTTAGTATGAAAATATCAATACGAAAATTCTCAGTATGAAAATCTCATTACAAAAATTCTCAGTATGAAAATCTCATTATGAAAATTCTCAGTATGAAAATCTCATTACGAAAATTCTCGTTACGAAAATCTCATTACTAAAATTCTCAGTACGAAAATCCCATTAGGAAAATTCCCAGTATGAAAATCTCATTACGAATATTCTGTTCCAGAAATTTTCATTACTAGAATATCAGTTCCGGAAATATCCATTCCTAGAATTTCCAAAAAAAACTTGTTACGAAAAATTTTAGTTACATAAGTTTGAAAAAAAACTGACAACAAAACTTTTGATTAAAATAACATGCAAATGTACTCCCCCTATGAAAAGGAGTTTATTACTGTAAGGATAATTGTTTAACAAGAAGTTAATAAAGAAGGATTACCTCATGGTTATCATTCCTAACTTCTGTTTAATGTATTCAAATCTATCGAAGGGTAAGGATTTTGTTAAAATGTCAGCAAGTTGATCTTGCATTCTGATAAACTGTAGAATTATATCTCTTTTGAGTGTGTGATCCCTAAGAAAGTAATGTCTAATAACTATGTTCTTTGCACGAGAGTGATGTGCGTGGTTTTTACTAAGGTCAATGGCACTTGTGTTATCACAAAAAATTTGAGTCTTAGTAAAACTCAAGACATAGTCTATGAGTGTGTGTTGCATCCACAACACTTGAGCACAACATCTTCCAACTACTACATATTCAGCATTAGCAGTGGAGAGTGCTACCGAATATTTCTTCTTGCAGGACCAAGAAAATAATGAATCTCATAGGAAATGACATGTTCTAGATGTACTTTTTCTATCCATTCTACAACAACCAAAGTCAGCATCCGATAATATTTTTAAAATACAATCATTTCCAGAAGTATAAAATAATCCTAGATCCACGGTTCACTTTAAGTAGTGAAAAATTATTTTCACTGCCTTTAAATGAGATTCCTTAGGATTGGATTGATATCTTGAACATAAACATACTGAAAACATTAAGTCTGAATGACTAGCTATCGAGTAAAGTATACTTCCTATCATACCTCGAAAATATGTTTGATCTATTGGTTTCCCAGCTTCATCAAGATCAAGTGAATTTGAGGTACCGAAGGGAGTACTTATACTCTTAGTGTTTTCATATCCATACTTTTTAAGTAGATCTTTAATATACTTATTTTTTAATATATAGGTTCCTTCTGGTTTTTGAGAAATTTGAAAACTGAGGAAATAGTTAAATCACCCATCATACTCATTTCAAACTCAGATTTCATTAGACTTGCAAATGAATCAGTTGATGATTTCTGAGTTGAACCAAATATAATGCCATCAACATAAATTTAAACAATTAAAACATTTTTATTATCTTTATTTATAAAAAGGGTTGGATCTGCATTTCCCTTAACATAGTTATTTTGAAGAAAAAATCTTGTAAGTCTATCATACCAAGCTCGTGGGGCTTGTTTAAGGCCATACAAAGCTTTGGTAAGTCTAAAAACTTGATCAAGATATTTTTTGTCTTTATATCCAGGAGGTTGGTCAACAAAAAATTCCTCTTGAATAGAACTATTAATAAAAGCACATTTCACATCCATTTGAAAAAGTTTAAAATTGAAAAATGCTGCAAAGGCAAGTAAGATACGAATAGATTCAAGTCTATCTACTGGAGCATAGGTTTCTTCATAGTTTATTCCCTCTTGATGATTATAGCCTTTAACAACTAGTCTAGCTTTGTTTCTAACAATGACTCAATTTTCATCACACTTATTTCTAAAGACCCACTTTACTCCAATAATAGAAGTTTCCTTATGTCTTTCAACCAAGGTCCAGACTTTATTCCTTTCGAATTCATTTAGTTCATCTTTCATGCCTTTCATCCAATCATCATCACCTAAAGCTTCACCAGTTCTTTTTGGTTCTAATTGGGAAAGAAATTCTAGATGTTATACTTGATACCTTAAGGAACTTCTAGTCCTTACAGGTTGATTTACTTCACCAATGATACTATCAGTGGGATGATTCTTAAGAAACACCTGGTTTGGATTTTTTAAAACCTGTTCATCAACATAGGGTAGAAAATATTCTAGGGTAAATGTTTCAGGAGTATATTTTGGAACATTTTCCTTATCAGAAGGATATTCAATGAAAGGTTGATAATCAGTTTTTGAAAACACATCCAAGGATGTAGATTGGGATGGTTTAAAGACAAAAGGATCAGACTCATCAAATTTTACATGCAGTGTTTCTTCAACAGTACAAGTGTTTTTATTGAAAACTCTATAAGCCTTAGAAGTTGTGGAGTAGCCTAAGAAAATTCCTTTATCATATTTTGGTGAGAATTTTTGAAGATTATCTTTAGTATTCAGGATGAATACCTTGCAACCAAAAACCTTGAAGTAATAAATTCTAGGTTTTCTACCATTCCATTACTCATAAAGTGTTTTATTAAGAAATGGTCTAATCAAAACACGATTTATAGTATAACAAGAAGTACTTACAGCTTCAGCCCAAAAATGTATAGCTATAGAATATTCACTCAACATGGTTCTAGTTATCCCTTGAAGAATTATATTTCTTCTTTCAACTACACCATTTTGTTGAGGAGTTTTGGGTGCTAAAAAGTTGTGATTAATACCTTTTCTACTACAAAAAGTTTCAAAATTGGAATTTTGAATTTCTCCTCTATGATCACTATGAAGAGTTTTCAATGGAAGGTTTGTCTCATTTTTAACTTGGGCTCTAAAACTATTTAAATAAGGAAAATCTTCAAACTTCTTTGCTAGAAAATAGACCCATGTAAATCTAGTGTAGTCATCAACTAGAACAAACACGTAGTATTTACCTCCAATGCTTCCAGTTTGTGTTGGGCCACAAATATCCATGTGCACCAACTGTAATGCATCAGTTGTTGAGACTTCACCAATTGATTTAAAACTAGATATATGTTTCTTTCCATATTGACAAGGATCACAAACATTAGAAGAATCAAATCTAAGCTCCCGTAGATCCTTAACTAGTTTCTTCTTAGATAGTTTACATAATTTCCTAAGGTTACAGTAACCTAGTATTATGTTCCATAACCAAGAATGATCTTCCATTGCACTTAGGCAAGGTATGTCTTGGCTCCTAAGGTCTTCTATGTTCAAAGTGTAAACATTCTCTTGCCTATGGGCAGAAAGAATAAACTCTTCCTTGAAATTTTGAACAAAACACTTATCATTTCTAAAATTCACAAGGTATCCTTAATAACATAATTGAATTATGCTAATGATATTGTGATTAAGACCCTTAACAAACAATACATTTGAAATCAATGTTTTACCAAGAAGAACAATTTTACCTATACCAATAATTTCTCCCTGAGCATTATCTTCGAAAGTTACTTTTCCTCCTTTCGTCATGAAAATATTTTCAAAATAGCTTTTGTTACCAGTCATATTCCGGGAACATCCACTATCCATGTACCAAGTATTGTTGGTGGTACTCCCTTTATCTTCCTGAAAATAAGAAAAGAATTAGAATTTCGGAATCCAAACTTGTTTGGATCCGAGATTTTCAGATAACAAAATTTTGAGAACCCACATCTTCTTAGAAAAGTAAGCCTTATGAAAACCTAGAGATTGGGTTTGGTTTAAAGAACAACTATTTGCCTTTTGACCACCACATTGAAACTTATTACAATATGGGACACTTTGTGGAACAAAATAATTGTTACTAAAAATTGGTTTTTCATGGGTATAAAAAAATATAGATTTATTTCTTAACGTTCGTATTTGTGAATACATCTTATGAAAATTTTCTTTACCATGGGTAATGTTTGACAAACACTTATTTAATGAAAAAATTTCGGACTTTAGTTTTATAACCAAGTTTTTATCTTCAAACTCGATAGATTTGGAACTAGAGCAAGGCTCGAAAACACTTTTCTTAGAAACTACTTTTTCTGGATCAATAGAAAGTTTATTCTTTTCATAATTCACTTATTCAAGATTTTTTTTAAATTCTTATAAAATAATCATTTTTCCTATCAAGATCTTTAGAAAGATCTGATATTTATTTTGTAATAATCATATTCCTAGAGTTTTCCTTATCAAACTTTTTATTGAGTTTAGAATTCTCATTCTCAAGATGTTCAGTAAACCTGGAAACTTCATCAGAGGTAGGTAAAGTATTCTCTTCATCATAAGAGAATTATTTGATTTGAAGAGTTATAATATTTATTGTCATTAGAATTTAATGAATCATTGTTTAATGATTTAGCATTGTGTACCTTATCCATAAAGCAATGATTGTTAATAGGTAATATGTCTATAAGACCAAGATTCTTTTGTCCTGATGATTCATAATCAGAAGATTGATCTGATGAGTAACCACCACTGGCACTCTAGGTGTCATTGGATTTTAGAACGTTCTTAGATTTTTCTTTGTAATACTTCATTCTGTTCCTTTCAGAATGTCTCTCTTTCCTTTCTTTCTTTTTTAGCAAAGGACAATCTAGTCTAATATGTCCAGCTCTCTTGCATTCATAATAAGTAACTTCTCCATCTTTCCTATCATTCCTTTCGTTTTTCTTATACTTGGATTGGAAATTTCTCTGGCCAGCTATCTTGTTCATCCTTCGAGCATGATTTTCCAACTCATTCTCTATGACTTCACTATCACTAGATTCTGATTGGATAACCACCTTCTTAGACTTGGATCTAGTTACTCTCCCAGGAGTCTTAGATTTTATATGATTTGATGATGTAGTAAAATCAAAAGTACCATTCCCATTTTTTTTCTTGATTTTTTTAGCATCTCTCTTCATTCTTGTTTCATGTTGGAGAAGAGTTCTAAACAGTTTATCTAAGGAAATTTGAGTAACCTTACTGTTCTCATCAATAGTTGTTCTCTTTGATTACCACTCATTGGGCATAATATCTATAATCTTATCCACAAGAGCTTCATCATCCAGACCTTTTTCTCCCATAGATTTTATACTGTTTACAATTTTCATAAACCTCTTTTGAACTTTTCAAATGGGTTCACCATAAGGAAAATTGAAACCATGGTATTTTGCTCTTAGAATAGCTCTTCTTGTCTCTATCACTTTTGATGTACCAAAATGTGTAACTTCAATTTTCTTCCATATATAATTAGCGATTTCACATGATAAAATTTGGATATATATATTCCTAGTAATTGAACAAAGTAGAGTATTGCGTACCTTATAGTTCAATTGATAATCATGCTTTTCTTGATTTGTGAAAGCACTTACTTCCTTATCAGGAATTTTATAACTTCCAGTAAGCATAACAAAGTTATCTACCCCAGTATTGATAACGAAAATCTTCATTATATCTCTCCAATACTCATAATCATTACCATAAAAAATTGGTGGTCTTGTAGGATTTAGGTTGTCGATGGAACCAAAATTTAAACCTGCCATCTTAAAGAAAGTATTTCTACACAAAAACTTGTTAATAACAGAAGTTCGGATTCAAGAAAAAATATTCCTAATCAATGAAAATATAGAAAAATGAAAAAAATGAGCAAGGAAAACTTATATGTGAGTATAAGTATTTCAGAGACCTCCTCTAATACCAATTATAGGATCGAAATAATGATTTAGATGCTCAATATACAAGAGGGGGGTGAATTTTACACTTTAAAAATTTCCTTAAACAAGGAAAGATATGAGTTTAACAAAGATAAACTTAGAAAATTAAAAACACCTCTAACACCAATGAAAGATTGAGACAAATTATGAAGTTACAAACTTCTAGTTCTATGCACTTGCTTAAATATGGAAAATGATTCCAAAAACAGATTCTGGAAATATGAATCCAGAAATTGAAACTTAACCAATGTTTATAATATGATATTCTACCTTAAAGCGCATATAATCTAAATGAATCAGAGTACAAATGTAAGGAAATATAAGAATGTTATACTTTCCTTACAATATGAAATGCAGCGGAAAAATAAGTAGTAAAACGACAAGTAACATGATATAAGTCTATTAACCCAAAGAGGAGGTTATCAAACAACCTTGGATAAAGGTCACTTGATTTATACTTTCAAGAAAGTCTGTCTTACCCACACCAGGGTAAGCCCTCGATATGATGATCGGAGTCTCTGTCTTTCTATCCCCGCAAGCCCTCAACTTCAAGTTAGTTGGAACCTCTATCTTCCTCAGCAAGGAAGCCCTCAACTTCAATGTGTTGGAACCTCTGTCTTCCTATCCCCAGAGTCCCTCGAATGTAATCACCAACATTCGGAGTCGAACGAAGCAATCTGAATGAGCGGTTTAGTACGTACAAATCATAAAAATATTCTCTCTCTAGAAATCACCTTAACAGCTTGTGGTCTCTAGAGTGATCAACTTGTTGGGGAGCTCTTTCAAATGAGCTCCTATTTATAGGCTTGGTTGGAATGGTCGGCTCCCTCCTCCAATGGTCATATTTTCCATATAATTCTGAGGGACCTGTACATGTTTCACTAAACCAACGGTTTTTTAAAAACAGAGTGGACGACATCGTTTTATAACAAAACATGTGTAACAGAAAGAATGACATAATTTTACAATGAAACAAGTGTAAGCGTAAGAAAAACAAGAATTCAGAATGTAAGTTAATAAAAGTTCAGAGTCTAACCAAAATGGAATTCAGAGTCTATGATAAAAAGGATATTCTGATTCTGTTTTAAAGGAATTCGGAACCTGAATTCTATAGAGATCCGAAGTATTAATTTCTAAGGAAATTCAGAGTCTGGTATCACCAGAGTTCAGAATATGAACATAAAATGTTCAGAGTCGAACTTTTAGTAGTTCAGAGTCAAACTAGTTAAAAGTTCAGAGTCGAACTAATAAGAGTTCAGAGTCGAACTAATTAAAGTTCAGATTCAAACTAATAAAAGTTCGGAGTCGAACTAATAAAAGTTCGGAGTCGAACTAATAAAAATTGGGAGTCAAACTAATAAAAGTTCGGAGTCAAACAAATAAAAGTTCGGAGTCGAACTTAGTAAAAGTTCGGACTCCAGAATTCAGAGTTTGAACTTTTTTGGAATTCATATCCATAATTCGGAGTGGAACTTTATCATAGTTCGTATCCAGAATTCGGATTGGAGCATCATTACAGTTCACATCCAGAATTCGGGGTGGAACTTCTTTACAGTTCACATCCAGAATTCAGAGTGGAACTTCAATACAGTTCACATCTAGAATTAGAATCCTAAAACAGAATGCTTTATACCTTAGTATTATATGATTCCATGTTTTTGGGTATCCAATCCGAATTTTATACTTAAGAAAAATATTTCTATGTATAAGGAAATCTAGGTTAGGATAAATTTCCTTAAGTAAAGAAATTTTCCTTATAGAAGTAAAATATAGATTTCCTCAAGTATAAAGTTTTTTTTTATTTTCAAAACAAGAAGGAATGGAAAATTCATAAGCAAAACCTTATTGACTCAACACATCATAGATAGGTAAACTCTTACAAACCCCATAGAATGTCTCTTGATTCCACTGGAAGTCTTATGAAATCTAGACTCAGTATTTTTTCTGACATGAGAGACAAAGTCATATAAAAACTCATGAAATATTATGAAATCATTAAACTTATCTATGTTTTGTATTTATATCTAGAATTGCATAATTTATCCATTCAAATCAGATGTTATATTAATATCTTCAATGTATACTCAAACCATTAAAAACACTTTTTTGAACATAGAAAACCTTATAAAACATCTTAATAATTGTTTCCAAGGACTCTTATATTATATTTACTCTTCTGTGTTCCATAATATAGTTCACAATACATCAAACTTCAGCCTTTAAATTATTTCACTTTCAACATTTATCCAACTGGTGTTTATCACTATAAGAAATAGCCTTCATGATATATCATCATGGGTTGGGTTATCTTTTACATTATCCTCTTCAAATAATCATGTGTAAATCAATGGATGGTTTTTAAAACTTCTCCAAACTATTGTAAACTTCACCAAAATAATTCTATAAGAACTTTTCCTAGAAAAAAGAACCACCTTTACAATATCCTAATTTAGGGTATTCTCTTGTATCACTAAAATATTCCAAATACATTTTCTAATATAATCAACTTTCATCCTTTGCATTCTAAATGAAAAAATCTAACATACATTGACTTTCCTTCACAACTCTAGTGATAACCAATTGATAATAAATACAACATCATCACCATTCATCCATTCAGGTACATCAGAAATCATATCCCAAACACTTTTCTATATCATCCAAAACATTTCAATAAAGATATCATTAACTTTATCTCATACCACATTAAATGTGATAACTTGATAATACTAATCCAAAACACTTTTGGATTGAATCTAAAATAATTTTAGAGAATCTATCAAAGTAAAACTCAATCTTCATTAAATTAACCATAAAGTGTGTCCCATGGCCCTTTATAACCTTGAAAACAAATATGAACCAGTAGATCCATATATTTAATCAAAGAGAAGACTCAAGAAATGCATCAACTCTACTCATCATATAGAGGGATATAACATGATCTTCATCAAATGTGTGTATATCTATAAATATGTTCATTGATCATGTATCATTCTAGCATAAATTCTAAAACATTACCTTTCTCTAAGACATTAAGTGACCATGGGAAAGAATTCATTTTACTCCCATATAGCTAACTCAAATATTCTTGATTTTATGATTATAGACTGACTAATTCAATTAATATATAACACTTTTAATATTTTTGGTTGAGAACATCACATGACCATTATTTGAATAGATAATAACATAATATATATGATATTAGAGAATCTATACACTCTTTGGTCTATCACAATCGAGGTCCTAGATGACATACTATTCATACAAAAGGAAAAATCCCATCTTGATTTAGATAGAACTGATGGCATTATCAACAACATACCCAACCACCCCCAGATTAGCAAAGAAAAAAATGGATTTTATAAAAAATATATCAATGTATGAAGCTTCTTAAGATAGGTATTCACTAATCCCAGGTAATGGGGACTCTTATATAATCCATTAATACCTAGTATGCTGTAGACATAGTGTATGACACACCATGTGGTATACTTAGTTGGTTATCTATCAAAAACATAGCAAATTATCCTTTATTTTTATTCCTCATGAGCATACTCCATATCTAAATTTGAGAATACTACCCATGATTTCCTTCACACTTAATCATATCCTATAATACTCTATGATAAATATCAATAAGGGATATCTCAAATTCATAATTTGAGATTTTATTCATCATTTTATTTCATGAAATGTATATCTATATATATTTATTTATATAGAAAACATGGAAGTAATAAAAATTATAAATTACATTTTATATGATATATTATTTTATTCATAAACACTTTTAAATTTTTTTTAACAAAACTCAACATAAGAACCAGTCTATCACATCATATATGATAAACTGGAAGATCAGTCTTATTTTTGTTTCACTCTTGAGGGTAATGTTAACTTATTACATCTATATGTAATTCCCCCCACATCTCGATGTGACCATATGATAAAAACCACCCTCAAAACTCTTTAGTGAGTAACATTTATAAAGAAAGAATGTTGAAATAATGTTGAAATTTAGGATTCATGTTCCTAATGTTAAACTCCTTTAACATATTCAAACTCTTTAACTTCAAACCATCAAATTCTATGATGTCCACTTCTGTTGGGTACTTAAACTCTTTCCAAGAATAAAATCATCATCATTGGAAACCTATTACATAATTTTTTTTCTTAAAAATAAATAAACTATTTAAATTATTATTTATCATTATATTTAAACTCTTTTAAGATAATGTGAAATCCCCTATGACTTTCAAGACACTTTAATAAATAGTGATATTCACCTTCTACAGTAACTAAATACAACTCTTTAAATTTTTTCTTACCATCACATATACTAAACTCTTTGGGGTATTATATCAGAATCACATTAACATTAGACTAGTATAATATTTAATTTTTTTATCCATGAAATTATTATATTCAAATATACTTTCAGTAGCCTCTTAGAATTTATATTCTATTCAGAATATTATTCTACGATACACGAAATCTTTGTGTTTAAAGACGACACTTAGCACATATTAGTAATCATATTTAACAAATAAACTATTTATTCCCTATAAAATATGGTATTATATTTATTTGGGTTATTTTCCTCTAAAAAAAATACTATATTAAAATATTCCACTAATCGGTGGAAGGATCATCTTCTATATATTATAAAAAACATTATAAACTATTTATATTGGATAGAACATTTTTATTCCCTATATAATTTAAAAAAATATAGAGTCTAAAGAATCATAAATAATGTCTATATAATTAATTATTTTATAATGATCTATGTTGTTATGGGTGGGAAACTTCCAAGGGTATTTTGAGTTTTCATTTGGTGGATGGTATATATTGAGGACTAGGTCTCAAATTGATATTTTAACCCTTTAAATAACCAAAAGAGGAGTTTTTTATGCTACTTCAAGACGGGTAGGTGACCTGAGTCTTTAAAATGACTTTTGGAGGAATTCTAGGATGTTCAACCTGCTGTAGTATCCTAGTAGAATCTTGGGATCATCATCCATCCTATGGCCCCCTACCGGCCAACCACTGAGCCACCAACACACCGGTGGGACTGATGGGTGATTCTAATTGGAAAAATCCCTACCTTTTAACCATAGAACCCCTTTATTACTACACCTTCCCTATTATCCCACAACATCATTTGAACCAAGTTATGAAGGGGGTCCTTTCATAGTGTTTTTGGACCCCTCTCCCTCATTAATTTCATTTTTCAAGTGTCATTCATCGTGGTTGATTCATATGGGTAATTATAACCCCATATTTTCCTTAAACCCTTGTTTATTCTCGCTTCCTTTTACTATAATCCAAATTCAAAAGAAATAGGGATTTTGTCTTGGAATCAGTGCATCGATCTTGACTCAAGTTGTGATTATTGGTGATTGGGATTCGCTGTGGTTAAGGTAGGAAGTCTTTACCATTATACAAATCTTTTGTAAAATTGTATTCCTTGATTTGCATGTGCTTGTGTGTGTTTGTGTCCCTTTAATGCCTAATTTTTTATTTTACCATCAGTGGGTTTGGTTTTTGTTGATATGGTAGGATTGTTAGAGAGAGTGTGTGGGTTGTGTTCCTTGGAATTAGTGAAAATGACCCTCATATTAGGAATGTGTGTATGGTTATCCATACAGACATATGGGATTGGAATGAGATATTCAATCTCAATAAAGGCTAGGTTGGATGATACAGATGATGTGGGGAATCAAGGAGTGAATTTCATTGTGTCTTCATATTGAAATTTTTGGAATAAGGTTGTGTTACAGTGATAATGGTGAAGTTTTATTATTTTGGAATATGGACCGAGAAGGTTTTGTTGGGTTTGAAAATGGCTAGGATAATTTTGATAATTGGAATAGGGTTTTGGGTGGTGAATCCCCTTAGATTTGTTAACATGACCTATGAGTGGTAGATTTGTTTCAGAGTATATGGGTTGAGTTGTTTTCTTTGGTAAACAGACATTGTAGGCATCATTTGAGCTCCAGATGAGCTAAAATGAATTGGGAATATGACATGAGGTCTTGAGTGATATTTAAAAATACTTGATGTATGATGTGAACATGACTATGAGTGAGGTGGTTCATTATGGTAATGATGGAATCCTTCATGATAAATTTTTTGGTCTAGGGTTATAATGGGGTTCTCCCCTTGCATTCTTTGTTTAAACCTATGTTTTACAGGTGTGTGGCCTCCCTTGACAATGTGGGTATGTTCCAGTGTGAATGTTATGCCTCCAAAGAACCTTCTATATAATTCAGTGTATATCTTGAGCCTCTCAATAACCCTCAGGATGGACATGTGAGATTATAGGCCTCCCAAGAACCTTGGGATGGGCTGGTGTGATTGGTTTCTCTCCCTAAAAACTATAAGAATGTTCCAGTTTTTATGTTTTCCCTCCTTTAAATATGTGGGGATGGTTCAGTGTGATGATTAACATTCCTAGCTATAGAGGCATGAGTTGGGGTACTTAAAGATGTTGTGACCTGTGATTAGGTTTGGTCCATGGGTTACATGTACTTATAGTTTCAGATAGATGTTCCTTATGGATATGAGATGAAGCAAGTATGGTCAGGGTTTCTGGTAGCCCACATAGTGCAGGATGACCTTCTGGGTTGTATGATTATTTATTTATTTATTTATTTTCAATAATATCATTTTCTTTTATATATCCAAATTCATTTATTCTATGGATTCATTGGTGGTGTTCTACTAGGTTTGTACTCACACCTTACACATGATGGGTCGGAAAAAGACGGAATGATGGCAAGAGGGGGGGTGAATTGCCTTTTAAAAAATTGATTAAGAAATTAAAATCAGAGTTGAAAGTGCAGCGGAAATAAAGAGGCAATCACACAAGAAATTGTTAACGGAGTTCGGCCAAAAACCCGGCCTACGTCTCCGCTCCCAACTCAACCGTTGAGAGATTCCTACCGCTTGCTTTTCAATGGTTTTAGAAAGAAACCCACTAGGCTTTGAGGTAGCACTAGGACCTATTACAGCTTGCTTTTATTGGTTTAGCAAGAACCCAATGCTTTTAATGGTTAAGCAATAACCCACTAGTCTTTTTACGGGTGAAGACTAGCTCACCGATCTCAAGCCTTTTACAAGGTAAGGCTTGTGAACCTCTTCATACCTTAGTGGTGGTGTGAGAACCCAAAGAAAAGGAGATGAGGAAAGAGTTTGGGGTTTGTAGGCACAAACCCAAATTTAAAGCTCAAAAAGAAATAAACAATAAAACCCGTATTGGAGGAAGACTTGGGCGCCAATTGGATTGGTGGAGCTGATGTAGCGTGCTTCTCCCAAGCTTCTTGATGTGCTCCTTGGATGTGGATGTTGTTGGAGCACTTGAGGTTCCGTTGAGGAAGTCCACCGGAGGTTGGCCAATTGATGGAAAATGAGTATAGTGGCTTTGCAAGTGTTTCGGTTAGTGTCCGGGGCTTCCTCAGCCTTTATTTATAGGCTAGGATCCTTTGGGGAGGCTTCGGAGCCGTTGGAGAGGTCTTCGGAGCCGTTGGAGGCCAAGTGGACAGGCTGGTCAACAGCCCAACGGCTAGTTTGACTGGGCTACCGGCTGGCCGGTACAGTCCCACCGGTTGGCCGGTGCCTTGGATGAGAAGAAGAGTCTTGGTCCAGGCTCCACCGGTCGACCGGTGCAGAGCCACCGGCTGGCCGGTGGCAAGACAGTAGCAAACACTATTTGAGCTGGGTGCCACAGGTCGACCGGTGGCAGAGCCACCGGTCGACCGGTGGGAAGGCAGTAGCTTCCACTGTTTGGTCTGGATGCCACCGGCTGGCCGGTGGTGAAGCCACCGGTCGGCCGGTGGACTGAATTTCAGTCCATTTCTGCCTCTTCCTTGGTCAACTTCTTGGCAATCAAATGCCTATCAACACAAACACTAAACACAATGTTAGATAAAAATGAAAGTGATTGTGATCATGAAAATCAAACAACGAGAGGTTCGAGATGTACAACAATCTCCCCCTATTTTGATGATCACAATCACCAAAACAATCAAAGTAAAATACTGAAATTAAAGACATTCTTAAAGGATAATTTGAAAATAAATCAAAGCATGATAGAGAAGACTCTCCCCCAATCAATCAAGGAATTTCTCCCCCTTTGTGATTATCAAAATAGAATGGGGCATAAAACTTGATTGAGGGAAAGAGTTTGAAAAACGAGATTTTAAATCAATTGAAATTTTGAAAATTGAATTGAAAGTTTTGAATCAAAAATTTTGAAATGAAAAAATGAATAACAGTTTGAATTGAAAGTTTTGAATGAAAATTGAATAGAAAATTTTGAATTGAAAAATTTGAAACCAAGTGTTGAAATTGAAAGTTTGAATCGAAAATTTTGAATTGAAAATTTGAAATGAAAATTTTGAATGAAAATTTTTAAATCACAAAAAGGCTTAAAAGAACCTAACTCCCCCTAAATAATGACAAAAAGTCACCGGGGAGAGGGATTTTGAAAAGAGATAATTTTAGGCCCGGAGAGACTCGCTAAGAGGGATTTTTCAATCCACACTTGCCTTGTAGCGGGTCTTCTTCTATAAAACTCGTCCGAAAAGAAAATAGACTTGGGTTGGCCATACCGGGCGTTTTTGCAATTACATTCATAAATAAGGTGCCCGGATTTTTTGCAATAGTTACAAAATTTAAAACAAGAGCTCCCCCTTACAAAAACAGTTGGAGCATGGGAGGAGGAGGCTTGGTTGGTATAGCCAAGTCCATTGGTGGTTCTAGAAACCCTTTGAGAACCCAATAATTTGGTCAAATTTTTTTCACCTTGGGTGAACTTGGCTAGGGATTCTCTAAGGTCCTTGATGGTTGATTCCATGGAATCAACATTTGGAAAATTTTGGATTTTTAGGGTCAACTCTTCCTTCTCTTTAAGAAGTTGTTCTTTTTCGGAAGAGAGTTTTTTGAAAGACTTTTTTAAAGCAACAAATTTTGAAGAGAGTTCATGAAAACCATTTTCAAGTTGGTCTCTAGCATGTTGGAGTTCTTCATAGGATAGATGATTTAAAGAGTTGGAATTTGAAGAACAAGAGGAGGAGTCGGATGATGAGGAAGATGATACCTCATGATTTGCCATTAGGCATTTATTACCATTGTCGCTCGAGGAGAAAGAAGAGAAGGAGGAGCTATCACTCCAAGTTTTCTTAAAAGCCTTCTTCTTCTTCTTCTTGGCCCTTTTCTTGTGAGGTGGGCAAACGGGCTTGATCTTTTCGTCGGGTTCTTGCTCTTGAGCGGGTTCTTGCTTTTGAGCGGGTTCTTGCTTTGGAGCTTCGCTAGTACCTTCATAGGTTAGTTCTAAAAGCTTCCAAATATCATGAGAAGATGTGCAAGAAGAAATACAATCAAAAACATAACGATCTAACCCACAATGTAGAGCATTCATGGCTTTGCCATCAAGCTCAAAATTTGCAATGTCTATGGGGGTCCATTTAGATTCGTCGAAAGAAGTGAGGGTAAAACCATGCATAACAATTTTAAAAATTGGATAACCAATGCTTGTAAGAAATGTGGTCATGCGGGTTTTCCAAAAAGAATAATCGGTCCCATCAAAAAATGGAGCCCGACCCAATGAGTAGCCCTCGGGGGCGAAAGAGGTAGATGCCATCAAAAAATAGGATCTTTAATTTGAAACCGTTTAGGGAATTATTCAAATACTTGCTCTGATACCAATGATGGGTCGGAAAAAGACGGAATGATGGCAAGAGGGGGGGTGAATTGCCTTTTAAAAAATTGATTAAGAAATTAAAATCAGAGTTGAAAGTGCAGCGGAAATAAAGAGGCAATCACACAAGAAATTGTTAACGGAGTTCGGCCAAAAACCCGGCCTACGTCTCCGCTCCCAACTCAACCGTTGAGAGATTCCTACCGCTTGCTTTTCAATGGTTTTAGCAAGAAACCCACTAGGCTTTGAGGTAGCACTAGGACCTATTACAGCTTGCTTTTATTGGTTTAGCAAGAACCCAATGCTTTTAATGGTTAAGCAATAACCCACTAGTCTTTTTACGGGTGAAGACTAGCTCACCGATCTCAAGCCTTTTACAAGGTAAGGCTTGTGAACCTCTTCATACCTTAGTGGTGGTGTGAGAACCCAAAGAAAAGGAGATGAGGAAAGAGTTTGGGGTTTGTAGGCACAAACCCAAATTTAAAGCTCAAAAAGAAATAAACAATAAAACCCGTATTGGAGGAAGACTTGGGCGCCAATTGGATTGGTGGAGCTGATGTAGCGTGCTTCTCCCAAGCTTCTTGATGTGCTCCTTGGATGTGGATGTTGTTGGAGCACTTGAGGTTCCGTTGAGGAAGTCCACCGGAGGTTGGCCAATTGATGGAAAATGAGTATAGTGGCTTTGCAAGTGTTTCGGTTAGTGTCCGGGGCTTCCTCAGCCTTTATTTATAGGCTAGGATCCTTTGGGGAGGCTTCGGAGCCGTTGGAGAGGTCTTCGGAGCCGTTGGAGGCCAAGTGGACAGGCTGGTCAACAGCCCAACGGCTAGTTTGACTGGGCTACCGGCTGGCCGGTACAGTCCCACCGGTTGGCCGGTGCCTTGGATGAGAAGAAGAGTCTTGGTCCAGGCTCCACCGGTCGACCGGTGCAGAGCCACCGGCTGGCCGGTGGCAAGACAGTAGCAAACACTATTTGAGCTGGGTGCCACAGGTCGACCGGTGGCAGAGCCACCGGTCGACCGGTGGGAAGGCAGTAGCTTCCACTGTTTGGTCTGGATGCCACCGGCTGGCCGGTGGTGAAGCCACCGGTCGGCCGGTGGACTGAATTTCAGTCCATTTCTGCCTCTTCCTTGGTCAACTTCTTGGCAATCAAATGCCTATCAACACAAACACTAAACACAATGTTAGATAAAAATGAAAGTGATTGTGATCATGAAAATCAAACAACGAGAGGTTCGAGATGTACAACAACACAAGTATCTCAGTGCACGTGCAGCATTTGTTTATCAGTTATTCAAATGAGTGATGGAACCCTATTTAGGGAAGTTGTATATGTGAATCAGGTTAGTTGGGGATGATATCAAGATAGAATTCAGGGTCCTTGGATAATTTTTTTTATTTAATATATTTTTTATTTTTGTATATAATTTCCGCTTGTGGGGGTCTTCTTGGCCAGTTTTATGAATTTATTACCATATATTATAGCACAGATTGATATTATTACTATTATTTAACTTATTTCCATTAATTAAATTAACTACTAATATATTATTTCATAATATGATTTTTTTTTATCTGTTACCAAGGGTATAGTATCCCTTTGTTCCCTCGTAGGCCCTCGTTCATAATCAGTAGCCTCTTTTATACAAGGAGGCATGTATGAAGGCACATACCACTTCAGCACGGACCTAATAATTTCAGTTTGGGTTTTAAAAATTCAAATCAAATATTTTTTTTATCTAGATATTTGAGAAATTTTAATAGGATATTAGGCATTATTGGTACTTAGTAATGAACTCATGTATGGGAGTATCTAACCCATATGTGATGGAAGGTGTAAGTTTTCTTTATGGGATTGATGTTCTTATTGTTTATTCTTACTATTTAGTAATTTCATGTTGAGTGATTCACACTTTTTTTGTTTTGATGGTTTTGATGTTTACTATTTACGGGGTTTTTTAGTGGATTGATTGGAAATACTGGTTTAGTTTATGCATCATGTATAGGCACATAGGTTCACAAGTCATGTGCTTAGTTTCTTTTGATTGGTTGAGGATTAATATACTTAAATGTTGATAAAAACATATTTTTTATTTTCCAAAATATATTATTTTTTGGAATTTAATTAATTTAGCCTAATCATGTTATATTTTTTTATACATGATTATGTCTAATATATAGGCGATAATGATATGGACTTGAGCCTTAAGTGGGTAGGTAAGTATTATTTTTTGGGTGTTTCCTTTCCTTTGGTAATGGATTATGTTTTTGAGTTTTCAAAATGTTTTTGAAAATGGGAGTGTTATTTGGTATTAGTTGTTTTAAATTTATGTCAAGGGAATTTGGTTATGAAATTGGTTTTTGAATTCCAAGTGGTTATGAAATTTTTTAATTGGCTAGTTGAAATGTAAATCGGATTTTAAAATGATGTTGGCCTGTTTGGGCTTTGTATTGTGTAAAATTACCATTTTATGGAACCTTTTTAAGCAAATAATATGTTTGGATTTTCTCAAGTGGTTTTTAATGGAAAAATTAGATTTGGATTTCAATTGTTTTCAAATTTTTTAGAAATGGTTTCAAAAAATTTACTTTGAATAGATTTTTGAAATGTGATTCTAAAGGGTGAAAATAGTTTATCACAATGATCTAGGGTTTTTATGAGTCCCAATTGTAAATTTAGAATTAGGTTTTTATTGTGTGTGTGAGAGTCCTTTTGTGGGTCTCTTGTTTTTTGTGCTTGATACATACCATGGATCGATGTAAATATTTATTTTTTTTGCTTTCCCTATGTGGTGGTGCTATATATTTTTGGTTTGATGACTATCTTCCTCAAGGGGATGGGATCGAAGGTAGTGGGTTTTATTGGGTATAATGTTCTTGGTTAGTGATAGACCCTTGTAAGGGTTGGGTTGACTTGTGATATGTCATGTGATGGATGTATGGCTCTCTCTAGAGTGATTTGAGTGGGGTTTTAGAAAAATAATAGTTGTATGATCCTTGATTGAGATGAGTTGTTACGGGTTATCAACCAGATTTGATGATATGTGTCTCCAGGTGTGAGAGTTGGTCTAAAATCAATGTATAATAGTTGTATTTATTTGAGTCCCTCATTATAGTACCAGTGAGTAGGGAATATTTATTCGTTGGCCTCAATAGGAATGTGGGTTGTTTATTCTCCTTTCCTAGGGTTTCAAGTCACTGGGATGTAGTAATGATAGGTGCATGGTGCAACATGTATTGGGTTGTGGATATGATTTTTTGTTAATGTTCGATCATTGTGTTACTGAGAATATTTCTTTATCCGGTGTTTCTTCAGTTTTGTAGATCATGTGCTTAGAAATAAATTATGTTCTTTTAAAGAATCTCTGGAGAATGTTTTGTAGAAATTGTACTGAATAATAGATGAGATGATATGTCCTATATTAGTTTGTCTCATTAAATATGTTCCCATGTTGTGGAAGGTCTAATGGGATGATGCATTAAAAGGTTTTGTGTAGTGATCCAGAAGTTATGGCTTGTGGATTTGGTTTGGAAACTAAGGCTGGGACTTGGAGTGAGGAGGGGGAATTTATTTTTCTTGTAATCATAGACACCATTTGAGGCACAGTGTTCAAATATTTCAATAATAATTGGATTTCTTAGTGAATCATATCAGGATGAATTGTTTCTTGGGTTATAAGATTTTAGGAATCTTGGTTTTTTAGAAGGTCTATTAGAAGATCGAATCTGGTGAGTGGTTGGTTGTGGAATGAGATGTTAATATAATGTTTCATCAAAGGTATTGGATATAGTTAAACATTTATTCTCCAAGTAGTGCCCTCATGAAAAACTGTTGGAGTAGGAATTTAATTATTTTATAGACATCCCTAGGGTGTGTTTGAGAATAAGAGTTTCTAAGTATGTTCTGAGGGTGTGTCAGATCATATATTCATTAGTGATCATTAATGGAGTGTGGAAGTTATGTGGTTCAATCAAGGATGGGACTGTGATGTTGAATTGGGATTCAGGCTTAGTATATGGTGTTAGTGTTGAGAATTTTCAGGATTCTGGGTTGTTAAGGAATCAAGGTTTGGAGCTGACGGTGCATCGGTAGGTGAGGATAAGTTTCTTTGTGAATAGTTGTTCAAAGAAGTACTGATTAGTATTTTTCTTAGAAATGGATACAGTAATATAGAGACTATGCCAGGATTTTAGTTTAGGATATGGTTGATGTGGTCTAATTATTAAACCACGATTTATATAGGAAAGATGATGTGTTTAGGATTACTGTTTGGGGTCATGAAATAGTAGTGTGTTGGGTGTTTAGAAATGAAAACAAAGATTTATAAGAATGTTGTTTTATGAATTTCATAATGGGAGCTAATGGTTGGATATGTTAGGTGAAGAAAAATAAAGAGTTTGTAAGATATTGGTTTTGGAATGAATCCTAGGGTTGATTGCTAGACATGACAGTTAGAAAGGTTGTGGTCTTAAATTTAATTTGTTGGGATTTGAGGATGTTAGAAAATTTGGGATGGTTAGCGTGCTCATGAGTATGGGTGTTCATATGAAGATTGGTTGGGCTCATGCCTATGGATGAGTAAAGGTGCTCTATTCATTTGAGTTTCTGAGTTTTATTAATAAATGAGTGTTGCCTATATATGGGAATTAGAAGTGTTTAATGGATGGAAGCTTATGGAATTGGAATGGGGAGAAATACTTGGTCCATTGGATGGTTTGAAGATGATAGTAGGTAATATTGTTGTGACTCATGGATGTTAGTAGGGCCCATATGTGGGGTCATTAATAATATATCGGGAGTGGTACTATCTAGTGAGGATAATCCAATATATTTGGTGGGATAGAAATATGTAAAGGTCTATGAAGAATAGTAATACATATTGTTCACTTTTTGATCATGTATAAGTCTCTCACAATCAGGCTTAACATAGGAGTTAGATGATGGTCTGAGAGGCTAGTTTGATGAGGGAGACCACTAGAGGCACCCCCTAAGGAAGAGGATTCATTAGTGGGGGGTTTTATTTATTGTCATGTGTCCTTATGAGTTGTAAAATTCAAAATGGAATTTTATTTTTTGTTTAGAGAATGGTTAATTTTGAGGATTAGGTATCTAACATTGTGTTTGGACCTTTGGACACCAAAAAAAGATGTTTTTAAAGGGAATCAAGGCTTGGGTGTCAACCTGAGTCTTTGGAAGAACTAATAGATAAATGTTATGCTAGTTTGGATACTATAAAAGCCACTGGATAGTCGGTGGGCTTTTACTGTCTCACTGGTGGTCTAGAAAGTATCCCAATATGATTCTTTGTGTCACTACACAATTAGTGGTCCCCAACCAGCCTGAGAGTGAAGCACCTGTTGGAAAATGGATAACCAATAGCTCAATGGTGGGGATTTTGGGTGATTTCAAATAGGGTAATCCCATACATTTCACTCAAGTACCCCTTTATTACCCCTCCCATATTTTCTTATAGCCTCTTTCAAATTAGGTGATGAAGGGGGTCCTCTCATGGAAGTTGTGTACCCATCTCAGTAATTTATTGCATATTCCAAGTATCTTTCATTATGGGTTTATTTTTACGGGTAATTACGACATTTATTTTTTTAAAACCCATACTTATTCCTTTTTTTTTACCGAAACCCTAATTTGGAAAATCTAGGGCTTTCATCTTGGAACTGGGGCATCAGGCATGAAATAAGTGATGACATAGGGAAATAACATGATTTATTGGGTGATTTATTTTGTTACATTACATGTGAAGTGAGAATTACCATGGGTAAGGTTTTTCATTTTGGTGATGATGGTGACCTTTATGAGTGAGAAATTGGTTCAGGGTTAGTATAGGGTGTTTCCCCTTACTTGTATTTTTTTGACACTTATGTTGTGCAGTTGTGTGACATACCTTGGAAATGCAGGGATGGTAAAGTGTGAGTATCAGGCCTCCAAAGAACCCTCGGTATGGTCCCGTGTATATTTCAAGCCTCTCAAGATCCATTGGGATGTGATTATGTGAGGTTGGGCCTCCTAAGAACCTTCGGGGTGGGATGGTGTGATTGGTTGGCCTCTCTAGAACCTATGGGGATGGGCTAATGTGCATCTTTGGCATCTCTATAACCAGTGGGGATGGACTAGTGTGATGATTGGACTCCCTGAAAATAAAATTACGAGATGAGGTACTTGACAACATCATGAACTATGATTAGGCACTAATCATGGGCTACATGTACTTATTGTTTCTAATAGGCATTCCTTCGGGCTATGAGGTGACGTGGGTAAGGTCAAGGTTTATAGTTGTATATTTAGCATGCAATGACCTGGTGGTTTGTATTTTAATTTATTTATTTACTTTTCATCATCATATTAACTTTTATATGAAATATTTTATTTATTATATGAACAAATTGGTGGTGTCATGCTAGGTTTACACTACCACCATTCATGGGAATCATGGTGCATGTGAAAATTTTATTATTTAGGTATTGAGATAAGGTATTGGACCCTATTTAGGGAAGTTGTGAAGCTATAGTAGGTTTCTTAGTGGATGTTTTGGGACAAAATTTGTTGTCCTTAAAAAAATTTCTTTTATTTATTTCGCCATTTATTTTTTAGTATACCTACTGCATGTTGGGGTTTTATTTGGAAATTTTATAACATGTATTCCATCTATTATATCATGGATTTATAATCTTATTGTATCTTCGCTTATTTCTATTGATTAATCTGATTAATTTAATGAGATTTTGTACACTAATTTTGGTTATCTTTTACTAAGTTAATAGTCTCCCATGTTCCCCTTAGGCACTCATTTCTAGTCAGAAGACTCTTGTATAAAGGGAGGAATTCATGAGGTCATAGAACACATCTGATATGGACTAGGTTATTCATATTGGGGTGTTGCAGATATTTTTTTTGTTCACATGACTCTTTCTTAATGATCAACATCTCTTATTATATAAGATAAAGAGGTGAAGTTACACATCCACTTCTCAGATTCATCTAAGATTGAAGAATTAAATTACACTCAAATCCGTGATGTAGAAACTATTACATCATCACTTGAATAAAAACTATAAGCTTGGTTAATTATTACCTTCATTTTTTAACTCATATATATTTTTAAAACACTTGTAATGTTACATTTGGTGTCACATACCTTTAAAAACCAAATAATACATTTCTAAAACATTAATACATAGAAAAGAAATTCTATAGAGTTTCCAAAAACCCTATATTAGGCAATCGAATTATATAAAATCATTAATTCACCCTTATATTATGTTTAGTTTTAGTAAAATTGATTCGGTACTTGAAGAAATATCATTGGATTCTCCAACTATTTTTTTCTTCTGGTTTGAACTTTTACCCTCTTGTATTGTCAAAATAGCACTATAACCTTGACATCACATGCCTTGTAAATTTATTATAATTATTTTAAAATATTGGTTATTCCATTGAACTCGTTAATCTTATCATAACAATTCTATAACTAATAGATGAATGAATTTTATATCCATAATAATTCTTAAGAAACATCCAATATCCCCAATTCATTATCATATCCAATAATATTGAATATATTTTTGGAGAATAAAATTATTTAGTTCATTTTTTATCCAATTACATTGAAACTTTTAATGAATCATATTATTCTTTATATGCAACTTGATTCACCTATTGAACAATATTAATACATGGTTACTTAGGAAGGTGTAATTCAAACATATATAACTTCTCTTTACTTAATTTTTTTAGGTTTCTCATTCTAAAGAGTTACATACATTAATATTTTACATCTTAAGGATTAATCTCAAAATTTAGTTTGATGATAGTGATGTTATAATATACAAAAAAATATTTTTTCAAATCAGTATCATGTTTTATTAATATTTTAGGAATTTTATTAAATAGTATACTACTAAAATTATGGTTGTTTTAGAGTTTATCATATCCATTAATAGGGAATGATCTATATTTCATTCATGATTTACACTAGTTTAGAGACATAAATAATGAATGAATATATATAATATAAAACACTTATCAATCATATAATATATGAATCTTGGTTTTTTTATCCAAAAAACTATTTTTATTAACCATCAAGTGAATAAACCCAACTCTATTCCTATGTTATCCTAAACATTAGGGATTTACATCTAAGTGTAACCCAAATAAAACACCAAGAACATTATAATAAAATTAAATCTAGGGTCACCCTGATTTAGCATGACCTACCCAAGGATGATTCGAAATCATATATTAAATTCTATCCTTACACAAGATAATCATATTGAATCCTTCATTAGAAAAATCTATCCAATTGGATGATCTAGGTATTGAAAAGTGAATCTTTTGACGGAATCTAACACATAGTATTTTAAAGGGGATTTAATATCACCATATTATATCATATTATTCCCTTTAATATATGCATACTTCTAATTATTTAGTTTTGGAATCTTATTTGCTCTACCAAATCAATATATTCCATTCATATTGATTTATAACTCTTTACACAACCCACAATTTCTATTACTCACCCAAAAATTAAAACCAAAAATATCTATACATATCCAAAGGGATATCATTCATAATATACATGAACTCTTCTTATTAAGGTATATAGTTTTATGATATTGACAATCTCTTCATAAGTAAGGTTTCAGACACATATAGCTAACCCACACCTTTCTTGAATAAGTCCTAAGTGCCCAGGGCAATGGAAAGTCTATCCCAAAGACACTCTACCCATAAATACATTACTCAAATGAGAATAAAATTGATCATAAGTCAAACACCTAATATTTATAAAATATATCCAAAAACTAAAATCAATCTAATGACATTCACTATAAAAAAGGTCAAGGTAGATGAAAAATAAATATTATGTTGACTACCAAACATATAATATAGGGCATTATGATTTTATAAGTAGTAGTTTATTTCATAAAATAAAAATTCAAAACACTTCATAGAATAAAAAATTTAAAATTATGAATAAAATAATGGAATAACATTCTGATAAATTAAAATTTCATAAATTTAATGTGATATTAAAATATATGTAAAATTCATATACAAAAGATAACTATAAACATTTTATAATTACGATTTATTTATTATGTAAAGTTTCCAAGGATTGTTTAGACACATTGATAGGGGAGTAAATCAGGTGTGACCAATTTTACTGAATTCCTTTTCACCTTTTAATTATAATATATATCACATGTTAAGATGATTGGATCAGGCATCCAATGTAGAAAATAAATGAAACACATCACAGAGTGTTTTTACAAGTTTTGGTATTAATACCTACATCCTTTCCCAGTTTGTTTGACCCCACAACATGGATTTTCCACTATAATATTTTTATCAATTACAATGGTTCAAGAATCAACTAGTTATACACCATATTAATCAATCCTCTAGTTGATTCTAGTTATACCCCTATCAATCAAACTCTTCTTCCTTGGTTGGTTAGACTCCCCAACCATTCGACTGGTTAGACCCCCCCCCCAATCTCTTGAGCCTCTTCAACAACTGGTTAAACCCCACCCCCACCCCACAGTCACAAGGTACATCTTCTTCTTAAATATGATCCATAGATAGGATGATCATTTGATCCTCCTACACGAGCTTGTTGGATCAAACTGGCTTGTGTACACTTCATGTTCCTTTGCACTGATGTTGGAATTTCTCAGATAATTCTAATCCTTGAATATGGTCAGCTGTCTCAGTAAAAAACTTCCCAGGAAAACATTTTTTCTTCTACTAAAGAACCAGCCTCACTTAACACAGGATACTCAGACAAATAAAATCATATGAAATACTGATGATATAACTATCCCGACATTAATCTCAAATCACTATACACTGATTAAGAGATAAAAATTTCATGTTCACTTCAATCTTCATGCATGTAAATAATACATTGCATGGTCTTTTCACTTTGTGAAATAATTCACATACTCATTGTCATCACTCCTTTCATGCAAATTCAATTACACACATTACATTTTTAGGCACTTATCAATTTCTTCTTAACATATAAATAATATGTTTACTTCCAAACCACATGCACATAATTCATATATTATATGAATGGATTTAAAGAATTGGTATTTACAATATACGTTTATTCTTCCTTACGCACACTTCCTTTTTACATATGTGATATACACATCACACACTGATTCTTTCACGCAACAGTTATGCTCTATTTTAAATATATATAAACTCCTTTGCGTGAAATAACAAACTCTCACTTTATAATTCTATTCTTGTATGAAGTATGTGAAAAAATTAGTAACGTTTTTAGTGAAAATCCAAGTGATTCGCAGATAAGACTTTCATGAAGAAAACACTCCATCTCCTTTATAGTGTTCCTATATTCTTTCAATTTATCCAAACACAGTGCATTGTATACGGGCTTCTCATATAGATCACAAAAACAAGATGAATTCACATGTAGAGTATCATTTGTTCTCATATAACTTTGAAAAACATGTTCTACCCGGAAAAAAAATATGCGTTATCACTTTCTTCTTTGAAAACCAGAAAAGTTCACAGTTCTTCAATTTTGTTCAAGAAAATACCAGTAGATATATGCAAAAGATACATGTGTTATATTGGTTTCTTTATGGAAAATTGTTCCTCATGAAGAAACAGTAGTGTACACTGTACATATAAGTTTCCCACCAAATGAATTCCTCTTTGAACTAACAGGAAGTGTGTGGGATCTTCGCTTCATGAACCTGATAGGTTCACCAAACTAAAATTTCATAGGAAAAAAAATCTATCAAACTTACAAAACAGAAAAAATGAATCATGCTTTGGGTATTTATAGGAATCGTACATCATCAAAAAACATTCAAGAATCTTATATATTCATTCAGTTTTTGTCTAATCATACATTCTGTGAAAGATCACTATCATTGTAATAATATCTTTTTATTCATGTTATAGATCATAAGTTAAATATTTGATTAATCAAGCAAACTAATTAAAAAATGATTTCAATCATAACGTAATTTGCAGGCTATTGAAACGATTAATAGAAATCATGGATTGAGCTTTAGAAAAATCCCAATGAATAGAAGGTTCTCGAATCAGCATGGTGAAGAATACAATGGATATGAAAAAACGGATGCCCGAGATGGTATTTTAATTGAATAAAATGATTGTAGAGAATACTAAAACAAATGGATGACCATATGTAATGACTGAGTGATCAGAAAAATTTAATGGAAAGAGTTTTTTAGAACTATAGTAACTCAATAATCTACCTTGTGTCGCCACCTTGCATGCGAGTCCCTGCTTGTGTTGATCATTAATTTTTATCAATGTCCAACCATAATCAAATCGATATGAAAAATAAATATTACTTTTTATATTTATTATACTTTTTATTTCAATCATTATTAAAAAAATTGCTTGAACAAAAATAATCATTGTTATAAACATTGTGTCAACATAACCAACCAATGACACATGTATTCAAAACTTTCAAACAATCTCTACAATCGTATTACTAGGATTCAATGAATTTTCATATTCTTAATTAATTAACAAAAATTTTAACCTCAAAAAATCATTTGGACTCTTTAATATCCCCCTTTGGACTTGTTTTCCATACCCAATTTAAAATAATAGTTGATGGAATATTATCCCCCCATATTGTAAATAAATCCATAGTTAAAAGTATGGCAAGGAATTCTAATTTCCAAAATTCAATTTTTAAGAACACCATCTTCTCTTATGAATCTTACTATCTAATGGACTTATGAGAAGGATAGAGTCACTAATGAATAATCAAAGATCATAAATCAATAAAATCTAGTTCTACTTGAGAAATGTTCTATATTGGAAACAAGAGTGATAAATTTTAACATCAATGATGTCTATAAACTTCCAGCATATGATACCAATCACAGAAACCTGTTATTAGGGTTTGTTCAAATTATTTTCAAAAAATCTCCTCAAGGATGACACGTATGAATTTCATAAAATTTTTAGAATTATTAGATTCATACCTCTATAGAAATTTTTATATTCATATGATTCCAGCTGAGATAGAAATATTTGATAACTTATTTTGTGCTCTCCCTTAAGATATTCACCCAATACTTCTTTATAATGATTGGATTTCTTCAACAATAAATTCCAAATGTATTCTGATATAATTTAAGATGTTTCAAATTGACAACATGATTCTAATAGTCTTATATTATGGACATAATTATAGCTATAAAATATTAATAGCTTTTATAAATTCAGGTCTCCACATAAATATAAGCTTCACCTTCAATTACCTAAATGAAAATAAAAGA
Source organism: Viscum album (assembly GCA_963277665.1). Lineage (NCBI taxonomy): Eukaryota > Viridiplantae > Streptophyta > Magnoliopsida > Santalales > Viscaceae > Viscum > Viscum album. The sequence goes on from OY728126.1 coordinate 769,515,085, forward strand.
CAATATATATGGTAATAAGGTGGTTATTTAGTGCTCCTTAGTTAGAGCTATAGGGATGACAATTTTTTCCCAACCCAACAATCTTCTTATATGAAAAGGTATTCTTCATATATTTTTGTAATGCGATTTCATTTATCTCTTCTGGATCAATTTTTTTAACCTATCCTAATTTTTTTGTCCATCTGATCAAACACTCTTTAAGAACATGATCAGTCTTTACTATGTGTGTAGACTACTTTTTCCAAAATTTGAAGGCACAAATGTTTTTCCATTATTCTTCAATAATTCATTTTGACCAGAACATAATTTCAAACAATTTTTACTTGAATTTCCATAGATTTTTAACCTATCACATACAACTTTAAAATTCCACAAGTTACAACTTTTAAAAACTTTTCAGATTATTCAACAGTAATTTCATTCACCAAATCAATCATGTTGTTTTTCTTCTGAATTGATACTTTCCTTGAATTCAGATTTCTTTCTTCAGTATTAATTTTCTTGGATAATTCATAGTGATTCATGATGTGGCCTTTCTTACCATAATAGAAACATCTTTTCATTGGTGAGACAGTCTTCACATCATTATTCACAAACTTCTTGGTATTTTTTTGTTTAAAAACCTTGTTCTTTTGTTCAAATCCTAAGTTTAACCTATCATCTTCATATCTTACCTGCTTCACTTTCTATTGTTGTATTCTATTCACATAAAAATATTGTTTTTCTATGATTTGTACATACCAGCACTCAAAATAATAGTTAACACTTCTGTTGTAATAATCACAGAAACCTTTAAAGTAATCATATCTTTTATAGATAAATTGATTCTCTTTCTGTGAATTATAATTCTATTGTGAAGTTTTAAATTTATCTTTATCTATGATCCCCCAAAATATTTGAATTCTATAATTTTCATACAATGAAATATTATTCCAACAATTAATTTCCTAATACCCAAACATCCAAGAGCACCAAAAGTAGCCTAAAAATCTGCATTTATTATTCTATAACACATTTTGACTATCTTTGGAATTTTTTGGATTTTGAGTAGAATATTAATTCTTCTATTCTTTCATTGAGGAATAAGAATTTTTCTTTATCCATGTTTTTTAGATATTAAATTTGAATCTACACTAGTCAATAAGACAACATTAGTACACATATTTTTATCAGGATAAAGGGTTACCTTTTTAATGATCCAATAGTAGATTTATCTTTGAATAATCTCATGCTCTTATTTCCACTAGAATCATTATTTTCAGAAATATGACTCTTATTAGATGAGTCCTTGGTAATACTTTATTTCTCATCTACATGGGAATTCTTAACTGGTGTCATTTCTATATTTCTTAGTTTCAATTGTAGTTCAAGACACATTAATTTGTGATAAATCTTCTCATTTTCAATATATTTAATGCTTTATTCCCAATCAATCTTCGCCTTTTGAATCTCGTCATCATGCATCTGATTTTCCTTTAATAAAAAATTGTCACGATCCTTGATTATTTCTGCTATATCAATTAGATGAGCATATTTTACATTTATATATATATATTATGTATCTTTTCAAGTGCATGAATAAATTCTATAAAAACAATTTCAAAAATTTCTTTCTCACAAACATTACTTTCCAATTCTTCAACAGCTCCAGAATATCTATATTTTCAAATATATATTGTTTCTTTTAGATGAGATGGTGGAGAAATGTAGGGATAAGGGTGAAAACCCTAGATTGGGATAGATGGGTCTTTTCCTAAAATTTATGCTTCTTGAAAGAAAATTGAGGATAAGGTGGCTATTGAAGATCGAATTGGCTACAATGATTTGTTCAGTCTATGTGTGAAAAGTAAGTCTGTCAAGTCGGATCCCAACAGTGAAGGATTTAGATATAAAAAAATTCATAGATGTTTCCCATTTTTCGGCCAGCATCTCTTTCTTTGACTGTGATTTGAGCCCATCAGGAAGGATTATCAGGAAGGGTCATATTGTACATGTATTTGAAAATCATGATGTTGTAGAGACGAGTGGTTGAAGCTTTGAAAATTCTAAATTATTACCCGTGTTTTGATTCCAAAATGGGAGAAACCATGAAAGTTTAATGAACTCACTTGTAGGATAGCTGAGATCTTGGGTTTTGATAATTAGAAGATCACTATTACGGGATGTATTTTTTATCATGTTGTATTCCCTAAAGATGATAGAAAATGATCTTCTTGGAGTTTGGGATCAGTTCCTCTTAAACCAAGCCTTATCTACATTCATGAACGGAATCATAATTTTTATCCCAGAACTATCAAGAACACTTATGCCCAATTTTGGATATGATTTTTTTAAACATAGTTGGCTCTACTGGCATCCAAAAATCCTTTGGGATATTTCTTCATATGTTGGTAATCTTATAAGGCTATATAGATAGACAAACAACCCATGTTTTTTGTATTATTCTAGAATTCTTGTCGTGATTGATATGTCTATAACTTTATTGTAATAATTTTTTTCACCACTAGTGATGACATCATTAACCTAGAAATTTTCAATGAAAGAAATCCAAAATTTTATCTAAACTTTATATTTTTGGCCATATGGTCTCTAAATGTAATAGGAACAAGTTGTGTGACAATTGCAATGATAGGGTCATGATGATGCCAGTTATAGAAGGAAGTTTAGAAATGTTGTTGAACCTTCCTTTGGTTCTGTTCCTTTGATTAATAAGGAAGCTCATACTCACAAGGGTAGACTAAATAGTGAACATTATGCTCCAATGGATGTTGCAAAGTATCCAAATGATGTGATTTCCTCTTATATTTCAGATTATTTCCATGCTGATGTTATGATTGGTCATTCCTAGAATGCTCCTCATGTTGTCCCAATCGCTGTTGTGACTTGTCATATATAGGAAATTGTTGTCTCGGGTATGCTTCCTAGACCGGATGCCGGCCATGTCAATATAGCATCACCATATATTAATATCATTGAATTTCTATATGAATATGTCTCTATTTCATCACCATATAAGGATGATGTATATGACTCTGGTCAAGATTTATAGGGCATGACTTTTTCTCTAGAACAAGAAATTTCTCCTCCATCTGATATTCTACCCATGCAAGCTCTCTCTCAAGGGAATGTCATGGTTTCTAGATCTCTGGGTACCATGGATTTTCCTTCATCTAAATAGGTTCCCCTAATACTATAAGCAGGTGATGGCTATAATTTAGGTGATTTTTCACCGGTCTCATCATTAATGATTTCTAGAAGGTAATTACCTGCTAGCACGGTTTTAACCATTATTTATTCATCTGATAGGATCACATATCTAAACATTAAATACACTCATGAAGATAAAAAGGATTCTATCTTATCTGGGAAAGACATTTCTAAACATTCCTCTACTGATATAGTGGCAGATGAATTCGGAGTCTTATATGAAGGTAGAGAAACAAGTTATAATGGTCCTAGTACTAGGCGGTGGTCTTCTTATCAAAGAATATCCACTTCTGGAATTTCCATAGGCTAGGGAACTCTCCCACATTCAAAGCCCTTTGGAATATTATTACGACCAAAAAACCTCTACTAATTGGTATTGAAGAAAAAACAATGAAGTTTGAGAGATGGATGGATTTTGAATGGAGTTTTTTAGGGTACTCCGTTATTTCTAATAATCAATTTGATTCTACCAAAGAGTCCTTGTGGGTTCTCAAGCACCATATAATCATGATTGATTCTTTCTATAATAACCATCATTTGGTGACCCTATCTAGTTTTATTAATAGAAATTTTTTATGTGACTTTTGTATATGCGTTTAATTTATACACAAGACAAAGTTCCCTTTGGAGAAATCTAGTTTCCACCTCTGAGAATATGTCTACCAATTGGATTTTTCTTGGATACTTTGATGATATCTTGAGGCTAGCTAAAAAAACTAATCATAATTTTTGTATATCCTTAAAGAATGAATTATCTTCTTGAATTGATCAATATAGTTTGACTAAAGTCCCTGTCTTTGGAGCCAATTACACCTGGAGTAGGTATACTTCAAATGGGATGAAAGCAAGTAAATTGGATAGATGTTTTTTGCAAGTGAATGAGAGGAATGGTGAATTTGATGTTTCTGGTATAACTATTCCTAGATTACATTCTAATAATAATATCCTATTTTTTGATATCTATTTCAACAAATTAATGTCCTATCCTATACCTTTAAAGTTTAATAATTCCTGGTTGGTCATTTCAGGTTGCTGGAAAATTATATTGGATTCCTGGAAAACTATTTTTTCTGAATCTTTTTGCATATTTTAGCTAGAAATATGAAGATTGTTAAGTCCATATTGACAGAATGGTGTGAGGAATCTTTTTTTCAAACTGGAAAGTAACATCCAAAGGTATGAATATCATCTTTTTATTTTCCAAAAAAATAACATGTCTCAGGATATTCCATCTCTAGAGGAGATACAAGCAGCATCAAAGTTGGGTAACCTCTTGAATCTCAAAGAGAACCTTGATCGTAACTAATTAAACATAAGGTTGCAGAAGGAGGGAGATAGGAACTCACTTTTCATTCATTGCATGCATAGGGAGAAGAAGGATAAAAGGAGTATCACTGCTCTATAGATTGATGGTAATATTTCCAGTTATGAGAATGATATAGAAAATGGTGTGACATTCTATTTTGAGACGTTATACTCAGATAATGGGGAGGATAATTCGTACAATTTTTTTAAAATGATTTGAATCAAGGATTAGGGATACTCAAAATAAAAGGCCAATTAGGGCCCCTAATTAAAATTAAATACATTCAGCTCTCTTCCCCTTAAACTTGGATATAGTTTTGGGTCTTAATGACTACACCAACAAGTTATTTATTATTTTTTTGGACACTATTCTATATGTGGTAATAAATATAGTCAGGGAGTTTTTTTACTTATTCTTTAATGCTATTTAGGATTTATTCCTATTTAATTGGATTAATTCTAAAGAAAGATAATTCTATGGATATTAAAGATTTTAGACCTGTTTCTATTGGAAACATAATACCAAATGTTATTAGAAAAATCATGGATCACATGCTAGGTGATATTTCCAAGGGCTTTATCTCTATCTATCATTTTGGGTTTATCCATGGGAGGAACATACATTATTACCTCTTCATTGAATCTGAATTTGTTAATTTCGTGAAAATGAGGAAAAGGGATGGAAATATGGCTTTAAAGGTCATATTTTGTAATATTTTGATAAAATGAAATGGGGTTTTATTTTTTTAATCCTCAAAATGCATGGGTTCTCACCAAGGTTTATTGGTTTGATTTGTTCCATCTTGAAAAGTTTCATTATTTTTTATTCTGTTTAACTATTCCCTGGGGGATTATTCTAGTGCTCAAGAGGATTCAGATAAGGTTATTCTGTTTTGGGAATTTTATTTTCTATAGATGAGGACAATCTGAGATGGTCCCTTACTGATCATGCCAATATTGTCTTGTATCAGTGGATAATAGTTGGGAGGGACTGATTTTGACCCTCACTTGATTTATTTTTATGATGTTTTAATTTTTTGTAAGGATGATAGAGCCACAATCTCTTACATCAAGATAATTTTTCACTCTATGAAGAGGATTGAGGTCAGGTTATCAGCTGGAAAAAGTCTTTTTTTATGTTTGGAGAAGGAGTGATTATTTCTAAGAAAAATAAGATAGCTCAAAGACTTGGTGTGAAGATAAGATCCTTACACTTTATTTACCTTGTCATTCCCCTTTTCTGGGGTAGTGTGAAATTATGTTATTTAGAGAGTATTTCCTTCAAAATTACTAATCAGTTGTATAATTGGAAATGGAAGACAATGTCTCAGGTAGGTAGTGTTTACTTGGTCAAATCTCTTATCACCTAAATGTTTTTTTGATATTTCTCATTATATAGATGGCCTAGGCACCTGGTTAAGGAGTTGAGTGGCATGATACAAAATTTTATCTGCATTGTTTTTATTCATAAAAATAAGTTGATCGTGGTTTCCTGTAAATATTGAGTTAAGTCTCTGAATGTTGGAAGAATGGGATTTAAATAAATCGGAATTTTTAATGATACTTTGATAAGAAAAATTCACAATGAGGATTTTCTTTATGACTAACTTTTCAATGGAGTTTCTGGTCACCATATTTGCTAATAGGTTTCACCATGGTTATTCTATGTATATTTCCTCCTCTATTTGGTTAGTTGTCAAGCAGGATTATTATGATATTATGGTGCATTAAAAATAGGTGGTTTGTAGGACCTATTATTAAAATTTATGTACCAATCCATGGTTGTCTCAACTTATAAGTGTTGATATTGATATTACTTCATCCCTGAAGACTATCATCATTGCTATGTTACAATGAAACCCAAATATTCATGATATGTTTCCCACTCATATTCGTATGGAGGTAACCAGATATGGTTATTATGACTGTGACACCTTGGTCTGGATGCCTACTCTTGATGGTAAATTTAACACATGTGAATATTATAGAAATCACTATTGTACCTCTCTTGGTATTCCATCATGATTAAAATGTTTTATTAATATTTTAATCTCCACTTCTGATATTCTTCTCATATGGAATCTTTGGAAGTAGAGGATGCCTATTAAGTACCACATCCAGTGCACTGGGCTGTATCTTACTTTGGCTAAACTCTTTTTTGGAATATAGAGGAATCATTTCTTTATCTATTTATGTGTTTCAGGTTCATGCACAGATTTGGAGTTATTTACAAGAATTATTTGGATTCCGCTTCATCTTTCAGTCCATAGAGGTGATTCTTACATCAGTCTGTAACATGGCCTGTAGTAGGAAAGTGCATTCCCTCTTGTTGGAAGTTTCTATTATTGTTTTATCATACTCATATAAGGTAAGGAATGACCTGGTTTTTAATAAAAACAAACCTTGTTTCTATTCTGATGTATTGGATATTCATTATGGAATCATTCTTGCATCTAAACTTCAAACTGGATCAATGAATAATGATGTTTCTGATCTTTTCATTTTGAGGTCACTTGGTGTTCATGGAAGGGAAAAGAAGCCAATAGTGGTAAAATACATCTGATGGATACCACTGAATTCAGTTTGGATAAAGTTTAATGTTTATGGTGTAGCCTCCGGTGCAGTAGGGCCTTCTGGCTTTGGTGACATTTTTCGCACCCATCGGGCCTCGTTAAGGGTTATTTCTTTCATTTCATTGTAAATAGATTTTCAATTAAAGCAGAAATTTGGGCTATGATAAAGGTAATAAGTTATGTTATCCACTTTGGTCAGCATGTTTTATGGCTATAATCATATTCATATGTTGTTGTGAAAATTCTCAAAGGTCGCTCAAGGAATGTACCTTGGAGGATGTTGTCTCCCTGGATTTCCTATCTTCATATTGAATAATCTATTTCATTGGATGTAACTCATGTGTATTGGGATTCCAATTGGGTCAATGATGTTCTTTTTGAGATATTTATTATGGAGATCAATTCCAACTAGTCCTTTTCCTTTCCAGACTACTCTTCTAGTCCTTTATAGGTTGATTGTCATGGTGATTTACGTACCCATCTTTGTAATGCTCTTATATTATGAATTGTTTGGTACTTTTATTTTTTATTAAAAAATTTAGAAGTAGGTTCTCATGCCTTCTAAACCATCTGGCTATATTATTTCATCCTTTTCTTTCAAAAGTCTTGTGAGAGTGTTAGTAACATTAACATTTTTTGTAAATGCTTCTTATATAGGATTTTCCTCTTCTTCTAGCTATAGTTTTTCATCCAAAGTAAATTGAAAACTATATTCACACATGGGGCCACTTCTTTGGGAATTGTTTTCAAATTCTTTTTGATTTTAGAATTGGTCATAAGATCTTCATAGCTTGAACTTGATTCGTCAACTAATTTCACTAAACAACTTACACAATGAGTGCCTTTAGATTCCAGTATATGTTCATTCATCTTTGAATTATTCTTAACATTCTTTTCCACTCTATTCTATCTATTTTTCAATGATTTTATAGAAACATCAACATTTCTAACATCAGAAGTAGATATATGATTTTTTAATTTAATTTCTTTGAATTTTCTTTAAACTCAAATCTGCATTTCATATACTTTTGATATAAACCACTAGAAAAATAGAGTAGATACAATCAGAGGAGGTATATCCCCTGATACCAATTAAAGAGTGCAAGGATCATGTAGTCGTACAAAGATGAGGGTGAATCAGCTGTGACCAATTTTACTAAATTATTTTTCACCTTTTAATTCGACCCTTTGTCTCCTATTTGGATGAGTAGATCATGCGTGCAATGAAAAAAATAAATAAATAAAACACAACACATAGTATTTTTACTAGGTTTGGTACCAAGACCTACATCCTTTCCATGTTTGTTAGACCCTCCAACATGGATTATCCACTGTATTATTTTTATCAATTATAATGGTTTAGGAAGAAACTAGTTATACACCACCGTAATCAATTATCCATTTGATTCTAGTATTACCCCCATCAATTCAACTCTTCTGCCTTAGTTGGTTAGACCCCCCAACCATTCAACGGGTTAATCCCCCAATATCTTGATCCTCTTCAGCAACTTGTTAGATCCCCCAGCCAAAAACTCCTTCTTCTTCTTAAATCTAATCAGCATATAGGATGATCAGTTGATCTTACTCCATGACATTTCTAGATCACACTGTCTTGTGTAAAATTTATGTTCCTTTGAACTGATGTTGGACTTGATTAGATAATTTTTATCCCTAGATATGGGCAGCTATCACAGTACAAAACTTCTTGAGCAAACATTATTTCTTCTATTGAAGACTCAACCTCACCTAACACTAAAAACTCAGACACAGAAATTATTCTGAAATACTGATGATAAAATTGTCCTGGATTTAGTCTCAAAACACTACACACTAATTAAGATATATAAATTTCATATGGACTTCTTCCATTATCATGCATGTAAATAATACACTGCATGGTCTTCTCACTTTGTACAATAATAAAGATACTCACTATCAACACTTCTTACATGAAAATTCAATTACACACACTGACCTTTTGGACACTTCTCAATTTATTCTTAACACTCACATAATATGTATACTTCCATATCACATGCACAAAATGTCTATATTTTATGCATGGATATCATGCATGTGAATTTATAATAAGCATTGATTCTACATTGTGTACATTTCCTTTTCACATAAGTGATATAAACATCACTCAATAATTATTTCATGCAATAGTTATGCTCTTTTTGAGATATATATAAACTCCATTCTGTGAAACAACAAACTCTAAATTAATAATTCTATTCTTTTATATATTATCTGTAAAACATAGTAACATTAGTAGTGAAAACAAAAGTGATTCACAGATATGACTTTCACGAATAAAACACTCCACATAAACTCTGATTTTCCAATAAAGTGTTCCTATCTTATTTCAACTTATCCAAATGCAGTGAATCATATATGGGCTTCTCATATAGATCATGAAATCTAGATGAATTTAGGTATATAATATCATTCTTTCTCATATGACTTTGTGAAATAGGTTCTTCGTGAAAGACAATATGTGGTATCACCTTCTTTTTAATGAACCATAATATTTCATGGTTCATCAAATATGTTTGCGCAAATACCAGTAGATATATGCATAAGATACAGGTGTTATCATGGTTTCTTAGTATAAATATGTTCTTCATGAAGCATCACTAGTGTGCACTAGAAATATAGGTTTCCCATGGAATGACTTCTTCTTCGTGTAAATAGGATTTATTTGGGATCTTCACTTTGTGAACCAGAGCGGTTCATAGAACAAAAATTTCATAGGAAAACTAAATCTCTAAAACTTACATCATAGAAAAAATGAACCTTCTCTTGGGTATTTATAGGCATCGTACATCATCACATAAAATTTGATTATCTTCAAGATTAATTCTGTTTTAGGATAATAAAGCATAATATGAAAGATCACCATCACCATAAATATATTGTTTTCTTATTGTTGCAGATCATAGGATAAATATTTGATTAATCATTAAAACTAATCCGTAAAGTATTTCAATCAGCAAACAGTCTTTTGACTATTGGGAGGATGAATATAAATCAGGGATTGAGCATCAGAAAAATCCCTATCAAATGAAGATTCTCAATTCATCTTGGTGAATAAGACAACGGACAAGAAAAAAGGATGGCCTAGATGGTATGTTAGATGAATCGAGTAATTGAGTAGAATGCTAAAAGAAATGGACTTCCATATGTAATGAAAGAGCGATCAGAAAAATTGAATGGAAATAATTTTTTTAGAACTACAGTAACCTTCTAATCTACCCCATGTTGCCGCCTCATGTGTGAGTCTTTGCTTGTGTTGATCATGAATTTTTGTCAAAGGCCAACCATACTCAAATCAGTATGAAAAATGAATAACAATTTGAATATTTCATTTTATTTTTATTTTTATCATTGTTTTAAACATTGTATCATCACAAACAATAATTGTTGTAAACATTGTGTCAACACAAACAACGAGTGACACATGTTTTCAGAACTTTCACGCAAGCTCTATAATCATCTGATTAGGATTCATTGAGTATTCATTTTCTTAATTAATTGAAAATAATTTCAACCTCATCAAATCATTTTCCCTCTTCATTATCAACATTTCTATAATTTTTGAATAAAAATTCTTTTTATTCACTTCACAATATTAACATTTAATATTATTTATTTAATGGAATTTCAAATTAAGTATACGAGATATTTACTAAATTGTAAACATTTTATAATTAAATCTTTATTATATAAACTATTTACATAATCTATATATCACATGCTTAACATCATATAATTTTTTAGTTAAATCATTCATCAAAAAACTTTTTATGAGGTTTAAATAATTTTGTAATAAGGTTCTTTTAATTTTGAACATTTCAAATTAATAGTTATGAATAGTTCATAATTTTCTTAAATATAAACATTTTATATTATGCCTTATTTTCATAATTTGTAAATTTTTTATAAATTAACCGATTGTATTACTAAATAGACAATTTGTTTATAAAACATAAGGCATGAAATATAATTTTTTAAAAAGTTATTTAATATTATATTTTATGGTTAATGGAATATTTATCAATAAATTTTTCATATACATATATGAATTAATTTTAAATTAATTAATTAATAAACACTTTAAATAAACAAATAATCCCTAAACACTACTTTTCAATTATTTATAGACAGTTTATAAATAATATATTTAATTTATAATTGAAAATAAATTAAATATATATATATATATTATTCTATGATTTATCTCATATATATTTTCTTTTAATGTTATGTAAATATTTATCAATAAATTTTTCATAAATATTTATTAATAAATTATAAATTAAATAATTAATAAATAATTTATGAATTAATAAATATTCTATAATACCCCGTTTCCATTAGTTATAAATTATTTATAAATAATTAATTCAATTCCTAATTGAAAATAATGAAAATAAAAATAATATTATATTCTATGATTTATCTCATATTATATTATATGTGATGGTTTTACTATGTTATCAAGAATATTTTGTGACTGATAATATAGATTCTTTATACAATAGCAAATATAATATTGAATGATATGTGTCATATCATTTTAATAATATGATGCACTATTTTGAAAAACATGCAACACCAATTGTATTTTATGGTACAGATCAGTCATACACTGTGGCCAGAATGAAATATTCATAGATCATACATTCTGATATAAAACTAAAGAAAAAATATATAAGTCATATTTTATGAATATTAAGTGAAATGTAATACTATTTTAATAAACTTAACTTTTCATAGTTTTTCACGAATCAAACAACATGGGATGCCTATAATACCACTGATTAAAATATATTCATAGACGAATGATTAATATAATGGTAGAAACACATGGAAAACTAAAATCCCATAAAACACCTTGTGTTTAAAACTAAAAAAACACTATAAATGAACAAATATTGAACCAACATCCATATATCAAAGAGAAATAGTATCACCTTCATCTATACTTGATGAATATCACAAGTGAGGAATAATCATCCCCCATCCTGGTGTATCCATGGGATAACTATATTGCATATGGAACATGAAGGTTTCTACATCATTCATGGTGTGTTATCTCCTCAAAATGATAAGGAAGAATAAGGCATAGCTTTTGGGGGTAATGGAGTTCAACATATATTTCTTTTAAGCATCACACCCCACCTCTATCTCATGGAATTGGTATTTATACATCCCTTAGAAAACTCCTCCATGATAAATGAATTAATTTTCGTGTTATAACATAAGAGTTAAAGCTTTATCAATGTCATACATTGTATGCATGAAATATCCCTCATGTTACAAATCATGTAATGCTTCCATAAATGAAATCTACCATACGTATATTGATTTGAAAGTTACCTCTTACCATCTGGTTCTCTAAAGAATATAACAACATAGATAAATGAATCATAACATATAATTCATAGAAAATAAATTGGTATTTAATCTCCTTAGATAATTAATTTTACACCCTAACCAAAGGTTATTATTATATGGGGTTTGTATGTGTTTTGGCATGGTTTCTACAAACTAAGAAGTATGATACCCTCTTAATCATACATTTTTCCCTATTAGAAGTTGCATAGAAACCCATTTTATGCCATATTATCTCCTTATAATCATATAATACATTTCAATCCATATATACATAAAAATCTCTTTTTGGAGTATGAATCATAATCTTGGATTTATGTATATCATACTATATGATTTAACATATATCTTATATATATAATCTTTAGGGAATATTCCCTTAAAACAACAAGGAAGAATCAACCATAGAAATCCATCCCCCTCTATGTGTAGGGTGTGAGAACTAAATTTTAGAAGGGAACCAATAATGAGGTTCTTATGATATTCCATAATATATAGGGTTTATATTAATTGAAAATACACAAACATCACACAAGCATACATGTTAGGATGTCATGTACTAACCTGGACACCACAACACCTGACCTCACTGGTTCCAACCATTTTATGTTTAATAAGTCATCTCATACCCCAAATACATCCAAAAATATGATTATTACCTTATCTCTCAAGGCATGGTCTCACATCAAGTTTGTTGTCAAGTTCTATATAAATTCTCACAACACATCCTCTCAATTAAGGGTGGTCACACATCATTATCTTGGTGTCAACCCTCATACTCATGGCAGCCTCAATACCCACAATCCCATGCCAAGACATAATAACCCACCATCCTCTAACTTGGGACATGGTTCCACAATCACATCACATAACATGTTCTATGCTCTTCTTTATATCCCCCCCCCACTTAGGGTGATATCTCATAACCATATTGTACCTGAACACCCTCTTGCACAAGGAAACCAAGCTATCACCTTCTCTATTAGGATTAGTTCTCAAAAATACAATAATGAACAATACCCTCTCACTCAGGGCTATCCATTCAAATAATATCTTACTCAGGGTGAGGCCACATATCATGTTTAATCATAAAATATATTATCATAATCAGGGCATATGAATGAAATGAAATGTTGGAAAAATAGCCCATGCCTTGTCCCTAAATACCCACTAAACTACAACTAGCCCTCTATAAGAGAATATCCCACAACATGTCTCTCTATCAACTACCTTAACTCGTGACACTATACTCAGCCATCACATACATTCTCCGAGATACATGAAATCCTATGAGGATATCAAGGCCCTATTGCCACCATCCATCTATAATAAATCTCACCAATGACACTCTAACATACCCATGAACAACATCCCCCTTGGAAATAACCCTACCAGTAAGGCCATAAGAAACCAACTTAATCAACCCAATGCATATCTTGAAAACTCGTGAAGGCATTATATGACATACTATTTTTGATGCTTCTTTCCATCATAGAATCTAACAACTGAAAAAGGGAAATACCTTAACACAATGTGATTCATCATTTGAAGAAACATCAAAAATTGACAAAGGCATAGACAGGGATTTGTTTACACTTGGGTTGCGCATGTTTTATCATGTTCGTGCATGTATGCATGTGCGCCTCATATTGGTGACACAGGTGACTTGCACGCCCTAATTTATTTTCACCCAAGGTCTTGATAGGCCTATAAATACCCCTTGTGGGCCCCCCATTTCAAGGATGAAAAATCCAGAAAATCATATTTGAGCTCCCAGTGCCCTAGTATCTTCTCAAATCCTTCTGAACACTTCTATGGTAATTTCTTACCTATAATGGAAGGTCTAATGGGAGGGAACAAGGCCTAACTACTGAAATTCATCAACACCTGTGCACCTAAATGTCTAACCCTTTAGGGAATTTAAGACACTTGCGCGCAGCTTTATCCGTTCAACATAAATTGTGCGCCACTCGTTTAAATATCTTTAGAGATAACACTAAGGGCTTGTGCCAAGATTTTCCCAAGTTTTAACCTATGGGATGACCGTCGCATAGATGTACCTGTGTCGCACAGGTATACCTACGCGACCATGACCTGTGCGCCCAAACAGGACCTATGTGCATGCCTTCTTTTGGGTGGCCCCCCTATCCATTCATCTCTTTTCTTCAAATCCACCTCTCCTCTTCAAGATTTATCATTCATAATCCTCTTCAAATCCATTTATGGCATGATTACATGGTTGGATTCCTTATCTGAAAGGAATTCTGTGGAACATCTATCAAAAACTAGTGATTTACATATATTTATGTCATTAATGTTAGAGATTTCATTCATTCAACCTCATCCTTTAAGAGGAGAAGATCTTTAATTTGGGCATCCTCTTTAGGAGTAAGACCCAAGTCCCCTATTCATGGGAATACTTTTCAAGAGTAATCCCCATTCCATGTTCCCAAATATGGGCATCCTTCTTAGGAGTAAGCTCCAAATCCCAAATCCCTTAATTTTGGGGCTCCTCTTTAGGAGTATGCCCCAGTTATAAAGTCACTTAACCTGGGCTTCCTTCTTAGAAATAATCCCCAGTCATAATTTCTCTTAACCAGTCTTAAATTATTTTGATTTGGGATTCCATATCAGGAATAAAACCCAATCACAAGTCCCCTCCTAATTTGGGCATCCTCTTCAGGAGTAAGCACTATGTTAGAGTATCCAAATCTCTATAAAGCACATATACCATTATGGACCTTTTTCCCAGACTTCTTATCTAAAGTAAGTCCTGATCTTTATCTATTTGGGAAATCATACATATATAAGCCCCATATCATTCCTTGTGACCACATCTTTTGTGGCTCAAATTGTCAGGTTTACTAATACCTCTTGTTCCTCACACCGAGCATGACTCACGTGAGCTTATAGTGTACAAGAAACCATGACACATCTCTTTGGGCCATTAATCATATGTAAGCCCCACAATTCCCAACTGAATTTTGTGGACTTTGATCTCTACCTTTAAAGTGGAGTACGTAGGATGCCTTTTGAGGTTCAAGCCCATCACCCATTAATTTTCATCGGTCCCATATGACGTTAAACTATATATTAATTCCTAAACTACATGGGTTCTGATTCCTTTTCGTACAAGGATACATAGGTAGCCCATCTGTGGGTATGATCCCAACTCTGAAATACCCCATGTCTTTCTGAACGACAATAAACTTCAAGTGCCCCACTAACTGGATTTAAAACCAGTATGGTTAGCATAATGACCAAGAGATCTTTATATAATGTGTTAAAGGATACCATTGACTAATAATCTCTAAAAAATACAGATGATTTTCTGTTGATGAAGAACCTAAAATACATATAAAAGATTCTCTAAATCTCATACAAATTAATCATTGATTGTCAGATCTTAAGGAAATATCATTTTCATACATGGTAGTGTAATAAGGATTCACGAACATTACTTAAATCTATAAAGAGAGTCCTCGAGTAGATAATAATTCCCCTCAAAAAGGTGTTATGAGTCTGACCTCCCATAATCTCGACCAATGCAAATTCTTAAGCCTCATCGGTCCACAACTAATGAGTACCTACCTTTGGAAAGTAGGTCCAAATGGATATAGAATCATTAGATGTTTCCTGTTTAACGAATAAACCCATTAGAAAATGATTGGAATGATTGAACCTTAAATAAACAAGGTCATCCCCATTTCCAGAGGAAAAAAAATGGTGAACCCGACTGGAATCCTTAACCAAGTTAAAATGATGTTTTACTTATTTGTTAGGACCCTATTTAAACTCAATGAGAGGGCCAACAAAACAATCAATAACATATGTGCTCATCCAAAAGATATAGTGGCTAAAATTATCTTGATTATGTCTGTTATATCAAATAGGAACTCTTTTCTAAGACCCTCTGTGTTACAGAAATGGCTTCTCTAAAGTTCACACCTTGAATGCCACTACTGTGAATACCTCTTCTGCTACTCCTGCGGAATCATCGTCCGCTCTGAGGATGACATCACCTACTCAGCGTCTTCAACGCTAGGTATCAAATTAACTGGTTAAGGAATACCATCGACACGGTACCATTCTGACTCTAGAGGCCGCTCGAAAATCCCTCCAAGTCAATAATTCACCCTGGTCGTCTAGACAGTGATGACCAGTGATCAAGAAGCAAGAGGTTCCAACCATCGTTTCCAACTGTTTCGGGTTATTATCCCCATAACGCAATCACAATTCCCTCTCATATTTTTGTGAGGTGAATGATAATGTCACTCAAGACTTTAACTCAGGGAAATATGAGTCCTTCCCGAGGGCTCCCACCAACAATCATCGCCAGAATCATGTGGTAGTGCACCCTCAACATGATGAGGGTGTCATCTCTAGGTGTTTGGCTCAGGTTCCTAGAACCCGAGAAAGTAAGACAAACCACCAGAGGTGAAGACTAGTTAACAGGGAGTATGTTCTTATCTCTTCCATTTCTAGAGAATTCCACCAACATAAATTGGTGGCATGCAATCAGCGGGAACACACACCTGTCCGTTTTAATTCCGCTGTCCAGCAGACTTGTCTGGCAGCAACACGCCATTCCAATCTGGCAGTTCCGGCGGAGTACTATAGACAGGAACATACACCTATTTATAAATCATCATCTATTTAGCAGGCTCGTCTAACTACATACGATAAAGCCCTCCATCCCAATGTGTTGACAACTGGTAAACAGGTACATACACCTGCTTACACTCATCAATCCTGCCAGTAGTCTCGTCTTCCAGTATTAAAGGAAGTTCATCAACCACATTCGGAGGAGTTCAATCAGAAGGCACATACACCTGCTATTATTGATCAAGCCTACCAACAGTATTGTTTGGTAGCACTCGGATAAGTAAATTGGAAATCCCCAATGACAAACAGGAGGTAGACTCAACTCTCTTCCCCCACACATGAGTACTGTCAGAACTCACTGACAGGAAAATGAGGACAAGAGCAGGAACACACACTTACTCCAAGCACGAAATGGACATATATCCTTGTTCCAGCAGTAGAAGTCACCAAACACATTATAAAAATGGTGAAGAAGCAGAAGAAAATCCCTGATCATATTCTGGATGCCTGCCAGGATATTATAACAGCTTCAGCAGCATCACAGGGAAAGAAATTCAAATCTATCCCTACCAGTGGAGTGAAACATCAACAGTTCACTTCAGAACAGATACACACCTATGTTCCAGTCCAAGTGGGTTGTGGGGAATACTCACCCATATCATATGGACAACCAAGTCAGGTACATACACCTGATTTGAGTGGAGATAATTAGCCTAACCTGACTATTTCTCCTAAGCAGGAACATACACCAGCCCTTAATAACCACTTTCGTCAAAATGTGGTTCCCAAAGTGAGTAAGAAGGCATCTATGAAAAAGACCCATCTAGCACAGTCAAGAAATCAAGGGCCAATCTATAATAAGGCATTACTCGATGCTGGAGTTCTTGATGCACTCAGACAATTATTTGATGCAACTCAAGATTCTACTCTCTCAGTTCCCAAAAGTGGGAACATTAATTTCGAAGGTCTGCATCAAAAACATTCTCATGAAGGCTTGCTTCATGACAGTTCGGTCGATCTTGAAGTATCATATTCAGATGGGAGCCACGATAACCCTCTATGTGGCCAGAAGACTAAGGAGCAAAAGATTTCGTCTTTTACTGTAACCCACCATGGTGGTCCTCCCCATGACGATGAATTTAGCTGCGAAAGTCCTCTCAATAGTAGTAATTCACATTTCTTGGAAAATCCTCTAATGGATAATGTAGTGACGGGGAAGCCCTCTTATCTTGAGGCACTTGAAAATGTGAAACCTGGCATGTCTGATGCTTTAACACTGGCAGGTGAAATAATTTCTCAACCAGAAGATAGCCCGGGGTATAGGTCATTCTCCGAACCATACTTGAGTCATGCATCTTCTAATTTGGTAAATTAATTCTCTACCAATATCATTTAATCTAATGAAGAAAAAAAGAAGAACAATATTTGGTCTAATCAGGTAGAAGAATCTTCATCGAATGATAAAGAGGAAATGTTGGATATGAGAAAACAACTGACAAAAGGTGATGTACCAGTCATGTTTTTGCCTTTGGATGACTCTCAATATGACATTCCAGAGATGTTGACAGAAGATTGTATTCACAATATTCGTCTCAACATGTGGAAAAGTCTTTGTCAATTGAAAAAGAAAATATTATCTTATGATGAATATGAAGATCATGTCAAGATAATAGAAGGGTTACAACACCAAATTGATTTGGCCTCTCTCTCAGTTTCTCGATATCTGATGGATGAAAAGAAGCATAGAGCCCTTTAGCGTTCATGCATTGGTGCACTAATAAGGTTGCGCTAGTTAATTGCCAATGCCCCATATGGTATTCATATTATGGGATGGGGTGTTCATGGATCACTACATTTCACTATACTCTCTAGTCAACAATGCCCTCCGAAAGTGGTCTCATGAAATGTTATTGCCCACGGCCAGACATAGCCAATTGGTTTTGTTTGTAATAAAAGGATTGCTCAAGAACAGGCCTCGACTAGTTCTTCTCAAAATCAAGAATATGGAGAACAAGTTGTCGAATTACTCTTGCATCAAGAAAATAAGAATATCGAACAGGCTTCTCGTTTAGAGCGGTCTCATCATCAAGTGACAGAAGTATGAGAAATCATCCAATGTTCATTTGAAGTAGGTGATTTGAGTGGATGTAGGTTGATGCATCCAGCTAATTTCCAGACTAAAGTCCGCAAGATCAGGAGAGATTTTAAGAAAGTATCAGATATAGAAACTCAAGAGCCACCCCAACTTACCAGACTGAGGACTCTTTTAACCCAACCCTCAGAATCAAAAAATAGGATTCGAGGAGTTGAGCAGTAACAGTAGGAACAACCCCAGTCAATAGGACTGGGGGATTTTTCAAATCCTTAATCTCTTCCTCAGAGAAATTCAGTCTTCTCTTGATTAGGGAAGAAGACCCAAGAGAAACGAAAAGCCGAATTATCAGGAGACTCCCTCCAAATTATGGTTCGTCAAGAAGTTCCTTAGGGATAAAATCAACGAAAGGCAGTGTCTCATCAGGGACATGGAAGAAGACAATATCACAGAAATTCCGATAGAAGAGATGAAATGCCTTATGCATCAATAATGTCATCAATTCCATTGTTGTTGATCCTCCAGAACATGAGGCTCATTCAGAAGGATCAGATGAGGAAGTTCCTTCTCAAGAGGTTGTGCACACAGAGGCAAATGAAGAAGTTGTGCATACCCGGAATCAAAGGCTTACCCAGAATTTAGGCATTCTTTCCAGTAATAAACATCCCCCTCTCTGAAAGGCGTCCAACAAGGGGAAAGGAAAGAATCAGGCTACATTCCACCCTTCCTCTAAAAAAGGACAATCTCTCTCACTAGATCAAAGTTTTTCACAACAAGAGGAGGAAATGGAGGAATTAAGGTGGTTGAATGCAGAACTAATTCAAAATAGTCTTCCTCCTAAGAATGCTGGAGTCAGTCAGTCAAGGGAATTTGTTGCAGAGACTGAGATAGATAAATAATATCCTCTTTTACTAGCACACCCTCACAGGTCTAATCTTATGGGTTATACACAACAACAATAGGAAATACTACCATCAGTGGCAGTCCCGGTCTCCACACCTATCCAAGCTCTAGTTATTGCACCTGCATAGGTCCAAGCTCAATCGGATGTTTCTCAATAGTTAATTACTACGATTGAGTCATTAACAGCTCGGTTAGAAGCTATGGAAGGAATGTGTGCACCGGTTC
Source organism: Viscum album (assembly GCA_963277665.1). Classification (NCBI taxonomy): domain Eukaryota; kingdom Viridiplantae; phylum Streptophyta; class Magnoliopsida; order Santalales; family Viscaceae; genus Viscum; species Viscum album. The sequence continues at coordinate 769,535,395 of OY728126.1, forward strand.
AATAGGAGAAGAGAGCTTACCCTAAATGGGTAGATGCAATTCCTCCCCCATCAAATTTTCCAAGTACCACATTCCCAATAATTAATGGTTTAGGAGACCCTAAGAAACATTGAACACATTTTGTTTCTCATTGAAATCCCATGATGGTTACCCCTCGGCAACAAGAAGCAGTTAAGCTCAGGTGTTTTTTACAGTAATTACAAGGGCCTACTTTTTTCTGGTATACAAGCTTGTAATCCCGATCAATTATTGGGTGGGGGGATCTTCGTCAACAATTCCTTCTTCAATTTAGCTAATCTTTTCCAAAGACAACAGTTTTTGATCTTACAAATTGTATGCAAAGGGATAATGAAAGGGTTTCAGATTTCATTACTCACTGGAAGGGGTTAACATATTCCCTGAGTTTAGCACTCTCTCAAAAAGAGTTGTTGCCAATTTGTGTGGAAAATATGCATGATGAATTACGCACTCCGTTGATCCCTTTGAAATACACAGGAGGGTTTCGATACCTTACTTTAATCACTCAACAGATTGAATACTATCTTATAAATACTAATGATAAAGCTCGTGTAATTCCATCAGCTCCAGGAAGGAGAATGGATAAATCATAGAATACTACAGTTATGCTTAAACAAGCACTTGTACCTTCTTCTAATTCAAGGCCTTCATCTTCTTGAAGGGATCCACCTCCTGAGCATCAACAACATTGGCCGTTTCGTCAAGATGATCAAAGATATCAAAGACGAAAACAATTTTTGTATTTAAAAAGAAAAATTTACTCTTTCCAAAATAAACAAGTTCCTGGTTACTTCATTTTGGCTCTGGAAAATAATTTGGTTCAATTGCCAAGGAACAAAAGTCCGAACAAGGAAGGAGATGAAGACCATCCCAATTATTACCCATTTCATCAGATGTTGGGGAATCCCATTCAAGAGTGTTTTGTCTTCAAATACCTCCTGCAAAAGATGGTGTACTCGGGACAAGTCAAACTGAAAGGTTATTTAGCTTAGGTAGCATGTTTTACTGCTACAAATCAAGAGGAAGAAGGTGAGTGGAAATAAGTCAAAAACAAAAATGCACAGAAACATGATGATTGGATGGTCAAAAAAAATGATCAACAGAACTCATGCCATTTTGCGAATGCTATTGAAGAAACCACTTTGGTCTCCTTCCATGAATTCCACAACAAAACCCTCTTCATCAGAGGGAAAATCCTCAAAGAAATTGAATAAGTAAAAGAAAGAGGAATAATCAGAAGAAGTTGAGATCGTGTCAAAGACCATGTTGTATTTGACTTTGGAAGATTTTATGACATCTACTTCAAAGCCATGGGCACCGCCCCGCCAAATGGCACAGCCTAAACGGGCTAATCAGGACAAATCTTCATCGGATGAAGAGTTGAAATTTGGTTCTGTTAATATGATTCATTTAAAAGATACTTATGCCAGTCACAGCTACGATCTTGATGAGCCTGAGTTCCCTGTATCAAACAGAGGAAATAGAGGGAGTTCCAGAGGTCTGGGATACAGAAGAAAACATGGATATCCCAGAAACCACTATTCCAATTCTACCCCTGCTAGAACTGTGTATGTAGTAGAAACTCATGGCAGAACCCTTAAGCGGGCTCAACAAGAACAATAAAATTCTTCCACAAATAGCAGATTCAATCTTGGTACAGTTATTGTGGAGGATCAGTTAGATGTTCCACCTTCTTCCTCTCAGAAAGTAAATAGACCTATTCGGTCTAATCTTCCAAAGCCAGGAGTATTTTCAACTCCTACCCCAATACAAGAAGAATCTAATTCTAAAGAATCAACCTCTAAGGCACCTGTGAAACCACATGTTCCTGTTGGAAAACACAGACATTTGGATAAAAAATATGATGTTTCGAAACATTTGGCCCAAGTACCAGCCAAGTTATCAATTCTGGATGCCTTGAATCTATCCAAAGATCTTCAGGAGGAACTTGATAGAGATGATATTTTCAATATATTTTATCTACATTTCAATTATTTAATCCTCACCAATGTTTCATTACATGTTAAGTTGCCTCATTTTTGGAATATTGTTGTATTTTGAGCTAAATTGTGAAAATGCCTTAATTCTGGATTTTAATCAGTTTTTGACTTATCTGAGTATTTGGTCATATCTTTTTAAATACTTATACAATTCGACTGATTAGTTTTTTCAGGAACCCCTGGAATGTGATATACATATATTTCAACTGGACCAAGATCTAAATCGTCTATCTAAGGGTCCAAATAAATCATTCTTTGGGAATAGTTTGTATGTTCGGATGTGTGGATCCCACCTCAATAATGGAATCATAACTTTGGATTCCGGTTTCCAAAGTCATTAATTCTAATTGGGTGTGCAAGAGGCCTCCGTTGTGCACATGAAAAATTCATTTCGAGGTCAAAGTCGATCATTAGGGCACACTATGAGCGAGTCAAACAAGTGGGAGATGAAGTGTCTCCTCGGGCAGAGCAAGAGTCGTGGTGTAATTAATTCATAACTTTTTTACCACCTCTTCAACGCGGCGGATATTTTGTGGAACGACATAGAAGATATTTCTAAACAACTATTTAGAAGGAATGATAGGTTTATTTGGCCAGGGAGGGTTCCAACAAGAAGCCTATTTCGGACAGACAGAATCTGGACAGAAGTTTTTTCCATCCCTCCTCCCATATTCTCCCTAGCTCTTCTTCCTTCTCAAGGGGGGTTGGATTTGTGGAGACAGTGATGAGGATGGTGTACACTCTTGCTAGAATGGAGATGATGTGGGCTGATCATGTGATGTGAGGCTAAGCACCAAGTGGTTGCGGACGACGATAACCAACGGACACTCCCTTCCGAGTTTTGATCTTCATGTGTAATCTTTGTTGCATCTCTTTTGAATTTATATTTATTGAATGACAATGGTTGTTTTCTTTCATGAATATATTTTCTACTTATTTTTTCTGGATGGTTTCCCAATCTATGAAGTAAAATAGTTGATTTCACTATTTAATTTTTTTTCAGTGAGGTCTTGCCGTTGAGTATAGTGACTTTGGTTAGGTTTGGTTATTTGAAGGTCTTCAAATAATTAGATCACTTCTATAGGAGGGGAAACAATCATATTGATGTCTTAATATGATATCCCTATTAAATAAGGTGTTTATCCAGAGGTATTTGGGTTGGATTGAGAGATTCATTAGAGATATAATTTTAAACAAGGAAGAGGGGAGTGTCTGAGAGGTTAAAGCTTGTCTGTAACCACTATTTTGATTCTGGTTTCAAACCCATTTTATTTCCAATCAATTTTTTATCTCATTAGAAAATTTCCTTTCTATTTTTTTTTATTTTCTTTTCTTGAGTATTTAATCGAATCCCCAATTTTACATTTCATATAAAAAACAAACAAAAAAAGTGACAGTTTTTACAACTCAAATTGCAACCTCCTCGAGAGACAATCTAGGGACTGTTATATTGCATTGTTTTTGGGGAAAATTAATTGATTGAGGATTTCATGACAAATAATCCTTACTTCAACAAGATCCGTTGCCGGGGAGGTTTCTTGAGTTGATTTGTGTGAAAAATATTTTTGCATGACCCGAAATTCTAACCCAAATTTGTTCCCATTGGATTCTAAAATTGATAGAACTTTTCACTCTAGGGATTGAGCTACCAGAAATACCCTTGTCCCAAGTTGTTAATCTTCTAATAACGCACTTAGAATAATCTTGGTTGAAATTGAAATTAAAATGGCTAAAAATATAACCATGAAAGAATTGTTTTCATCTTATGATGCAAATCAAGAAAATCCTGTTGAATATCCTGATGCACTGGATGGGTTTGAAATTAAATCTGGTTTCATTCACCAACTTCCAAAATTTAAATGTTTTCCTAGGGAAGATCCACATAAACACCTTCAGGAATTTAGTTATCTTTGTTTTAACATGAAACCCCAGGGTGTTGATGAAAATAAAATGAAATTGAAGTCATTTCCTTTTTCATTAGAAGGAGTTGCCAAAGAATGGTTTTTCTATTCACATTCTACTTTGATTAGGGATTGGAATGAATTGAAAAAACTTTTCCTTGAAAATTTTTCCCTGCTTCTAGAACTGCTTCCATTAGAAAGGAGATTTGTGGAATTAGGAAAACTCAAAGTGAAACTTTGCATGAGTATTGGGAATGCTTCAAAAGACTTTGTTTCAGTTGCCCCACCCATCAAATTAGTGACCAACTTTTGATTCAATATTTTTATGATGGATTGTGTCTTACTGATAGAAGCATGATTGATACTACTGCAGGAGGGGCTCTAGTTGACAAAACACCAACTACTTCAAGGACATTAATTGCAAACATGGACCAAAATGCTCAACAGTTTGGAACAAGAGGCCTTCTTCATGTGAAATCTGCCCAAGAGTTCCCCATTTCTAGTCCTGAAAACAATATTATTGCGAGTCAACTTTTTGATCTTACCACCATGGTGAGGTCAATGATGGTATCCAATAACCCACCAACTCCACCCAAACCTGAAACAACATTTCAAATGAAAGTCTACTGTGGAATTTGTTCTTCCAATGACCATTTTAGTGACCAATGCCCCCAAATGCAGGAACCTTCAGAGAATTTCAATGCTATTTTTCCTAGGAAACCCTTTCAATCAAACCAACAAAGGCCATTTCAATCAAATCAAAATTTCAATCAAGGCTGGAACAACCACTCTAATGAAATATTTCAACAGCCTGAACAGCCTAGAAGCTTCTTTCAATGACAATCAAGCAATTCACAAACAAGATATTTAAATGAGCAATCCAATTCTCATTCTGGAAGAAAATTTCAGGCTGCCCCTCCCACTCAAAATTCAGAGAGTAATGTTTAAGAAGCAATGTGGAAACAACATGAGGCAATGAAACAAACACAAGACCAACAAAAAAACATTCTGAATACCCTGATGCTTCAAATGGGTCAACTTGCCTCTGATCTTAGTTGCATATAAAATTAAATGTGTGGAGGTTTTCCCTTACAACCTCAAGTGAATCTGAGAGATAAAGGGAAGTAAAATGTGAGTGCAATTAAACTTAAGAGTGGAAAACAATTGAATACCCTTCAAATGGAGAAACCAAAACCTGTTGTTGAAACTACTGTGGAGAATCCCACCATTGATGGAAATGCTATAAATTCTGAATGTTCTTTAAAGGGAAACACAATTTCAAGAGAAGAAATGTTTCTTGAAAGAACAAAGTGGGATTGGAAAAGGATGTATGGACCTTTTGTTTCTCAAATAAGTGCTCAGAATAGCCTTGAAACAACCAAACCACCATTGCCTTACCCTAGGAGTGAACCACCAGTGAATTCGAGTGATGAGAAAGAGTAGGATAAGGAGGTTTTGGAGACTTTTAAGAATGTTCAAGTCATTATACCATTGCTTGATGCTGTGAAACAAATTACAAGGTATGAAAAGTTTTTGAAAGAAATGTGTACCAACAAGAGGAAATTCAAAGGAGTTGAAAAGATCAACTTAGGGAAGAATGTTTCATCCATGATCCAGCATGCCTTGCCTGTCAAATGTAAAGACCCAAGAACCTTTACCATTCCTTGCACCATTTGGAAATATGAATTCAAGGATGTTATGCTTGATTTGGGGGCCTCCATCAATGTTATGCCACATTCTGTTTACTCATCTCTTCATGTTGGAGAATTGAAACTCTCTAGGATCATCATTCAACTTGCTATCCAAAGTATGACCAAGCCTGCTGGAGTTATTGAGGATGTTCTCGTTTAAGTGAGAGACATTATTTTTCCTGTGGATTTCTATGTCTTAGATATGGAAGATGATAGGCTTAGTACCCATGCACCTCTCATTCTAGGGAGACCATTTCTGAAAACTGTAAAAGAAATCATCAATGTTCACAAAGGAACACTTTCACTAGAGTTTGGAGGAGAGGTTGTTCATTTCAATATTTTTCAGTCCATGAAACACCTAGTCAAGGATCATTGATCCCCCCAAGTGAACATGATTGATTGGTTTCCCACTGATATGTTCCCTGATTTTTCCTGTTATGAGAAACTAGGTGATATTTTTTATGATGGAAATTTGTTTGTTTCTAAACTTGATCAACAAGAGATGGAAAATGGAGCTGATGATGAGTCTTAGAATGTTGAGATGTCTTTGAAAGATTCTATTGTTCTCAACATTGAGGAAGATGTCTCCCTAGAAATCTATAGTGCTGTTAGTGGTCTCCCAGGAGAAAATGAAAATTTTCCACTAGAATCAAATTCTGAGAACATTGAAATTGATATTCATGGTGATTTTCCTTTAAATTATAGAACCCCACTAAACAACCACACCTTTAAGCAATGTTCCTTGATCAGTGAAAATACCCCAGCTGAGTTAGAGTTGAAACCACTTCTTGAGAATCTCAAATATTCCTTCTTAGGTGAAAAGGAAACATTCCCTGTTATAATTTCAAAAGATTTGTCGAAGGACCAAGAGAATCAATTTTTAGGAGTCCTCAAAACCCATAAGAAAGATATTGGATGGACTCTATCTAATTTAACTCGAGTCATCCCCTCAGTGTGAATGCATAGAATTTTCATGGAGGAAAATGTTAAACCAGTGGGACAATTTCAATGGAGGTTGAATCCAACACTTTTAGAGGTTGTTAAGAAGGAATTTACCACCCTTTTAGCTGCTGGAATTATTTTTCCCATCTCTAATAGTCAATGGGTGAGTCCAATCCATGTAGTTCCCAAAAAAGGTGGCTTCACAATCTCAAAGAATGAATTTGGTGAGCTTGTTCCTGTTAGGATTCCAAGTAAATGGAGAATGTGCATTGATTACAGGAAACTCAATTTGGCTACGAGGAAAGACCACTTCCCACTTCGATTTCTCGATCATGTCCTTGAAATACTGGCTAGAAAAACCCATTATTGTTTTCTCGATGGATTCTCTGGTTATTTCCAAATTCATATTGCACCGGAGGATCAAGAAAAAACCACATTCACATGCCCATTTGGAACATTTTCTTATAGGAGGATGCTCTTTGGTTTGTGCAATGCTCCTGGAACTTTTCAAAGGTGTATGATGAGCATTTTCCCTGATTTTCTTGAAACATGAATGCAGTTTTTTATGGATGACTTCACTTTTTATGGCTCATCATTTGAAATTTGTTTGGAATTTCTGGCTCATGTTCTTGAAACGTCCATTGATAAGAACCTTGTTCTTAATTATGAAAAATGTCATTTCATGGTGGGTAAGGGGATTTTTCTTGGACATGTTGTGTCTCTGGATGGAATTAATGTTGATAAGTCCAAAGTTGAGGTCATTTCTTCATTACCATAGCCAAAAAAAGTAAGAGATGTGAGATCTTTTCTTGGTCATGCTGGTTTTTATAGGTGATTCATTAAGTATTTTAGTAAGGTTTCTCTTCCATTTTCTAGATTGATCCAGAAATACACCTCATTTTTCTTTGATGAAAATTGTAAACAGGCCTTTGGGTAGTTGAAACAAAAATTGATTACTCCTCCCATTGTTCAACCTCCCAAATGGGACTTTCCTTTTGAAATCATGACTGATGCATCTGAATTTTCTCTTGGGTTTGTTTTAAGTCAAAGGTTGGAAAAGAAATCTCATGTGATTTCTTATGCCTCTAGAACGTTAGATCAGGCCCAATCAAACTACACAAAAACCGAGAAGGAACTGTTTGTTGTTGTCTTTGCTTTGGAAAATTTTATATGTTATCTTCTGGGCTCTAAGGTGATAGTTTTCACTGATCATTCTGCAATAAAATTTTTTATGAAGAAACATGATGAAAAACCAAGACTTTTGAGATGGATTTTGTTGTTACAAGAGTTTTATGTTGAAATAAAGGACAGGAAAGGAAGTGAAAACCTTTTTGCTGATCATTTGAGTATGATACCATCTGTTTTAAATGAGGATCCTCATATTTATCTGCCAATTAAAGAAACTTTTCCAGATGGGGAGTTGTATGCTTGTCAAACTGAAATGCCATGGTTTGCTGATCTGGTGAATTATTTAGCTTCTTATGAAGTTCCCCACTGGTTTTCCAAGAATCAAATTTATAAACTTTTGAGTGATTCAAATCAGTACATTTGGGATGATCCTTACTTGTGGAATGTTGGTAGTGATCAAATGATTAGGAGATGCATTCCAAATTCTGAATATCAATCTATCCTAAACTTTTGTCACACATTGACCTGTGGAGGACACTTTGGGCCTAAAAGAACTGCAAGAAAGGTTCTTTATTCTGGTTTGTATTGGCCTACTGTTTTTAGAGATGCTTTTGATTTCTGCAGGACATGTAGAAATTGTGAATTTAAAGGGGGAATTTCCTAAAGGAATGAGATGCCACAACAACCTCTATTGTTTTTTGATGTATTTGATGTTTGGGGTATGGATTTCATGGGACCTTTTCCCAATTCATTTGTATATCTTTACATTTTTCTTTCTATTGATTATGTATCCAAGTGGGAAGAATCTATTCCCACAAGAGCTGATGACGCCAAAACTGTGTCCAAGTTTGTGAAAGGAAATATATTTTCAAGGTTTGGATTCCCAAAGTTCTTAATTACGGATCAAGGTACTCATATTTGTAACAAGAATTTGGAATCACTATTGAAGAAGTATGTATTTCATCATAGGGTCTCTACACCCTATCACCCCCAAACAAATGGAATGGATGAGTTGTCCAACAGAGAAATCAAACAAATTCTAGAAAAAACTGTGAACCCAAATTGAAAGGATTAGTGTTTGAGACTTTATGATGCACTCTGGGCTTATAGGACTGCATTCAAAACCCCAATTGGCATTTCACCATTTATATTAGTCTATGTAAAGTCTTGTCACCTTCCGGTTGAGTTAGAACACAAATCTTTTTGGGCTGTTAAAACATGTAACATGAATCTGTTTTCTGTTGGGGAAGAAAGAAAATTTTGTTTGAAGGAGTTGGAGGAGATCAGAAAGAATGCATATGAAATTTATAGTTTTTACAAAGAATGAACCAAATCATTTCATGATGAGATGATTCTCAACAAAAACTTTAAGGAAGGAGACAAAGTGTTGCTGTTTGATTCCAGATTGAAGCTGTTCCCGGGTAAATTTCGTTCCAAATGGTCTGGTCCATTCATTGTTACTCATGTTTTTCCTTTTGGGGAAATCCAGATTAAAGAACCAAGCAATGGGACACAATTCACAGTCAATGGGCACAGGTTGAAGTTGTTTAGAGAGAATATTCAAGATCCTCCGGGGGAGGAGATCCATCTTCATGAAGCAGAATACAATTGATGCCAGGTTGTGTTTTTCCTTCTCACTTTTTTTTTGTAATGTTTTTGATTTCTTTAATTTCATATTCATATATATATTTACACAATGAGAACATTTCATAAAATAAGTGTGGCGGGAGGAACATGCTGGGTAGATTAGGATTCTGTGTTCTTTCATTTTTTTTTTCATTTGCTTTTCTCTCTCTTTCAATTTTTGGTGTGTTATTTTATTTTTCAAACTTTGTGTGCTTTATTTAAAATTTTGAAACACATTTGAGATTATATGATGATCTTTGAAAACCCTATCAATGAGTGAACTAATTGATCCCTTGAATCAGGTTATAAATGAATGCTGAAAAAGATAATGTTTCAACTTCCAAAATTTTGAAATAACCATTGAATTTTGAATTCCAGACCATGAATGCTGTCTAATATTGAAAACCACTTCCCCGTGAGAATTTTGAACCCATTTTTCATCTTCTTCACATTCATCCTACTTCTTGAGTGAACCAACAAATTATTGTTTGACTGAACCAGAACATGATCTTTTTCTATCAAAACTTGATGGATAAGGTTAGTGTGATTGAAATCATTGAGGCAATTTTTTTGTGATTGAAATCACCTTTTTCACGATTATCCCATTTATTCTGGCCCACCTTTTACATTTTATCTTTCTTGGATCCTTAGTTGCCATGTATTGCCTTTTAGATAGCCACATTACAAGCTATTTTCCCTTTCCAACCTTCTATGGAAGTATAAATGCATGATCTAGTTGAACTTAAGTGTGGGGGAGATGACTTGTGGTGTTTTACTTCATCTGGTGTTGCTTTGGGTGGTTATATAAACTCTGAAGAGATGTTTTTTCTGCTAAAAGATGTTTTATTTATGAGAGTTGTGCCTATCTGGAGATCTCAAAGGAAGAGAGTTGTGCCTATCTGGAGCTCTCAATTGAAGATATTTGTTCCTATCTGGAGCTCTTAATGGAAGAAATTTGTGCCCAATCTGGAGCTTTTGAAAAAAAGAAGAAGAGAAATGTAACATTTGCTGCTGAAATGTGGATGGAATGAGGTGGAATATATATTCTCGGAGATTATCAAATCTGGATTTCATTGGATGAGAGTAAGGAGGATTCCCCACATGAGTGAAGATTAGATTCATGTATTTTTTGCTTCCAAAATGAGCCAAACCCTCCTAATTCGGCTTCAGAATTTGGACATTTGAGACTCACCCACCTTTATCCATAGAACATCCTTGAAAATCCCTCATGATGATCACATTTTTCTTGTCTCACATCAGTTGTAGATTTAGAAATTTTTCAAGCCTGTGATGATTCTTGCCTGTTTTCTTGAGAGAAGCTTTGTTGGAAATCAATATTTGTGTTGAGAGAAAATTTCTGTGAGGTGACTGTGTTGTGTGAATGAGAGGAGAAAAGGAGTTGAAATGGATTGAATGAACTGAATTTAAAACATGAATCATTTTTTATGATGCATGATATCATTTGATTCTTGGTGGTTGATTGGTGAACCTCATTGGTTTGTATTTTGAATATGCATTGATTTCGTTTTAATGATCACTTGACCAGGATACTAAGTTATAAGTGTGGGGGAATTGATAGAGCTGACATTTTCAATATATTTTATCAACATTTCAATGATTTAATCCTCACCAATATGTCATTACATGTTAAGTTGTATCATTTTTGGAATATTGTTGTATTTTGAGCTAAATTGTGAAAATGCTTTAATTCTGGATTTTAAGCAGTTTTTGACTTGTCTGAGTATTTGGTCATATCTTTTTAAATACTTATCTAATTTGACTGATTCTTTTTTTAGGAACCCCTGGAATGTGCTATGAATATATTGTAACTGGAACAAGATCTAAATCGTCCATATAAGGGTCCAAATAAATCATTCTTTGGAAATAGATTGTATGTTCGGATGTGTGGATACCACCTCAATAAAGGAATCATAACTTTGGCTACCGATTTCCAAAGTCATTAATTCCAATTGGGAGTGCAATAGGACTCCACTTTTCGCGTGCATGATGAATTTCAAGGTCAAAGTCTATCATTAAGGAACACTATGAGGGAGTCAAACAAGTGGGAGATGAAAGGTCTTCTCAGGTAGAGCAAGAGTCATGGTGTAATTAATTCATAACGTTTTCAACATTTCTTAAAAGAAGCTGATATTTTGTGGCCCAGTAGAGAATGTATTTTTAAACAACTCTTTAGAATGAACAAGAGGTTTATTCGGCCGGGGAGAGTTCCAAAAATAATCCTATTTCGGACGGACAGAATCTGGCCAAAAGTTTTTTCCATCCCTCCTCCCCTATTCTCCCTAGATCTTCTTCCTTTTCAAGGGGGGTTGGATTTGTGGAGACAATGATGAAGATTGTGTATACTCTTGATGGAATGGAGATGATGTGGGATGATCAAGTGATGCGAGGCTATGCAACAAGTGGTTGCGGACGACGACAACTGACGGACACTCCCTTTCTAGTTTTGATCTTCATGTGTAATCTCTGTTGCATCTCTTTTGAATTTATAATTCTTGAATGACAGTGGTTGTTTTCTTTATTGAATATATTTTCTACTTTTTTGTTCTGTATGGTTTCCCAATCTATGATGTAAAATAGTCTATTTCACTATTTAAATTTCTTCGGTGAGGTCTTGCCGTTGAGTATAGTGATTTCGGTTAGGTTTGGTTATTTGAAGGTCTTTAAATAATTAGATCACTTCTATAGGAGGGGAAACAATCATATTGAGGTCTTAATATGATATAATTTCCAAATAAGGTGTTTATCCATAGGTATTTGGGTAGGCATTTAGAGATTCATTAGAGATATAATTTTAAACAAGGAATAGGGGAGTGTCCGGGAGGTTAAAGCTTATCTGTAACCACTGTTTTGATTCTGGTTTCAAACCCATTTTACTTCCAATCAATTTTCTATCTCATTAAAAATTTCCTTTCTCTTTTGTTTTTATTTATTTTCTGTTCTTGAGTCTTTAATCAAATCCCCAATATTCCATTTCGTGTAATAAACAAACAAAAAAAGTGACAGTTTTTACAACTCAAAATACAACCTCCTCGAGAGACAATCCAGGGACTGCTATATTGCATTGTTTTTGGGGAAATATTAATTGATTGAGAATTTCAAGACAAATAATCCTTACTTCAGCACTCATTGAGGATTTGTCAAGTCCTCAGGAGTTCGAAACTGAAATTGATGCAGCTGAAGTCTATCATGTAGAGAATAATCCTGTAGAATTCCATGCATTGATATCTTTTACAGATGAATATGAAGATGATGACATATAAGACATTTGTATTTATCTGGAAAGGTAAAATGTGTGGAAATCCGAAGATCTTTCATTGATAATGGTTCAGGAGTCAACCTCATCCCCATTCATACACTTCTTCGATTAGGCCTCACAGAATCTGATTTATCTCCTTCAACTCTGATGTTGCAAGGGTATGATAATAATGAACAAGAACCACTGGGTGAGATTAAAATCAGAACTTAGTTTGGAGGCCTTGTATCCAATTCAGATTTCATGGTTGTTGATCAGATACAACCTTCAATTTTTTTCTTGTAAGACCTTGGCTACATCAACATGTGGTTATCCCTTCATCATACCATCAATGTCTCAAATATTGTTTTGATGGTCAAATTGGAACATTGTATGGTGATAAAACCCCCTTCAAAACATGTGAATCTCAATACATTGAGGTGGAATTCTATCACATGAAGGGTAAGGATAAATACACGATAAGGGTGGTTACAATAGTTAATGATCCATATGGATTGGAAAAGATTCCATTAAACCAATTCACACATGTGAGTACAAATTATGTGTTGCCTATAATTCCAATTGATAGGATAGACCCGAATCCAAATACTCTTATGGAAACATCCATAATGTCAATTACGGAAATCAAGCCAGACAGCATGGGAGAAATTAGTGATTCACCAAGCAATGATGAAAGCTCAAATAGAGATGTCTTCATTTCATCCACTAAAATCCAAATAATCTATACTATGCCAACCAGGCCAGAAGAAGTTATAGCAATATCATAGGTAAACGATGTTGTCGATTCTCAATCCGTCATCTCCTCTTTATTACCCAAGGAAGACCCTTCATCATCAATAGGGTCAAAAATGGAAGCCTCTTCTTCAAGATGCTCAAATTGTAACATCTCTCATGATCATGGAAATTCTGCTTCATCATCTACTATTCATGTAAAAGCAGAAAAGATAACATCAATTGAAGGAGAAGAGAAATATCTCAGGGATGCTCCTCCAGCTTTTGAAGAGGGTATCTCTACCACTATGGATGAACATAGGGAAATAAATCTGGGTATAAAAGAAGATCCACTCCCCACTTTAATTAGTGCGTCCATGACTCTTGAAGATCAATAAATTTATATTTCATTATTTAAAGAAAAATCGAGATATATTTGCTTGAAACTATACAGAGATTCCAGGGCTTGATCCCGATGTTGCCACTCATTATTTGGGTTTGTCAGAAGAACATCGAGGATTTAAGCAAGCAGTAAGAAGAACACACCCAACTTATGCTTCCAAAATTGAAGCTGAAGTGGATAATATTATCAAATCTAACTTCATCATAGAAGTTAAATATCCCAAATGGTTGGCTAATATTGTCCCTGTGAAAAAGAATAATGGAAAAATTAGAGTTTTCATTGATTTCAGATATCTTAATCGGCATTGTCCTAAGGATGATTTTCCAGTTTCGATTACAGTACTCTTGATTGATGTAAAGGCTATCTATGAAGCACTTTATTTCATGGATGGATATTCTGAGTATAATCAAATCCCAATGGCTCCAAAATATGAAGAATCTACAGCCTTTAGATCCCCTCAGGGTGTGTTTTGCTATCGGGTAATTCCCTTTGGCCTGAAGAATGCAGGCGTAACATATCAACGTGCCATGCACCGTATCTTCAAACCCTTTTTAGAGAAATTTGTTGAATTTTATATGGAATATTTGGTTGTTAAATCCAAAAAAAACGTTCTAATCACATGGCTGATTTACAATTCATATTCCACAAACTTCGACAACATTATTTGGAGATGAATCCCTTGAAATGTGATTTTAGAGTAACCTCAGGATAATTTCTCTACTTTGTTGTACGCCATTCTGGTATCAAAGTTGATCTTGAGACAAAAAAATCAATCCTTGGTATGTCACCTCCTTAGAATTTGAAATAATTGAGAGTACTTCAAGGAAACTTAGCCTATATTTGGCGTTTCATTGCCAATCGGGTAGGAAAAAGTTTTCCCTTCACAAAATTGATGAAGAAGGGAGTCACTTACCAGTGGACTGAAGAATGTCAAGAGGCATTGGATATTCTCAAAAAATTTATCTTGATTCCACCGGTATTAATGCCACCTGTTCAAGGAAGACCACTTATCCTCTATGTGACAGCCTTAGAGCGATCATTGGGTGCCTTCCTTACCCAGAAGAATGATGCTGGGAATGAAAATAGCCTTTACTATCTCAGTCAAACTATTCTTGAAGCATAAACCCGATATTCAAGTATTGAAAAGTGGTACTTGGAATTAATCTTTTCAGTTAAAAAGTTAAGAAACTACCTGCAACATCTTGAGGTCTAATTGGTATCTTTCAATAACCCGCTCAAATTCATCCTTAGTCGTCCAATGCTTACAGGACGTCTAGCAAGGTGGGTAGTTATTTTGCAGCAATTTGATATCCAGTATGTGCCTCAAAAGGCAATAAAGGGTCATGCTCTGGCTGATTTCCTTGATGAACACCCTTCAGTGGAAGATACATCTTTAGATACTGAACTTCCTGATGAGAAAGTCTTTTCTATTTAATATAATCTTCAAAAATTGAAAATGTACTTTGATGGTGCTTCCAAAAGTCCAACAGGGAAGAAAATAGAAGATCCTAAATTCAACAAAGTTGGATTAGGAGTTGTACTTATTTCTCTAGAAAAGGTAGTGCTACCTTATTATTTCACATTGTCGGGAGGCGGTACAAATAATGAAGTAGAATACCAAGCTCTCATCGCAAGATTAGAGTTGGTGCTTCAAGCACAAGTGAATCACTTAAAGGTGAAAGGTGATTCAGAACTGGTAATCAAACAACTCAATGGGAATTATTCCATCAGAAAAGAATAACTAATCCCTTTGTATGATTATGTTAGAGATTTAATGGCGGAATTTCCTTCGGAATCGACATTTTCTTATGTCCTGAGATCACAAAATGACTAACTGATGCACTGGCTAATATAGCCACAGCTTTGGCAGATCCAAATCAGGACGAGACAATCATCAGTATTGCCCACTGTCGTACAATTTTACCTCATGTCCAAACTAGAACAGAGGAAATCAATGAAATTAGTCCCATTCCTGAACCATATGGTCATACTACAGGATGGATGACACCTATGAGAGAATACATTCAAAATGGAACACTTCCACCGATAGAGTCGGGAAAGAACAAATCTGGCGACGTGTGGTCAATTTTACTCTTTATGATAGTGTTGATACTCCTTTATTTCAAATTGATTAAAGGAATGGAAAGGGAAATGACTTAGCACAAATTAACTCATCCTTTAAAGAAAACATCAAAAATTGACAAAGGAATGAAAAAGGAGTCAAAGGGCCTTGGGTCGCGCAAGTCCCGTTACTGTCGCGCAAGTACACTTGCGCACCACCTAATGGTCGCCCAAGTGACTTGAGCGCCCTCTTTGAAACCCACCCAGGGTCTTCTCCAGCCTATAAATACCCCCAGTGGGCCCCCCATTTCGAGAATATTTTTTTCCAGAATTCACATAAAGAGCTCTGAACGCCCAAGTCTCTTCTTCAGGTCTTCTGAAAACATCTATGGTAATTAATTACCTAGAATGGAAGGTCTAAACAAGAGTAATAAGGTATAAGTGTTAGAATTCACTAACACTGGCGTGCCTAAGTGTTTTACCCTTAAGGGAAATGAACACTTGTGCGCCTCCTTACCTACTCATTGAAACTTGAATGCCACTCTTCTAGAAGTACCTCTGGATAACTCTAATGGCTTTGGTGAAGGATCTCCCAAGTATTGCCCTAAGGGATAAAAATTGCACAAGTACGCATGTGTCGCACAAGTATACCTGCACGACCAGGTTTTGCACACCCACGTAGTACCTGCGCTCCTGCAAGGACTTGCACACCCTTCTATTTTTGGGTGCCCTTCCTGCCCATTTATCCCCTCTTATGCCATTCCACCTCTCCTATTAAATATTCAGTCTTCAAGACACTCTTTAAAGCTATTTATGGAATTTTTTCTTGATTTACTTATTTTTTCAAAAGGAATTCTGTGAAACATCTCTCAAAACCTAGTGATTTACACATCTTTATTTCACTAAAATTAGAGATTTCATTCATTCAACCTCATCCTTTAAGATGAGAGAACCCTATATATGGGCATCATCCTTAGGAGTAAGCCCCAAGTCCTAATTAATATGGGCATACTCCTTAAGAGTAATCCCTAGTCATAATTTCTCTAAATATGGACCTTTTTTAGGAGTAAGCCCCAGTCTTAATTCATTTAACCTCGGCTTCCTTTTCAGAAATAAGCCCCATCCATAATTCCTTTAACTTGGCTTCCTTTTCATGAATAAGCCCCAGTCATAATTCCTTTAACTTGGGATTCCTTTTTAGGAATAAGCCTTAGTCTTAATGTTCCCAAATACGGTCATCCTCCCCAGGATTAATCCCCAAGTCCCTAAATTTTTTCAAATCCCTTAACCTGGGCCATCTTCTCAGGAGTAGGCCCCAACCTTAATTTCTCTTAACACATCTTAATTTACTTTTTGATCTAGGCTTCATTCCCAGGAGTAAAACCCAATCATAAGTCCCCTCCTAACTTGGGCATCTTCCTTAGGAGTAAGCCCCAAGAATAGAGTATCCAAATCTCCTTGAAGCACATATACCTTTATGAACCCTATTCATGGATTTCTTCCCTGAAGTAAATCTTAATCCTCATCTATTTGGGCAGTCATACCCACATAATCCCCACATCATTGCATCTTTTGTGGCATAATTTTCTGGTTTCACCAATACCTCTTGTTTCTCACACCGAGCATGACTCACGTGAGCTTAGAGTGTAAAAGTAATCATGACATCTTTCTTTGAGCCATCAATCATGCATAAACATCATAATCCCTTACTCAAACTACGTGGGTTCTGATTCCTTTTCCAAAACAAAGGATATGTAGGTATCCTATCTGCGTGTATGATCCCAACTTTGAAATAATCCATGTCCTTCTGAATGACAATAAACTTCACATGCCCCACTGAGTAGATTTAAAACTAGTATGGTCATCATAATGACCAAGTGACTTATATGTATCAAAGGATACAATTGAATAAGAATATCTAACAAATAAAGATGATTCTCTATCGATGAAGTACCTCGAATACATATAAAATATTCTCTAAATTTCCTACATATCAATCATTGATTTCCAGATCTACTGCAAAGTTCATTTTATACTTGGTAATGTAATAAGGATTCACGAACATAACTTCAATCTATAAAGAGATCCCCAGAGTAGACAATAATTCCCCTCAAAAAGGTGTGATGAGTCTGACCTCTCATCCTCTGGACCAATGCAAATTCTTGAGCATCATCAATCCACAACTAATGAGAACCTACCTTTGGAATGTAGGTTCAAATGGATATGGAATCATTGTATGTTTCCGGTTCTACAAACAAACTCATTAGAAACCACTTGGAATGTTTGAATATTAAATCAATGAGATCATCCCCCATTCTAGAGGAAACAAAAAATGGTGAACCTAACATGAATCCTTAACCATAATAAAATGATAGTTTACATACTTGTTAGGCCCCTATTTAAAACTCAATGAGAGGGCCAATAAGACAATCAATAACATATGTGTTTATCCAAAAGATGTAGTGGTCGGACTTATTTTGATTATGTTTGTTATATCAAACATGCACTCTTTTCCAAGATCTTCTGCATTTTCAAAATGGATTCTCTTAAGTTCACACCCATGAATATGTTTGCTGTGAAAACCTCTGCTGCGAATTCCACTACTGCTACTCCTGCTGGATCGTCGTCCGCTCTGAGGACGACATCACCTACTCAGCGTCTTCAACGCTGGGTATCAAACACGCGGGTTAAGGAGTACCATCAACATGGTACCATTCCAACTCTGGAGGCTGCCCTACAAGCCCTCCAAGTGAACAACTCACACCGGTCATCCAGACAACGATGACCAGGGATCAAGAAACAAGCAGTGCTAACCACCATCTCCAACCGTTTCGGGTTGTTATCCCCAAAACGCAATCACCATTCACTCCCATATTCTGAGGAAGTGAATGAGCAGGCCCCTCAGGGCCTTAATTCATAGAAATAGAAGTTATTATCAAGGGATCCTATCAACAATCACCACCACACTCATGCGGAATTGTGACCTCAATATGATGAGGGTATCGACTCCAGGCGTTCGGCTCAGGTTCCTCGGACCCGAGAAGGCAAGATGAACAGCCAGAGGCGAAATCCGGTCAACAGTGAGCAGGTTTTTATCTCTGCCATCTCTGGAGAATTCCACAAACCTAACTTGGTGGAAAGAAATGATCGGGCACATACAGCCGTCCGTTTTAATCCCGCTGTCCAGCAGACTCATCTGGCAGCAGCATGCCAATCCCACTAGGCAATTCCGGCGGAGTACTATAGGCAGGAACATACAATTGTTTATACGTCATCAGCTATTCAGCAGGCTTGTCTTACTACATATGATGGATCTCATCAACCACGTTCGGCGAAGTACAATCAGTAGGAACATACACCTGCTAGTATTGATCAAGCCTACCAATAGTCTCGTTTGGTCGCACCAGGAGAAGTTAGTCAGAAAGCTCCGGTGACAAACAGGAGGCAGAATCAATTCTCTACCCCCACACTTGAGTACTGTCAGGATTCAATGATAGGAAAAGGAGGACAGGAGCAGGAACCCATACCTACTCCAAGCACAGAATGGACGTATATCCCCATTCTGGAAGCTGAAGTCACCAAGCACATTCTGTCAATGGTGAAAGAGAATAAGCAAATCCCTGCTCATATTCTGGATGTCCGCCAGGATATTATAACAGCTTCAGCAGCATCACAGGGAAAGAAATGAAAATAAATTTCTACCAG
The DNA here is from genome assembly GCA_963277665.1 of Viscum album. Lineage (NCBI taxonomy): Eukaryota > Viridiplantae > Streptophyta > Magnoliopsida > Santalales > Viscaceae > Viscum > Viscum album. The sequence goes on from OY728126.1 coordinate 769,554,855, forward strand.
TGGAGTGACTCATCAAAAGATCACTCTGGAGTAGATATACACCTCTGTTCTAGTCTAAGAGGGTTGTGGGGCGTACTCCCCCATATCATATGGACAAACAAGTCAGGCACATACACCTGATTTGAGGAGAGATCGTCAAACTAACCTGGCCATCTCTGCTGATCAGGCACATACACCTACTCAGAGTATCCACTTTCGTCAACAAGTGGTTTCCAAGGCATGTAAGAAGGATTCTAAGAAGAAGACCTGCCCAGCACAGTCAAGAAATCAAGAGCCAATCTGTAATAAGGCCTTGCTCAATGCTGGAGTTCTTGATGCCCTCAGATATATTTCTGTTGGAATCCAAGATTCTACTCCCTAATTTCCCAATAGCGTGAACATCAATTCCGAAGTTCTTCAACAGACACATCCTCATGAAGGCTTGCTTCATGATAGTTAGGTCGATCTTGAAGTTTCATCTTCAGATGAGAGCTACAATAACCCTATGTGTGGCCAGAAGACCTAGGAGCAAGAGATCTCATCTTTTGTTGTAACCCACCATGGTGGTCCTCCCCATGATGATGAATTTTGCTGTGAAAGTCCTCTTTGCAGTAGTGATTCACGTTGCCCGAAAAATGGTCTAGTAGACAATGTAGTGCCGAGAAATCCCTCTTTTCTTGAGGCACTTTCAAATGAGAAACCAGTCATTTCTGATGCTTCATTGCTAGCAGGTGAAATACTTTCTCAATCATGAAGATAGCCCAAGGTGTAGGTCATTCTACAAACCACCCCTAAGTCATGAATCTTCTAGTTTAATTAGTGATTTCTCTACCAATCTTGTTGAATCTGATGAAGCAACATGGAAGCACCAGCTCTGGTCAAATCAGGTAGAAGAATCTTCATTGAATGATAAAGAAGAAGTGCTGAATATGAGAAAACAACTAGAGAAAGGTGAAGTTCTAGTCATGTTTTTTCCTTTGGCTGACTCTTAGTATGACATTCCAAAAGTGATGACGGAAGATGTTATTCAAGACATTCGTCTCAACATATGGAAAAATATTTATCAGTTGAAAAAGAAAAAATTATCTTATGATGAATATGATAATCATGTCAAGATAATAGAAGGGTTACAACGCTAGATTTATTTGGCATCTCTCTCGGTCTCTCGATATCCGAAGGATGAAAACAAGTAGAGATCCCTTCAACGTTCATGCCTTGGTGCACTAAGAAGATTGCGCCAGTTAATTTCCAATGCCCCATCTGGTATTCATATCAGAAGATGGGGTGTTCATGGAGCACTACATTTCACTGTGCTCTCCAGTCAGCAAAGCCCGCCGAAAATGGCTTCATGAAATGTTATTTCCCATGGCCGGCCAAAGTCAATGGGTTTTGTTTGTAATAAAAGGCTTGCCCAAGAACAGGCTTCAACTAGTTCCTCTTAAAATCAAGAATACCGAGAACAAGTTGTTGAATTACTCCTGCATCAAGTGAATGAGAATATTGAACAGGCCTCTCGTATGGAGCAAGAACATCATCAAGTGACAGAAGTGTCAGAAATCATCCAACGATATTTTGAACCAGGTGATAAAATTGGATGTCGATTAATGCATCCAGCTAATTTTCGGACCAAGGTCCGCAAGATCAGGAGAGATTTTAAGAAAGTCTCAAGCATAGCATGTCAGGAGCCACCCCAGATTTCAAGACTGGGGACTCTTTTAACCCAACCCTCAGAATCAACAAATAGGATTCGAGGAGTTGAGCGAGAATAGCAGGAACAGCCCTAGTCCACTAGACTGGGGACATTTTCAAATCATCAATCCCCTCCCCAGCGAAAGTTGGTCTTCTATCGATTGGGGAGGAAGCCACAAGAGGAACGAAGAGCCAAATTATCAAGAGATTCTCTCTAAATTACTGTTCTCCGAGAATTTCCTGAGAAATCAAATCAACAAAAGGCAATGTCACGTTAGGGGAATGGAAAAAGATAATATCATAGAAATTTTGATAGACAGGATGCGATGCGTTATGCATCAATTAATGTCATTAATGTCGTTGTTGCTGATCCTCCAGAACATGAGGCTCACTCAGAGAACTTGGATTAAGAGGTTCATGCTCAAGAAGTTGTATGCACTGACACAAATGGAGAAGGTGTGCATACAAAAAATCAACGGTTTACCCAGAATCTGGGCATTCCTTCAAATAACCCACTTCCCCCTCTCCGAAACGGATCAAACAAGGGAAAGGGAAAGAATAAGGTTACATATCCTTCCTCTAGAGAAGGCCAATTTCTCTCACTAGAGAAAATATTTGCACAACAAGAGGAATAAATGAATGAATTAAGGAAGATGAATGCAGAACTACTTCAAGGTAGTCTTCTTCCTAAACGTGTTGGAGTCAGTCTTCCAAGGGAGTTTGTTGCAGCTACTGAGATGGATCAAGAATATCATCCTCTATTAGTACACCCTCACAGGTCTAATCCTACAGGTCAAGTGCAACAACAGTTGGTGGTGCTACCATCAGTTGAAGCACTAGCCACCATACCTATCCATACTCCAATTATTGCACCTTCCCATGTCCATGTTCAACCGAATGTTTCTCAAAAGTTAATAACTACCATTGAGTCATTAACAGCTCGATTAGAGACCATGGAAGGGAAGTGTGTGAAGGTTCAACCGGAAAAGAAAGCTTACCCTGAATGGGTAGATTCAATCCCTCCCCCATCAAGTTTTGGGAACCCTATATTCCCTATTTTAAATGGATCAGGCAATCCTGAATAGCATTTGACGCATTATGTGTCTTGGTGTGATCCTATGATGGGAACTCTGGAGCAGAAATAAGAAGTGAAACTCAGATGCTTCGTGCAAACCTTACAAGGACCAACTTTTGTTTGGTATATAAGCTTGCAATCCCGGTCAATTACCAGATGGGAAGATCCCTGTCAATGATTTCTTCTTCAGTTCAGCTCAACTTTGCCAAAGAAAACAATTTTTGATCTTACAAACTGTAAGAAAAGGGAGAATTAAAGGGTCTCAGATTTCATTTCTCACTGGAAGGGATTAACATATTCCCTAAGCTTATCACTCCCTCAAGAGTAATTGTTTCCAATATGTGTGGAAAATTTGTGTGATGAGTTGCGCACACCACTTAACCCTAGGAAATATGCAGGAGGGTTTCGAGACCTTACTTCAATCGCTTAACAGATTGAGGGTTCTCTTATAAAGACTAAGGATAAAGCTCGTGTAATTCCATTAGTTCCAGGAAGGAGAATAGGTAATGTAGATACTGCTACATTTATGCTTAAACAAGCACCTGTACCTGCTTCTACTTCAAAACCTTCATCATATCAAAGGGCTCCACCTTTTGAGCGTCAAAAACATAGGTAATTTCTTCAAGATGATCAAAGAGATCAAAGACAGAAACAGTTTGATGAGTTTAAGAGTAAATTTTATTCTTTCCAAAATGAACAAGTTCCTGGTTACTTTATTTCGGCCCTGTAGAATAATTTGGTTCAGCTGCCGAGGCCTAAGAAGCCAAACAAGGAAGGATATGAAGACCATCCCAATTATTGCCCATTTCATCAGATGTTGGGGCATCCCATCTAGGAGTGTTTTGTCTTCAAAGACCTCCAGCAAAAGATGGTCGACTCGAGTCAAGTCAAACTTAAAGGCTCTTCAGCCCAGGTAGCATGTGTTACTGCTACTTTTCCAGAGGAAGAAGGAGAATGGAAAAAATTAAAAAGAAAAAATGCACAGAAATATGTTGATTGGATGGTCAGGAAAATGATCAACCGAACTCATTCCAATTTGCGAACACAATTAAAGAAACCAATTGTGTCTTCTGCTATGGATGCCACAACAAAATCCCCTTCAGAGGGAAAATCCTCAAAAGGGCGGCATAATTCCAAGAAAGAGGAACAATCAGAAGAAGATGAGTATGTGTCAATGCCTAAGCTATCTTTGACTCTGGCAGATTTCATGCCATCTACTTCAAAGCCACGGGCACCATCCCACCAAACAGAACAACCTAAATTGTCTAATCAGGCAGAGTCTTCATCGGATGAAGAGTTAATCTTTGGTTCTGTTAACATGATTCACTTAACAGATATTTATACCAGTCACAGTTTTAATTTCGATGAGCCTGAATTCCCTATATGAAATAGAGGAATTAGAGGGAATTCCAGGGGTCTGGGATACAGAGGAAGACGTGGATATCCCAGAAGCCACTATTCCAATTCTACCCCTGCTTGAACTATGTATGCAGCAGAAACTCATGGCAGAGCCCTTCAGCGAGCTCAACAAGAACACGAAAGTTATTCCACCAATAGCAAGTTCAGCCCTGGAATAGTTATTTTGGAGGATCGGTTGGGGGTTCCGTCTTCATCCTCTCAACAAGTAAATAGACTTAATCGGTATGATCTTCCAAGGCCAGAAATATTGCCAAATCCTATCCCGATACAAGATGCATCATCTTCCAAAGCATCAACTTCCAAGGCACCTGCTAAACCACATGTTCCTGTTGGGAAACACAGACCTCTAGATCAAATGTATGATATATTAAAACCCCTGTCCCATGTACCGGCCAAGTTATCAATTTTGGATGCCTTGAATTTATCAAAGGATCTTCGAGAGGCACTCATTGAGGATTTGTCATGTCCTCAGGAGTTTGAAACTAAAATTGCTAAAACTGAAGTATATCACATCGAGAATAATCCTACGGAATGCCATGCAGTGATATCTTTCACAGATGAAGATGAAGATGATGTCGTGTATGGACATATTAGACCTTTGTACTTATCTGGCAAGGTCAATGGCATAGAAATCCGAAGATCATTCATTGATAACGGTTCAGGAGTCAACCTCATGCCCATTCGTACACTTCGTCGATTGGGCCTCACAGAATCTGATTTATCTCCTTCTACTATGATGTTACAAGGATATGATAAAAATGAACAAGAACCATTGGGTGAAGTTACAGTCAGAACTAGTTTGGAGATCTTGTATCCAATTCAGATTTCATGGTTGTTGATCAAGTATTGTTTCGATGGCCATTTTGGGAAATTGTATGGTGATAAGGCCCCATTAAAGACATGTGAGTCTCAATACATTGAGGTAGAATTCTATCACATGAAGGGAAAGGAGAAATCCACAACAAGGGAGATTACCAAAGTTAACGCTCCATATGGTTTGGAGAAGATTCCAGTAAATCCATTTTCACATGTGAGTACAAATTATGTGTTGTCTATCAGTCAAATTGAAAATATAGACCCAAATCAAAATACTCTTATGGAAAGTTCCATAATGTCAATTACGAAAATCTAGCTGGACAACATGGGAGAAATTGGTGACCCACCAAGTAGTGATGAAAGCCCAAATGGTGATGTCTTCATTGCATCTACTGAAATCCAAAAATTCTATACTTCTCCAACCAGGACAGAAGAAGTTATAGCAATGTCAGAGGTGAACGATTATGTTGATTCTCAATCCATCATCTCCTCTTTAATACCCAAGGAAGACCCGTCATCATCAATCGGGTCAGAAATGGAAGCTTCTTCTTCAAGATGTTAAAATGTTAGCATCTCTCCTGATCATGGAAAGTATGCTTCCTCATCTACTATGCAAGTAGAAATAGGAGAAATAACACATGTTGAAGAAGAATAGGAATATCTCAGAGATGTTCCTCCAGCATTTGAAGAGGGTATCTCTGCCACCATGGATGAACTCAGAGAAATAAATCTGGGTACAAAATAAGTTCCACGCCCCACTTTAATCAGTGCGGCCATGACTCTTGAAGAACAAGAGATGTATATTTCCTTTTTCAAGAAAAATAGAGACATATTTGCTTGGAACTATACAGAAATGCCTGGGCTTGATCCTGATGTTGCTACTCATCATTTGGGTTTACCAGAAGAACACTAAGGATTTAAGCAAGCTGCGAGAAGAACACACCCAACTTATGCTTCCAAAATTGAAGCTGAAGTGGATAAGCTTATCAAATATAACTTTGTCAGAGAAGTTCAATATCCAAAGTGGTTGGCTATTATTGTCCCTGTGAAGAAGAAGAATATACAAATTAGAGTTTTCATCAGTTTCATAGATCTTAATCGGCATTGTCCTCGGGATGGTTTTCTAATTCCGATTACAGAACTTTTAATTGATCCAACAGCTGGCTATAAAGCACTTTCCTTCATGGATGGATATTCCGGATATAATCAAATCTGAATGTCTCTAGAAGATGAGGAATCTACAGCCTTCAGGGACCTTCAGGGTGTTTTTTTCTATCGGGTAATGCCCTTTGGCTTAAAGAATGCAGGCGCAACATATTAGTGTGAAATGCATCACGTCTTCAAACCCTTTTTATGGAAGTTTGTTTAATGTTATGTGGATGATTTGGTGGTCAAATCCAAACAACTTTCTAATCACTTGGATGATTTGGAATTCATATTCTGCAAGGTTCGACAACATAATTTGAAGATGAACCCCTTAAAATTTTCTTTTGGGGTAACCTCAGGAAACTTTCTTGGCTTTGTTATACTCCATCGTGGTATTGAAGTCGATCCTGAGAAGAAAAATTCAATCCTTGGTATGTCACCTCCTCAAAGTTTGAAATAGTTGGGAGGACTTTAAGGAAACTTAGCCTACATTCGGCGTTTCATCGCCAATTTGGCAGGAAAAAGTTTTCCCTTTACCAAATTGATGAATAAGGGAGTCACTTACTAGTGGACTGAAGAATGTCAAGAAGCATTTTATGTGCTCGAGAAATACCTCTTGAGTCCACCGGTACTTATGCCACCTGTTGAAGGAAGGCCACTTATCCTCTACATGACAGCCTTAGAGCGATCATTGGGTGCCTTTCTTGCTCAGAAGAATGATGCTGGGAATGAAAATAGACTCTACTATCTCAATCGAACTATTCTTGAAGAAAAAACCCAGTATTCAAGTATTGAGAAGTGTTTCCTCGCATTAATCTTTGCAGTTCATAAGTTGAGACACTACCTGCAACATCATGAGTTCCAATTGGTATCTCGCAATAACCTGCTCAAATTCATCCTTAGTCGTCCAATGCTTACAGGATGTCTATCAAGGTGGGTAGTTATTTTGCAGCAATTCTAAATTCAGTATGTGTCTCAAAAGGAAATAAAGGGCCAAGCTCTGGCTGATTTCCTTGCTGAACATCCTTCAGTAGAAGATACGTCTTCAGATATTGAACTCCCTGATGAGGAAGTCTTCTCCATTCAGGATAGTCCTCAGATATGAGAAATGTATTTCGATGGTGCTTCCAGAAGTCCAACAGGGAAGAAAATGGAAGATCCTAAATTCAACAAGGTTGGATTAGGAGTTATTCCTATTTCCCTGGAAAAGGCAGTGTTACCTTATTCCTTCTTATTGTGGGAAGGTGGCACCAACAATGAAGCAGAATACCAAGCTCTCATCGTAGGATTAGAGTTGGCGCTTCAAGCATAAGTGAATCACTTAAAGGTGAAAGCTGATTCAGACCTGGTAATCAAATAAGTCAATGGGGATTATACAATCAGAAAATAAGAACTAATCCCTTTTTATGATTACGTCAGAGAGTTAATGGAGGAATTTCCTACGAAACCGACATTTTCTTATGTCCCACAATCACAAAATGTTCAAGCTGATGCACTGGCTAATATAGCCACTGCTCTGGTAGATCCAAATCAGGACAAAACAACCATCAATATTGCCCACTGTCGAACAATTTCACTTTATGTTCAAACTAGAACAGAGGAGATCAATGAAATTAGTCCCATTCCATAACCGTATGGTCATACTACAAGATGGATGACACCTATCAGGTAATACCTTCAAAATGGAACACTTCCACCTAATAGATCCGGGAAAGAACAAATCTGGCGACATGTGGTCAACATTACTCTTTATGATAGCCCAGATCACCTAGAGAAAATTCTCTACAAGCATGGTTTTGATTGAGTTCTCTTCAGATGCATTGATGGTGAAGAGACAATGGCTGTCATGAAAGAGTGCATGCAGGAGTTTGTGGTGCACACCAATCTGGACATAGACAGTCTGATCAGATTCTAAAGCTTGGATACTTTTGGACTTCAATGATACAAGATTGTGTTGATTTCACAAAAAAGTTTCATTCATGCCATGTACATGCTAATTTCATTCATCAACCTCTATAGTTTCTTCATAAAGCTGAATACTCGTGTCCATTTTCCACATGGGGAATGGATGTGGTGGGACCTTACCCTTCAGCTACAGTCAAGCAGTTTAAGTATATTCTTACTGCGACTGACTTCTTTTCCAAATGGGCAGAGGCAATACCTCTCAAAGAAGTTAGTTCTAAAAGCATTGTTAGCTTCATAAAGTCTAACATCATTACCAGATATGGTGTCCCTCATACCATATTGATGGACAATGGCACCAACTTCTGTTCATCTAAGATGAAGAGGTTGTATCAAGAATACAACATTAAATCCAATCATTCATCTCGGTGTCATGCAGCGGCCAATGGTCTGATAGAATCCTTCAACAACACTCTTTCAAACATACTACAAAAGATGGTGGATAAAGATAATAAGTCATGGCATGATAAACTCTTTCATGCTTTATGGGCTTATCAGACCACCACCCGCACTACAACGTGGTCAACTCAATATTCATTGGTATATGGAACGGAAGCAGTCTTGCCTATTGAAGTTCAACTACCCTCGCTCAGAGTAGCCATTTGTGATCAGTCATCTACAGATGAACAATCTCAAAAGCGATTGGATGAATTGGAATGGTTAGATGAGAAAATATTGTGCACCCTGCACCACTTGGAAGTCTACCAGAATCGAATTGCATGAGCTTTCAACAAAAAAGTTCATCTCCGTTCATTCATTTAGGCAGAATTGGTATTGGTTCTCAGAACTACAATGATACCAGGAAAGAAACCTCCCAAGCTTGAACTAAAGTGGGAAGGACCCTATTCAATACATAAGGTCTATTCCAATGGAGCTTATTCTTTAATCTCAATGGATGGAGAAGTCATCACTACTCCAACCAATGCCATATTTTTTAAGAAATATTTTGTATGAACACAAAATACATCCATGGTCCATGCATACGACCTTAAACTATTTTCATGTCTCTTACGTCCAGCACGACGTTAAACTGCACCATCCAGGGTCCATACATACGACCTTAAACTATTTGTATTATTTTTGTCCCACATGACGTTAAATTGTAACGTCTTAACTACATGACGCTAAACTGTAATGAAGTCCCTTACGTCCAGCAAGAAGTTAAATTGCATAACCAATGGTCCATACATATGACTTTAAACTATTTTCATTTTTTTCTTCCAACATGACGCTAAAATGTATCGTCCCTTTTTCGTCCAACATGACGTTAAACTGTGAAAAAGTCCCTAATACGTCCAACATGACGTTATATGGTGTACTATTTTGTCCTTATAGCCTGACATTAAACTGCACAGTCCCCCTTTCTTCCAACACGACATTAAACTATATTGTCCCCATCATCCTAACTACATGACGCTAAACTGTTCAAAAGTCATTTAATACATTCTACATGACATTAAATTGTACCTTTTCCCTACTACAAGAGCTTAAATTGTGCAGCACCAATAGTCCTAACTGCAAGACATTAAACTTCATAATCCCTTCATATGTCCTACATGACATTAAATTGTGCATCGTTAGGGTTGTTACTACCTCTTGTTTCTCACACCGAGTATGACTCACATGAGCTTAGAGAAAACTTCAACCATAACACTCTCTATGGGCTACTAACCATGTGTAAGTCCCAACACTATTTTTTAGGTCGTTGTCCCCAAGAACAACTTGATCACTAATTCATTCTTTAATTCAACTACGCTGAATTTGATCCTTGCCTTCTAGGATAGGTGCGTAGGCAACCTCCCAAGGTTCAATCCCAAGATAAATATCTTCACATCAGTTCACCTCCATCTCGTACAATGTTGATTCGTGAAATCACCCCCAGAATCAATATCTTTACATTGGTTCACTTTTGTCCTTGCTATACGACGTTAAACTGTACAACATTTTTTGTCCGGTATGACAATAAACTGTAACATTCTTTGATACCCTCACCTGAGAGGAAATCATTATTTACATTTATTTTCAATCATGTTTTATTCCAAAGACTGCGTGCATACATGGAAATGCCCGAACCATTTATTTTGGGTCAAACCATAATAGCACTAAAATACCCTTTTCACCCTTCACATGTACGAAAAAAATCTGTACAGAGGGTATTCCTATCACTACATAGGCTTGATTCCCATCCTTATGGGATATGTAGGAACGCTCGAGTGTCCCTCAAATCCATCCCCATGTCTTTTGGGCCTAACCCAAAATTCCACTTTCAGTCCCTTGGATGAAAAATTCCCATGAAAACACACACTGTGTATTTATTATAATGGTCTGAGCTCTATAACCCTAAACTAAGATTTCCAATCCTTTCGTCCCACATGACGTTAGATTGTATTTCAAGAACTATGTATGGCTTTATTCCCATCCTTATGGGATACGTAGTGAAGTCCAACATTTCAATTCCGGAACCAGCCAAAACATGATTATGGTTAGCATTGATCTATGTATCTTTACATACATTGAACAATACCCATCTTTGTGTGTCATAATCCTAACCTTAAATATGTTCATAACTTCATAACCATTTTCTTGACTTCTAGTCAAAAAAATTTCAAATTTCTAAGAGTTCATTTGCCTGACTATGCACCACGTGCCCTTAAGAGGCCTTGCATAAACAGTCTCCATAACAGATTTTTCAGCCCAAAGATACTATTATTTGACTATGCAACGAATGCCCTTAGGTGGCCCTACATAATTCAACCCCCTAACAGATTTTTTAGATACTGGTAACTTCATTATTGGGAAGAAAGCCTCTTTTTTCCTTATTTGTCTTATCAAAAATATGTAAGGATCCGTAAAAAATTAGCCATCCTTAACATATTTATTTCATGTTCTTTTTCATTATCTGAAAGTATTCAAGTATATGGTTTATATTTACCTTCCCTACGCTTGGGTCAGACCTTCGTATAAGTAACATTCATCCAATTCTTAAACAGTCTTGATTGAAAATATCTTCTTTCATATTCAAGTACCTCTTTCCAAACAGAAAACTCTATACTTTCGAAAAGTTGAATCCCCATAAACTTTCACTAGCTTCTTAGCACTAGAAAAGTAAATTTCTAAGAGTTATTTTTCCTTACTATGCAGCACGTTCCCTTTGGCGACCTTGCATAAGTAGTCTACATAACGGACCTGTCAGCCAAAAGATGCTATTATTTGACTATGCATCCAATGCCCTTAGGTGGCCCTGCATAATTCAACCCCCTAACGAGTTTGTTAAATAATGGTAACTTCATTCTTGGGAACTACTTTTTCTAATGCCTTTTTATCTCTTTTTCATATCATTCCTCATATTCAAGTTTTCTTAAGTCGTAGTTTACATATTTTCCCTCATACTTGAGTATGGTAATATATTTTCATATAAATTTTCAAGGAATTGAGTCAATTATAATTCATTTGGTCAAAGATATTTCGACCTTAAATATTATCCTTTTTTATGTCTGATGTGCATGACTTCAAATTGCCCACAAAAGACAGGGGAACTATGAATAAAAGTCATGTTCCAGCTCACTAAACATATATTTTGTATGATTTAGGTAATATTGAACAATTAAAAGATTCCAAGTTTTTAGGATTATTTATAATAATCCTAGTAAAAATTAAACTATGCTTACTAGGACCATTGGTGTAGGAAACATTTAAAGCAGGTAGCAGGAAAATAAGTGCACTAGTGATTGAAGATGAAAGAATTATTTCCATTTGATGCACAAGAATTAGAAGGACATCCACATATTGGAGTCTCTTCCCTTTTCTAAAAAAACATTTCAAGAGGTTGTAAACATAAGACTTCCCTTGATGAACAACATCCCGACCTTCATTAGCAGCTACTTGAAGCTCATGCACCCGACCAACTTCACTCTTTTTAGCTTGATGGAGAGATTTCGTGGAATCCGCAATGGCTTTCATACCATTTTTTTGAGGTCCCTCCAGTGAATTATTGAGTTGGTCAAGTTCCCCAGTAACAGCATCTAACAGCTGCTAGAGGTGCATCCACTGGACGACTTTATCTTTGATCTTGTGCTTCAACTCCTTCATCTTGGCAGCATAATCAGCCTCAGCTCAAGATACCACAGCCACAAATTCACTGACATTGAGTGATAGCTTCACCCTGGTCAGATCATCATGGAACTTTTTCTCCTGCTCACTTTCTAAGATGACCTGTTTCACCACAGTATGGATCTCTTTGTATCCAAAACCTCAATGTCCTTTAATGACGAACTGGGACGACAATCAAGAAAACATTGATGACTGTTCTTCAAGAGGCACTTCAGATATGATTTTCCATATATTTTTTTATGCCTTGTGTCGTGAAAAGCTGAGCACCTTAAGCACCTCTGGGTCTGATTCGACATCATCATCACAAGGGGGCATATAATCTGGGATTAATGCACTGAGAGAAGTGCCCTATTCTTCTCCTTCCCCCCTAACCTGTATTTCTTTGCTTTCAATTCCCGTCGGGGCTGGGGATGAAGCATCACCTCCAGATCTAACCACTGAAATTGATGGCCCTACATAATCAATTAAAAGTCTTGGTCAGTTTCAAAGGATAAAAAAAAATTAATTGGTTGTCTTGCAAATTAAGTACAGTTGCAAGAAAAATGTGTCATTCCTCACCCAACGGTAAATAAACAACCTAACAAGGCTCCTCCCCGTCCTTCCTAACTTTGACAGGATCTTCAGGATGATTTTGAAGAAGATCTGCTGGGTTCAGCTCCACTTGTGCCTACACTTCTGCAATAGTAGGGTTTTCTGTTACCCCTTCAGGCATTGGTAGTTCGTCAGCTTGTTCGGATGGAACATTACATTTTGAACCAATCATGATTAGACATGTAATAAGAAGTTATTATTAATAGGACGAAGGATACCACTCACGTCCATAATCTTCTAAATTACATGGTAATTTAACATGATTTATAAAATCTTTGAAAGATGCGCCATGTTCGATCATTTCATCTAATTTCATCTCAGAATCCTGGTTAGTCTCACCAGTGGGAGCATTTGATGTAACTTTTTGGTGACCTTTATCCTACAGTCCCTGACCCTGGACATCTTCTTCAGTTAAAATGGCGGCATCGGTTTTATTGGCCGCCAAGAGCTCTAATGCAGGAATTGAACCTAAAATAATACAGAATGGAAGTCAGTCAATGTTTTATTCAACATTTTATGAAGCATTGTTAGCTTACCAGAAGAAGGTTCTTCTCTTCTTGCAACAGTAGTAGGAGGGATGTTGGGAACATATGTTGTCTCTTCTCGAAAAGTAGCTAAGTCATCCTAAACTTTTGATTGTTCTGAAGCATCCTCTATGGTCCTCACAAGAGGGTCAGTCCTCTCCCTCAGAGGGGAAATTGAAGAATCCCCTGCAATCCCAAAAAAAAGAGCAATCTTTTCATGGTTTAAAATTCATGATTATCTGAAGAACTTACAACTACTGATAAAGAGTTTAGTGATGGAATTCTCGTTTTTCTCCTTTGTACTTTTGGATTTTTAGGAGTATCAGTAGTCTCCCTTATAGGCACCTGAATTGGAGAATGGAAGGCTATTTCCAACTCCTCATTCATGGCCTACTGGCCTGGAGATATCTCACCCGATTCGCAAGGAGATTCATCAGCAGCCCCAATGGCAGTACCACCTGGGCTATATTGTGGCGAAGGAACCTCATTAGTTCTTTTCTTTGCAAGCTGTAATATGAAGAAAATAACTTCCTTAAGTAACAAAGCTTCAACTGAAATCAAGTTGCAAAGAAAATAAGGAAAGAAAACGTACATCTTCAGGAGCCATGTAATCGTGCCACTCCTCATCAGTCCCCTCAGTGGTGCAACGATCTATCAATTCCTTCACCCGCTTGATGACAAGAATGGACTCATCAGTGGCATATATGAGAATTTTCAGCTATCTGATATAAATCCGCACTTCATTGGGGTTATTCTCAAAACTGATGTTCGTAGAAGCCAGAAGATTCCCTATTCCAGGGAGTTTTAAGCCCTCGCATAAATCCAGTCAGGCAGTTTTAACACCGCAGTATATACTCTTCCATGTATGGACAGCCTCTGGTCTTATATATGAAGGCTGCGAGGAAGGTCCTACAATCTTTAATTTTAGTTTCTTCCCAGCTCCTGCAACTACAGATAGAGAATAAGAAAATAAGACTTATTGCCTTATAAAGTAGTAGTGATTAATGTTCCCCAATGAAGTAACTCACCAGGAGTTGATGGAGTGGGTCTTTTGATTCTGACTGGAGGATTATATTGGGCACAAGGCTGTTTTTCCACTTGTTGCGCCTCATCATACCCATCTTGGGAATCCGGTGAACCAGTCCTAGAGGAGGAATCTGGATAATCAGCTTCAGGTGGGAAGCATCACCTTCATGAGGGAGGGTTTCTTTCTCTATAGTCTTCTTCCTTTTTCCCTCCTGATAAACTAGGTGATTCAGTACCCCTTTAGGGTATGATGCTATCCAGTGCTCAGTATACCTTGTAGTCAAGTTATGTGCCGCTTTTTCAACGGGTAGATCAAACATCACCCTAGTATTCTCCCTAGACTTCAGCAACCATAGTTTCCGAGCAACCATCGGATGTTGCTCTAACCTAACATGTACTGGGGGAGATACAAAAATCTGTTACAGACACTTGAATTGGCGTGAAAATCTATATGGAGAATATTCCTCACATATAATTTCTCTGTCAATCCTGGCAACTAGCACACCATCTCTGTAAGCCAGCATGTATTCCCTCAAATCCAAGTGGGTTGTTCCATCATCAAAAAACAGTCCGGTTGGTGGATTTCCATAGGGAAATAATTTTAATTCCTTAAACATGCTCAGTCTCACTTTCATGTCATAGTCATTAATATCTAATGGAGCAACTCCAGATAATTCTTTCACTGATGGCCTGAAAGAACTTCCAAGAATTTGTACTCCATTCTATACATTATAAGTCCTGAAGTGAGTGGTGATCCATCCCCATAAAACTTGGAATGATACCACTATTCTCAAAGGAGATGTACTCATGAAGACATTAAGTAAACTCCTATTAATCTTTGCTAAAATAGGGGTATCCAACCCAACCATTTTTACCTCAGCCAACTTTGCCGCAATAACGAAGGTCCCTGGCCTAACGCCTCCCTTCGAGTCCCTAAATGGAAAGAGATAAATGCTAACCCACAAATCCAAGAAGCCCTCCAGATGAGTCTTATTTGGGATCCTTTGATTCACCTCATATCACCATTTCTCAAACTCTCCTGCTTTTAGAGTTGGCCAGAATGTGCCAGGAGCACCCCTCTTCTCAGGTTTTAGGCAGGAGGTAGGACGGTTGGGCCTCTTATGCTTGGATTTCTTTTTCTTGGATCCTTTCTCCTTCGGCTCCATCTCCTTTGGATCCTTCTCTTTCTTCTCAATAAGAAATATATTCATCCACTCCTTCGGATGAATATCCTTTCTAGAATGAGTTCAGGAGGTCTCTGAACTCTTGAGCCTGTGGAAGATTTTAAATAATTCCCGAGCCAAAGGAGGAGTCTTCTCTGAATAATTCCAAGTCACCTTGAGAGGAATGAATTCATCATACATGTCGCCTAAAATTGGATCCCCTGAGATACTATGGACATACCACGGACTGATGCCTACTTCTCCATGAGTCAGATGGAACGAATTGGTTTCTGGGCTCCAGTGGATGAGTATCTCTGGTACAAAGCTATCATGTCTGTAAACATATGTTTGCCCAACCCAGACAGCTTCATATATCGCAACTCCTTTCAGATTTTTGACAAAATCTGCATAGGTTTGTCGCAACCAGTATGCCCACATCCAAGTTGGCTTCACACCTCCCCCATGATGGAAGTCCCGAATTTTCTTCCAACCTTTGGATTGATCCATCTAAGCATTTTAGAAGATTGAAGGATGAAAATGTGGTTGCAGCTTAGGCTTATGAGGTTTCATATCCGGCGTACAAGGGCTATGATGCATCATGTGGGCCTTCTCTACTGTTCCAGCATTTATAAATCCCCATCCACATGAGATATTTGCTGAAGCAAAGTTGGTGTAATTCTGAAACCATGAAAATGGGAGATAGTTCTTTGCTTCTGTAATAGTGAATTCTCGCAGATGACCATAACCGTACAAATGAAAATAAATTCTTTGGGGGAAGTCGCGATGATACTTCCTCAAATACTTAGCCAAATATGGGAGGGTGCTATCGCATATGGTATAATAATCATGGCCAATGATACTCATCATATCATCAAGCCTCTTTCTTTCCAGTTCATTAGAAATTCCAATTCTCTTGGGAGCCATTAATTCTACACAAAAGTTGAATAATTAACTCTTATGTAAGTTGATTTTTTATAAAATTTGTGAAGGATTTTGAAAAAAATGTCTAAGGAATTAAGGTGTGCAAGTCTAAACATGGCGCGCAAGTGTGGATGTGTCGTGCAAGTATAATGTGCCATGCATGTTTTTGGCGTGCAAGTATCACCGCACAGGTCCAGATACCTTGACAGCAGCATGATAGCAAAGGAAAAGCGAAAAAGAGAGCAACTTGCACGGCAGAGATGACCTGCGCGGTGAGAGCTCAAAAATCTGAAGTTCGGTGCAATGCGCGACAAATGAGCGCAAATATATAGGCCAGGCCAGCCACCTGTGCGCCTACAGCTAGCGCGCTCCAGCCCTGTGCGACTCGCACCTGCGTGATGACAGTTGCGTGGTGAAGACCTGCGCGCCTCTTTCCCTTTGGTTTTAATCTTTTCCTAAGAGTCACATCCTTATTATTTCAGATCCGACTCTGAGGGGGGACTTTTTTTGACACTCATTTTCATCACATTGTTTAAAGGAATGGAAAGGGAAATGACTTAGCAGAAATTGAATCATACTTTGAAGAAAACATAAAAAATTGACAAAGGAATGAAAAAGGAGTCAAAGGGCCTTGGGTTGAGCAAGTTCCCTTACTGTCGTGCAAGTACACTTGCGCGCTGCCTAATGGTTGTGGAAGTGACTTGTGCGCCATCTTTGAAACCCGTCTAGGGTCTTCTCCAGCCTATAAATACCCCCGGTGGGCCCCCCATTTTGAGAGGATTTTTTCCAGAATTCACATACAGATCTCTGAACGCCCAAGTCTCTTCCTCAGGTCTTCCGAACACTTCTAAGGTAATTCTTTACCTATAATGGAGAGTCTAAACAAGATGAATAAGGTCTAAGTGTTAGAATTCACTAACACTTGTGTGCCTAAGTATTTTACCCTTAAGGGAAATGGACACTTTCACGCCTCCTTACCTACTCATTGAAACTTGCGTGCCACTCTTCTGGAAGTACCTTAGGATAAATATAAAGGCTTTGGTCAAGGATATCCCAAGTATTACCCTAATGTATGAAAATCATGAAAGTACCCATGTGCCGTGCAGGTATACCTGCGTGACCAGGACTTGCGCGCCCACGCAGTACCTGTGCGCCTGCCAAGACTTGTGCACCCTTCTATTTTTGGGTTCCCTTCCTGCCCATTTAACCCCTCCCATGCCATTCCACATCTCCTATTCAATATTGAGTCTTCAAGACACTCTTCAAATCCATTTATGTCATGTTTTCTTGATTGACTTCCTTATCTGAAAGGAATTCTGTGAGACATCACTCAAAACCTAGTGATTTACACATCTTTATTTCACTAAAATTAGAGATTTCATTCATTAAACCTCATCCTTTAAGATGATAGAACCCTATATATGGGAATCCTCCTTAAGAGTAAGCATCAATTCCTCATTAATATGGGAATCCTCCTTAGGAGAAATCCACAGTCATAATTTTCCTAAATCTGGGCCTCATTTTTTAGGAGTAAGCTTCAGTCTTAATTCCTTTAACCTGAGCTTCCTTTTTAGGAATAAGCCCCAGCCATAATTCCTTTAAACCAAACTTCCTTTTCAGGAATAAGCCCCAGTATTAATTCCTTTAACCTGAGCTTCCTTTTCAAGAATAAGCCCCAGTCTTAAAGTTCCCAAATATGGGCATCCTCCTCAGGAGTAAGCCCCAAGTCCCTTAATTTTTTAAAATACCTTAACCTGGGCCTTCCTCTCAGAAGTAGGCCCCAGCCTTAATTCTTTTTATCCAGTATTAATTTCCTTTTTGATCTAGGCTTACTTCTTAGGAGTAAAACCCAATCATAAGTCCCCTCCTAACTTGGGCATCTTCCTTAGGAGTAAGCCCCAAGATTATAGTATCCAAATATCCATGAATCACATATACCTTTATGGACCCTATTCCTATATTTCTTCTCTAAAGTAAATCTTAATCCTCATCTATTTGGGAAGTCATACACACATAATCCCCACATCATTGCATCTTTCGTGGCACAATTGTCTGGTCTCACCAATACCTCTTGTTTCGCACACCGATCATGACTCACATGAGCTTAGAGTGTAAAAGTAATCATGAAATCTTTCTTTGAGCCATCAATCATGCATAAACATCATACTACCTTACTCGGACTATGTGGGTTCTGATTCCTTTTCCAAAACAAAGGATACGTAGGTAGCCCATCTATGGGTTTGATCCCATCTTTGAAATAATCCATGTCCTTCTAAATGACAATAAACTTCAAGTTCCCCACTGAGTGGCTTTAAAACCAGTATGGTCATCATAATTACCAAGAGACTTTTATGTATCAAAGGATACCATTGACTAAGAAACTCTAATAAATACAGATGATTCTCTATCGATGAAGAACCTCGAATACATATAAAAGATTCTCTAAATTTCCTACATATCAATCATTGATTGTCATATCTAAAGGAAAGCTTATTTTATACTTGGTAATGTAATAAGGATTCACAAACATAACATAAATCTATAAAGAGAGTCTTGGAGTAGAAAATAATTCCCCACAAAAAGGTGTGATGAGTCTGACCACCCATCCTCTCGACCAATGCAAATTCCTAATCCTCATCAGTCCACAACTAATGAGTGACTACCTTTGGAAAGTAGGTTCAAATGGATATAGAATCATCGGATATTTTTGGTTCTATGAACAAACCCATTAGAAACCTCTTGGAATGTTTGAATCTTAAATCAATGAGATAATCCCCCATTCCATAGGAAACAGATAGCCCATATCACCTAGAGAAAATTCTCTACAAAAGAGGTTTTGATTAAATTCTCATCAGATGCATTGACAGTGAAGAGACAATGGTTGTTATGAAAGAAGTTCATGCAGGAGTCTGTGGTGCCCACTAGTCTGGACATAGACTATCTGATCAAATTCGAAGGCTTGGATACTTTTGGCCTTCAATGATACAAGATTGTGTTGATTTCACAAAGAAGTGTCATTCTTTCCAAGTACATGCCAACTTCATTTATCAACCCCCAGAGTTTCTTCATACAGCTAAATACTCGTGGACATTTGCCACATGGGGAATGGATGTAGTAGGACCTTATCCTTCAGCTACATCCAAGCAGTTTAAGTACATTCTCACTGCTACTGACTTATTTTCCAAATGGGCAGAGGAACTACCTCTCAAAGAAGTTAGTTTTAAAAGCATTGTTAGCTTCATCAAGTCTAACATCATTACCAGATTTGGTGTCCCTCATACCATATTGATGAAAAATGGCACCAACTTCTGTTCATCTGAGGTAAGGAAGTTGTATCAAGAATACAACATCAAATCCAACCATTCCTCTCGGTATCATGCAGCGGCCAATGGAAAAAATAGAAGCTTTCAACAAGACATTTTCAAACATACTACAAAAGATGGTGGATAAAGATAAGAAAACATGGCCTGATAAACTCTTTCATGCTTTATGGGCTTATCGGACCACCACCCAAACTGCAATGTGGTTAACTACATATTCATTAGTATATAGAATAGAAGCAGTCTTTCCCATTGAGGTTCAATTAACCTCACTCAGGGTAGACATTTGTGATCATTCATCTACAGATGAACAATCTCAAAAGCGATTGGATGAATTGGAACGATTAGATGAGAAAAGATTGTGCACCCTTCATCACTTGGAAGTCTATAAGAATCTAATAGCATGAGCTTTCAACAAAAAAGTTTATCTTTGTTCATTCATTCAGGGAGAATTGGTATTGGTTCTCAGAACTCCAATGATACCAGGAAAGAAGCCTCCCAAGATGGAGCCAAAATGGGAAGGACCTTATTCAATACATAAGGTCTACTCCAATGGAGGTTATTCTTTAATATGAATGGATGGAGAACTCATCACTACTCCAACCAATGCTATATTTATGAAGAAGTATTTTGTATAATACAAATACATATAACAGTCCATGTATATTACATTAAACT
Source organism: Viscum album (assembly GCA_963277665.1). Classification (NCBI taxonomy): domain Eukaryota; kingdom Viridiplantae; phylum Streptophyta; class Magnoliopsida; order Santalales; family Viscaceae; genus Viscum; species Viscum album. Next base: position 769,575,274 of record OY728126.1, read on the forward strand.
ATTTTAACTTACATCCAACATGATGTTAAACTGTGTCGTCCTTGCTATATGACGTTAAACTATACAGCCCTTCTTAAGTCCTTACTGCATGACATTATACTACACAGTCCCTTCTTCGTCCAACATGACGTTAGACTGTTACATCCAGCAGGACATTAAACTGCATAATCATCGGTCCATGCATATGACCTTTAACTATTTTCACTTACATCTAACACAGCTTTAAATTGTGTCTTCCTAACTACATGACGCTAAACATATCAGAATTCCCTTACATCCATCATGATGTTAAACTGCATAATCACCAGTCCATGCATATGACCTTAAACTATTCACACCATCGTCCAACATGACATTAAATTTTTCCATCATCCAACAAGGCATTAAACTGTGAAAAAATCCCTAATACGTCCAACATGACGTTAAACTGTGTCATCTTTTATCCTTACTGCATGACATTAAACTTCACAGTCCCCCTTTCGTCCAACATGATGTTAAACTGTATTGTCCCCATCGTCTTAGCTACAGGATTCTAAACTTTACAACACCCTTATTGTTCAACATGATGAAAAACTTTGTTCACGTCAAACATGACGTTAAACTATGTCCCTATATTTGTCCTACATGATGTGAAACTGTATTTTGTTTCTGCTATATGTCACTAAACTATGCAGCACCAATAGTCCTCACTACAAGAATTTAAACTGCATTGTCCCTTCATACGTCCTACATGACGTTAAACTATTAATCTTTAGGGTTGTTACTACCTCTTACTTCTCACACTGAGTATGAATCATGTGATATTATAGTAAACTTCAATCATAACACCCTCTCTGGGCCACTAACCATGTGTAATTCCCAACACCATTTTTTAGTTCATTTTCCTCAAGAACAACTTGATCACCAATTTATTCTTTAATTTAACTACACAGACTTTGATCCTTGCCTTCTAGGCTGGGTATATAGGCAACCTTTTGAGGTTAAATCCCAAAACCAATCTCTTCACATAGATTCACCTCCATCTCATATGATGTTGATATGCGAAGAAGCCCCAAAACCAATACTTTTTACATTGGTTCACCATCGTCCTTGCTATATGACATTAAACTGTACAACACTTTTGTCATGTATGACAATAAACTAAAAAATTATTTAACACCCTCACCTAAGAGGGAATAATTATTTACATTGATCTTTAATCATGTTATATTCCAAAGACTACGTGCATACATGGAAATTACTGAAACTTTTATCTTGGGTCAATCCATCGTTGCACTAAAGTCCCAATTTCACCCTTCACTTGTATGGAACAAATCTGTACAAAAGGTATTTCAAGAACTATGTGTGGATTGATTCCCATCCTTATGGGATACGTAGGAGTGTTCGAGCATCCCTTGAATCCAACCCCAAGTCTTTGGGCCTAACCCCAATTTCCACTTTCAGTCCCTTGGCTGAAAAGTCCCCCTGTGAAAACATGAATGTGGTATGAAAACCCTGGTCTTCATTCACATCAAGTTTATAAAACACACAATGTGTATTCCTTATTATGGTCCGAGCTCTATGACCCTGAACTAAGATCTCTTACACTCTCGTCCCATATGATGTTAAATTGTACTTCAAGAAATACGTATGGCTTGATTCCCATCCTTATGGGATACATAATGAAGTCTAACACCTTAATCCAGGACCCATCCACAACATGATTATAGTTAGCATTGGTATGTGTATCATTACATGCATTGAACAATGCCGATTTTTATGTGTCATACTCATAACCTTAAATACTTCCAGATCTCCATAACCCTTTTCTTGACTTTTGGTGTCAAAATGTATGATACCTGAGAATTCTTTTGTCCGACTATACAGCATGTGCCCTTAGGCGGCCTTGCATAAATAGTCTACATAACAGAATTGCCTGCCAAAAGAAGCTATTATTTGACTATGAAGCCAATTCCCTTAGGCATCCCCACGTAATTCAACCCCCTAACAGGTTTGTCAAATAATGGTAACTTCATTCATGGGAGGAAAACCTCTTTTTTCCTTATTCTGTTTAATGACAATATGTAGGGATCTGCAAAAATAGCCATCCTTAATATATTTGTCTCATGCTCTTTTTCTTGATCTGAGAGTATTCAAGTCTATGGTTTATATTTTCCTTTCCTACGTTTAGGTCAGACCTTCACAGGAGTGAAATTCATCCAATTCTTTGATAATCTTAATTGCAAATATAATCTCCATATTCAAGTACCTCTTTCCATATAGCAGACTCTGTGCTTTGGAAAATTTGAATCCCCATAAACATCCACTAGATTTTTAGCAGTAGAAAAGTAAATTTTTGAGACTTTTTTTGCCTGACTATGCAGCACGTTCCCTTAGGTGGCCTTGCATAAGTAGTCTACATAACGGACCTGTCAGCCAAAACATGCTATTATTTGACCATACGGCCAATGCCCTTAGGCGACCCTGCATAATTCAACCCCCTAATGGGTTTGTTAAAAAGTGGTAACTTTATTCTTGGTAAATACTTCTTCTAATGCCTTTTATCCATTTTTCGTATCATTCCTCATATTCAAAATTTCTTAAGTCAAAGTTTACATGTTTTACCCCATACTTGAGTGTGGTAATATATTTTCAGATAAATTATCAAAGAATTGAGTCAATTTTAATTCATTAGGTCAAAGCTATTTTGACCTTAAACATTACCCTTTTTATGTCTGACGTACATGACTTTAAACGTCCCACAAAAGACAAGGGAACTCTAAAAAAAGTCATGTCCCAACTCACTAAACATATACCTTGTATTATTAAGGTAATATTGAGAAATTAAAAAGATTCAATGTTTGTAGGGTTATTTATAATAATCCTAGTAAAAATAAAACTATTCTTACTCGGCCCATTAGCTTAGGTAAAAATTTAAAGAAGGTAGCAAAAAAATCCATGAACAAATGATTGAAGATGAAAGTGTTTTTCATTTAATGCACAAGACTTAGAAGGATATCCACATATTGGATTATCTTATCTTTTACAAGAATTACAAAAGGCTGTCAACATAAATCGTCATTTGATTTATGGAATCCTGAGATTCATCAGCAGCCACTTGAATCTCATGCACTCGACCAGCTTCACTATTTTCAGCTTGATGGAGTGCTTTATTGGCATCTACAATGGATTTAATACCATTCGTTTGAAATCCTTCCAATGAATTATTAAGCCGGTCAAGTTCCCCAGTAACAACATCTAACAGTTACTGAAGGTTCATCTACTGTACAACTTTCTCTTTGATCTTATGCTTAAACTCCTTTAACTTGGAAGCATGATCAGCCTCAGCTCAGGATACCATAGCCTCAAATTCATTGATATTGGGTGACAGATTGACCCTAGTAAAATATTGATGGTACTTCTGCTCCTTCTCCCTTCTTAAGATGACTTGTTTTACCGCGGCATGGATCTCTTGATATCCAAAACCGCCAAGTGCCAACATGACTAACAGGGATGATAGTCACAGGATCTTCGATGATAGATCTTTAAGAGGCATTTCAGATATGATCTTCCATATGTTCTGCCATGCCTTGCATCGTGAAAATTGGAGTGCCTTTTATACTTCTGAGTCTAACTCAGCATCACTGTCACAAGGGGGAATATAATCTGGGATTAATGCACTTAGAGAAGTTCCATGTTCTGCTCCTTCCCTCCTAACCCTTGTTACTTCTATTCCTGTTGGAATGGAGAATGAGGATTCACCTCCAGATCTAGCCACTGAAATTGACAGCCCTACATAGTCAATTAATTGTTTTTGGTTAGTTTCAAAGGATAACAAAAGTTGATTGGCAACCAGCCACAAATATTATTATCTCTTACCCAACGGTAGATCAGTAATAGGAGAAGGCTCCTCCCAGTCTTTCCAAGCTTCAATAGGATCTTCAGGATTAGTTTGAGGAAGCTCTTCCAGGTTTAGCTCCACTTGAGCCAGTGTCTATAAAATAGTAGGGTTATCTGTACTCCCTTCAGGAATTTCCGGTTCAGCAGCTTGTTCAGATGAACTACACATTTGAACCAATCATGGTCAGAGATGTAATAAGAAGTTATTTTAACAGGACGAAGGATAAAACTCACGTCAAAAATCTTCCAAAACAAATGGTAAATTAACATGATCTAATAAATCTTCAAATGATGTTCCAAGTTCCATAATTTCATCCAATGTTATCTCAGATCCTTGGTTAGTCTCACCAGTGGGAGCATTTGATACATTTTCTTGGCGACCTTCATGCTGCAACCTCTGATCCTAGACAGCGTCTTCAGATAAAATTACAGCATCAGTTCCAATGGCCGTTAATTGTTCCGATGCAGGGGTTGAACTTAAAGTATCACAGAATGGAAGTTAGTTGATGATTTCATTCAACATCTTATGAAGAATTGTTAATTTACTAGAAGCAGACTCTTCTCTCCTTCCAATAATAGTAGGAGGGATACTGGGAATAGACGCTGACTCTTCTACAGGAGCATCCAAATTAGCCTGAACTTTTGATTGTTCACCAGTACCTTCTTTTGTCCTCAAAGGAGGGTCAGTCCTCTCCCTCAGAGGTGAAATTGAAGAATCCTCTGCAATCCCAAGAATTATGAGCAACCTTTTCAAGGGTTAAGACTCATAATTATCTAAAGGACTTACCACTACTGATGAAACATTTAGCTGTGGACTTCCTCCTTTGATGCCTTTGCTTCTTTGGCTTCTTTGGAGTGTTGACATCATCATCTAAAAAATATAGGAATTGGAGAAGGAAGAGCCCTGTTTAACTCCTCTTCCATGGCTTTCTGTCTTGGAGATATCTCGCCCGGCTCACAAGGAGATTCATTAGCCCCGATGGCAGTACCACCAGGGCTATACAATGGTGAAGGAACCTTAGTAGTTCCTTTCTTTTCAAGCTACAGGATGAAGAAAGTAATTTCCTTGAGTAACAAAGCTTTCACTGGAATTAAATAGCAAAGAAAATAAGGAAACAAACTTACATCTTCAGGAGCCACGTAATCGTGCCACTCCCCATCTCTGGAACCACTAGTTCTCTCAGTGGTGCCATGATCTATCATTTCCTTCACCCGCTTGGTGACAGGAATGGAGTCTTCAATGGCATATTTGAGCATCTCCAGCTCTCTGATGTAAGCCCACACTTCATCAGGGTTATCCTTGTAATGAATATCTGTAGAAGCCCGAAGATTCCCTATTCTAGGGATTTGTAGCCCCTCGCACAAATCCAGCCAGGCAGTTTCAGCATCGCAATATAAAATTCACCATGTCTGGATAGCCTCTGTTCGGAGCTATTTAACATGTGTACCAGAAGGCTGTGAGGAGGGTCCTACAATCTTGGACTTCAGCTTCTTCCCAACTCCTGCAACTACAGATAAATGATAATAAAATAAGACTTGTTCCTCTATAAAGTAATGATGATTAAATTTCCCGAATGAAGTAACTCACTAGGTGTTGATGCAGTTGGACTCTTGATTCTGACAGGAGGATTATATCTGGCATGAGGCTGCTTTGTTGCATGTTATGCCTCATCATCCCCATATTGGGAATCTGACAAGTCAGTCCTAGGTGAGGAACCTGGTGAATTAGCTCCAGGTGGGGAAGCATCACCTTTCCGATGAAGGGTTTCTTTCTCTACAGTTCTTTTCTTTTTCCCCACCTAATAAGCCAGATGATTCAACACCCCTTCATGATATGATGCTATCCAGTTCTCGGAATACCATGTAGTCAAGTTACTCGATGCTTTATGAACTGTTAGATCACAAAAACTGCCCCGGTCTTCTCCATATATGTCAGCAACCATTGTTATCGGGCAACCATCGGATGCTGCTCTGACCTGACATGCAAAGGAGGGTATACAACAGTCTTCTGCATACACTTGAATTGGTGTGCAAATATGTATGGAGCATAGGCCTCGCATATAATCTCTCTATCAATCCCGGTGGCTAGTACACCATCTCTGCAAGCCAGCATGTACGACCTCAATTCCATATCAGTGGTTCCATCATCAAAAAACCACCCGGTTGGCGGGTTTCCATAAGAAAAGAAATTGAATTCCCTAAACATGCTCAACCTCACATTCATATCATATATGTTGAGAGCTAACAGAGCAATTCCAGAATATGACTACATTGATGGCCTGAAAGAGCTTCCAAGAACCTGTACTCTGTTCTGTACAACATATGTCCTGAAATGAGTGGCGATCCATCCCCAAAAAACATAGAATGGTCCCACTATTCTCAAAGGAGTCTTACCCATAAATAAATGGAGTAATCTCATGTGAATCTTCACCAAAATGGAGGTGGATAACCCAACCATTCTCCTCTTAGCCAACTTGGCTGCAATAACAAAGGTCCTTGGCCTGACGCCTCCCTTCGAATTTTTGACTGGAAGAAGATAAACACTGAGCCACAATGCTATGAAGCCCGCCAGATGGTTCTTTTTTGGGATTCTATGATTTACTTTAAATCCCCACTTCTCAAATTCTTCTGCTTCTAGGGTCGGCCAGAACATGCCAAAATCACCCCTCTTCTCTGTTCTGGAGCAGGTAGTAGGGTGAGTATAGGTGGGCCCCTTCTCCTTTGAATCCTTCTCCTCCTTCTTTGTAAGAAACATATTCATCCAGTCCTCTGGATGAATATCCTTTCTAGAATGAGTTAGGGAGTTCTTTGAACTCTTGACCTTGTGGAAGATTTTCAATAACTCCCGAGCCAAAGACGGAGTTTTCTCAGAATCATTCCAAGTCGCCTTAGGGGGGGATGAATTCATCATACATGTCGCCCAGAATAGGAGCCCTTGAAATCTTGTAGACATCACACAAACTGATTCCTACTTCTCCATGATTTTGATGGAAAGAATTGGTTTCTGGGCTCCAGTGGATGATTTGTTCTGGCACAAACTCATCATTTCTATAGACATATGTCTGCCCAGCCCAGATGTCTTCATATATCCCAACTCCTTTCAAATCCTTGAAAAACTCTACATAGGTTTGTCTCACCTAGTATTCCCACATCCAAGTTGGCTTCAAACCTCCTTCTGAACGGAAGTCCCAACTGTTCTTCCAGCCTTTAGATTGATCCATCTGAGAATTTCAGAAGATTGAAGGATAAAAATGTTGTTGTAGCTCGGGCTTATGAGGTTTCAGATCTGGTGTACAAGGTATATGATGCATCATATAGGCCTTCTCCACTGTTCCAGTATTTAAAAATTCTCCTCCACTTGAGATATTTGCTGAAGAAATGTTGGTGTAATTCCGAAACCTAGAATTTGGGAGATAATTCTTTGCCTCTGGAATGTTGACTTCTTGAAGATGACCATGAGCATTCAGAGGCAACTAGATGCTCTATGGAAAGTCATGATGATACTTATTGAAGTACTTGGGAATATATAGAAGAGTGATGTTTTAGATATCATAGTAATCATGGCCTACAATTTTCATCATATCATCAATCCTCTTGCTCGCCAGTTCATCAGCAGTTCCGATTCTTTTAGGAGCCATTGAATTTGCACAAAGTTCGAATAATTAACTCTTAAGTGAGTTGATTTTTTATAAAATTTGTGAAGAAAAGTGAAAAAATGGGTAAGCCATTAAGGCGTGCAAGTCCATTTTTGGCATGCAAGTATAGTTGTGTCGTGCAAGTTTTGGGCGCGCAAGTATCACCGCGCATGTCCAAAAACCTCTATAGAAGAACGAAACAAAGAACCATCAGAAAACAAGTAACTTGCGTGACGAATGAAACTTGTATGGTGAGAGCTCAAAAGTTTGAAATCTGGGTGCTTTGCGAGAGAATGAGGCGCATATTTATAGGCCAGGCCGCACCCCTGCACACCGAAGCCTGTGCGACTCACACCTGCACGACACCATCTGCGCGCCTCTCACCTGCGTGCCAATATATGCGTTCTCAAAACTTATGCGCCACCCTTCCTTGGTATTCTTATTTACCTCAGAGTCACATCCTCATTTCTTTCAGATCCAACTCTGAGGGGGAACTTTTGTTGACGCTCCTTTCTGTCACAGAATCTAACGACTAAAAAATGGAAATATCTTAACATAAAGTGATTCATCCTTTGAAGAACATCAAAAATTTACAAAGGCATGAATAGGAATTTTTTTACACCTGGGTCGCGCAAGTTTTATCATGACCGCGTAATTATACTTGTGTGCCTCATATTGGTCGCGCAGGTGACTTGCTCACCCTAAGTTATTTTCCACCAAGGTCTTCAAAGGCTGATAAATACCCCTTGTGGCCCCCCCATTTCAAGGATGAAAAATCCAGAAACTCATATTTGATCTTCCAGTTCCCTAGTCTCTTCTCAAAGCCTTCCGAACACTTATAAGGTAATTTATTACCTAGAATGGAAGGTCTAAAGAGAGGGAACAAGGCCTAAGTGCTGAAATTCATCAACACCTGCACGCCTAAATGTCTAACCCTTCAGGGAATTTAAGACACTTGCGTACAGCCTTATCCCTTCAACATAACTTGCGTGCCACTCACTTAAAAGTATTTAGGGATAACACTAAGGTCTTGAGCCAATCTTCGCCCAAGTTTTACCCTATGGGCTGACCATCGCGCAAGTGTACCCGTGTCACGCAGGTATACCTATGCGACCATGACCTGCGCGCCCAAATAGGACCTACGCACCTACCTTCTTTTGGGTGCCCCTCCTATCCATTCATCTCTTTTCTTCAAATCCACCTCTCCTCTTAAAGATGTAGCCTTCAGAATCCTCTTCAATGCCATTTATGTCATGATTCCTTGGTTGGCTTCCTTATCTAAAAGGAATTCAGTGGAACATTTCTCAAAACCTAGTGATTTTCATATCTTTATGTCATTAAGGTTAGAGATTTCATTCATTCAACCTCATCCTTTAAGATGAGAAGATCTTTAATTTGGGCATCCTCTTTAGGAGTAAGTCCCAAGTCCCCTATTCATGGGAATCCTTTTTAGGAGTAAGCCCCAGTCCAAGTTCCCAAATATGGGCATCCTCCTAATGAGTAAGACCCAAATCCCAAATCCGTTAATTTTGGGCCTCTTTTTCAGGAGTAAGCCCCAGTTCTCAAGTCCCTTAACCTGGGACTCCTTCTTAGAAATAAGCCCCAGTCATAATTTCTCTTAACCAGTCTTAAATTCTTTTGATTTGGGCTTCCTTCTCAGGAATAAAACCATTTCACAAGTCCCCTCCTAATTTGGGCATCCTCCTTAGGAGTAAGCTCCAAGTTAGAGTATCCAAATCTCCATAAAGCACATATACCTTTATGCACCTTGTTCCCGGACTTCTTCTCTAAAGAAAGTCCTGATCTTTATCTATTTGGGAAATCATACCAATATAAGCCCCATATCATTCCTTGTGACCGCATGTTTCGTGGCACAAATTTTCAGGTTTACTAATACATATTTTTTCTCACACCAAACATGACTCACATGAGAGTAGAGTTTAAAAGTAACCACAAAACATCTCTTTGGGCCATTAATCATACGTACACCCCACAATTCACAACTGAACTACGTGGACATTGATCTCTACCTTAAAAGTGGAGTACGTAGGAAGTCTTTCTGAGGTTCAAGCCCATCACCCATTAATTATCTTCCGTCCCATATGACGTTAAACTATATCTTAATTCCCTAACTACGTGGGTTTTGATTCCTTTTTTAACAGATATACGTAGGTATCCCATCTGTGGGTACGATCCCAACTCTGATATACCCCATGTCCTTCTTGTTGGATCGGAGAAAAACGACGAGGGAAAGATGGCAAGAGGGGGGGTGAATTGCCTTCTAAAAAATTGATTAACAAATTAAAAATCAAAGTAAAGTGCAGCGGAAATAAAGAGGCAATACACACAAAATTGATAACGGAGTTCGGCCAAAACCCGGCCTACGTCTCTGCTCCCAACTCAACCGTTGAGAGATTCCTACCGCTTGCTTTTCAATGGTTTTAGCAAGAAACCCACTAGGCTTTGAGGTAGCACTAGGACCTATTACAGCTTGCTTTTATTGGTTAAGCAAGAACCCACTTACTTTTAATGGTTTAGCAAGAACCCACTAGCCTTTTTAACGGGTGAAGGCTAGCTCACCGAACACAAGCCTTTTAAAAGGAAAGGCTTGAAGAAACCTCTTCACACCTTAGTGGTGGTGTGAGAACCCAAAGAAAGGGAGATGAGAAAAGAGTTTGGGGTTTGTAGGCACAAACCCAAAATGAAGCTCAAAATAAATAAAACTATAAAAACCGTAATTGAGGAAGACTTGGGCGCCAAGGTATGATGGAGTTGATGTAGCGTGCTCTCCCAAGCTTCTTGAGGTGCTCCTTGGATTGGGAATTGGATTGGAGCACTTGAGGATCCTTGAAGGTGGAGCGCCGGAGGTTCGCCAAATGTGCAACAATATGTCCGGGCGCTTGGTATATGATCTGATTAGTGTCCGGGGCTTCCTCAGCCTTTATTTATAGGCATGGAACCCATTGGGGGCCTTCGGAGCCGTTGGAGAAGTCCTCGGAGCCGTTGGAGGCCAAAAGATGGTTGACTGGTCAAACCCAACGGCTAGTTTGACTGGGCTACCGGCTGGCCGGTGCAGGGCCACCGGCTGGCCGGTGCCTTGGAAAAGGGAGACTTGTTCTGTCCAGGCTCCACCGGCTGACCGGTGGAGGAGCCACCGGCTGGCCGGTGGCAAGACAGTAGCAAAGACTATTTGGGCTGGGTGCCACCGGCTGGCCGGTGCTGAGGCCACCGGTTGGCCGGTGCTGAAGCAGTGGGTGAGCTCTCGGTCTGGGCTCTACCGGCTGGCCGGTGCTGAGGCCACCGGTTGGCCGGTGTGGAGGCAGTGGCTTAGCATCCTTCCCAGGGTCCACCGGCCGGCCGGTGGTGAAGCCACCGGTTGGCCGGTGGACTGATTTTCAGTCCACTTCTGTTCCTTTTCCACTTTAGCTTGCTTGGCCCAATTCCTTGGTAACCTGAAATGATTCCTATCCAAAAACACTTAAAGAAAGATTCGATAAACATGAAAGTGATTGTGATCATGAAAATTAAACCACGAGGGGATACGAGAGGTACAACAATCTCCCCCTATTTTTATGATCACAATCACCAAAACAATTAAAGTAAAAACATAAATTAAAGGCATGCTTTTAAAGAATAAATTGAAAATAAATGCTAAGCAAGATCAAAAAGGTTTATCCCCCAATCAATCAAGAAATTTCTCCCCCTTTGTGATTATCAAAATAGAATGGGGCATAAAACTTGATTGAGGGAAAATTGAGAATCAAGATTTGAAAATTTAAAAATCAATTGAGATTTTTGAAAATGAAATGAAAATTTGAATAACAGTTTGAATTGAAAGTTTTGAATAAAAAAAAACCAATTGAATTTTGAAATTTGAAACCAAATGAAATTTTTGAATCAAAAATTGAATAACAGTTTGAATTGAAAGTTTTGATTAAAAAAAAATCGATACCAACTGTTGGAAATTTAGAAATGAAATTTTAATAGAAAATTTTGAATTGAAAGAATTGAAACCAAGAGTTGAAAAAGAAAATTGGAATTGAAAAATTTGAAATTGAAATATCAAAAGGGTTTAAACGATCCTAACTCCCCCTAAATAAAAACGACAAATCACCGGGGAGAGGGATTTTGAAAAGAGACAATTTTAGGCCCGGTGAGACTTGCAAGAAGGGATTTTTCAATCCATACTTGTCTCATGGCGGGTCTTCTCCTATAGAATTCGTCCGAATAGAAAAAAGACTTGGGTTGACCATACCGGGCGTTTTTACAATTACATTCATAAATGAGGTGCTCGGACTTCTTACAATAATTACAAAATTTAAAACTAGAGCTCCCCCTTACAAAAACAGTGGGTGCATGGGAGGAGGAAGCTATATTGGTGTAGCCAAGTCCATTGGTGGTTCTAGATATTCATTGAGAACCTAAGAGTTTGGACAGATTTTGTTCACCTTGGGTGAACTTGGCTAGGGTCTCCCTTATGTCTTTGATGGTTGATTCCATGGAATCAACATTTGGAAAATTTTGGATTTTAAGGGTGAGTTCCTCCTTCTCTTTGAGAAGTTGGTCTTTTTCGGAGGAAAGTTATTTGAAATTTTTTTTAAAGCAACAAATTTGGAAGAGAGCTTGTGAAAGCCTTCTTCCAATTGATCTCGCGCATGTTGGAGATCCTCATAGGATAAATGATTTAAAGAATTTGAATTTGAAGAAAAAGAGGATGAGGAGTCGGAAGATGTTACCTCATGAAATTCCATTAGGCATTTTGTACCTTGGTCGCTCGAGGAGGAGGAGGAGGAGGATGATGAGGAGGTGTCACTCCATGTCGCCTTGAGGACCTTTTTCTTTCCTTTTTCCTTGGCCCGTTTCTTGTTGAGTGGGCAATCGGGCTTGTAATGGCCCTTTTCACCGCACCCGTAGCATTTTACCTTGGGCTCGGATCTTGCGGTGGGTTCTTGCTTTCGCGCCTTGCGAGATTTCTTCTTCGTCTTGTGCTTCTTCATAAATTTGTGCATTTGGCGGGCGAGATTCTCCATTTCCAAGTCGCCGCTTGAAGATGATGAAGATGAGGAAGATGAGGATGATGAGGAGGAGCTTACTTCCTTTTGTACCTTGAGGGCGATGTTCTTTGGTATCTTGATTGGTGTGCCCTCCTTTTGAGCTTGCCTCCTCATCGTGATCTCGTACGTCATTAGGGATCCGATGAGCTCCTCTACCGGCATATTTTTGACGTCCTTAGCTTCTTGGATCACCGTCACTTTAGGTGCCCATGAGCTCGGAAGGACCCATAAGATCTTCTTGACCATCGTCTCAGCTGAAACATCATCACCAAGAGATTTCCTTCCATTGCACACGTCAGTAAAGTGAGTAAACATTTCAGAAATAGACTCATTTGGATGCATTGAAAATGACTCAAAATCTTGCCTATACATATCCAATCTAGTGTCTTTGACTTTGTTAGTGCCCTCATGAGTTACTTCTAAAAGTTTCCAAATTTCATGTGAGGAGGTGCAAGTAGACACTCGATTGAATTCATTTCTATCTAACCCGCAATGAAGAGCGTTCATGGCTTTTCCATCAAGCTCAAAATTCTTTATATCGGCGGGGGTCCATTTGGATTCGTCGGGAGTAGAAAGAGTGTAACCATGCATGACAATTTTATATATGGGATAACCTATGCTTCTAAGGAAAGTAGTCATGCGGGTTTTCCAATAATTGTAGTCGGTCCCATCAAAAAATGGAGCCCGACCCAATGAGTAGCCCTCGGGGGCGAAAGAGGTTGATGCCATCTTAATGGATCTTAAATTTGAAACCGGGTTAGGGTATTACTCAAATTTCCCTCTGATACCAATTGTTGGGTCGGAACAAACGAGGAATGAGTGATGGCAAGAGGGGGGGTGAATTGCCTTTTAAAAAATTGATTAACAAATTAAAAATCAAAGTAAAGTGCAGCGGAAATAAAGAGGCAATACACACAAAATTAATAACGGAGTTCGGCCAAAACCCGGCCTACGTCTCCGCTCCCAACTCAACCGTTGAGAGATTCCTACCGCTTGCTTTTCAATGGTTTTAGCAAGAAACCCACTAGGCTTTGAGGTAGCACTAGGACCTATTACAGCTTGCTTTTATTGGTTAAGCAAGAACCCACTTACTTTTAATGGTTTAGCAAGAACCCACTAGCCTTTTTAACGGGTGAAGGCTAGCTCACCGAACACAAGCCTTTTAAAAGGAAAGGCTTGAAGAAACCTCTTCACACCATAGTGGTGGTGTGAGAACCCAAAGAAAGGGAGATGAGAAAAGAGTTTGGGGTTTGTAGGCACAAACCCAAAATGAAGCTCAAAATAAATAAAACTATAAAAACCGTAATTGGGGAAGACTTGGGCGCCAAGGTATGATGGAGTTGATGTAGCGTGCTCTCCCAAGCTTCTTTAGGTGCTCCTTGGATTGGGAATTGGATTGGAGCACTTGAGGATCCTTGAAGGTGGAGCGCCGGAGGTTCGCCAAATGTGCAACAATATGTCCGGGCGCTTGGTATATGATCCGATTAGTGTCCGGGGCTTCCTCAGCCTTTATTTATAGGCATGGAACCCATTGGGGGCCTTCGGAGCCGTTGGAGAAGTCCTCGGAGCCGTTGGAGGCCAAAAGATGGTTGACTGGTCAAACCCAACGGCTAGTTTTACTGGGCTACCGGCTGGCCGGTGCAGGGCCACCGGCTGGCCGGTGCAGGGCCACCGGCTGGCCGGTGCCTTGGAAAAGGGAGACTTGTTCTGTCCAGGCTCCACCGGCTGACCGGTGGAGGAGCCACCGGCTGGCCGGTGGCAAGACAGTAGCAAAGACTATTTGGGCTAGGTGCCACCGGCTGGCCGGTGCTGAGGCCACCAGTTGGCCGGTGCTGAAGCAGTGGGTGAGCTCTCGGTCTGGGCTCTACCGGCTGGCCGGTGCTGAGGCCACCGGTTGGCCGGTGTGGAGGCAGTGGCTCATCATCCTTCCCAGGGTCCACCGGTCGGCCGGTGGTGAAGCCACCGGTTGCCCGGTGGACTGATTTTCAGTCCACTTCTGTTCCTTTGCCACTTTAGCTTGCTTGGCCCAATTCCTTGGTAACCTGAAATGATTCCTATCCAAAAACACTTAAAGAAAGATTAGATAAACATGAAAGTGATTGTGATCATGAAAATTAAACCACGAGGGGATACGAGAGGTACAACACTTCTAAATGATAATGAACTTAAAGTGACATGTTGAGTGGATTTAAAACCATTATGGTTATCATAATGACCAATATATCTTTATATAATGTGTTGAAGGAAACCATTGACTAACAATATCTAAGAAATATAGATGATTATATATCAATGAAGAACCTCTAATACCTATATAAGATTCTATAAATCTCTTACATATTAATCATTGATTGTCAGATCTTAAGGAAAGCCCATTTTTATACTTGGTAGTGTAATTAGGATTCAAAAACATAACTTAAATCTATAAAGAGAGTCCCGAAGTAGACAATAATTCCCATAAAAAAGGTGTGATGAGTCCAACCTCCCATCCTCTCGACCAATGAAAATTCTTAAGCCTCATCGTTCCACAACTAATGAGCACCTACCATTGGAAAGTAGGTCCAAATAGATATAGAATAATTGGATGTTTCCGGTTCTACGAATTAACCCATTAGAAACCGATTGGAAAGATTAAAACTTAAACAAACAAGGCCATCCCCATTTCCAGAGGAAACTAATATACCCATATACAAATTTTTAGACTTCCAACTAACTTTTCATATAAAGGATATGAGGGGTTATCACACTTCTACCTTGAGTTTTCACCTCTTAAAAGCATCTTGAGTCAAGATAATCACCCATTATTATCTAAGAATAATAGGTTCTAGATGTGTATCATGCATCAACTGACTAGTGTGTCATGTTATAAATAGAACCCATAAATCATACTCTAATCACATCATTAACAATAATCCCTTCAAGTGCTAATCACTTAACAATTCAAACCACCCTCAAAAGAGATAACTAATCACCAATAGACCATATTACCATCAACCAATACCTAATAAGGTCTTTTTAGGGTCAATAAGGTACACCCAAAACACTTACCATATGATACTGAAAGTGATTCACTCATTGGAGGCCCCAACCAAGCCCCATGTTACTCAATAGACCATAAACCTACTCATACAACCCCAACCTAGGCCATTAATCACCAATTATACAATTCAAAACCCATATATGGTCCATTTGACCCAACTAATGGATGATCCCCTTAGAGGAGTGGCTTTTCAGACACTCTAAAATCACTAAACTGTGTGTGGAACATTTAGTTAATTTCGAAGAGGTTATACCCTATGTTGCCACTGTCTCTGCTGCTCACCCGACACTTTACAGAATTCATGAACCCAGAACCCAAGGTACATGCATGCACATCCCACAAAAAAATTTTATATATGGTAAAATATAAAAGGAACCTCTTATCTACTTAATGTAATTAACACCCACATGATGTCCTCAACCAACCCTCTTCTAGGCCCACACCAATAATTCATGAGAAATCATGCCTCTATGAACAACACACTAATACCTTGTGTAATTCCCCTAAAAATACAATGAACAAGATCCACATCATTCAACACCAATATAATTATCAAATTCAAACCAATTTATAATAAAACCTATGATGAATCCACAAAATAAGGTCTCTTCAATGAAATTGAGTAAAACAAGTGGAATCTTAACGCTTAAAGAATCATTATTCCACACACCATGAAGCCCGGATATATCAATACAATTCTACCAGGATCTAGTAGAATCATTATAAAAACCGTAGATGAAGCCAAATAAATTATTGAAGTAATACAAGGGGAAAGCTAATAAGAATAGAGATGTTAACTTCACATAGAGTGAGGATGAAACCTTCAATCAAACCATTTTAAAGAGGGAGAGAAGGGGTCTTTATTGTAGATAAAAAATGGGGAAGAGGAATGGTTGTAATCCCTATCCAAAGTGGATCTTGGGTAAATAAAATTATGTCCAACCCGATAATAGAATGTATTTATCTCTTAAAAATAACCTCCCATAACTAATAGTTTTCTTCTCATGGTCTACTGAGTACCCAATGAAAATCCCAGAGATACCTAGATACAGATGGACTCACCAGGTATCTGGGTTAACCCTAATGGGTACCTGGTTGGTCTGTTCCATATGGTAGTAAGACCAAAACCCATTTTACCCCTTCATATAATATTTCATCACCACTCAAACACCTAAACAAGAATACAAACATCCCCTATGGATATCACAACTCTTTTATTCTCAATCCAAACTTAATTTTCAAAACGCCCCCAACACCAAAGTTAAAAATTCAAATTCCCCTAAATTATCTAACATGTAATGATGTGGATCATTTCAAACTCCTCACTATAAGGCTTCCCATACCCAAAAATGATTTGGTATGATCCGCTGAGCTTCAATATGGCCATGATAATATGGTTCCAAACTCATGCTCAATTATTACTAGTAACATCTCCTCTACACTAATGGCGGATCCAACTCCATGTTATTTTCACTATAAGTACCCACACATTATACACATATGTCCCCATCCAAATCATATTTCTGATTCCAAAAAATTATTCCTCGTAACCAATTACCCGTGTTAGCACCTATCATATCTCCCTTGAACTAACTTCCATTAAAACCACATTGTCCTCCCATAACACTAACACCCAAACCTCAACCTAATGATTACTCCCAAAAACACACACCTCATTATTATCTAAATGAACTCATGGTAACTACCACTATATAGGAAACCAAAAACATTTCTCAAACCTAGATCTAAATATGGATTAACATACCCTAATCACAATATTTGTTGACTTCCTTAACCTACCATCCATACCCATCATTCCATGATGACCACCATATAGGGGATTTATATAATGATCCTCACTATGGGATTATCCATACAGTCATCCCACTACATTCATACCATAATTACCAAAAACTCAGAGGTATTTCTCATTGAAACCCTCCAACATCATCCCATGAACTCCACTTCAGGGTTCAATGAGTTCTTCATGTCTTAATAACCCCAATAGATCTAGATGAATCATGTTAACAACCCCCATATATGAAAATTCCCTAGTCCCCATGGGTATATTACACTAAATCCATGGAATTAATTATGAACTCAACCCCACAGTGCCCCCTCCCCATCATTACCTCAAACTTCCCAAGCATGGTATATGTCACACTACATTTCTCCCATGAAGAGACATGAAAGATCAACCACATTATTATCCAATTCTAGTTTACATACACCATTCCTCCATGATCTGAGCTAATTCACCACATATAAGTCTCATCCTCCACTTAAAAAGATCTATAATACCATAACATAACCAAACCACTCAAACATATAACCATATATCCAACTGTATTGGGAATCCTATAATCCATCAAGATGTTGGTAGGACTTCTTCCAAATGCTACCAATTTTAACCACCATCCATCCCATTATAAGTTCACTAACAAGTGAGTTCAATGTTTACAATATGCAAACTCACATTATTGTTTCACTAGGAACTACCTATCAGATACATTCAATTTGGGTTGATGTTCATTGACTAAATCCCTACAAAACAATTCTTATTGATGCCAAAATTATCACCTGATGGTCACCCCATAACGACACATCCATGTCCGTAAGGTTACCGAATCCTTAAATTCAAACACATAATTTTACATTAAAACATGATTTTCCAAGTATGTCACATCATCCAAAATTCTAATAAGATGATGTATCACATGGTTTTTTTCTAATTCAATCCATAAACCCTAACCTCTCCCCCACCTAAGGCTAATTTTTTTTTCAAATACAAAAAACACAAGACAAACCATTCAACTTACCATTCCTATAATGTTTAATAATCCTTCACAAAGATATATGTTGTATTTCATCCCAAACACAACCAAGGAAACACTTAAAAAAGTCAAAATTATCAATACTATATCATTCGAGCATCACTTCACATCACTTCCCTCATTCTAGGTTGTGTTGTCTCATGAACCAAACACCACCAGTTACCCACTCATTATCCCTCATGTAAAATATAAAACTATCTCATAGGGACCTCTGGAAATGCAAGGATCAACTATTCCACTTACGAACCAACATAGGGCCAACAAAGAAAAAGTTCCACAATCCTCCTTACCCTTCTACTAACCCAAATCTCACACATAGAGTCATATCTCAATAACTTTGGTAAAACTATAAAATAACCTTTAACTATAAAATATCCTATCTCACTCATGGGTATCTACCCATAATATCACCCAACTTTCCCAACCACTAGAGGGCCCATGCCTAACTCATCAGATCACATTGATCTATCCATTGCCTATGAAACCAACCAATTTATGGGAACAATTGCACCTCATATAATATACATACATTGAAATCAATAGTCAATCCAACCCCTATAAGGGTGTCCATCCACCTCACTTGAAGAACATTATGGTAATTAAATCGTTGAAAAACATAAAAAACACCACATCAATTTAAATTAATTAATATTTCCATAATAATTTATTTTTTTATCACCAAATAACTTATTTTTTGTATTCTAATTAATAGAAACCCATTTCCAAGGCATTCCTCAAAAATTCATTAAATAAATCTATATTTTTCTAAAATTTTTCCATTTTGAAAACCATTTCACATAGTTATGTAGTCTTTCACATGCCTAAGTAATCCTATAGTTCTAATGTGATGCATGAACACATGCACACTTTTTTCCCTAATCAATGAGTAAAATCATAAATAAAAATCTTAACCTGACACATCAAACATCAATAAATTTCTTATTTAGGATAGTTTAAAGTAAAAAAACAATTTATCATATCCCCAAAACCTTGGTTTTTCCTCTAAAAAATGTGCCATTAAAAAAACAAGTGTCTCATTAAAACTCTAATACATTCCTATATTTGGCTACCCAGTCCCAAAATAGTAAGGAAACCAAAAAAATTTATAATACAACTTTGTAATGCCTTGACTAAAATCACTCAAATATAACTCTAGTTGGAGTTATATATGACCTCCAGAATTCCTTTCAATATTCCAAAAGTTGTTGAATAGTGAGGATAGTCTGTAATGTAACATGGGGGACTATACTGATGGTATCATCACATATAATAACATTAAAATAACTAAGTTAAATAATCATTTTGTCCTGATAAAGGTTTTATAGTGTATATCCAACCATAAAAAATATACAATATCATTATGTTATAATAAAATGAGACTCATATTCTATATATAAATTGAAATTCACAAGGCTTGCAAAATAATATGATTAATAATGGAAGTAATTTTAACAATATAAGGGAGACTAAACTATAAAAACCCAACCCCCTCCTCATACTGATCTTCCAATCTTAAGAGTGTTATCCTAAAAAGATCTCCTTTTAAACATGTTACTTGAAAGTGAAAAACAGAAATCTTCCCACGCACAAGAGTGCTTAGTATAGTGTGTTGTATAAATATTATTTGGTCACCAATAATTTTTTAATCAAATACCATGATATGTAGTGTGTGTGTATTCATAAAAATAACAACACACAATAATATGTGTCAGGTTATCGTGTTCTAACTAGGACACCATGACATCAGACCTCACATGTTTCATCTATTTTCAGTTGAAGAAGTCATCGCATTCCATTGATACATCTTATAACTAGAATGGAACACTCCCAATCAAGTAACGGTCTCATGTTGAGTCTCACATAAGTCCTCCGATCGATTCCCACACTACACCCTCTATGTTAGGCCAGGATACACATCACCTTCCCTATGCCAAACCTATATACTCAAGAAAACCTTAATACCCACAATCCCATACCAACACATCACAAACCATTATTCTCTCACTCAGGATGTGGTTCCACATTAACATCATATAACATATTTCATAAACTAGTCCATACCTACAACCTCTCATTCAGGGTTTGGTCTCATAACCACATCATGCATCAACACTCTCTCACTCAATAAATCATGGCTATCACCCTATCTTTCAAGGATATTTCTCATAAAACCAAACTATAATTGTTCCTTTTTACTCAAGGGGTTCAATTAAATCTAAATAAAACTCTAGATGAGGCATTTCATAATGTCTAATATTGAACTATTAGATTCCAATCAAGGAACTTGCATACAAAAACATGAAACACAACATAGCCAAATCATAGCCCCAGACTAGCCACTAATCAGTACCTAGTGATTAGATAGAGAATATATTGAAACACATATCAACATCCACATCCCTATACCATCCACTATATTCAGTTATCATACAAATACTCACAACTATATCACACTCCATGAAAAACTAAAGGCACTTTTACCACTACCATATACAATGAATCTCACTGAACACACTCAACCACACCCATGTACAACATCTCCAAAGGGAATCACATGACCCCTAAATCCATAATAAACCAACCTCATCATTCTAATATATATCACTAAAACCAATTATGGAATTTTAATACATATTAAACCCATATTCCACTTCCTAAAATTCCCATAAATTATTCCTATAAGGACCCTAATGGGTTTTCAAACTTCTACCTATAGGTTCCACCTCTCAAAATCTACCCAAGTCAATATAAGTACACATAAATCCCTAATAACAAGGAATTCCTAATTTATCTCATGCATCAACCCACTCTTGGGAGATTCCCTAACAAAAACCCATTAAACACATTCAAGCCACACTACACACAGAAATCCCTTCAATTACTTACCTCATAAACTACCCAAAATGATTTATATAGATAAATATTTACCCAATGGAACCACATTACCATCACCCAACCCTTAATAGGTTCCTTTGGGGACCATAAATCATATCCGTCCCACTTCCCATAAGATACCTGAAGTGCGTCACTCATTGAAACCTCCATCCAAGGTTACTATTACATGATAGGCAGTAAACCTAATCATATAAACTCAATATAGACTATTAGTCCCTAATTTACCTAATTAACAGCCCATATGGGATCCATATGACTTAAATACGAGATTCATACCTTGGTGTAATGTCCAATATGACACTCTAAAATCACAAAACCATGTATGGAACACTTAGTTCATTTTAAAGAGGCTCTACCCAAGCCTATCACACTCTATGAAACTCACCCGGCCAATTTATAGAATTCCTTAACTAGGAACCCTAGGTTCATGCAAGAATTTGACATATAAATAGATGATAAATGGTATAATATATAAGGAACCACCTTTCACCTTAATGGAGGTACCTCCCTCAACCCACGCTCACCCAGTCCTAGTTAAATCCCACACAAAGAATCATTGATCCACCCATCCTCTATCTTATACCATAAAACATTAACATCTAATTATAAACAATTAAAATTAAGTTATCCCAATAAAAAAATAGGAATAATCCAATTAAACTCAATGATCATCCCCCCATAGTCAAAGCCTTGATCAATAGAACACTAACACCCCATGACATTCTCTAACACTCCTACAAAAATACCCTATCACTCAACGTTAATGGGATCATAAAATTTTAATTAATTTAGTAAAAACCCTAGGAAGAATCCATCAGGTGATGTGCCTCCAATGATTCTCTATGCAATGGGAGGAATTTACCCTCTTTAATCAGTCCTTTTCTACTACACTATATAGACTCAATATATTGGTATGATTCCACCATGATTATATGGATTCATAAACAAAAACATAGATATATACAAATGAAATAAATAGTGGATAAAAGGGTTAGAAGAGAGAAATAAAAAAGGGATTACCTTGATCCAAAGTGAAAAAAACATCCTTCAGTCAACCCATTTTTGAGAGAGATACATGGGGGATCTATGTGAGAGAATAAGGGGAAAAGTGTGATAGCCACTATCCCTATATTAAGTAGATCTCAGTTAAATTGAATGTTCATGAACTAGAAATATTTGGTCTACCCTCCTAAAAAATACATGTAATGCCTACTAAGGACCCACTAGGGACTTACCATGTACTCGGTGTGTAACACCCCAAGATTTCATAGTGTGTTATTTCTTCAAAATAATTCAATAACTTGCACTACACGCAACACCGAGTTCAATTGCACCATGACTTACCAAAAAAAGCCATTAAAAGAGGTCATTAATAGCATTAACTACATTTTTAACTTTATATAATCCTTATAATTTTAGAATCCATATTATGAGTTTCTTAGTCATAATGCAAGAACAGATTTATTTTCAGTATTGCACTTTTATCAACTTTTGATAGTGAAACCTTTTTAAATACAATATTTTAAGATTTTTGACTAAATGGAGACATCAAAAAAATTTAGAATGAAACATACCAAGCTTCCACGGTACGCTTTCTTTTGAATAAAACAGTAGCGTGTGTTGTACGCAACGTCGAGTTTTAACACACACCACAACCGATCAAACTAGCCGTTATGAATAGTAATACCTAAATTTTGAAATTATATATATTTTATATTTTGAAATGGACTTCATTTTTGGATTCGGAATATCGAATTTAGCGTAAGGTGAAATTTTGGTACTTTTCGGATAACTTTCATATTTTGATGAATAGTGAAAATTACTAAATTTTAATTAAAAACAACTTTTTTAATCAAAATAATTAATAGTGATAAATTATGAATTTGAGTGGTTTTAAAGTATATTTAGAGTATATTTTTACAATTTAATATAATTTTGGTCATTAGACATAATTTTACAATTAAACCGAACATAAACAAGTGTCAATCTTTTGATAGTTATTATCTCTTAAAAACACGCTTTTTGTTTTGACAGCGGGAATTAATTTTAAATTAATTTCTGCCACTTCTGTGTTTTGAATTTAGAAAAATGGATTCCATATTTGGAATCAGGATGTTCAAATTGTGTAAATAGGTAACTTTTATTTTTAGACATTTTGAATAATTACTGCGGTAAATATTTTATTTACCATGGTTAAGGGTAAATCTGGTAAATAAGGGTTAAAAAATAATATTATAATAATACTAAATTACCCTAAAACGTGTCTTAACCATATTGGTTGATACATGGTCGACCATGGGAATCTTTGGGTCTATTTTGGGACCCCATGGATCCACTTGTAAGTGATAATGACACTTTATTTTAATTAAGTTAAAATGAATACAAAAATGACACAAGCATATATCTTTTAGAAAAACAATTGTTACATAGGGTTATATATGTTGGATTTTAGATTATAAATATTCATTAGAAAGATAAAACGATTTCATACATAATGATATTTTATTTATAATTTTTAGACATTAAATAATTTATGTTATTTATGACACAATGATGATGCAGTAATTACTATAATAGTAAAAAATTAAAATAATTGATATTATAAATACCCAAATAAATATAATATAAACTTTTAATGAATTAAACTAATTTTCTAGGATAATATGATATATTATTATTGATTTAATTGACTTTTTTCGAAGTAATCAATCTGTTATGAGTTTCACAAAAATCAACTATTGAATAGTGTCAAAATTGACATAAAAGAGTTCTTAAAACAAATATTATATTATTAATTGATATTAAATTCCTAAAAATCTAAGGTTCGGCCAAGAGACTTATATCATGATATGTTCATCATTAATGTACCACTTGGGGGTCGCTTGGATGTATATAGTAAGTTTATTAACCATATTATATAAAAATACAAAGAGACATTGTAAAAGTGAAACTAATTAACTTAGAGTTAATACTTAAAGATAAGGTTAATATAAGTACCCAAACCTGTCTAAATTCTATTGGTTGAGTGGTTTTCGACCTATCCCCACCTTAACCTTTGAATAATCAACTTTGGAGCCTTTAGAAACCGAATATGAATTTATTATAAATTAATATTTCTAACTTTTCCAAAGGTGCCCCTCACCCCTCTTATAAAAGGGCACTCCTCCTTCTCATTTATTCACACCTTCCAAGCCTTTTGGTTCGGCCAAACTCTGCCCAAATACTCTCCCAACATCCCTCACTACAACCTAGAGGCCTCAGTTTGATCAGAAAGCCAACCTATGGAGCCCTTTTGATCAAATCAAAAGGAAGAACCCGAAGAAGGGGTAATGATTTCACCACCCTTCTCCAAGTTCATTTCTTCTTCCACTTCTTCTTCCTTTGTTCTTACCATTCTAAAATAATAAATCCAGTATCTCACATATACTGTGATGTTATTATAAATATGGTACAACCATATTCAGTATTCTATCCACCCTTTGAATAACATGTCACCATACGTGCGTACGGACGGCTTACCGTCTCCACGCTGTGGTGTAATTGTTATTCAATATATTATTATTTGGATGGGTATAATAATGATGTGTAACTCATGTAAATAATAAATATAACATGTTAATGATTCTGTATATATGATATACCATCAATTTATATATTATTTTAATATCAAAAGAATGATATTGTCGCTCGTGCGTACGTACGGACTACCGTCTCCATGAACGCGATGAGATTCATTCTCCATCGTATCCATTCAAGTATAATTATCATTTGATGATTTAAAAATGATGTTTAAGGACTAGATATCATTCTGGATATGAATAAAATACAACAACCATGGCTTATGTAACAAAACATATAAAAGAAAGTTAACTCCCGAAACGACGATAATTCTAAGATATTATTAACAAATCAATGTTAAAAGATCATATATGATATCATATTATTATATATGATTCTTGTATAATTTAATAACAACTATTTCACCATTATACAGGAGGTTAACCTACCCCAACCAAGGAAAAGTACAAGGTAAGGGTTATTTCACAATCTCTTCATTATCCGAGATTGTTTATACGTAATAATCTACTGGGATCTCTTTATCATCCACATCCATGTTTCTTATAAATGTATTTCAAAACATTTTTACTATTTACTAGAATATGAGTTAAAGTCATTTATACCCTTTTTGACTTTTATAAGTGGTTTATAAAGGAATCTTTCGGTCGTATTCAAAACAAGGTCCTTTTTAACCTTTTCGACAGAATTAAGGTAAGAATGTTTTTTAACTTATACGGCGGGTGCGGTTATTTTACGCCGTTATAAAATCTTCAAAGCTTTCCTTAAAAGCTTATAAGAATATTTTCAAAGAAAATGTTTTATTTTATATGGATATTAAATGATTTCAAAATAAAAGGAGATATTTCTTTAAAAAGAATTTTGATTTCATCTACGTCAACATCCTTTGATGGATTTTAAGATTATTTGAAGTTGATTTATTATGATACAAAACTTCTATATTATTGAAGGTTTTGTGATATGTTTGACTATGGATGTGCTATTTTTATACCATTCATAGTTTATGGTGAAATTATTGACATTTCGTATGCTAGATTTAATACGAATGTTTATGTTATGTTTAAACCTTTTCATATGGGAATGCATTGGACTTAATAAGTGACGGGTGGAGCCCGCTATAGCTCCTCGACGCATCGGTAGGTCTCATGAGACAAACTAGTGTCTTGGCACAAGGCCTTGACAAAATCTTATTTGTAGTCTTGGCACTAGGCCTTGGCTATGTGGTTATGATAGTCTGGCATTATGCATTCCAACATTATGAAAGTGGTTATTGATTTCTGCATATGATTATTCGATTAATAGAATATCCATGTGAATAAGTAAATGGCATTATTTCATTTTATTTCTGCCATACCATGTTGAAAGTTCATGTTTGAAAGGTTTTTGTTTTAGTTATACATTTCCTTAAAAGTTTATTCTTATTTATGAAAGTTTCCGCTATATTGTTATCCTTACTGGGCATTTGAGCTCACCCCTTTTCTATGTTTTATTTTTCCCAGGAAGTGAAGAAGTAAGTTATGAATGACCTGCAGGGATATTATGTGGGGATATGAGTGTGGATTATGGAGACAATATGTTGTTATAGTAGTTTTACATTTTATGATGTAATGTAAAACCTATGAATATATCTAGTGTTTCCAAGGCTACTAAACCAATCGGTCTTTCGAGATTTGATCTTTCTTGTGATCATGCCAATGTTATGGAATAATGCACCGACTCTAGGTAGCTGGGGTCGGGGCGTTACAGTTGGTATCAGAGGAAGTTTAGTACAAACCTTGGAAGCTAGATTTAGATAAACTCTGATTAGAGAACGTAGACCTAAGATTAACTTTGAGGATTAGTATAGAAGAACTTCCTAGAATTTTGGTATTGTAGAGATTTTGTGAGTTTTCTGAGCAATACATCCCTGTCTGGATACGAGCAGGTAGAGGCGGCTCTGGCACAGATGTACCTAGGGGTAAAACCCGAAAACACCTCTTTGAGCTAGACTCGAACGGGAACTGGTGCACGACAACGGGCCTTGCTGCACTCTTGGTTACGACACTCCTGGGGGATATGATTAGGATAACTCTCATTTTCTTTACAAATCATTATGAAGGGTTTATGAGTATATACTTCCTCAAAGAAAACATTTTTATGATTATGGATTATATCCATAAATAGTTCAATTTATGTTAAGTGTTTATGACTCATAAACTAATCTAGTTTATGCCATTGTTTAGAAATGGCGCCCAGTAGACGGAATGATAACTCCAGAAATGCACATGATTCAAAGAGAAGGAAGGATCATATCTCTCATGGTCTTAAGCTAGAATTTATAAGAGAAATAGTCTCCCATGTATTATCATCATATGAAGAAATAATATCATGTGTTGATAAGATAAGTAAAGAGTTTACTGAGTCCTATGGCTTTGAAGGGAAGCAAGGGAAGAAAAGGATAGAAGAGAGAAAGATGGATAAAGGGAAGAGGGAAAAGAAGAATTTTCCCATATGTGGTAACTGTGGAAAGAAACACCCTGTAACTTGCCTGAAAGGAATGGGAGTTTGTTATAAGTGTGGAGGAAAAGGGCACAAAGTACGTGACTGCAAGGGTAAGAAAATGGTTTCAAATGTACAATGCTTCATTTGCACGGAGTTTGGACACTACGCGAACCTATGTCCCAGTCAACAGACTATGCCGAAAATGATGTTATTGGATAATAATCATGTTATGATACTACCACAGATGAAGAGTAATGATTAGAGTTCTTATGTTGATTATGTCAATTGAGTGTTGTATCAACAATGTACTTGTTACAATAATCATGGAGTATATAAGGATTGTACTGCAGTACTATTTCATTAAGGACTTGAGATTATGTGGAACAAAGAAAAGTGACTCAATAGAAGGATAAATTTTTGGAAAATATATGGTTGAGAGAATGATAAATCATAATATAGTTCTGATACTGAGGTAGTGATTTTGGAATAATATGTGATTGTTTTGGATAAATTATATTGGATATTCTTGACTAACTTGGAACTAATTAATGATTTGTATATTCCATCATTGTTGGGGTTTAAAACATTTTTGGATTAATGAAGTATATCCAGCATTCTATATGGAATAGGGGAGCATGAATGTAATCAATAAGGAATATGGTAATTCAAGATGTTTCAGTTTATTAAAAGAATACAAGATGAAGGTATTCATATGCTATTACGGGGTAAAAAGGATCTACATTATGCTTACCTTCCTTATAAATGTTGGACTGTGAGTTTGGACAGAAGTATTTTGGATAGTTCTAGTTTGGATTATTTTGGATTACCATAAAAGGAAAACCCGGAGGTTGGGCGGCAACCCGTCGCGTCCGGCAAGGCTGCGAGACTTGAACCCGCAACTAAAGGGCGACAAGGGTGTATCACTTACCACTGGCCCACGAGATGTCCTGGATTAAATAATGTAGTTTTTTTAAAAGATCTGGTAGATGAATTATAATATCATTTATTTTGGAACCCTGTACGAATAGTATAAATAGAAATTTTTTTTACGTTCTATTATCTTTTAGAGTGAAAGATGAGTTTGTGGTAGAAATTTATTATTGGATAAAACTCTAATTATAATGTAAGTATATCTCCTTATGATCTTAGCCAATCTCATAAATAAATTCCTCAATATTAAGAAAAACAACTTAGAACAAAAATGTTTTCCTAGATGGTACCTTAAATCATCACTAATTTATGGCTTTTGTATTGTTGGCCTTTTCATAGCCATGTTCTCTACCACTCTCCATCAGATAATTGATGGTTAGATTTTTCTTCCATATCCATATTTTCTTACATGGAACCCCAGTATGTGTTATTTTCGGTAATCTTCATACTTTCGACTCTTTATTTTAAATAGAGGCCTCGTTAATTCATTTTTCGATGTGGGATTTCAACTAAGATATTTTGAAACGTCAAAAATGTGTTATCCCAATACCCTATATTTTGTTGAACCGATGGTACTTAAAATCATCATAGATTGATGAGTTTAAGGACCTAAATTATACACTTGTTTTTGATTGATGACCTCAATCACTACCTATAAATATTTACGTTTGTCCTCCGATTATATGTCTCTAATTGACACCAATGTTCACCTAATCAAGATCATAATTTGGTGGTGACCCTTTCATTTCTCGTTTCCTCATATTAAGACTAAATTTTAGTAACCCAATTTCCGATGTGGGTTTTCCCACAAATATATTATCTATTTTCAACCTTTTATTTTCGAGGAACAATTTCAAATTACGAGGACGCAATTTATTGAAGGAGGGGAGAATGTAACACCCCAAGATTTCATAGTGTGTTATTTCTTCAAAATAATTCAATAACATGCACTACACGCAACACCGAGTTCAATTGCACCATGACTTACCAAAAAAAAAGCCATTAAAAGAGGTCATGAATAGCATTAACTACATTTTTAACTTTATATAATCCTTATAATTTTAGAATCCATATTATGAGTTTCTTAGTCATAATGCAAGAACAGATTCATTTTCAGTATTGCACTTTTATCAACTTTTGATAGTGAAACCTTTATAAATACAATATTTTAAGCTTTTTGACTAAATGGAGACATCAAAAAAATTTAGAATGAAACAACCCAAGCTTCCACGGTACGCTTTCCTTTGAATAAAACAGTAGCGTGTGTTGTACGCAACATCGAGTTTTAACACACACCACAACCGATCAAACTAGCCGTTATGAATAGTAATACCTAAATTTTGAAATTATATATTTTTTATATTTTGAAATGGACTTAATTTTTGGATTCGGAATATCGAATTTAGCGTAAGGTGAAATTTTGGTACTTTTCGGATAACTTTCATATTTTGATGAATAGTGAAAATTACTAAATTTTATTTAAAAACAACTTTTTTAATCAAAATAATTAATAGTGATAAATTATGAATATGAGTGGTTTTAAAGTATATTTAGAATATATTTTTACAATTTAATATAATGTTGGTCATTAGACATAATTTTACAGTTAAACCGAACATAAACAAGTGTCTATCTTTTGATAGTTATTATCTCTTAAAAACACGCTTTTTGTTTTGACAGCGGGAATTAATTTTAAATTAATTTCTGCCACTTCTGTGTTTTTGAATTTAGAAAAATGGATTCCATATTTGGAATCAGGATGTTCAAATTGTGTAAATAGGTAACTTTTATTTTTAGACATTTTGAATAATTACTGCGGTAAATATTTTATTTACCATGGTTAAGGGTAAATCCGGTAAATAAGGGTTAAAAAATAATATTATAATAATACTAAATTACCCTAAAACGTGTCTTAACCATATTGGTTGATACATGGTCGACCATGGGAATCTTTGGGACTATTTTGGGACCCCA
Organism: Viscum album; assembly: GCA_963277665.1. NCBI lineage: Eukaryota > Viridiplantae > Streptophyta > Magnoliopsida > Santalales > Viscaceae > Viscum > Viscum album. The sequence goes on from OY728126.1 coordinate 769,605,572, forward strand.
TGGATCCACTTGTAAGTGATAATGACACTTTATTTTAATTAAGTTAAAATGAATACAAAAATGACACAAGCATATATCTTTTAGAAAAACAATTGTTACATAGGGTTATATATGTTGGATTTTAGATTATAAATATTCATTAGAAAGCTAAAAAGATTTGATACATAATGATATTTTATTTATAATTTTTAGACATTAAATAACTTATTTTATTTATGACACAATGATGATGCAGTAATTACTATAATAGTGAAAAATTAAAATAATTGATATTATAAATACCCAAATAAATATAATATGAAACTTTTAATGAATTAAACTAATTTTCTAGGATAATATGATATATTAGGATTGATTTAATTGACTTTCTTTGAAGTAATCAATCTGTTATGAGTTTCACAAAAATCAACTATTGAATAGTGTCAAAATTGACATAAAAGAGTTCTTAAAACAAATATTATATTATTAATTGATATTAAATTCCTAAAAATCTAAGGTTCGGCCAAGAGACTTATATCATGATAGGTTCATCATTAATGTACCACTTGGGGGTCTCTTGGATTTATATAGTAAGTTTATTAACCATATTATATAAAAATACAAAGAGACATTGTAAAAGTGAAACTAATTAACTTAGAGTTAATACTTAAAGATAAGGTTAATATAAGTACCCAAACCTGTCTAAATTCTATTGGTTGAGTGGTTTTAGACCTATCCCCACCTTAACCTTTTAATAATAAACTTTGGAGCCTTTAGAAACCTAATATGAATTTATTATAAATTAATATTTCTAACTTTTCCAAAGGTGCCCCTAACCCCTCTTATAAAAGGGCACTCCTCCTTCTCATTTCTTCACACCTTCCAAGCCTTTTGGTTCGGCCAAACACTGCCCAAATACTCTCCCAACATCCCTAAATACAACCTAGAGGCCTTATTTTGATCATAAAGCCAACCTAAGGATCCCTTTTGATCAAATCAAAAGGAAGAACCCGAAGAAGAGGTAATGATTTCACCACCCTTCTCCAAGTTCATTTCTTCTTCCACTTCTTCTTCCTTTGTTCTTACCATTCTAAAATAATAACTCCAGTATCTCAAATATACTGTGATGTTATTATAAATATTGTACAACCATATTCAGTATTCTATCCACCCTTTGAATAACATGTCACCATACGTGCGTACGTACGGCTTACCGTCTCCACGCCGTGGTGTAATTGTTATTCAATATATTATTATTTGGATGGGTATAATAATGATGTGTAACTCATATAAATAATAAATATAACATGTTAATGATTCTGTATATATGATATACCATCCATTTATATATTATTTTAATATCAAAAGAATGATATTGTCGCTCGTGCGTACGTACGGACAACCGTCTCCACGAACGCGATGAGATTCATTCTCCATCGTATCCATTCAAGTATAATTATCATTTGATGATTTAAAAATGATGTTTAAGGACTAGATATCATTCTGGATATTAATAAAATACAACAACCATGGTTTATGTAACAAAACATATAAAAGAAAGTTAACTCCCGAAACGACGATAATTCTAAGATATTATTAACAAATCAATGTTAAAAGATCATATATGATATCATATTATTATATATGATTCTTGTATAATTTAATAACAACTATTTCACCATTATACAGGAGGTTAACCTACCCCAACCAAGGAAAAGTACAAGGTAAGGGTTATTTCACAATCTCTTCATTATCCGAGGTTGTTTATACGTAATAATCTACTGGGATCTCTTTATCATCCACATCCATGTTTCTTAAAAATGTATTTCAAAACATTTTTACTATTTACTAGAATATGAGTTAAAGTCATTTATACCCTTTTTGAATTTTATAAGTGGTTTATAAAGGAATCTCTCGGTCGTATTCAAAACAAGGTCCATTTTAACCTTTTCGACAGAATTAAGGTAAGAATGTTTTTTAACTTATACGGCGGGTGCGGTTATTTTACGCCGTTATAAAATCTTCAAAGCTTTCCTTACAAGCTTATAGAAATATTTTCAAAGAAAATGTTTTATTTTATATGGATATTAAATGATTTCAAAATAAAAGGAGATATTTCTTTAAAAAGAATTTTGATTTCATCTACGTCAACATCCTTTGATGGATTTTAAGATTATTTGAAGTTGATTTATTATGATACAAAACTTCTATATTATTGAAGGTTTTGTGATATGTTTGACTATGGATGTGCTATTTTTATACCATTCATAGTTTATGGTGAAATTATTGACATTTCGTATGCTAGATTTAATACGAATGTTTATGTTATGTTTAAACCTTTTCATATGGGAATGCATTGGACTTAATAAGTGACGGGTGGAGCCCGCTATAGCTCCTCGATGCATCGGTAGGTCTCATGAGACAAACTAGTGTCTTGGCACAAGGCCTTGACAAAATCTTATTTGTAGTCTTGGCACGAGGCCTTGGCTATGTGGTTATGATAGTCTGGCATTATGCATTCCAACATTATGAAAGTGGTTATTGATTTTTGCATGTGATTATTCGATTAGTAGAATATCCATGTGAATAAGTAAATGGCATTATTTCATTTTATTTATGCCATACCATGTTGAAAGTTCATGTTTGAAAGGTTTTTGTTTTAGTTATACATTTCCTTAAAAGTTTATTCTTATTTATGAAAGTTTCCGCTATATTGTTATCCTTACTGGGCATTTTAGCTCACCCCTTTTCTATGTTTTATTTTTCCCAGGAACTGAAGAAGTAAGTTATGAATGACCTGCAGGGATATTATTTTGGGATATGAGTGTGGATTATGGAGACAATATGTTGTTGTAGTACTTTTTCATTTTATGATGTAATGTAAAACCTATGAATATATCTAGTGTTTCCAAGGCTACTAAACCAATCGGTCTTTCGAGATTTGATCTTTCTTGTGATCATGCCAATGTTATGTAATAATGCACCGACTCTAGGTAGCTGGGGTCGGGGCGTTACACGGTGGTACCCCCAGGGGTACCTCACTACTATGGGTCTTTACTGGGGCCTGGTGTACCCTTATTGAGTGTTTGGTGGGTCTTATACATAAGGAAGTAGTCCCAACACCCCTTTGAGCCCTACCCAAGGCCTCTAAAATTCTTTTTAACACCTAATTTTTTTTAAAATAATTCTATATAGATGTAACAACCCTCATATTACGGACTTGAATCCCAATTATTGAAACATACCCCACTCTGAACATAAAAATATGAATTCCCTAGAATTATATAACATGTAATAACATGGTTCACTATATAATGAATCCTCAAGGTAAATGATCTATCACCTAAAAATGTCCCCAACATGAATGATCTATCATAAAGTTAACTATGTATCACCCAAAACTAACCCCCAAGTGAAAGAGGAGTCACTAAAACACAATACCTGGGTGAATAATCTCTCACCAAATCATAATCCCTAAAGAAAATAATATATATCCAAGTGAATAAAGTAACACTAATCAAAAACCCCAATTTAATGATATATCACCAAATCATATTCCTTGAGTGAATAATGAATCATTAAAACCAAATCCCCAAGGAAAACTATGTATCCTTTGGTGAATGATATATCACCAATCACAAACCCTTGAAAAATGATATATCCCCATGTAATATCCCCTAGGTGGAAAATGCATCACCAAAACATAATCCCCCAAGTTAATGATGTATCACCATGTGAATAATGTATCATCAATAACAAACCCCAAGTGAATGATAAATCACTAAATCATATCCTCATGTAAAAAACACATCACTAGAACATAATAAACTTGTTGAATGGGGTATCTCAATTTGAATTACATATCACAAATCTCAAACCCCTAGTAAATGATATATAATAAAATCATAATCCCAAGGTGGATGATCTACCTCTAAACTGTAGAGCATGGATGAATAATTTAACACTAATGAAATAAACATAGGTTGAGTAATCTATCTTCAAAGGAAATAAAACCACAATGGTTAAAGAATTATCCATATAATATAAGAATAATCACATCATAACCACGGTGAATGAATCATAAACCAACAAAATGGTTTAATTAATCCCATTATTTTTCATTAGGTTACCCACAACTAAGATTTCAGACACCAAGGATACATGTTCTAAGATCATCCCTCCTCAACTAGGTTAAGATTCCAAAAGTACCCATGACACCAATAAAGGTGGGTATAATTTTTTTTGATGCATTTGTGAATTAAAACCAAACCAAATTATAATTTATTGTTTGGATTTTTATCTATAAAAAACCAAACCATTTAATAATTTTTTTGGATCTGATTAAAAATTTTCTAATGCATTCATTTTTTTTGTTTGGTTTGATTTTTATTATAGATTAACCTATTATTTAATAACAACATCATATATATGGATCAATTATATTTTATAATGGTTGGAAGATAATTTATATGAAATTTATACATAATAATCTATATAATGTAACACCTAAAGCTTCCATGGTACGTTTCTCTTTAAATATTGTAATAGCTTGCATTGTACGCAACTTCGAGATTCTAACACACCGCGACCAATCAAACTAACCGTTATGAATAGTAATACCAAATTTTTGAAATTTTATAAATTTTATCTTTCAAAATGGACTTCATTTTCTGATTCGGAATATCGAAATTATCTTCGGGTGAATTTTTGGTATTTTTCTGAAAACATTCAATGTTTGATGAATAGTGAAAAACACTGAATTATATTTTAAAATAGAATTTTTATTGAAATAATTATTTGAATTATTTGAATTTATTTTAGGTCAAAATAGATACATAATAAAAATATAAGTTCAATGTAATTCATTGGAGTCAGTTTATTTTAATTTTAGATATATAAAAATTTTATTGAACTTTTTAACATTATTTTACCCACCTCCTAGGAGAATTTGCAAATTTGAATAAAACTTAATTTTACTGCTTCTATGAATTGAATTTCAAAAAACCGAGAGACATGGTTGATATGATTAATTAAAATGTGATTCAATAAGATAAAAATATTTTTTGTTGAATAGTAACTTTTGTCTTTTATTTACCACGGTTAAAAGAAAATAGGGTAATTAAGAGTAAAAATGATATTATTCTTACCCTAAAACATGTCCTAATTCTATTGGATAAGTGTAATTAAAAAACATAAAACCATAGGAATAAAATATGATCCTTTAGGTCCACTTTTATTAGATTATGACATTTATTATTATTTAATTCAAAGAAGAGTTAAAAGTGTTAAATTCGAAGCTTAAAAATAAACCATTTTTAATATAAGGTTATACATTAGATAAATTAAATTATAAATATTCATTATAAATATAAAAATATTTACTAGATAATGGTATTTTATTTTTATTTTTTAGACATTAAATAATTTAATTTATTTATGACACAATGAAGATGCAGTAATTACATAATTAATGAAATATTAAAATATTTGATATTATAAATGTCAAAATAAATGTAATTTGAGACTTTTTATGAATTAAACTAATTTTATTGGTTAATATGACATATTATGTTTATTTATATGAATTTTTTTCGAAGTAATAATGTTTTTATTAATTTAGAAAAAAACAAAATATGAAATAGTGTCAAAATTGACATAAAAGAGCTCTGAAAACAAATATTATATTATTAATTGATATTATAATCCTAAAAATATAAGGATCAGAAAAAATACTTATATAATGATAGGTGTATCATTAATTAATGTCTTGGGTTTCTCTTGAAAGTATATAGTAAGTTTATTAACCAAATAATATAAAAATACAAAGAGACATGGTAAATGTCAAACTATTTAACAGAGTTATATCTAAAAGATAAGGTTAATATAGTGACCCAAACCTATCAAAAACTTATTGGTTGAGTTTTTTTCAACCCATACCCACCTTATAATTTAAATAATTTATTTTTGGGCCATTATAAATCTAAAATGATTTTATTATAAAATAATATTTCTACCTTTTCTTAAGGTCCCCCTCACCCCTTTTATAAAAGGGCACTCCCCCTTCACTCTAATTCACACCTTCAAAGCCATTTTTATCATCCAACCCCTGACCAAATACCCTATCAACAATCCTACCTTTATCCTAGATTCCATCCTTTAGTCATAAAACCAACATAATTAGCCCTTTTGAACAAATCAAAAGGAATAACCTGAAGAAGAGGTAAATATGTCATCACCTCTTTTAAGTTCCTTTATTCTTCCACATCCTTTTTATTTGTGGTTTCCATTATAAAATAATAACTCCAGTATCTTATATATACTATGATGTTTTTATAAATATGGTACAACCATATTCATTATTTTATCCATCCTTTGAATGACATGTCACCTTATGTGCGTACTTACGGCTTACCGTCTCTACGTCGTGGTGTAATTGTTATTCAATACATTATTTTTTGGATGGGTACAATAATGATGTTTAATTGATGTAAATATAAAATATAACATGATAATTATTCTTTATATATGATATACCATTCAATTATATATTATTTAATATCAAAATAATGATATTTTCGCTCGTGCATACGTACGGATTACTGTCTCCACGAACGCAATGAGATTCATTCATCATCATATCCATTCAAGACTCAGTTTCATTAGATGATTAAAAATAATGTTTAAATACTTAATATAATTTTGAATATGAATAATATACATCCTATCCATGACAAACATTACTTACGTAACAAAGCATATAAAGGAAAACGAATCAGTTAACACCCGAAACGACAATAATACTATGATATTATTAATAAAGCAATGTTAAAAGATCATATGAGATATAATATTAATGTTTATGATTCTTGTATAATTTAATAACAATTATTTCACCATTATAAAAGTGCTTAACCTACCCCTGACCAAAGAAGAGTACAACGTAAGGGGTTTCTTATGTCACATTTAATTCAGTGATATTTCCATTGCTCGCCAGTTATTTATTGCATGTGGTGTATTATGTACTACCATTTGATATATATTATAATGATTCTATTTATATTAACGGTATTCTATGATTAATTTTTTGGTTATTAAATTTTTTCATACGACTCAATTGATTACAATGATGTAAGGGTTTTAAATCTCACTTTTTGTTCCTGTGAGATTCATGCTATATTGGCCACTATTTCCTTTTGTGTGGAATATGTACTATCCATGATTGTATTATTGGTGTAATATAATTTAATTTATGAGTATTTACATCTTCATTTTATGATCCTTATTTCATGGGTTGTATGTTTCATAAGTTACCAAATCGGTAAGGGAATTTTAAATTTCAATTTCTACTCAGTGGGCTTTACGCATGATTCATTTATTATTTTACTGCAAGATTATGTGTGGAATTGCAATTAAATATTAATGTAGTCATTTCCAATCCCCTTTTTGTGGATATAATTTTGATACACATAATCACACCATTGATAATTTTTCATGTCATTGATATAAACATGATCTTAACTCAATTTTCATTCATTGAGTTAAATATCCAAGTCATTGGGGTTGTTTTTACAATAATTTGTGTGAATTTACTATGATTGATTTACAATAAATATCCAATAATATTGAGTGTATTTATATTTGTCACACATAATTATGTCATTGATTTGTACTTTACCTAAGGATACTGTCTTTATAATGGATTTCATCTCAATTTTCATTCCTTTGAGACTTCTTTGTTGTTATGCACCAATTCACTTTTATTTGGTGTATATATTATCCTTTGACATAGTATATAATGAAATCCATTATTCTCATTATATTATAAAGTTTTTATTACCTCAAATGTTTGTATTCAAGCGTCTCTCATTTGGATAGTAACTCTAACAAAAATACCAGTTTAAATGTTATAAAAATTTATTCTTCTAAATCTTTCTCATTAATATCCATGTTTTATAAATGGTTTTAAGATTTAATTTATATGGACATTAATTTTTTAAAATTAAAATTCTTTTGAAAGTTTCAAAGTGGTATGAGACACTTTGATTCAAAAACCTATTTTTAAATGGCTTATTGACAAATTGTGTGACTTTTAAATGTTTTTAAGAAAAACGTGGATATTTCTCTCAAAGATTTTTTATGATTATTTCCATCTATGTCAATATATTTGTTATTATCAATTGAGGTTAATCTGTTACAACACAATCTTCGATATTGTATTGAATGAGTTATGTTTAACTGTAGATGTGTTATTTTTATACCATTCATGGTTTGTGGATAATGTATTTAAATTTTGTATGCTAGTATTAATATGAATGTTTATGTTATGTTTCAAAAATTTTATAATAGGAATGAATTGGAAATAGTAACTGATGGGAGGAGCCTGCTATAGCTCCTCGATTCATCGGTAGGTATCATGTGAAAATCTAGTGTCTTGGAACAAGGGCTTGACAAAATCTTATTTGTAGTCTTGGCACAATGCCTTGACTATGTGGTTATGTAGTCTGGTATTATGCATTCCATCATTATGAAAGTGGCTATTGATATTACATGTGATTATTTGACTACTAGAATATCCATTTGTATAATTAAATGGAATTATTTGATTTTTATCTTTTCCATATTATTCTGAATTTTAAGTTTAAAAGGCTTTTGTTTTAGTTTTATACATTTCCATAAATGTTTATACTTATTTATGAAAGTTTCCGCTATATTGTTATCCTTACAGAGCATCTCAGCTCACCACTTTCTGTGTTTTATTTTTCCTAGGATGTGAAGAAGTATATTATAACTGACCGGTAGGGATAATATATGGGATCTCATTGTTGTCTATGGAAAAAATGTTTTGCAGTTTTCCATTTTATGATGTAATGTAAACCTTATGATTATATGTAGTACGTCCAAGTATACTAAACAAATCGGACTTTCGTGACTTTATCTTTTGTGATCATGCCAATGATACATAATAATGCACTGACTCTAGGCTTCTGGGGTCGGGGCGTTAGAGTTGGTATGAGATGAAGTTTAGTAAAAACTTTTGAAACTAGATTTAGATAAAATCTTATTAGAGCACATAGCCCTAAGATAGACTTTGAGGATTAGTATATAAGAACTTCCTAACAATTTGGTATTGTATAGATTTTGTGAGTTTTCCATGAAATACATCCCTGTCTAGATAGGAGTAGGTAGAGGAAGATCTGGCACATTTTTACCTAGTGGTAAAACCTGAAAATATTTCTTTGAGCTAAACTTGAACAGGAACTGGTAAACAACAACAGGCCTTGCTACACTCTTCATTATGACACTCCCAGGGGATATGCATAAGATAATTTACATTTTATTTATAAACCGATTTGAATGATTTTAATATAATATGAGAATAAATGACTTTGGTTAGTCCTAAGGTGTTTCAAATTGAAAATATGGTTTCCTGATATTCTCTAAATGATTTTATGACTACTGTTACTCACACAATGATTTATGGTTTTCGTCAATGGCTGGATTCCAAGGAATTCATAGTAACTTTGAGCAAGATGTACAAGGTGTTAACAATGGTGGAAATGAGCAACAAAATGGAATATTGATAGGCGTAAAAGATATCACGTTCAGGCCAAATCAGTTTTCCAAAAATATGATCAACAACATATATATTAACCAACTCCCAGACTCAAAAAAGAAGAGAAAGGTGATCAATGATAAGAGATCCAGTAGTAGAGACCATGGAGAAAAGAATCCTAAATTTCCATCATACAGGAAATGTGGAAGGAGACAACCAGGAAAGTGTCTCAATGGAATAAAGAAATGCATTACATGTGGGAAACAAGGACATAATGTAAAGAATTTATGAGAAAAATGAATAGTACTATGGATGAAAATAAAAATGGTCCCAAGAATCCATTTACCATCATGTTCCATAAATGTAGGGGACCTGGCCATTACATGAGTGAATTCCCTATTCTATAGGATATCTTCTTGGTCAAAGAAGAAGCTATGTAAAAATAAATATTTGGGGAAATGTTTAAAAGTATTAGTTCTCATTGTTGATGTGATTAATTTTGAATAATTTTATCTCGTATTTATAACCCTTCAGGTTTTCATGTGAAAATGATATTTTAGGACTAATTATCTTTTCTCTTGTGGATATTGTTATAAATAACCATTTGATTTTATATGATCATTGTGTTTGAGGCAATTACAAGTTATTATATTTTGGGATAAAAATGAAAGGCATGAGATAACATTTGTGGTTAAATTATGTTATGGTTATTTTGAGGAATTTATCTCATTTTGGTTATGTTATAAAATATAGTTTTCGAAAATGGACAACACACAGACCGTGTGACAACCCGTCCCGTTGGACAAAGCTGTAGGAATCGAACCAACAACAAGAGTGTGATTGGGATTTATCGCCTACCACTGGACTACGTGAAGACCCTGGTTAGTGTGACTAATTATTTTTAATTAAATGATTTTATTGATCGATAATAAATTGAGTTTGAATCTTATGTTATATCAAATGAATACCCTTAGTATAGGAAAGTTATTTGGTTATTAAGTGATAAATGTTATTTTGGAAGACGTTCGCTCTGTTGGGAACACTATATGCCTAAGGAAAATAGAATACTATGGGATTTCATTTGAAGAGTAATGGTGGATTTTTATCTATGTTTTTATTGTGGATTTATAGTGATTTTGGTTATTTATGGAAATGATTAACCTATAATAGAGAATATGTGATTAGGTTAATTACTTTTAAGTATGTGACTTTAACAGTAGTTGATCTCATTTGGAGATACAATTTAACGTGGAAGGCTACATAACCAAATTATTCTATGTTTTGGGTTTCAATATTAGTTTGGATTGTATTGAAGGATTTTAAGGACAATTGTTTATTGAATGGTATTTATTTAACTTTGGGGTATTGTCGGTTTAATTTTAGAAAATTAACATTATTGTTTCTTTCTCTAAAGGAATATCCTTTTGTGGGATCATCTGATCTTGTACTAACCATTTTGGTTTTGATTAATCTCTAAAGACAAGGAAAATATATATTTTATCCTTTGTGGATCATGTGATTCTCTAGATGTTGATTCTAGCTCTTCTGGTGTGACCAAGTCATCTTGAATACTCATTGTTTGAAAAAAATGGGTTGGTGGTAGAAAATTATTAATGAATGAAACACTACTTAAAAAGTAAGTTTATCTCTTTATGTTCTTAGTCAATCTCATAAATAAATTCCTCATCTTTATGAAATGTAACTTAAATAAAAATAATGTTGTCTGTTTACTTTTCCTATTGGGAAACTAATGACTGTTTGTTACATCAGAGTTTGTGGGTTTCTTGTTGTTAAATTTATCTTGATAATGTTTCTTATACCTCTCCATCAGAACATGACACTTAGTTTATCTTTCATATCAATGTTTTCCTACATGGAATCCTAGTAAGGGTTATCTCGAGTGACCTTTGTACTTATCTTTCTTTCTTTTAAAGTGATAGTTTTATTGACTCTTTTTCTGATTAGGGACTTTAAATTATGTTCCCAAACCCAATTTTAAAAATTGCGAGGATGCAATTTCTAAAATGGGGGAAGAATGTTACTCCACAAGCTTCCACGATACATTTCCCTTTGAAGAATGAAATAACCTGCATTGTACGCAACTTTGAGATTCTAACACACTACAGCCAATCAAACTAACTGTTATGAATAGTAATACCCACTTCTTGAAATTTTATAAATTTTAACTTTCAAAATGGACTTCATTTTTTGATTCAAAATATCGAAATTAGCTTAGGGTGAATTTTTTGGATTTTTCTAAAAACATTCAATTTTTGATGAATAGTGAAAAACAATGAATTATAATTTAGAACAAGATTTTTATTTAAATAATTATTTATTTTATTTAAATTTATTTTAGGCCAAAATAGATACATAATAACAATATAATTTCAAAGTAATTCATTTTAATCAATTTATTTTAATTTTAGATAATAAAAATTTTATTGTACTTTTTAACCGTCTTTTACCCACCTCCTAGGATCATTTGAAAATTTGAATAAAACATAATTTTAGAACCTCTATGAATTTAATTTTAAAAAACCGAGAGACACTGTTGATATTAGTATGTAAAATGTGGTTCAACAAGATAAAAATAATTTTTGGTGAATAGTAACATTTCACTTGTATTTACCATGGTTAAAAGTAAATAGTGTAATTAAGGGTAAAAATGATATTATTGTTACCCTAACACATGTCCTTATTATATTGGATAAGTTTAATTCGAACAAAAACAACCTTATTAATAAAATGTGATGCTTTAGGTCCACTTGGATCAGGTTTGGACATTTATTATTATTTAATTCAAAAAAGAGTTAAAATTGTTAAATCCATTGCATAAAAACTAAACCATTTTTAATATAAAGTTATACATAAGATAAATTCAATTATAAATATTAATTGGAAAAATAAAAATATTTCCTAGATAATCATATTTTATTTATATTTTTTAGACATTAAATAATTAATTTTTTACGACACAATGATGATGTAGTAATTACTTAATTAATGAAATATTAAAATATTTGATATTATAAATATCCAAATAAATGTAATTTGAGACATTTTATGAATTCCACTAATTTTCTAGGTTAATATGAGATAATAGGTTTGGTTAGATTAATTTTTTTCGATGTAATAATGGTGTTATGAATTTAGAAAAAACAAAATACCAAATAGTGTCAAAATTGACATAAAAGTGTTTTGAAAACAAATATTATATTATTAATTGATATTCTATTCCTAAAAATATAATGTTTGAACAAAAGAATTATATAATGATAGGTTCATCATTAATGAACCACTTGGGGTTCTCTTGAAAGTATATAGTATGTTTATTAACCAAATAATATAAAAATACAAAGAGACATTGTAAATGTCAAACTATTTAAATATTAGTTATATCTAAAAGATAAGGTTAATATAGTGACACAGAACTGTAAAAAACCTATTTTATGAGTTCTTTTCGACCCATCCCCACCATAGCCATTAAATAATCTATTTTGGAGCCATTCGAAACTGAAAATTATTTTATTATAAAATAATATTTCTAGCTTTTCCTAAGGTGCCTCTCACCTCTATTATAAAAGGGCACTCCCGCTTCTCTATAATTCACACATTATAATCCATTTTTGTCGGCCAACCACTACCCAAATACCCTGTCAACTATCCCCCCTTCATATTAGAGGCATTTATTTAGTTATAAAGACAATATAAGGATCCCTTTTGAACAAATCAAAAGAACCCCAAGAAGAGGTAAATATTTCATCACCTCTTTCAAGTTCCTTTATTCTTCCACTTCCTTTAATTTGTTGTTTCCATTATAAAATAATAAATAAAGTATATTATATATACTGTGATGTTATTATAAATATGGTTCAACCATATTCAATATTTTATCCATATGTTGAATGACATGTCACCATACATGCGTACGTACAGCTGACCATCTCCACGTCGTGGTGTAATTGTTATTCAATACATTATTTTTTGGATGGGTACAATAATGATTTTTAATTGATGTAAATAAAACATATAACATGATAATTATTCTTTATATATGATATAAAATTCACTTATATATTATTTTAATAATAAAATAATGATATTTTTACTCGTGCGTACGTACGGATTACCGTCTCCATGAACGCGATGAGATTCATTCCCCATCATATCCATTCAAGACTAATTTTCATTAGATGATTTAAAATAATGTTTAAAGACTTAATATTATTCTGAATATGAATAATATATATCTTATCCAAGACTTCATATTATTCTGAATATGAATAATATATATCCTATCCATAAAAAACATTACTTACATAACAAATCATATAAAGTAAAACGAATAAGTTAACACGCAAAATGACAATAATACTATGATATTATTTACAAAGCAATGTTAAAAGATCATATATGATATCATATTATTGTATATTATTCTTGTATAATTTAATAACAATTATTTCACCATTATACAAGAGTTTAACCTACCCTCTACCATGGAAAAGTACAATGTAAGGGGTTTCTTATCTCACATTTAATTTAGTGATATTTCCATTTCTTGCCACTTATTCCTTGAATTTGGTGTATTTTGTACTTCCATTTGATACATATTATCATGATTCTATTTATATTCATGGTATTCTGTGATTAATTTGGTGGTTATTAACTTTTGGTCATACTACTTGATTGATTACAACGAAGTAAGGGGTTTTCATCTCACTTTTTTTCCCATGATATTCATACTATATTGGCCACTATTTCCTTTTGTGTTGTGTATGTAGTGTCCATGATTGTATTCTTTGTGTAATGTAATTTAATTTATGAGTATTTAAATCTTCATTGTATGATCCTTATTTTATGGGTTTTATGTTTCATAACTTACCAAATCGGTAAAGGAATTTCAAATTTCAATTTCTACTCAGTGGGATTTACGCATACTTCATTGATTATTTTACTCCATGATTATGTGTGGAATAAAAATTTATTATTTATGTTGTAATTTCCACTCCCCTTTGTGTGGATATAATTTTGATACATATAATCACACCATTGATAATTTCTCAGGTCATTGATATAAACTTGATCTTAACGCAATTTACATTAATTGAGTTAAATATCCAAGTCCTTGGTGTTGTTTTTACAATTATATGTGTGAATGTCCTCTGATTGATTTACACTGAATATCCAATCATACTGAGTGTATTTATATTTTTCACACATAATTATGTCATTGATTTTTCCTTTACCTAAGGATACTGTCTTTATAAGGTATTTCATCTTAATTTACATTCCTTTGAGACTTCTTTGTTGTTATGCACCAATTCACTTCTATATGGTGTATATACTGTCCTTTGACATAGTATAAAATTCAATCCTTTATTCTCATTATATTATAAATTTTTTATTACCCCAAATTTTTGTATTCAAGTGTCTCTCATTTGGATAGTAACTCTAACAAAAATACCATTTTAAATGCTTTAAAAATTTATTTTTCTAAATATTTCTCATTATTGTCCATGTTTTGTAAATGGTTTTAAGGTTTTATTTATATGGACATTAATATTTTAAAATTAAAATTTCTTTTAGAAGTTTCAAAGTGATATGAGACACTTTGATTCATAAATCTATTTTAGATGGCTTTTTGACAAATACTGTGACTTTTAAATGTTTTCAAGAAAAAGGGGGATATTTATCTCAAATAGTTTTAATGATTATTTTCATCTATGTCAATACCCTTCATTATTCTCGATTGAGGTTAATCTGTTACAATACAATCTTCCATATTGTATTGAATGAGTTATGTTTGACTGTAGATGTTTTATTTTTATACTATTCAATGTTTGTGGATAAATTATTGACATTTCGTATGATAGTTTTAATACGGATTTTTATGTTATGTTTCAAACTTTTCATAATAGGAATGCATTGGACTTAGTAAGTGACGGGTGGATCCTGCTATAGCTCATTGATGCATCGGTAGGTCTCCTGATACAAACTAGTGTTTTGGAACAAGGCCTTGATAAAATATTATTTTTAGTCGTGGCACAAGCCCTTGACTATATGGTTATGCAGTCTGACATTATGCATTCCATCATTATGAATGTGGATATTGATATTTCATGTGATTATTAGACTAGTAGAATATCCATATGAATAATTAAATGGAATTATTTTATTTTTAAATTTTCCATATTATATTGAATTTCATGTTTAAAAGTATTTTTTTTAGTTTTATACATTGCCTTAAATGTTTATGATTATTTATGAAATTTTCTGCTATATTGTTATCCTTTCTGAGCATCTAAGCTCACCCCTTTCAATGTTTTATTTTTCCCAGGATGCGAAGAAGTGTATTCTGACTGACCTACAGGGATAGTCTATGGGATCTCAATGTTATATATTGAAAAAAAATTTATGTAGTTTTCCATTTTACAATTTAATGTAAACCTTATTAATGTATCTAGTACTTCCAAGGCTACTAAACTAATCGGTCTTTCGAGACTTGATCTTTTGTGATCATGCCAATGATACATAATAATGCACCGACTCTGGGATTTTGGGGTCGGGGCGTTACATATAATGACATGATTGTTGGATTATACTAGAAAAAAATTGTTTTAATGATCTAAAATCAAGTTTATATTGTTATAAATTAGTTTCATGTTTTCCACTAGAAAGTGGTTTACTAGAAGAAATTGAAAAAATTGCTACATTTTGAGCTTAACACCACCTTACCATGTGATGTTTAAGTGACCATATCACCTTACCATATGAACAAAAATTGAATATTTTGAGTAAGATGAACAAAATTTATCTAATTCATGAACTAAATACATATTGAGGACTTAGATCACTGTGTGATGAGAATCACCTTACCACATGTACAATCAACCGATCGTGAAAATCATTATACCTGACCGCATGAAGAGAACTACTAGAACATGAAGAAATCAAGTTACAATGAAAAGGTATGTATAATTTTTCATTAATTAATACACTAATCATGTATTCTAATCTAGTGGACACATTAATAAAATCTTAAATCATGCGAAAATTAGTTGACTACATGAAGAGATAAAACGATCATGTCACCTTTCCACATCAGCTAATCAGGTTAATTTATCCTAATCTCAACTAACCATACTTCAAGTCAAGACAGATTACTATGTTTGACTTAGAAGTAAAGAATTTAAAATATAAAATGGATAGTTTTGAATCATTAAATGAACCATCAATTCATTTAATGAGGAATTGTTATTCTCCAACAGATACTTCTGATTAAGATCTCATTAATGAAAATTATTCATTCGTGAGGTGTTATAATGGACTACTAAAAACATTTTTCTATCACCTAAATAATAATAATTGATTTTAATGGGAGTGTGTATACTATAAAAAATACTTTATGTTGTTATTATTTCTATAATTTTTTGAGAAACTCATCCAATCTTCTTCCAATTAAAATTTCAATGAATCTATATAATTTAATCTATTATGATTGAGTTTCATTACATTTCAAATATTTTTCTTTCCATCAAAGAAATTATTTTGAGCTATGTTTTATTTTGATCTATTTATTTTAAAAAACAATGTCTCATATTCTAAACTAGAGAGTTCATGATATTCTATCAAATACTTTATTTTTATTCCCAAGAATAACTATAGAAGAGGTCATGTGTATCTTGGTACCTTTTTCATCCCATGTACAACTATTGTAGAGGTTATGTGCTTGGATAGTCTTGTGTACTATTTTTTGTAAAACTCGATCCATGTTTTGGATCATCTTACTCATTAATAAACTACATTGAATTAGTTTATTTCAAAGTGCAGTTTATTAAGTCTTAGCTTGAAATTGAACCCCTTATTAAAATTTGGTTGTGTATTTTTATAGTTTTGTTGTTTTAATTGTCATATAATTTTCTATTTCATAAACTATAAAGAAACTTTACCTCGTTAGTTTGTAATAATTTGTATTTATATAAAGTGTTTTATTACGTAACATCATTTCAAAAGATAAATTATTTAAATGATATTTTAACTGCACATTAGTCTAACCTCTCAGAAATTATTTGAAAGATCAAATTTATATATTGATTCTTTTTTGATTTACTTGGTGTTTTTATTAAATTTAAGATTTAGTTTTTAAATTATTTTTAAATATAAATTTTTGTTGGGGACTCAATGCATCCCCTACATCTGGCCTCTTTAGTTACTAACTCTGATAAATAATGATATTATCCTTGAAATTATTTCAAAATAAAAAAAACAATAATGGTGGATGAAAATAAAATTTGAAATAGGGTATCGATTCGGGGATCAATACATGAGTTACACCAATAAACAACTATAAAATTATATATTTTTTAAACAAATTTGTGTATCTTGGTTTAATATGTGTGGCATATTTTATAACCATAACCAAACTAAAAACCAAAAGGTTTTCCTTGAAAAAAAACAAAATGGTATATTCAATCTATACTACAAACCATACCACAATAAAAACCCCTATTTTAGGTCAGTTTGGTTAGATTTGGGTGGTTATTTTCTCCAACACTACTCACCAAAGCCATGCTATGGTGACACCCATCAAACTAAAGTCACATCACAAAGTTTAATCTTACTTTAACCAACCTATTAATGATTATTCATCATAATGGAATACTCTATGAAATTATATCAATCTAACAACTCATGTTAGAGATAAATACAACCCTCGTGGTTCTAATACCTAAGTGTTTTGTCACTTTCCAAGGTGACATGGCCATCAAAATTTATGTGTTCAACCCATAAGTTTCAAAGGACACATCATTTCCTAGATACATTACACTCATCACTCAAAAACCAAGGAACATGTATTTGGTTCCATACCAGGTCATCCACACATGCCTTCTCATACTTGAATCTCATGTGGATAATTAAATAAAAATAATAATCACACCATTATCCATCACCCTATATTGGATTAATACATACAATTACTATATTAAGTCACTAGAGTTATATTTTAGAGATATACACCTTCCAAGGTTTCCAATTAATTTCAAATAAATCCTCTCATGAGGGTGATGTGGCCATAGTTTCCTTGGAAACAAACTCATAACACATGAGGACTCACCAAGAGTATAATCCACTCACTAACCTGGACTCTTGGAACTCACTCATGGTTCCATCTTGGTTCATTCACACCCTCTTACCCATAATTAAAATAAGAAAATATATATGAATAAAAATATAAAAAATTTGATATTAGGGACCACCTACCCCAATTATGGATTTATCTCCTTAAGAAATCTCTCTCCAACATCGATCAATAAATTATTGATCTCCTTTATCATCCAAAATCAACTAACTCAACTACAAGGATCTATAATTAATTATAAAAAATTATAATTTATTTTCATAATTAATTAAATACTTGTAATTATGGAATAAATGAGGTAAAACTAACCAATAAATTTTTCCTTTTTAACACCTAGAGGAATGGGGTGTGTTCTGCTCCTGGTACACCTCCACGACCTCTATCAACCAAAGTCCCAACATCCGACACTAAATAACCAATTTCATTCAAATTTGGTGTAAAACTAAAAAAATAGGTTAATAGATTAAATCTATAAAAATGATATAAAACCAAATGTGGGAATCCTCCTAGAGCCTCCTCTAACATTCACCAATGGAACCCCTCTATAATCTATGGAATTCAACCATGATCTTGTAGAATCTTCATCAAACCCAAAACCCCAATCACAAAAAATTAAAGGAATATAGAGAGGTTGAAATTAATAGATAAAAAGATTTAGTAATGTTTCATAATAGATGATGGATGAAAGGGAGGTAGATAATTTTAGTGATTCATATTTTCCATGAATTATTTTTGGATATTGTATAGATTATTTTTTTAGACCTGGAACTGAGATGGACTGCAATTTTGAGGCCTGATGTTCTTGGAATAATTTTTTTAAATATATTTTATATATTAAATAGAACACAGGTTTTGTTTTCCAAAAAAAGTGGAATAACTTCTAAATTAAATGGGGGGGGGGATAAGTTAGAAATCTGAGGGGGCCTTTGAGTTTAGAACCTTTGGTTTACCCAAGGGATGATATAACTTTGGTAAATGTGGGGAGTTTGTATAAAAATAATGATGGACATAAAATGAATAAAAAAATAATTTAATTATTTTGTTTTATTTTGTTTATGAAGCGACAAGATTTTCTTCTATAAATACATTCTTTTATAAAATTTGTAGGCTTATCCACATAACCCTATAAGCTGACGAGAGCCATTTGAGCCCTTAGAAAAGATTCTATCGGCAGACAATGACCGGATCAAAAATCAACGACCACTATAAGAAAGAATCGAAGGATCTCAATATTGATCATGAGACATCTTTTTTCTTGACTAGGGATCGATCTAAATAGATGTAGGATGTTTTTGGGTTTATTTAATTCTCTATTCTTAATTCCTATGATGAACATATATCAAATCAATAAACAGATTGATCTGTGGACCATGTTTATTGATGGATGGGTTAGATTAATCGATAATTGGGAGAATTTCTTTTTGATTTAATTTTTATCTCCCTATTTATAATTATAATGGGAATTAATTGAGGTCAACATGAACATAAATCATGTTCTATTCCTCTTTATTATTCTTATTATTTTCTCCTTTGATACCTCGTTCAGCATGGGCATTATTTATTTGGATCATGGTAGAACATATCTCGATGAATCAATCATTGTGCGCCTGTTTCTTACTACAATGACCTGATATTAGATATAGGATTGGCATGACATGATGGTGGTGCGACGATTGAAGTGGTGATGGATCAAAGAGTTTCTTATACCTTTTTTCAAATTATTAGGCATGCAATAAAGAACGACATTTGATGGTGATTTCCGAATGGTTTTGATCACAAAAAACTCTTGTACATCAATAGTAAGGCTTAGATAAGGTGTTTCCATGATTTTCCTAGTGAAAAGATTACCTAATCGAAGGTCAGAGGTACATGAATGTACGTGGATTCTAGATCTAAGAATCTAGAAATTTTTGCATTACACAACATGAAATGTGAAGAAACACATCTTGTGTGCCCCTCTCGGAAAATTATAGTTTTTCAAAAAGAGATAATAATAACACAACATGTGACCCTTATAACATGATGTGTGGACTTCCCTCTATGGCTCAATGTTTACCTCATAGGGTACATGAACATGAATTGGAGTACATGGGAACAGACATGCCATGTACTCCCACATAGACACAACCTGAGAAAATGTACATAGTCTAAGAGATGTACTTTTACACATGTAGAGTTCAAAATAATCCAACATTTCTTGTACAATTACTTATACATGGACACGGGACATGGTCGATTTATATGGGTAGGATCTGAGGTCAATGGGACACAAATTATAACCCTAACAAACATCATGTACTCCAAGAAATTTGTCTTGAATCCCTTTTTCTCTATATCTTGAAAAAGTTTTGTGAGGCTATGTTACCCATATCCATTCCCTAAGTACTAGTATGAAATAAAATAATAAATATAGGACTATGGTTCCTTCTGCAAGAATTATTGGATATAGCTTTTAGAATCCTTCTGCGAGGCCTAGAGTAAAATCCTTTATTTATTTTTGTTCCCTAGGTGGAGTTCTTAGTATCATTATGACCAAAAATATGTGGGTGTTGATCCAATACGTAGAATGTTAATCAAGATTTATTTGAGGGTATACCCCATAGCCTTGGGTGATCCTCATATGTATATCCTATCTCTTTGTACATTCAGTGTGTACTTATAATAGCGACCCCCGATGATAATTACCTCTCGAACTAACATCATTAGAGCTTTAAGACTCAATAATGTGTTCTCTCAGATGAGTTCTATGTGGAACCTTCAAGAAGGAATCATATTCTAGTATTATTGTTGTTAATTACCTTTAGACTATTTTTACTTATTGAGTATATCTGGATATTCTTGTTATTTTTGTTGTTGACATATACTTATGTAGAGCTGACAGTACTTATTTTGTTGTATGATTTGTTGTTTCGAGGTATCATACTAGGTATTGTTATAATCACCCATGTACAGGCTTTTCCCACATGTGTCATGCCTTTTTAAGACGAACGACCTTTTAAAAGAATCCTAGGTTGATCCAGACCTGATGGTGCTTAATAAGACTAGGTAGACCGAGGTGTGTTCCTGCAACATCTTGACAATAGTCCCTTTAATTATTTATAGGTTATACTTGTTTTTAGACACCTTTTTGGGGGATTTTATATGGATATATTTACATTCCTTTAATTCCTATCATACTATTGTTGTGGGATTTAGATGTATGCATAAATGGTTGTTCAGTTTTTTTACATTTCAGCATTTTATAGGCTTAGAGATGTCTATGTGTGTTCAGGTACATAGAAAAAGTCATCCCATGTTACTGATATGCATAGTTAGTGCTAGTATCTAGCCCCTAGCCTATTAGAGGTGGTTTTGGGTAGTTATGGCACAAGAACCATTGGTATGGGTCGTGACATAGTGGTATCATAGTAGTTGGTTCTACCTTAGGAATGAATTATATGATATTGGTTTGGTGAAACAGTGTTAAGTGTTTTGAGCTTGGATGTCATGCTAGGGATGCCAGTGTTGGTTTGATGGCTGACATATCCATACTTCATGACTCTGATCACCTTCATTTTGACTCTTTACATGAGAACACTGGTTATAGGTAAAAAACGGTGCATGTGTCATATAAGAATGGTTTGTGATTTTCATGTCCTCGTGGAGTCATCTCTCCAGATATACTCATTGACCATGGTATATCTTTTTTACATTTAGGATGCCTATAATATGTATTCTAGAAATGATTTAGAATCATGATCTTGAGGATGGTCCCCTCAGTTATGAGACATCGATAAATGGACCAATTCCAGATATGTGTCTTTTATGTGGTGGACCAACTATATTGCTGCCTATAAGACCAGCTCATGGTACCACTAGTACTAGAGGATGTGATGATCAGGATGAGTTCCCTTCATGATTTTTAGTGATACAGATCCCTTGGGTTCTTAGGTGAGCCTGAACCATAGTTGGTTCATGGATATCTTGAGGTGGTCACCAAAGTTTTCTATCTGGTTAGGATACAATAAGATCAAATGGTGGTCCTGGAAGTGACACTTCTTCCTGGATCACCAGTACGATGGTGAGGGTTGTGGACTAGTCTTATAATGAGGCGAATCTAGCAAGATCATATTTTGAGTGTCTCTTCATAGAGGATTTCCCTCCAACTATTATAATGGCTATACATATCTAGTAGAATCTACAACTCTAGCAGAGAATCACGATAGTAGCATAGTATTCATCGAGGTTTACCAACTTCTCCAGGTACTCGATGGATATGGTTTGTATGCAATTTTTTAGAGATCAGACCATCCAGTGAGGGTTGTGTACACAAATATGAGATAGTTTTGTCCCTCTATACATTCATACCTATTTTGGGGTGTTATAAAGATCTTTGGTGGTTGAGAGTTTCATGGATGAGAAAATATAGACATTTTTTACCAGTAGAGGGATAGTAGGAGAAGATACCTTAGCAGTAGAAAGTTGATGTCAGTCTTAGGGAACTAGGTGTTCAATAAATTTCAAATAAGGTCCTAAGATAGAGGGTTTGTGGTTCATGATCTCATGATGGGTCCAGTTATCCCAGAGAGAGGCGGTGTAACTCAAGTGACAATAGGGTACATCTTGCTCAAGATAGTTTGACTTATTGTATGGATTATCAGGAGACCGTGGACTGGACACCGAGGAAGATGAAGTGGAAGGAGATGATCATTTCATAGGGAAACAGATGTAGTAGAAGAGTTGGGATAGTAGTGGGAGGTGGTAGATTCTTTGACATGTTTCAACCACCACCCCCAGGTGGTCCACGCTAGGATCATGTAGATAGAGGATAGGGTGGGTACAATTATAGGTGGTCGAAGCCTTTACTTAAAGGATTCAAAAATTATTTTAGATAAAATATTTTTCTTTCCTAACGTAGATGAAATACTAATATAAATAGGTTCTAGTCATTTTTTCTCACAACCTATCTTGTTTGAGACTTAGAGATTCCAGTTGAGCCCTTGGCTTTAACCATGTTCTTGGAAACGCTTACTTGAGATGACTCGGGAATGAAACACTTGTGCCTACTGTGCGACATATATATTGAAGGAGAGAGTTTCTATTGGGAGATATTTATTTTAGCAATTATTCCTAAGGAATTCATCTTAGGTATGGACCAATTATCAATAGTTCATGCCCAGATTAACACTTTTATGTGGAGGATGGCGTGTGTCTGTAGTGACCAAAATAGGTTCTCCAATTTCAGTGAAAAGAAAACCCATCCATCATCAAGTAGAATCATAAATACATAATCATCAGTTGGAAAGCCCGGCCCTTGCTTTCGTGAATGTTATGAGTTCTCTATTTCCCACAGTGATGTCCAAGTACAAGGATGTCTTACCTGAGGATGTTCCAAGATTAACTCCCCACAATGAGATAGACTTCTACATTTATCTACACCCCGAGAGAGAATTGATATATGTTCCAGCATATAGGATGGATCCCACAAAGAGTGGTGATCTGATTGTTTATTTAGAGAAAATGGAGAAGAAGGGATTTGTTAGACACACTGTTTCACCCTAGGAATCCTGAGTTTTATTCACCAAGAAATTGGATGGAAGATTGATATTATGTGTGGACTACTAGTGCTTTAACCAAGTGATTGTGACGAATAATTATACACTACTGAGGATCGATGAAATCTTCTATCAATTGAGAGAGGAATGATTGTACTCAAAGGTTGACCTTAGGTCAGGCTATCACCTGTTGTGAGTACCAGATGAGGATATATCGAATACAACATTCATATGTCACTATAATCACTATGAGTACTTGGTGATGCCCTTTGGCCTGATTAATTCACCAATAGTGTTAGTGGGACTCATGAACCAAACCTTTTATCCTTTATTATACCTTTGTTTGGTAGTCTTCATTGATGATATCCTTGTGTACTCTGCATTCAAGGAGGATCATTTGAGACAATTAGGGATGGTTCTATACATACTCCAAGAGAACCATAATTATGGAAAGATTTCTAAGTGTCATTTTTTTATATAGAATTTCCAAATTTTGGAGTATGTTATCTAATGAGATGGAGTGGTAGTGGACCCATCCATGGATGAGGTAATATTATCTTTGGAGCCACCCAAGAGCATGATGAAGGTGCAGAGATTCCTTTAGTTAGCATACTATTATTAGATATTCATACATGATTTCTTTAGGTTATCAGCAACCATGATAACTTTGACCCGAAAGAGGAATCCTTTCATGTGGATAGAGAAGTTTGAAAATTATTTTTATCATCTAAGGAAAAAATTTATGAGCACTCCCATCTTGAGATTACCATTAGAGGGTGTAGAGTATGTATTGTTTTGTGATTCATCAGGGACCAAGATTGTTTGTGTTATAATATAGAGGTAGAAGGTTATTTCATATAGTTCACATCATTTGAGATACCATGTGTATCACTACATTACCCATGGTCTTGAGCTTGTAGTGGTAGTCTTCAAACTAAAGATGTAGTGAAACAACTTGATGGATGAGCGTTTTATCAATTATTATGATCCGAACTATATATATTATATCTTATCTAAAAAGGATCTTAACATGAGACATAGGCTATGAATAGAGTTCCTCTAGGAATATGAGTTTTAAATTTTCTATACTCTAGGGAAGTGGAATATGGTGGTAGATTCTCTCAGTAAGATATCTTGTTTGCATTTTCTAAACGAGGTGTCAAAGTAGTTGTCGTAATTGCAGTTATCCTTTGCGGGTGGATATGAAGTATCTTACCTTCAGTCTATGGTTGTCACCCGTCCACTCTTATAACAAGTCAGGGAGGTACAATTTGGGGATACTAGCAATGAGACCATATGTACTCAGATATCCATCATACAAGCTCAAGATCGTTTTTTGAAGGTGGGGAGCATGTCATTCTTTTCAAAGGAAGCATGATGGTACCCATGACATTATGGGGGGAGGTTCTGAGAGAGTTTAAAAAATCTCCATTAGTAATTCATTCAGGTGTGTCAAAGATGAACCCATACCTCTGATGCCATTTTTTGAGGTTAAAGATGAAGAAATGAGTTTAATAGTTTATTTCTCGATGCCTTAATTCTCAGCAAGTGAAGCTGAGCACCAATTTTCAGCGGGTTTAGCTCAACCACTTGAGGTGCCAAAGATGAGAGGGATATGATATGTTGATTAAAAATTATCTTTTTTACTTTTACATTCATTTTTTAGAAGTCACAAATTCTTTCTTAAATACTTAATATCAATATTTTTTATGATCAAAGTATTTTTACAATAATTTTATAGAAATTTTTTTTATCATTCTTTTAAATATTTTTAATGTATTTGATAAATAAGACCAACATTGACCATTATGATTATCGTAATCACCCTAGATTCAAGAATAATCAGTTTTATATAAAAAGATAACAATCACATTTATATCCATACAATTCATCATAGTGACATATTTTAGGGAATCCATCATATTAACATTTATCTTAATCCTGAATACGAAAAACTATTTTATTGTATTGGAATATTTTACTCTTAACATTGTGATAGTGTATTGTAAAAATGATGTCATGAATTATGTTATAATATGAACGTTGAAGTTTTAGGTGTCCATGTCCTTATGATAATCATGAAGAAAATTTTATCGTTGTAGATCAAGATGAATGTGGGAAGGCTTTACTATAAATACCAGGTCATTTGAAGAGTTCACAAGTTGATGTACACTAACGTAGAGACACTCTTAAGATTTTTCTTCTATGTGAGAGCTATGAAGCTTACAAGAGTCAACTAATTTTTTCACGTACATGTAATCCTTTAGAGTTTGTAATTACTTTGTTTGTGTGATTGTTGTGATTAAAATTGAGATCAAGTAATTATGGGAATATCAAGGCAGAGCCAATATTCATATCAAGGGAATACGATGATATGTAGACTGAGTAAAGCCGATCATCATATTGAGGTCTCACAAGAATAGAGAAGAAAACCAGTGATCATATTTAGGGATTTTTTGGTAAGAAAAAGATGATCTTTATTGTAATTATAAAACAAGGTACCTTTATCCTAGGTTTTTTTATACCTTCTATTTGGGTTAAAAGAATTTTATTTAGTTGATTGTTTAAATTAAAAGTCTATTACTTCCATTGTAATTAAATATAAATTGATACTTTTATATTTATCATTCTATTTGTAATTTGTTTATCATAATAGATTTAATTATGATACACATGTTTTACTATGAATACGATTCTATATGGTTAAACATATAATCAATACATTTTTCACTACTTTAATTTATCATAACCATTGTGATTATGATTCTTTTTGTTTAATCTGATTAAATCATTTTCTACTATGAATACAATTAAACTATAATTACATCACCACCATATTGATTAAGATTCTATACACTATTAAGAATGAATCAATTCATTTTATGGCCTATGGGATATATATTAGAATCTTTGGGATTAGGATATTTTCTCTATTAGATACAAGGGCCTAGTCTGATCACTATTTAAATATATAATAGATTTTTTGAATATTATTTTTTATTCTCATTAAAAAAAGATTATTTTAATATTAAAAATGAATATTTTTAAACTTAAAATTCACACCCTCTTGTATTTATCCTTATGAATATAAATTTCGATCCTACAATTGGTATCTGAGCCATGTATCTATTTTACTGATACTCAAATTTGTTATCAGAAGATGATTCCATGATTTGAATACTTTCTAATTCATTTATTTCTTTAATATTTCAAGTTAGTATTGTTTTTGTTATAAATTTTTTTTATAATCATTTGTTACAGTAGAGTATTTTGTGGAAAATATTTTTTTAATTTTTTTTAAAGATGATAGTACTAAATATCAAATCTACAGTAATCTCAATCCTACTAGACAACTAATCTCTGATGGTAATGATTATGAATACTGGAGAGACATAGTGAATAATTTTTTTATTAACACAGTAGTAGATAAATTTGTTTTGTTTACTATTAATTAAAAAATTCTTGATAAAGAAGTTAGATATTTTACAAGTCAAGAAAAGAAAGAGTATTAGCCAAATTATAAGGCAAGGAGTACCTTGTTGTGTTCCTTGAAAATAAAAATAGATTATCCTATTTCATCTTATGAAGCATCTAATAGTATTTATAATATGTTATAAATTACTCATTTTAGAACTTCAAATGTTTTTGAAATGGGAAGAGCAATGCTTCGAGATGATTATCAAGAATTTAAATTTCCTTATGGTGAAACTTTTGTAAAGGTTCAAAAAAGTTTTATGACAATTGTTAATCATTTACAAGATGTGGGTAAAAAATTATAAGATTATTAAATTCTTTTTTAAAATATTAGTGATATAATTATTAATGAGTGGGAATCAAAGAGAACAGAAGTTGAAGAAACTAGGAAGATTAAAAATGTTACTCTTGATGATTTATTTGGAACTCTTTTATAGTATGAGTTTAGGATGAAAATAGATTCTAAGAAAGTGAATAAAAATAATGGTGTAGTTTCTTTTAATACTACTTAAAATCTGATAAAAGATCAACCACCTGAGAATGTTGTAAAGTCAGTAAATAAAAACATTATTGTTTAATCTGATTCAACAAAATTTGATCATTCTAAGAATGGGTTAGATAATCTTGCTAAAAGGATGAACCAGATTTTTAGTAAAAATGATTTTTAGTATTATTTCTAGAAAACCAACAAGGAAGATAATGAAATGAAAGATTCTAAAGTTGCCTATTATGAATTAAAACTATCTAAACATATTCATCTTGATTATCGCAAACTAAAAATAAAGAGAGAAAGGAAAGACCTACTCAAAAAAATCAGAAAAATATTATACGTCAAAGGATAGAATGTTTTGAAATCCAATGATTCGTATAGTTCTAGTTGAGTAGACTCTCCATATGATTCTTCTAATAATGAAAATATAGGACATATGAATATTGATCTCTATACCAGAATACCTTTCTAAAATCAATGTTTCATGGCTAAGGTACATAAATTTGATTCTTTAACTAATATGTCATTAAATAAAAATTATCTTGATGAGAAGAATTCGATATCTTCTGATGAATAATCCTACTTATCAAGTGATGATAATACATTACCTTCTTATAAATACGTTTCTCTATTTAAAAAAAATTGAAATTGAAAATTTTATTGTTTTTAAAAAACATGAAAATTCTAATGTAAAACATGAAAAATCTTATTCAAGTATTAATGTTTTGAAAAAATAAATATCATATCTATCAAAAGATCTTGATAAATCTAATTCCTTAAAAAAGTAATTTCTAAAAATATTAGTTTAGAAACTATTTTTGAAAAACTCAATTCCAAAACTATTAATAGTAAGGATAATGAATTAGTAATAAACTAAAATTAGAAATTTCTTCACTAAAATTTTTTTTATCAAACATTACCATAGGTAAATAAAATTTTGATAAAATTTATATAAAACTAATTCATTATAAATATAGTATAAGAATGTGATATACCTATTCAAAACTAGTTTTTAGTAATAATTACATTATTCCAAAAAATTCCCCCTTCTGTAAAAAAATGTCAAAGTGAGGCACACTAGAAAATGAATTGTTCCCTTAATAAAATTAAATCATTATGTTTCCAAAAATCCTATTTTTTCAAAACAAATTTGGATTCCAAAAATTTTAATTACATGCATTTTCATACCAAGGAAGGTTTGGGTTTCTAAAACCTAATTGTTTTTTTAGGGAAAAAAGTGAGTACCAACAATAAGAATACATGGTATATAGATAGTGGGTGTTCTAGAAATATGACTTGACATAAAGATTTATTTGAAAATATTATCAAGATTAAATGTGGAAAAGTTACCTTTGGAGATAGTTGCCAAGGAGAAATTATCGGGATATGTAATATTGTTCTTATTGGAAAAGATTTAATTTCAAATGTTTTATTTATTAGAATTATTAAGAACTACCTTATAATAATAAGTCAATTATGTAATGAAGTTTCCTTGTAAATTTTAGGAATGATAAATGTATAGTACACAATTCCAAGGATTAATGAATTATTTCTTCCCATCAACATGAGAATGTATACACATCAAACTTAGAAGACAATATGATCCAAGACTTACCTTTCCTTAGTGAAATGGAATATCAAAATTGGTTATGGAATAAAAGGTTAGGACACTGTATCCTAAGAAAACTGTGTAAGATAACTAAGAAAATATTTGTTAAGTATTTACCAGAGCTTAGATTTAGTTCTTCAAAAGTTTGTGACCCTTTTCAATATGTAAGCAACAAAAGTAAATTTTTACATATATTATTTAGGTCTCAACTTATGATTCTTTACAGTTAGTGCACATAGATCTTTTTAGTCCTATGAAAACTAGGATTATTGGAGGTAAGTACTATATATTTGTTTTAGTTTATGATTACATGATATGTGGAAGGGTTTATTTTCTATCAAATAAATCTGAAACCTTTTGTTATTTAAAAACTTTTGTATCCAAAGTTATAAATGAGAAAAACCTTCCCTTGATAACTATTCATACTGATCATGGTGGATTATTTGAAAATATAGATTTTTGATACTTTTTATAGTAAGAAAAGTATTAAACAGAACTTTGTATCTCCTAGAACTCCTTAGAAAAATGGTGTTATTGAATGAAGAAATCATATTCTTCAAGAAATAACAAGAACCCTGTTGACTGAATACTCTATTTCTAAACATTTTTTGGGCTAAAGCATTTATTACTTCTTTCTATAATATAAATTGAGTTTTAATCAGAACCTTTATTAATAAAAATCATTATGAGTTGTAGAGAGGAAGAAAACCAATAGTTTCATACTTCAGAGTATTTGGAAGAAAAGTATTTATCCTTAATATGAAAGATAACTTACACAAATTCACACCCAAATCCAAGAAATGTATATTCTTAAGTTACTCCCCTACTTATAAGGCATATGGTGTTTTAAATAAAAATTCATGTACTTTTTAGGAAACATTACATGTTAAATTTGATAAAATCGATCCTTTTTTTAAACAAACCCAACCAACATCATTGGATGTATTTTCCAAAACTAGTCCTAAAACTATTAATAGAATATTCTTTTAAAAAGTAAAATACTCAATAAATTGTTTCTGTTGTATTTACTCATGAATAATATCTACCCAATGTTGATGAGGAGACCTTACAAAATCTAAGTCATTTGTTTCTTAGGAATCATCATAGAGATATTATCATTGGTGATGTTAATCAACCAGTTAGGACTAGAATTTATTTGTTAATTGAACTATAACATCTTGATTTTCTTTCCAAACTTTGAACCTAAAAATTGTAATGAGGATTTAGGTGATAAAGATTGGATAAAAGTAATGCTATATGAGAAAAATGAATTCAAAAGGAATAATGTGTGGACCTTGGTTGATTGACTTAAAGAAACTTCAATAATTGAAGTAAAATGGGTTTTTTAGAAACAAATATAATGGAAATGGAATTATTATAATAACTAAAGAAAGAATTATTGATAAAAGTTATAATCAAAAAGAGTAAATATATTAGGATGAAACCTATGTACCAATATCTATATTTTAATATATTCATATTCAATTATTATTTTCAGGTTTCTTCTATTTTAATGTTTTTTAAAAGGATGTGAAGTTTTCTTTGCTTAATAGATACGTACAAGAGGATATTTTTTGGAACAAACTAATGTTTTTGAAGATAAAAAACATCGTGAATATGTTTATAAACTTACCAAATCATTATATGGAATTAAACAATCCCCTAGAGCCTGGTATGATAGATTAATAATATTTTTGTTAAAAACAATTATGTTAAGGGAATTTCTTATCCAACTCATTTTATAAATAAATCCAAAGAAAAATTGTGATTATTAAAATTTAAGTTGATGATGTTATATTCGGATCAACTCAATAATATTTAATATTTTTTTTGAGAATATTATGAAATATTAGTTTGTGATGAGCATGATGGGTGAGTTAACATATTGTATTTGTTTTCAAATTTCTCAAGAACTAGATGGTATTTATATATATCAACATAATTATATAAAATATTTTATTACAAATTATAGATATGAAAATTCTAAAAGTATTAGCACTCCAATCAGTACCTCAAATACACATGATATTGATAAAGCTAGAAAACCAGTTAATCAAATAGATTTCAAAGGTATGATAGAATGTTTACTATACTTAATAGCTAGCCACCCAGAATTAATTTTTTCTATTTAATTAGGTGAAAAATATCAAGCTAATCCAAAATAATTTCATTTAAAAGATATAAAATTTATTTTTTGATATCGAAAGGGAACTATGGATTTAGAACTTTTCCATTCATCTAGAAAGGATATTGAATTAATTTTTTTTATATGCTAAGTTTGGTGACTATAAAATGGATAGAAAAATTACTTCTGATACTTTTCATTTCAATAGAGCTTCATTAGTTTCTTGGGCTTGTAATAATCAACACTCTGTAGAACTTTCCACTTCTGAAGTCAAATTTGTGGTAGTTGGAAGTTGTTATACTCAAGTATTGTGGATGCAAAACACACTCACAGATTATGGCATGAGTTTTACTAAAACTCAAATACTACGTGTTAACTCTAGTTCCATTACCTTAAGTAAAAACTGTGAACATCACCCTCATTCCAAACACAGGGATATTAGGTATCACTTTCTTAGGGATCACACACAAAAAAGAGATATAATTTGACAATTCATTATAATACAAGAATAACTTTTTAATATCATTAAAAAACCATTACCTTCAGATATATTGGAATATATTATAAAAATTGGAATAATCAGTGTAAAGTAATAATTCATATCTACTTTTTCTAAACCACCTCCTTAAATTAATTTACTCCTTTTTATAGGGGGTACATATTATTTTCGTTTTATAAAACTTTTATTTTTTCAATTTTTTAGTTTTCAAAAAAAATCATAATGAGTCTTCTAGGCTTGAGTTTAATACAAATCAAATTTGAAAATTTTACATAATCATTTTTGTTTTCATAGTAATATATTAATATTCAGTTTTCTCTTTTAAATATTTTTTTGTAATCAATTTTTTTAAACTAATGTATTTAAACCATTTTTGCCCATTAAAAATTTTGATAGTAAATTTTTATAATATTTTAAAACAAATAAGAACAAATTATCATATCGATGATTCCACTCAAAAAAGTATTCTTTTTTTATTTTTTATTTTGATAGTATTCCATTTTGATTACTTTCTTTTTTGTTTGTTGTTATTTAATTTTTTTTCATTTTTCAATTTTATTCACCAAATATAATAAAAATGTAATTTCAATTTCATCATATCCACCCAATCTGATAATTTTTTTAAAAAAAAACCTCAAGGTATAATATTTCTCTAGGAAATATCACAACCAGTAGATCAATGAGATAAAATCATAGACGTCAGATTTGTTTGGAATTTGAACTGTCGCATTCCATCACCTATATAAAAGGAACCCCATTGTATCCCAAATAAGTTTCCTAATATTCTCACCACAAAGAGTTATTATCCTTAAATATCCAAGTATAATATCATTCTTTAATTCTGAATCTTCTATATATTGACCAAATATTATGGCTCCAATAAAGGATTACAAAAAATTGTTTTTATTCTGTAAAAGGTTAGTAATAATATTATTTTATGAAAAGTATGATTCATATTTAATAAAGATGATAGAGTTTCAACATTGGGAATTGTTATTTGTATATTTATATGATACCAATTATGATTTGATTAATCTATATTTGGTGAGAAACATTTAGAATTATATATGTTTCTATTAAGAATATGGAAATGAATTTTTTTTTCATAAATATGAGAAATTTTATAAGATGACTCCTAGTGTTTCTGCTAGTTTTCTTGGTGTTTCAGATAAAGGTGATGTATTTATTCCATCACATAATTTTTCAGATTCAAAATTAACTTTTTTAAAATAAATAGTGTATAAGTCCTTGTTTATGAATTCACTAAATGAAGATCCAAGAAAATTCACTCATTTAATTTAGGATCATAGAGTGTTAGATGTTTGGATGCAAGGCTTTCTTATTCTTAGAATGGGTGATAGATATACCCTTAATGTATCTGATATATTCATTTTGGATTACCTCTTCAACATGAAGAAGATCAATAATGATGGATTTATTATTTTGACTATCAAAAACATCAAGTCCAAGTCCAAGTCCATTAAGTCTTAGATTATAATACTTACAAGATTGATTAGTAAGATGATGGAAAAGAGAATGAGAAATTTCAATATTTTAATCTTGTCCAGACAAGTTAGGTAAAAAATAATGTTTATTAGTGAATATAAAATCAGAATAATAAAGTATGTTTTTTATTTTGAATCAAAAATGTTTTTCAAGAGTTATCCGGTTTTTACATCGGAGGAAGATACTTCTTCGACAATGAAAAATAAGAATGTTATCAAGAAAATAAAAGTTGACTCCCTTCTTCTAACAAAAGAGATGAAACAAAATTAATGCTCAAAATTTCTTTGTGAAGAATAGAGAAGAAAAAAGGTTGAAAGAAAATAATGAGATCCTAAAATCTGACTCTACTCAATTGAATACTTTTCTAAAACGTTAAATGGTGAATAATTTTTAGAAATGGGGGAAAAGGAAAAGAAGTTTAACAATAAACAAAAAAGTTAATCTTTCATTGATAGATTGATGAAATTAATTGAGGATGCTTCTAAAAAAGTTTTTTGAACTCTTAATGTCGTTTTGAAATTTAAACAATTACAAATATTTAATATTGATGTTCCCTCTATTAAAAATAATGGTAAATCTATTTTTATTGATACGGAATCCATTCATGTTGAGAAATATCACTTGAGATCTGATTCATACCTTCCTAAGATGTTGAGAGAAGGTACTGAAGGTATTTAAGAAGAATATAATGTGTTCAAAAAAATAGAAGAATATGAAGGATATGATGGTGATGAAGAAAAAATAAGAAGAAGGTGTAGATTAAGAAGAAGCTGAATAAAGTCAAGAGAAATAAGATTCAAAAGTGAAGGAAGATGAAAATCAATCTGATAATCTCTCTATAAGAAATTCATAATACTCATTGAAACAATCGTCATCTTTGGTAAATCAAAAATATAAGTCAATTATCCAAGAAAAAATAGAAATATACATTGTTTTAAGAAATTGTATCTTCATCCAATAAGGATTATCATAATCACAACAAAAAAGGATGAAGAGATTAAAAAGTGTATTGTGGAATAAATTGAAATTTTAGATGGGAAACAGAAATCAGATCCAAATAAAGGACAAAAAAGAAATTAGATCAAGAAGAGATCATATATAGAAAAAAACTTCAATAAGAATAATAATTTTTCAATACAATAATAGCTGGAGGTTTGGATTATATACACCACTCATTGAGCAGATTGGAAAAAATAATTTCTTAATTTCCAAGGCTGGAAAAAAATGGATTTGTTTATGGAGAACCAATATAAATATTTGGATTCAGTGAAATCCTGATAGATATATTGACAAGGTTGAAATCAGATTTCAATGTGTTTAAAGAAAGTGCTCAATCTCATAGTAAGAGTTGTAATAAGTTTTTAAAATGGTCCCATGATATTGATGAAGATATCAAGCTTCATGATGAAAATTTTGAGAAATTCAAAAAGTCTTTGAAAGAAACTAATTTTTCCTTCACCATTATTGCTAAAGAAAAGGCAAACAGATTTAAGTATATTGGAACATTTAGAAACACATATGAGAAGAAGACTTAGTATATCTCAAATTTATAAATAACCTTAATGTTTCTACTTCATGAGATTTCAATATTCAAGTGAAATAAATATGATACTATTGATTTGAAGAATCATAATTATGTTTTCTATGATATGATCAATTCTTAAGAAGATTGTAATAATCTTTTGGAAGAAAAAATTAAATCTCAAGAAGAAAAGATGAAGGAACAAGATGAAAGAATTCAGATCCAGGAGGAAAATATACAAGACCTTGAAAATAAAAACAAGACTTGGGAGGAGATCAAAGAAATGGTTAAAGAAGATAGAAAATAGGTTAAGAATCTAAAGAAAATTTTCATATCAATGATGTAGATGGAAGACTAATTTTTATAAAACTATTACATTATTATTTTTGTTGTTTTTAATTTCATTGAAAGAAATTTGCATCAAAAATTTGTTTGAATGTCTTTCAATTAATTTTGGTTGAATTTTATTTCACTTATTATAGATGATCAAGTAATTTATATGTTTTTATTCATATATTAGTTTCTCTAACCATTTAGAGTTACATCACGACATTTCCCCATTCCTTTTTGTTAATCACAAAAGGGGATAAATTTCAAAAAAGAGTTATAATTCTAAATTAAGATGGAGATGCTTTAAGAGATGGGGAGAAAATTTTTAAAATGAGAGAATATGATTCTTATGGGATTCTTATCCTAAGGGAGAGTTAGTCATATTAACTGTTGTATTCATATGAGTTATTAACTCAGGGGAATATAATTATAAATTTTTAATTCTGAATATGTAATTTCTTCAAAATAATTTTATACTTAATATTTTCAATATTTTTTTCCATTTATATAGGTTGGTTTGTGCTTTCTAAAAGGGGTAGATTATCGAGTCTAAAGTCTCCTTTTGAATTTTCCATTCCTTTTGATTTGGATATCACAATCTCTTTCTTAAATACATAATATTGAACTATTTTATGGTAAAATTATTTTTACAATGTTTTTAGAAAATATATTTGTTTTACCATACTTTTAAATAGTATTAAATAATCAAAAAACAAAACAATATTGACCATTAAGATTATCGTAATCAGCTTGTGACTAAGAATAATTGAATTGACTAAAACCAATAAAAATCATATTCATATCCAAAAAATCATCTTAATGACATATATAAGGATATACATCAGATTTAATTCTGTTTTAATCCTAAATATGAAAAATCATTTTATCATATTGGAATATTTTAATCTTAACATTGTGATGGTGTATTGTCAAAATGATTTTGTGCATTATGCTATAATATGACCATTATAGTGAGAGTTGTCTATGTCCTTGTGAAAATCATAGATAAAATATGACTGTTGGAGATCAAGATGACCATTGAAAGGATATCCTATAAATACCAGGTAATTTGAAGAGTTCTCAAGTAGATGTATACTCACGTAAAGATACTATTGATTTTACTGTTGTGTAAGAGCTCGGAAGCTTACAAGAGTGAACTACTTATTCCTTGTACTTGTAATATTTTAGAGTTCATAATATCTTTGTGCGTCTGATTGTTGTGATTACGATCAAGGGATTCTGAGGATGGAAAAATAGAGGATCTGATTACCTTATTGATCTAGGGGTTGTGATTATAGAAAGATAGATCCAATATTCATATCGAGGGTTGTCAATGATAGGTAGATAGAGTAATGCCAATCATCATATTGAGGACTTGTGGGAATGTAGAGACAGACTGATCTTTATATTGAGGGATTTCTCTGGTAAAATAAAGGCATACATTATTGTAATTATAAAACAAAATACCATTATCCTAGGTTATTGGATACCCTTCTATTTAGGTTAAAATAATTGTATTCATTTAATTTTTTTTAATTACAAGCCTTTTACATCCATTGAAATTAAATAGAATGTGATAATTTTATATTTATCTTTTTATTTAAAATTTTTTATACTAATATAGTTAATTACGATAAAATAATTTACTGTGAATATGATTTTATATCCTTTAAGATAGAATTAATAAATTTTTCATTACTCTAATTTATCATAACCATTGTGATTAAGATTCTTTTGGTTTACTCTTATTAAATAGTTTTCTACTGTTAATATGATTAAATAATAATTATATTACCACCATATTGATTATGATTCTATACACTATTATGATAGATTCAATTAAACTTTACGACCTATGGAATACATATAAGAATATACCAAATTATGATATTTTCTTTATCAGATCAAAGGGCCCATTCAGATGACTATTTAAAAATATAAGAGGTTTTATGGATATTATTTTTTTAATCTCATTAATAAATGTTTCATTTAAGAATAAAAATGAATGATTTTAAACTTAAAATTTACCCCTGCATTAGTCCATATTCATATACATTTTGATCCTACAATTGGTACCCAATCCAATTATTTGTTTTACTAATACTCGAATGATATCCATAGACTTCATGATGGTATTACAACATATGTCTAGGGGACATGATTCCATATGGGTGATCATAGATTTACTAACCATGTCGTACCACTAATTATCTATTAGAGAGCATTGTTTAGTAGAGATCTTGGTACCACTAGTAGAAAAAAGGTCTTTAATGTTGGTTTTTTTTATTTTTGATGTTGGTTTTTAACCGATGTTGAAGTTGCCGATGTAAAAAATACGACTTTTTATGTTGGTTTTTTTAAACTGACACTAAAATAAAATTTCATTTGTTTTTTAGTGTCTTCTTTGTAAAAAACCAAGTCCAAAAAAACTAATCTGCATCATTTTTTGCGTCAGTTTCTTTCAAAACTGACGCTAAAAAGTTGATAAAATAGTTTCGGCATCGGTTCATGAAACAAACTGATGCCATAAATGGAAAAATTTATTTTGGCATCATGTAAAAAAAACTAATTCCAAAAGTAAATGTTTTTTCTTTGATATTTTAGAGAATTTCTTAATCTTCTATTTGACTACTCATGGAGCTAAAACAGAGTTACAGATCAAATGTTATGGCCATCGGAAGTTGATCTTGTCAACGTTTTGATTGATACAAGTCGTTTTAAGGAAACCATGATAAACATGAATTAAAATTACATACACAAAAAGATATAAAATAAATATAATACTTCAAACATATTTAAATGGTTTTTATAGATTCCATTGAAATGATAGGTTATTTATCATCATATATCTTATATTTAGTGTATAAATCTTGCGATAATGAAAATGATGATCGATAATTAAATTTACACAATGGTTGGTAAATATCATCCGAAGGTTTTATATTTATAACTCGATAATAAAACTAACTCATCTTTATAATGAATCTAATCAAGTTTTTTAGAAATGATGGATAATAATAATAAAGAAAATAAATGAATAGAATAGGTACCATGTTCAAATTAACAATTGATGCCATGTTTAAAACTTTATTGAATCAAAGAGATTGAAAATGATTAATGAATGAGAAATGGATTTATATATAGTAAATGAAAAAAATTCGATTGAGTTGTTTGAAAATGTAGGTGGGATTTTAAAAAGTTAAACGCGCGTTGTGAAAAAGATTGAAATTCTGATCTCACGTTTTAGAGAATACTCTTTGGCATCATTTTTGTTTGAAACCGATGCAAATTAGGACTTACATTAGTCTTTAGGCATCAGTTTTTTAGA
Organism: Viscum album; assembly: GCA_963277665.1. Lineage (NCBI taxonomy): Eukaryota > Viridiplantae > Streptophyta > Magnoliopsida > Santalales > Viscaceae > Viscum > Viscum album. Next base: position 769,644,666 of record OY728126.1, read on the forward strand.
AAACTAACACCAGAAATACCAATAGATATCATTTTTGGCATCGGTTTTTAAATAAACAGATGATAAATAGTTAAAAGAAATTACACTTTTCGCATCGGTTTTTAAAAAACCGACGCCAAAAATGTTAAAAAAAATTATTTTTTGGGGTCGGTTTTTAAATAAACCGACACTAAAATTTAAAATAAAATAACTTTTCATGTAATTTTTTTAAAAACCGATGCAAAAAGAAAAAATATATATATTTTTAGTGTTGTTTTTTTTAAAATCCAACATGAAAAACTAATAAAAATGTTTTGGCGTCGGTTTTTATGAAAACTGACACCAATTTGTTTTTAAAAAAATCCTTGTTTTAGAGAATTCCTTATGCTTCTATTTAACGAGTCGTGGAGCTAAAACAGAGTTACGGATTAAAATTGATGGACTTTAAAATATGGAATTCTTTAAGACTTCTCTTAGTAAAGATCATCTTCTAACATCAATAACATTTAATCTGTTACTCCATTTTTCATCCACGACCAATCAAATTGAATCTTATAAAATTCTCTAAGACACTTTATTTTTTTAAAAATTGTTGGCATCGGTGTTTATAAAGACCGACGGAAAAACAATTTGTTTTAGTTTTTGGAATCGGTTTTTTAAAAATTGACTCCAAAAACCCTCTGCAAAAAAATTTTACATCGGTTTATAAGAAACCGACTTCTAATTGACGATGTCAAAAACCATTTTTCTACTATTGGACACCTCTATATGCAAGAGATAGTCTTACTCCATGGAGTTATATAAAAGATCGTTTTTTCCATGATTCTCGCTTCACATCATAGTTGTGTAAGAAATTGTAGGAGGAATTTTTGACTCATTTATTCTTGGTAATAGTGTTTCTACCTCAAAATTATGGCCAGAAAGAAAGAACGATTCAGGTTATAGAGAAAATTTTGCAAGCATGCATGTCAAAATACATCTGTAGTTGGGAGGATCAGTTACCACTAGTGATGTTTTCATACAACAATAGCTACCCTTCCACCATCGGTATGGAACCATTTGAGTCTTTTTTTGGGTTACCATATAGGTCACCAAATTACTGGATTAACATAGAAAATTCAGAACATATGGGCCCAGAGTTGGTGCGAACAACTACCGAGAAGGTTCATATCATTCAGGAGAGGATTAAAACTACTCAGAGGCATCATAAGTCTTATGTGTACAGATGATGGGGGCCTTTGGAGTTTGAAAAAGGAGGCTAAGTGTTCCTACAGGTTTCCCATTGACATGGATAATATATATTTATTTAGGGAGGCAAGATATCTCCAAGGTTTATTATCCCTTTCCAAATACTTCATATATTTGGAAACATGGCATACCACTTAGCTATACCATTTTAGTTAGACCAGGTACATAATGCCTTCCACATGTCTCACCTAAAGAGGTACATGCATAACCCATTGCACGTTATCAACTGGGGAAAGATGGAAATTTAGGATGGATATACCTTTGCTGAGTACCAATTAGAGATTAAGTATTGACATGAGAGGATCCTTCTATAGTGATGCATTCCTTGGGTGTTTGTACAATGGTAGTATGGGAATATCCAGGAGAACACATGGGAGTAGGAGGCTCAGATTCATTCTCATTACCCACATCTATTTGTGTAACACTTGTTTTGGATTATTAGGGACATAAATCCCCAAGGTGGGAAGAATGTAGTAACTCTTATTCTTCATGTATTTTTCTAGATATTGTATAAATTATTTTTGACACTAGGTACTGATATGTAGTTAGATTTTTAGTCTAAGTGGTCCCGAAATAAATGTTTAAAATATATTATATATATATTTAATAGCATGTATGCATTATTTTCCTGGAATAGTGGAATAACTTCTAAACGGTGGACCATGTCATAAATATAAGGGCCCAATTGAGTTTAAAATATGGGGTTTTCCTTAGGCATGAAATATCCTTGGTTAGCATAGGGTGTTTTTAGAAAATCTATCATAGGCATAAAATGAATAAAATAATTAAATAGTTTTTTTGATGCAGTGAATTAATTTCCTTCTTTAAATATGTGCTTATGGAAAATTTTCAAGGTTGTACATATAAACCTATGAATTGAAGATATCCATTTGATTAATTGGTGGATATTTTATTAGGTTATAATGATCCAATCATAGATTAATGAACGAAATTGAATTATCACACCAACAATAATGGAACAACTCCATTCTTCATCAACGATTGATCCAAATTAAAGTAGAATGTTGGTTGTTTTTTATTTCTTATCCCGTTATTAATTCCTACAATAATCATTGATCAACCAAAAAATAGATTGATCTATGTATAATGTGTATTGTGGGATGGGATAGATTAATCATGATTTGGGAGAATTTGTTTTTGATTTATTTTTTATCTCTTCATTGATCATTATAAGGGAAACAATTCATGGTTGACACAAAAATCAAACAAGGTCTATTCCTCTTCATTGTTCTTATGTATTTATCTCACAATTATTTGTTCATCTTGAGAATTATATATTTGTCCTGTGGTTTGATATATCTTGATTAATTGATCATTCTGCTCCCATTTCTTGGTGCAATGATCTGGTATTGTATATTTGAGATTTTCTGGATACGGTGATGGTACGATGATGAATGGGGCAATGAATCAGATGGTTTTTGATACATGATTTTACATTATTTGGAATATAATAAAGAATCAAATTTTATGGTGATTTGAATGTGTATTTTATGATCGAAACCTGTTGTTGATTGACGACGAGGCTTAGACAACACGGTTCATTGATTGTCCCAGTGAGATGGTCACCAGATCGATGGTCAAGGGTACGAGAACAAATGTGGATTATTGATTTTAGAATATAAAATTTTCCATAGTACATGGTGTGTAACGTGGATCCACACTCCATGTGGTGCCCTATCAGCAAAATATAGGGTTTTGGAAGGAGATAATTATCACATGTCATGTGACCCCCATCACATGATGTGTGCCCTTCTTCTGGTGGCTCGATGTGTACCTTAGAGGGTACACAGAAATAGGCTAGAGTACACAGGCACGAACATGTTTTGTACTCCCACATGAACATGGTCTAGGAAAATTCACCTAGTATAAGCCATGTACTTGTACATTGGAATGGGTATCTGTTATTCCATGTACTTTTACATGAACATGAACACAGTACACGAGCCGTTTACATAGAAAAAACCCAGGGTCAAGGGGAAATTGAGTGTAACCCTACTACACACCATATACTTATAATAAGTTTTCATGAATCTCTTGTTCAATATATATTAGAAATGTTTCATGAGGTTTCATTCCCTATATCCATTTCCTATGGGTTAGTATGGAATCGCCTCTTACACACAGGATAGTGATCCCTTCAGTAAGAATTATTAGATAGAGTTGTTGGAATACTTTTGTGAGGCCTTGAGTGAGATCCTATATTCATCTTCACTTCCTAGGTGGATTTCATGATATCATTATGACCAAAACTACATGTGAATTTATCCTCTTCATAAAAGGTTGATTCAGATTAAGTTTTTGGTATACCCCATGGCCTTGGGTGTGATCCTCATCTATATATCGTATCTATTTGGGATTTCAGTGTGTACTTATAATGGAAAGACCTAATGGGAAGTACCTATAAGATGGACATCATCAGTTCTTTGAGTCTCATGAGTGTGTTCTCCTAGATGAGTGCAATGCGGAACCTTTGAGATGGAATCTAAGGCTGGTATTATGTCTCTGACTTTCCTTTAGATTGTGTGTCACTGTTGAGTATATCTGGATATTATTTTTATATGTTCTGTAGAAATATAACTTTTTAGACTTGACTATACTTATTTGGTTGTATGGTTTGGGGTTTCTGGGTGTCCTTCTAGGTATTTTCATACTCACCCCTTCATAGTCTTTTCTGCACATGTCGTTTCTTGTGTAAATGACCTACCTTTTGACAGATTCCTAGACGGATCTCTATCAGATGGTTCTTAGTGAGACTAGACAGGCTGAGCTTTGTTCCCATGGAATCTTGGCAATAGTCCATTTATTTCTTTACAAGTTGGAATTTTTTTCAGATTCTTTTTTAGGGATTGTAGTTTATCCTGTTTAATTTCTTTTACTTCATATCGTACTCTAGTTGTGGGAGTTATATGTATGCATACATGTTTGTTCAATTGTTTTTACATTTTAACATTTTATAGGCTTGTATATATGTGTGTGTGTGTGTGTGTGTGTACTTAGGCTAAGGTCCCCCCATGTCAGTGATATGCCTATTCAATGCTAGTATCTATCCCTTGGCCTATTGGAGGTGGGATTAAGGAGTCACGAAATGGGCCCCATTAGATAGGTCATGAAAAGAATGAGAAGGGGTCAGATACCCCTTTGTTTTAACTAGTAGAAGCAGAGAAACCCAAAATAGGTTAATATATAATGGGTTTTAGTTACAATTATACACTTATTTAAAAAAATTGGGTGTTTTTGAGTACTCAGTTAACCCACACTAGTCCCCCATGGCCCCATCCATGGGAACCCACCATAAAACACCCATTGGATACCCAATTACACCCAATTAGGTACCTAGTTGATCATTAAAAGAACTGATATTTTTATTTAAAACGTTTAAAAAATAAAATTTCACATCATGACTTTTTTTATCTAAGTTAATTCCCAAAAATAACCCTTTCTATGATTTCAAATGTGTTTATAAATACTGATTATTGATCAAATTTAAGAAATTAAATATGATGATGGTTCTACTATCAATGAAAATTTTATTTATATAACTCCCCAATTGATATTGGTGTGTTTCATTATAACCTCCCTACTATAACACGTTTATTCCCAAATAATTCTCCACATGCATCTTCTGTGGACCACATCAACCATTGATATTGGGTGTATGATCCAATTTTCAATCTTCTTCTATTTATGATTGTATTGATACTATACATAAACAAAAGAAATGACCTAAAACCCAAAAACCTCTCATATTAGTACATCACAAGTATCAATCACATAATAATCATAATTTATCTATTTATTTTAGAGATATTTTATTCAATCACACTCCAAACATGCAATCCAGTATCATATTTCATGAAATGCCTCTAGAAAACTGACTATTCATGAACCATTGCACCAACTCAAACCAGAAACTCAATATTAGTGTCTTTAACCCAAGAAAATTTATGTAATTCAAATACATTTATATCATATATTAATTTTTTATTTCATTTTTCTAAACTAGGCCATAACCTTCTTAGTGGTACACTCAATTCTTTCAAAACCTCTTAGCCTCAAACCCACACTCTCATATTTGAAACGTGACCATATCATAAAACTTAATTGTTAATGTCATCATAATTTCTTATGAGAACCAATATATTAAAGACCTATTCTATTAACTAATATTATTCCCAAATTTTTCACTGGTTATTTACTAGAAATATTAGCCTAACATGACCTCCACAAATTGATTCCTAAACTATGTTCTCCTTAACTCACCAGATATAACTAGTCCACTAAAAACCCGTAACCAACTCACAACATTAAAGACCACTACTCCAGGTTCTCTATAAACATCACTCTCGATGCTCATTATAATTATCTCAAAATGATGGTTTCATTGTCGCACCACCCCCGTGTTCTCACCACTATAAAATTTACCTTTTTCGCATTTTATGAGAATAATCCTTCCCAAAATCCACTATTATCCAAACACTAACACTTATAATTCCCACTCTCTATATCATAAAAAACTCATCACGTGATTCTCACTCTAGGATCTCTGGAAACGTGTATCTCCATAACACTGTTATCCAATCCCATCGATGACCCTTCATAATAACTCCCATAACTAATGAATATATCACAAGATTAGTGGCCACACTTGTTGTTACATAACTCTCATGTTTCAACCTACAATGATATCTACCTTATTTTAAAAAAAATATCATGTCACTATCACATAAATCATCATAGTTTATGTACTCTCTAGACTCCTAAATTACAACATTGAGCTACTCAACTCATTGATGTACCATAACATCCAGCTGTCATCCCACAATTATTTTTAAACATCATGGGTTAAAGATCACAAAACACCTAATATTCTTGCCTCTGTTTCAACATGACAATCATGAATCTTTGGTTATTATACATCCATACTATAGTGAGCCCATCTTTTATGATAATCACACATCAACCCATTTATTCTCATTGGTCAATTCATACTTGACCATATACTGATCCATAATTTATTTTTATCACGCATGTCAAGGAACGTAAATGGATAACTCCATTATACATTTTTACCAAAAAAAGGATGTCACAAATTTATAGGGGTTTTCCTCATACTTTATCACATCAAAATAGTGTCCAACACCTCTAGGATTAGGCACTAACCAAGATTATTAGTCCTTACATACCCAAATCATTACCCATTCTTAAACCAAAACATAATCTCACCTCACATGTGTGTCATTTATATCACATGAGGAATCTTACCATGACTAAAATTCATAAGAAATCTAAATACATGGGTTATCCCCCTAACTTAGCTCCCTCATAACATCACAACTTATCCCTAGAAAATAATGGATAATTTATCTATTACCCACCCAAGACAACAGACTCTCCAATATCCTAAGCCATATATCATCATGACTAGGCTCTCCCACATATTCTATGAACTATATCCCACAACGGTCAAGTTCCTTGATACCAAAATAATTTTTTTTATCTCAAATACCATTAGGCCACTCATCTTCCAATACAACCGCTCTAGGGAACTCATATACATCAGGTATCCCCTAACCCACACAACCCACTCTAAGATCATTATTTTCATCACAACCATAATCATATCAATAATGTTACCACTATATAATTCATCTCTCTAAGTACTCTAAAAAATATAAAAGCAAGTAATAGAAAATGTGTCTTACAGCTTTGTTTGCACCTTATGACTTAAGGGTCCCATATCACTTCTGAAAGACTCAATCCCAACTACCCTCTCTTAGGGATAAGTATCAAATACAAATAAATTCATGTATCCATTCATTATATACTGAGTAAAATTACATGTATCCATGGTTTATTTAAATATATTTACACCAATATCTTATAAATAAAAACATTTTATGAAATTTGTTTAAATATTAAATAGTTAAAACCCTCCTCATAATTATTTCATCAGCCATATTTAACAATATTAATTTCATGTGAATCCCATATGTTAAAGACTATTTATGAATTCAACCCTCCTACCACCTTGGTATAAGAGAAAAACCATAATTTAATAAACCATAACATCAACTTAGAAGCAATCAAATTAATTATAGGAATAAAAAATAGGTATAGCAATCCCAACTCACTTGTAACTTGGATTTTAACTCGTGTAGGTGCTAGCTATGTATAATAATATGCTCAACCCTCCAAAAGTTATTGACTAGTAGTGAGGATGAAATAAACCTTGTGGGGAGAATATACTCTCTAATTTCATCATAACTACATAAATCAATAACATAAACATCCATACAAATAATCTAATTAGATTTTAACAAATAGATTTATAATGTAATGAATACAATAACTAAATAAAATTACCATGGTATTAGAAAATGTAACCCAAAAAGGTTATATGGTTATATAATATATTCAAGATGACTTTATGGTCCAATTATATACTGAACCAAAATAAATCTTTAAATAAAAATGGTTTACATCACACTAACCTTAGAATCTACTTAGGTTAGTCTCTATAACCCCACTGAGCTCCCCTATTTTATCATCCTATACTAGGTCCATCACCCAGACCTGCAAGAAAAACATGATGTCAACAAATGTACTCAAATTTCTATGCATGGTGAGAGAATAAATCATAATAGGAAACCACAAATAATTACCCTAATAAATAGTAGTATATATGTTTATGTTTTTTCAAAATGAAAAAGAGTCCATAAACATCACATGAACTTGAATTTCTCACTATGGGGTGGTCAATAAGTCACTCAGATGGTCAAATCATACCTACTTTAGCTAGTACTATAATGGGATGATGTTTCTATCGTCTAAACACATCATGAGTGTAAAAAATCTAACACTTCCCATTAAAATATCCCTGGTGAATGAGTTATCATGACACTCATCATCAAAGGAGGATGATACATTAAAAAACTAACATAGAAAATGAGGTATCACCTATAGAATTCCACATCACCATAATCACTACATGGAGAAAACCTAATGAAAGTATTCCATTATTAAATCAATCCTCAAGGTTAAAAATCTATCTTATAAACATAACCCCATGGTTTACGATCTATTTAGAAGTGAATGGAGTATCATTGAGACATAACCACTAGGTGAATGATGAATCTACGGAAAACAATACCTAGGTTAATGATATATCACTGAATCACAATCCCCAAGGAAAATTACATATCAATAATTTAATTATGTATAACTAATAAAATACCACTAGCTGGATGATATATTGCCAAATAATATCTCCCAAGTGAATGATGTTTCACTAAAATATAATCCCCAAGGAAAATAATTAATCCCAAGATGAATGATGCATCACCAACCCCAAATCCTAGGTGAATGATATATCGCCAAATCATATACCCTAGATGAATAATGCATCATTGAAACAAAACACCTAGGTTGAAACTTATGTCTTCAGGTGAGTTATGTAACACTAATAAAATCCCAATGGGAATTATATATCAATAAATCAAATCTACATGGTAAATTGTTTTTCACAAAAATAAAATCTCCCAAATGAATGATGTATTATTAAGTGAAACATGTATCAATAATAAGAAACCCTTATTGAATGATGTATCTTAGATTTATAATCACAAGGTGGATGATATACTACCAAATATTAGGACATGGGTAAAAAATTTACAACCAAACAAATAAAAATAGGTTTAATGATGTATTATCAAAAACAATACATCCATAAAAGTGAAATATTAATTCCCATAACATAAAAAAGAATCATAACCTAGATATAACCATGATGAATAAGTCATAATGATTATAATCTGGTTTAAATTAACCCCTCAATTATAACTAGTCTACTCATTCACAAGATATTGTTTACTTAGGATACATGTGTTAATCTCGATCCTCCTTCGCATGATTAGGTCCATATAACTACCCATATCATTTGACACATACTATGGGGGAACTCATTATACTAAATCCCCATTACAAAGGTTAATCCCTCTTATAAAATCCAAATAATGAGTTTTAATCATCAAGGGATACTCAATTATGTTGTATTAGTTTCAAAGCTCATGTTAAGTACACAGATACCTCTCATGGTTCTATTACTTAAGTGTCATGTCACTTCTCAATGTGACATGGAAATAAATAACTATTTTTTAGAATTATAATGTTTAATGGACCTATAAAGAGTTATATATTCCATACTTGTCTCTAAATAAGTAAGGAAACTATATTTGATTCTATACTAGGCCATCCTTATATATCCACTCAAACTCACATCCCATATGGTCTCTTTAATGAAAATAAAATACATGTCCCTATCATTCATCCAAGGTAGGTATCACACCAAACAAGTCCTTCACAGGCCACTAGATCTATAACATAGATATATTCACCCTCTATGAATCAATAACAAAACACATGAGGACTCACTATGAGTTTAATCAACCCATTATCCCTTCCTCAAGTCAAATAAATTTACCATTATTCTATGTGAGTTTTATCACATCCACTTACCCATTCTTACAATTAATAAAATATCTACATAACCATATAAATAGTTAATATTAGGGCCCACCTAACTCAATTTTTGATGTATCCCCTTAAGTAATCTCACTTTATACTAGTCTGAGAAATTTTTGATCACGATCATAATGCATGAGACCCTAACTAAAAAAATATTCTCCATAATTAATAATTAAAAATATATAATTCATTTTCCCAATTAATTAAACAATTTTCATTTGGGTATAAATGAGGTAAAACTATTCTAGGAAATGTATCCTAGATGAAACCTTGATCAATGAGGTATTTTATACTCCCAAAACACACCCAAATCAACTTCATATAATTAATCAACATATAATAACAAAACAACACCAAATTAATTCCAATTTTGTAGAAACAAATGAAAACATTAGGATAGTTTCTTATATCTAGAGAAAAAATATCAAAAAAGTTCACTCGTCTTCTTAGATCCTCCTATTAAATCTACCTATAGAATCCATCTAGAATTGATTTTATTATAGCATTATATAGTTTAACAACTATCAAATCACTAATATTGATGGTTTTCATTACAAGTAGTATGGGAGAGCTTGAATATTTTCATTTGGGCATGGTGAAAGTGAATGGAATGGATTTCTTATATCATATGATACTAAGCTCTCATTTTCTTTATAAAATAGATAAATATTTTCTTAGAGATACTAAAGTATAGGTTTAAAGATATCATTTAGTTTTTATAGATTCTATCAATGTATTGTTATATGATGTACATCATTGATTATTATTTCATAGGATGATATCTGTTCTATAGGTAATTTGAGAATAAATTATGATTTTGTTTTGTATCGAACCTCATAAAATATATCTTAATATTTCAAATTTCATCATGTCTTAAAGGAAAAAATACAGTATCATATCATGAATAAGTCAATGATGGATTCTGTGTCCCGAGGTCTTTACTTTCTGCAAGTGGAAGTTTAGTATCAAGTTCAAAAAATTTTGTTGCAACACTTATATGTTTATCAGTGGAAATTGGAAAAAATTAATATATTTTGTAATAGGGTTTCCTTTATCCATATAATGATATAATACCATAAGATTTATCATGGATAAACTTACAAATTTTTAGTATCTCTTATAAATCTATAATTCTAGTGTAGGGGAAGTATTGGTGAGGCTGTATGTGGTGGAGGTAGTGGGGAATCAAAGAGTATGAGAATGATCATTTCAAATAAATGTCCTCCATATACCTCATGCGTGTGGATATAATTTTAGCCTATTTTTTATCTTAGTTATTTCAGAGTATAATGTTCCATTCTTAGATGGATGGAAAGATGGAAAATATGATCAAAACACTTGTTGGCATGTTGTGTGTATGTATTTTTTACATTGGTGTTATATGATCAAATAATTTACCTATAATTGGGTTTTAATATAATAATAATTATCACTCCCCCATTTTTCATTACCCTATACAAGGTATTTTATTAGTATCTATTCACATAATTGTTTTCCTAGATTTAATAATGGTATTAAATGTTAATTTGATCAAATTTGGTTCAATTTATGATATAGAATGTATAGGCGGTATGAAGAGGAATAAATATTCATAGTATTATCAAAAATCATGTAAAAATACGAGGATGAGGGTTGTGGACTTTAAGGTTGGAGAAAATATTTTTTTAATAATACTCCTCATCATGGGTAGAAATGATTCTATAGAAATAATAATATTTCTTTCTATTTTTTAGATTATGTACTAAAGTGGTATAGTTTGTTAATATACTAGTTAGTGAATTCAACTCAAATAGATTGAGTTCATGAAGTGTTTTAGGTTTTTTATCTTCATACATATCTTTATGATGAGTATTACATCATTTATTTTGGTGATATATATATCGAGGATTACAATAAAGTTTTAGAGTGTCTATTATAGATTCAAGATCTTATAGGTAAGGTTCTTCAAGGGTTTGACATACCTTTGGTGAACTTTTTAAGGATGTGTGGTGGTTTAGAGGAATGTAAAATAATAGAGAGTCACATATGTTGTTAATTTATAAACTTTTCTTAAAGTGAAGTTAATATGTGTTTTTGTGATAAATTATTTGAATTTTTTCTTTTTTACTTCAGGTATATTTGAGAATTTATTCTAAAGATATTTTTATTTGAGTGGAATCACATGAAGAGTTTAAGTATTTGAGTTTGTTTTATTATTTTAGGTTTGGTTTGGATTCTTAAGGATGATAATCATTTTATAAGTATCTAATATAAAGGTTGGGATCTTTATAGTTCTCTTTTTTTTAGGTGTTTAATATAGTGGTAGTAGCCGTGGTGGTGGATCATGATAGAAAATATATTTTTTAGTTTTGTGTCAAACCATGAAGTGGCACAGAATTCACTATATTCTAGTTTTCTTATTTATAATGATTTTTTCCAAAAAATTATTGAAAATTTTGATTTAATATGTAATTTATTTATGTTATGTTTGTACATATCAGGTATGAAAATACATAATGGTTAGTATACTATTATGTGATGAGGTTAAAATAGTTTTTATATTATGTTTTGTGGGAGTGGAATATTTCCCCACTATGGGTAGGTGAACCACATCATGGTACATTATTATGGATAAAAAACCTAATTTATAGAAAAATATACCTTGGTTTCTATTGATTATTAAAGGATAATAAAGAAAAACACATCACCGTTTTGGAAAAAGTTATGTTTTGGAAAGAAAGGGGTTGGGTAGTTTTTTAAAGTTCAAATTTTTATAGTGCCATGGTTTTTAGTTCATCGTTGAATATGAAAAACCATGATGTTTTTTGGATTACACATTTTAGTTTAGTCCACCCAATATTTAATTATAAATTTGGATTATCTTCTTCCCACACATGATTATCTCATCTCTCTTGGAACTCTAGGAAACCAAGTAGTATTCTTTTGAATTATAGGATCTTAAATTTCGTTCTTTATGAGATTGAGTCATTAGGATCCAAGGTTATCTTTTTTCTTACTCTTTTATTCTATCTGTTTTATATTTAGGTCCTTTATTAGTAGTATATTTATGTTTATAATGTAGTATAAATGTTAGGCTTGTGGATTATATGTTCTTGGAAGAATATAGGTGGGAGTGTGTAAATTTTAAGGATGAATTCCATCATTTTGTCGATAAAAGAGTTGGATATTTGATTATAGGTAGGTGATTAGAAATCATATCTCACTATTACTATGTAATTGTAAAATTATCTTTTTGTGGGTTTCTTTGGTTAAGGGGTAGTAATTGGTCTAATTATATAAAAAAATGATAAATAGTTGGGTTCTAAAATTAATGTGATATGTGTGATAAATAATTTAATTATTGTAATTTTATATTATTATGTAATTTTTGGTTTATACATGTTTTATAAAAAAATTAATTTGTTTAATGTGTAGTTTTATAAGTTTATATTTTTAAATTAATTACGTAAACATATAAGTTAAAATTGAATATGAAAAATTTAATTAGTGTTTGTTATTAATAAATAAACGAGTGTGGAAATGAATTGTTTGGAAGAGTAAATAGTTTATATGAATTTTCATATTATATTTTTTCATGATTGTTTTGGAATATTTTCATATGATATATAGTAGTATATTTGATAACATGGTTGTGTAGAATAAATATATATGTGTTGTTCAGTTTTTAAGAGGTAGTAATTTGTTAAAGGTGATATGGATTGACTTTGGGGAATAGTTGTGCCTTGGATATGGATTGTGGAATAAAGTGATGAATAAATTTAAAGAGGAGTGGGGATGGAAATATATTGATAATTTATTATTAAATGATCCCTAATAATTAATGTAATAATAGGGATAAATGAGTTAAATTATTTGGTAAGTGAATTTAATTTGTTGATAATAAAAAATGTGGATATTATAATGAATTAAAAATAGAATAAGAATAGAGAAATTGTTTATTTTTTTGTCGTGGGGGTATGTGGTTGGAGATAGAAGTGGTATTTGTGTAAATTAGATGACATTGGTAAAGGTATAAATGATATAAAGGAAACCCTAGGTTGGGATTGTGTATTATTATTTACCATTTTACTTTTTTTATTTCTTACATACCTCTACCCTTTTTAGGAAACCTAACTAATGCCTATATGAGGTTTTGGATATTAGTTGAACCCCCTTTAAGAAACCTCCTCAATCTATCCTATCATGATACCCAAGTCGGCCCACCATTAGGATTAAATCATATTCTGGATCTCCCTAGGCTATAAAAGAGTTCTAAGGAATTAAACCTTATCATTTAGGAAAGATATTTCCCCATAATCGATAAAATATAAGAATAATTTTTACATGGAAATTCAGCTTGAACATTTTATACATTGGATATATCATACATAAAAAAATTAAAAAGACTTCAAAGAAACACCTAAATCCAAAAAAATATAGAATAATAACTAAAAAACATAACTTTGATTATTAAAACTTATATACATCAAATATCACATATAATAACGAAAATGAATTAAAACCAAGAAATGGAAGTAATGGGATGTCGAAGTGGATAAAAATAATGGTTCTAATATTATATAATAAAAAACCAAAAAATATCACCTTATGATAAGAGAGACCACTCTACTTTTCACTACCTCTATAACCTAACCAAAGTAAAAACCTCCACCGGTTCAAAGGGTACTACAAGACCTGACCCACCAAGGACCCACCTATTAAAAATTCACTAAATCTAAGGGATATCATATTTAGTGATATCCCTGAATCGTAATAAGAGATATAACCATATTGATGCTTATATCCCAGCTTTATATATGATGCAATCATAGGGTAGGATGGGGTACATGAATATTTATAATACATCTTATGGTTTTTGTTGGCTATAATCCCTGAGATATAATTTTTAAGGATTGGAATACATTTATCAAAGGGGTTCAATAAATGAACCCCTAACTGGAATAAATGATAATAGAAGTCATGATTTCCTCCTCAATTAATTAAATTTAGATTATGGACCATGCTTATATAGAGGATTATATCCCTGCCATTGGTTTGACATGTTTCATGTAACACCTTTGAAATTTTGGGAATCCTCATGTTGCAAATTGGGATCCAATGGTTGATGGATTAACTATGGATGTAAGAAATGATGGTTTTCTTCTCTTTTTATCTTCATCAATCTGAATCCATCAAATATGAATATAGAGACTAATAAAATATCTTTATGGGTATGTTTTTATTTTAAAATTCCATACATATTGATTCTAGAAGATAGATCAACCATTTTTTATGTATTTTTATTCTTCCAAATATCATATAATAATCCACTAAAACCCATTTATAGTATCTAATACTTATTCTTAAAGGATTAATCATGTCAAATCAACTATTTTTCAAATAAAAACATATCATAATGTATCTGTAGTCATGTTGTATAAAAGGATATGTTTAAATTCTTATATTTTTATCTATCATAGTTTATAATGAATATATACCATAAAGTAAAATATATCATAATTACAAGGATTTATTCAGTATCATTTCTTATGGTATGAGATATTATAATCCATGACTTGATCTATAGTTTTCACAAAACATAGATACATCACATAAAAATATATTTGATTTTAGGAAATACAATTCATGTTTTATGATATCACCAATTGTAGATATAAAAATGAGTCGTAGTCTGTGATATTGTTTTATATCATATAATATAACTAATTAGTATAAGAACCTCTATATAGTATCAATCGTATTTTATGATGTATTTTCAATAATAAAATATAACATGTATAAATAAAAGTTTAAAAAATAGATATTTTTAATTATTGTTTATAAATTATAATTTTTTTGGCATTATAAGATGGTATTTTGATACCTAAATACAAATTAAAAGTTTATAGTTATTTCTCATGTCTTAAAAATAAATATAGTGTTTATTTATAAATTTTTTCCTTTTATTATCCAATTTTTATAAAAAATTTATAGTATGTGAATATTTTGTATGATTTATTTATATGATAAATTACTTCTAAGAGATAGAGTCTTGTATTACATGCTATGTGTGGCTCTATAAGATTTAGTTTTCATTTACCATGACCTTAGTTTTTTTAAAGTTATAAATATAAATATAGTTGTTGAATATCGTTTTTGAATATTATGTTTTAAATATATCATGAATTGAATTCTCTCTTAAGTAATATCTCTTTAGATAAAGGGACTTAAGGAAGGACTTCCCACAATCCTTGAGGGTTGTGACTTGTTCTAGAAATTTTATGGTTAATTATTTGTCACTTTTGGCATGGTCATATAGATATTCTCAATCTTATATACCTATATAAATTTACATGAATAGTTCATGTACCTTATGCATGAGATGAATTTGGATATGTACAAATATATTTGGATTATATTTCTTGATAAATTACATAGGATTGTGGGTCTTGTAAAGAGTTAAAAATTAATATTATGTTAAAACATTAATTTAGTAGATATAATAGGATTAAAAAACTAAATAATTAGAAGCATGTATATACAAATGAATAGAATATGAGAAAATTAAATTTTAATTTGATTTAAGGGTTTAATATGAATTATATTTATTTTAAACTTGTGACACTTTTAAAGAAAACCTTTAAACACTAAGTGTGATATTCCTTCTAAAGTAGCACATGTTAAGACCTCCATCATTAAATTGGGTATATTCTACCAAAGCATAGTGACCATGGATTATATTGTGTATGGAATTGTGGAAATTTATATCCCTAAAAGTTAAGTTACCAAATCTCAATGTGATATTTGGGGGACACATATCTAGTAACCCCTAAGATTTGGGATACCAAAGAAATAGAGTTTATATTTTCCATATGATGGATCTAGGAAAATAGAACTCAGCCAACTATCCTAGAATCATAATGGTTATGATTGTTATGATACCCCAACTAAATAAAAAATTGGTGAGAATAATTCCAAATAATACTCATTACTTAAAGAAATATGGATCTTTTCTCACTAAATATAAGTGATGTATGGTGTTATCATTTTTTAGTGGGAGAAATTTCATTAAATGTTCATGATGAAAAGATATAATACATGATATGCACCCTTATATACGTCTTTTTATATATTAGGTATTATTTCATGATAAGAATATTGATATCCCTCATAGGTATGACCTATAAAATAGTAAAAATTGATATCTAAGGTTGAGAATAATTCATAAAGTGATTTATTTGGAGAATATGATTTATTTTATAGATTTTAATTTCACTAACTCTAACTCATAGGTATTTGATTGAGAGTGAGCATCACACATTTTTCTAGAAATACCCAAACTTAAAGATTGAA
The DNA here is from genome assembly GCA_963277665.1 of Viscum album. Classification (NCBI taxonomy): domain Eukaryota; kingdom Viridiplantae; phylum Streptophyta; class Magnoliopsida; order Santalales; family Viscaceae; genus Viscum; species Viscum album. The sequence continues at coordinate 769,661,769 of OY728126.1, forward strand.
AGTAATTTAAAATGGTGAAGTGGATATTCATATTAGTTATAGATCCAAAAATTCATTAGAGGGTAGCACTTATGATCTGACTTTACTAAGTTGATTAACACTAAAAATAGAGAATTTTTATTATGTTATCTCTATAAAAATAATTTTTATTTCTGTATATTTCTTGGACAATAATAGGTTATTATTCACTATTATGAAAATTATTGGTTCTATATATCTTAATGACATGTTTTTTGGGATTGGGAATATGATAAACATTTCTAAATTTTTGATAAGGATAATATATTTTATAACATTATAAATAAAAATTTCAGGGTTGATTATAATCCATCTTATATTTTTCATTATCTCCGTGGACATATAAATGGGGAAACACATCCAAATACTCTATAAATATGGATTATTGGAACCATTAAATTCTAAATCATTTGATAATTGGTAATCTTGTTTATTATGAAATATGGATAGAGAAAATTTTAGCAGAAAATGTGAAACCGAGAGTGGAATATTGGATGTCATACATAGTGATGTATGTGGACCAATGAGTACTCAAACAAGTGGTAGTTTTAGATACATTGTTAGATTTTCTGAGAACTTTAGTCAATATGGATATTTGTTTCCAATGTAAAATAGGTATTAAAATTTTTAAAAGTTAAAATATTTTTAGAATAAAGAATATAATCAACTGGGAACCTGTATTGATATCCTCTAATCAGATCAGGGTGGTGAATAATTGACCTAGGAATTCGTTGATCATCTAAGGGGTTGTGGAATTATTTCACAACTCACTCCTCCCAGAACACCAAAATAAAATGTAATGTATTAGAGGATGAATCATATATTATTATACATGGTTTCATTAATGATGAGTTAGTGTGACCTTATTTTTTCATTTTGGGGTTATACTCTAGAAAATTCTATATTTATATTAAACCATGTTCCATTTAAATAATTCAAAAAGACACTATATGATATATATACTAAAAAATATATAATTTTAAATTATATAATGATGTTAGGGTGTGAATAATTCATGTGACATTTTTATTCTGATAATATTGACTCTAAATATGAAAAGTGATTATTTATTGGTTATCCCAATGAAACTAATAAATATTATTTCTATAAAACTACTGAATATAAAGTCTTTGTTCCCCAATTGTCTATATTCATTTATAAAGAATCAATAAATCCTATATTTAGTTAAAGGAATGTTTAATTAGTGAAGTTTAAGACTACCAAAGAGGAAGGGTTCTTGAGATAGAGGTTAATCTAGTTACTTAAAGAGTTGTGGAAGAATAACTGACACGAGATATACAGGAACCAATTATGTATAGTATGTTTTTTAAATAGATCATGGGATAGGGATTTATTATAGATTATGATGATGATGTAATGTTCATAAATGATTAAGGAACCACCTACAGAAAGTCCATTAAGTGTTATGATTCTATGAAATGGTTAAAATCCATGAAATATGAAATTGACCACATGTACACTAACCATTTTTGAAAATTTCTAGATTCATATATAAGGGTTTGAACCATAGGGTAAAAGTGTAATTTCAATAAAAAAACTATCATGGATAGTGCAATGTCTGCCTATAATTCATTCCTAGTCACAAAAGGCTACAAGAGAATTCGTGGTATTTACTATAAAGAAACATTTTCACCAATTGTGATCATAAAGTGATTTCTTATTTTCCAAACCATAAAAACATATTTTTATTATGAGATATATCAAATGGATATCAAAACTAATTTATTTAATACTAAATTAGTCTAGGAAGTGTATATGGTATAGACTGAAGGTTTTGTTGTGGTAAATGAGTCTTCTATGGTATGTAAGTTAAAATGATCTATTTATAGATTAAAGCAATCTTCTAGAAGTTGGAACATCTAGTTTGATAATGAAATCAAAAAGTTTGGTTTCATAAAAAAAAATAGATTATTCTTGTGTATACATTAATTTTAGTGGGAGTGTGGTAGTATTTATAATGTTATATATAAACTGAATTTTTATTATTATAAATAATATCCTAAAACTTTACTCTATGAATATGTGGTTAGGTAAATGTTTCTTGATGAAACACATGGGTAAAGAATCCTGTATAATGGGTATGAATATATATAGAGATAGATATAAGAGCTTTATTAGACTCAATCAAGAAACTTACATTAGACAAGTTCTAATGACTCTTACCATGGATAACTTTAAGAGTGTGTCTTTACTAGGGTTACCTAGAATAAATATTAGGAGGATTCAAGATCCTTCTAAGGAGTTACTAAGGATGGATAGAATTGTCTATATGCATTCCATAGGTTTTATCATGTCTTCTATTATGTATACTAAACACAATGTGACCTATATTATTTTAATTACAATTACATACTTATAAAATCCTAGCCAAAGTTATTTGATTTCTATGAATAACATTCCTCAGTACTTGATATAGACTAAGGATATGTTCTTGATCTTTAGAATTGATGAAGTGCTTTATCAAAAGGGTTACATAGATAAAAGCTTCCAATAAAAAAGATGATATGAAATATCAATCTAGTTTTCTTTTTTTATTGAATGGTTGAGCTATCAGTTGGAGAAGTTCCAAAAAAGACACCATGTTAGACTCGACAATAGAGGAGGAGTACATAATTGCATTAGATACTATGAAAAACTATATTTTTATTGGGACGTTCATCTCTGAACCATAGGTGGTTCCTAGCTTGGAGGGGTAATTGAGATATAATATGACGACAATGGAGTTATTTCTTAGTAAAATGGAACTTGATGTCAGTAAACGACCAAACAAATCATTCAAAGTTACCATCATTTATGAGAGATTATTTAGAAGGGTGGTTTTAGGATCTTTTGGGTGGATACAGATGATAATGTAGTTAATACATTGAAGAAAATATTATCAAAGTAGAATCATGAGGATAATTTAGATTCTCTAGGTATATGGTACTTAAGATATTGATGTAATGGTTTCATAATATATCATGATATTATAATAAAATTAAATAACCATTTATCATTCAGTAATGTATGTTGTGATTTACTTTACATGAATAGTGGAATGATAATATCCCCTCAAAGTATGAATATAATTTTTCTCTAATAAATTATCATCATATAGTAGTATGGGTTGTGATATGTAAATATTAGTGTGAGTAGTTGATGTAGGATATAATAGGTGCATACTTATTATTTATACATACCCATTAAGTATATCCCATGAAATTTCCAGAAGTCATTGAAATACATAGGGGTGTATTCTTTAACAAATCATTCTTACCTAAGGTTCGTGACACACCTAGCATGATAACCTATATACTTTGAAAATATTTTTATTAAATTCATTACAACATAGTTAATTGGGCATTGGATGGGTATGGTTTTTATCATGTATTCTATTAAAGCATGACCAAGATGTGATTTTTACACTCATATTAAATGAAAATACATTTGTCCCTTGATTGAATTAGACTTAGAAAATTTATAGCCATGATTATATGATTCACTTTAAATGTGTTAATATACTTATATTGGGGGGATTTAATGATCTCATCCTCTAGATGAATGACATGTGATGTATTCATCTACTAGGTCAGTATTTTTCAAAGAATACAAAGTATATAAGATGGCCTAAACTATATTGAAATTGTTCTATGTCTAGTGATCACTCGATGTCATGGGTAAAAGAGAGTATATAAGTATACATATTATTTATATGATATATCTTATGGTGTATATATTGATATAATGTATGATTATATTTGATGGAGATATCACTATACCACTTAGTAGTTTGAGTAGCACCGACACTTTGCTAGAGGTTTCTCTTTACTTACATCTGGAAAATAGGGATTTCATATTTGTTTTCAATGATACTAACTCCCATAGGTTCACACAGTTAGGACATTAGGTAAGGATTAAATTTTTTAAAATTTGTTTGTTCTGAAATAAAGGGATTTTGATAAAACCATATCCAAAATAGTTTTGGATGGATTCATAAAAGTTGTAACGTTTTTTATTAAGTATTTATGATATTTTTTACAAATGAGAGATTATTATAAATTCATTAAATTATAGGGATATTTTATTTAAATATATCCCAATATTATAAAAAGTTATATGATCATACTAATTCTTATATTACAAGCTATAATAATATTTCAACATGAACTGCGATTCCGGAATGTATTTATGATAATGAATGCATTTATTTTGACACTACATCCTATGGTTTTTTATCAATTATAATCTATGATATGTATTTTTTAGGGAATCACATAAATTCATTGAAGGGATTCAATGAATAAAACCCTAATGGAAAGAAAATGTTTTTGCAGTCATGCTTTCCAACACTCTTCATTAAATGAAGTGTAACAACCAATAATTGTATCAATTGAATTTCCTTCTTATAATCATGTCATAAAACAAATATATCACATAGAGAAATTAATAAAAACATTATTCTCATAAATTAATAATAATAAAGTAGTCATAAAATAAAAAAATAATAATTCCAAATATTACAGGGAGGTAATAAATTGAAAATAAGATAACAAGAATTAGAAAATTTGGATCTACTCAATCCACTAGAATGACTGCACTCACAAAAAAAACTGTAAAAATAAAACATAATATAAATAATAAAGTATTCATTTTGTAGATGAAAGTATAAATATTACCTTATGATAAAATTTATTTGAATATTTAATGAATAAAAAGGTGGTATTTAGAGAAATTGAGAAACTTATACCATTGGAATAGTAACTTGGCCATTGGAATAATCATCTGACCCTTACGAATATTAACCTTGATATTAGAATAATAACCTCGCCTATGAAAGTATAAAATAAAATATAGGAATCTTATAATGCTAGAACTTGTGTAGTACAATTAGACTATTTTTATTCTCATCTTACATAGAAAATAATACTATATACTTCCCTGGTGGATGTTCTGATCCCTATATAATAGGTAGATGATATTTATTTTACTTGTGAGGTGGAGATTCTTCCCAATAATGCCCCAACATAAATGCCACATTTCTCAATCAATTAGTGATTAGAGTCACTAACACCATTATATGATTTTTACAACACTAAATTTGAATCATATTTGTCTATATACAAGATAGAATCATGTATTTTATAGGGTAAAACCATGGTTACTAAATAATATCAGGGTTGTATGACTTAAGAAATACATTGATATTAAAATATGGCATACTATATGATTCAGGTATCCACTTGTTTGTACCATGAAATGATGCATTAGGATTTTTTGCTGACCAATGGATTATGAATATCTTAGTGAAATAAAAATTCATTAACCCACCCCTAATCTAGGTTATATGGTCTAATAATCAAATTTAATAACCCTTTGAACATTTTCCCAAGGTTTCAGAAATAAAATATCACTATAAACCTAAATATAAACTTCATTACTAATACATAACCGCTCTCATACCACTTTTACATGACATAACCCACTGAGGCCCAACCTGGACCATCAGTTACACCTAGTATACCACCCTACACAATCCTCAAATAGTCTAAGTACAAGATATTAGCACTAAAATGGTATTTCACACATGATAATCCTTATTGTAATGACAACATATAACAGATATACATCTCCAACACACTATATAACAAATAAAAACTAATAATAAATTAAATAATCACATTGTGAGATAACATGAATTTGAAAAATTCCAATATTCAAAACCATATGAAAAATGAGAACCCATAATAAAAGAATATATTGAATATCAATAACTAATCGTATGATAGATCTAAAAAGCATAAAATACCTCCTTGGTGTGATAAATTTTAGTATGATTTTCGACAGTAACTAACATTGTTAAACCCCACTAAGTACTATATCTACATATAATAAAGTTTCCCTTAAACTATACGCTCCTGCACAATCACAAAATGGGTGAGAGAAAATCTCATTCATGGGTGATTATAGAAATACCTATTAGGACACCATAAAAATAAAAAATAAAGATGAAAACACTAATAAACTCAAAAACAATTATAGATGGATAGATATAGAATTGGGTATATACTTTATGGATAGAGGACCCAAAAATGAAAGGGTGTCCCAATAATCATAGCTCATCTCCATTAATGTTAGGTCTCAAATGAGACCTAGGATACTAATGAAATTTTAAAACTCATAATATCAAACTACCTAACATTCCCCACTTCCACATCTCCTTTCTAAAGTCATAGTGGGGGTCCCACACAATACTAAGGATGTATATAGATCAAGTGGGTATTAACCCCAATGGAGGACACAATCATCATTAAGGAATGTACATCGTTCGTGGGAGTAAAGAAATTTGGATGGAGGACAAGTTCCTTATATTGTAGGGGAGTACTAAATCCATAAATTTTATGTGGGCTAATGATTTTATAGGATTAAGGGAATATCATCCCCATTCACATAATAAGGGACCCAAAACCTAGGTTTTCATTTGAGTTTTTACTATATTGTATATATGGGTGGATGGCATTCCATGACATCAAAATATTATTTGGGGAGTACCGTGATGTGCCCAATTTGTGCATACATTTTCATACATATTATTAACATGTTTTCACCGGATACAGGTTCGTTTTAAATTAAAACACTTTAATTCAGTGATCATAAGGTTTTTCAGGTGCTTTTTGCCAATGCCACAAATTGGGGGAATTTTTACAAAATTTATGATTACACGGCGTGTACTTATATTACATGTCGTATATCAGGACCCAGACACAGATTGGCTAGGCCGAGTACATGCCCAAGTTACCAGAGACCATTACACACCGTGTAATTTCTATTACATGTCGTGTTCCACCTTATAAAAGTGGTTGGTAGATGAAATCAAGACTACACGACCATATGGGTCGGTGCTACACGTCGTGTACCTGCACTGCTCGATCAACCAGCGACTTTTGTTCACCTACCATGGAGAAAGAAGACCAAATGAAGCTGACTTGACTATACGTCATGTACTTTTAAGTACACACCATGTAGTTTGTTTTCTAAAAATAAAGAGGGAAGTACCCCCGTTTTGATGTTGGAGCCCAGGGGGAGGTGCTGCCGCTCTGGTGTCTGAGCCTCCCTTGGATCCACTTTCTATTTTTCTCCTATTTTTCCTTCTGCTTTCTGTTTTCAATACTATTATAGTGTAATTCTTCTGTTGTATTTCAATTGGTGTGTAATTTCTTCTTCCTCTTTCACCACTCGTATCCATGGTAGGGATTTAGTTTTGACTCAATCCGCACATTGTGACCATGGCCATAAGAGGCTGATTCCCCTCATGTTAGGGTTGCAATAAGATTCTACTTCATTGTTGTTTTCAATTCTGAAATATTACACTTGTTTTGAGATTTGATTTTCAATTCCTCTAATGAAATAATGTTGAATTTTACCACTAATGTTGTGTCTGACCAAGAACAACATCCGTGGAGAAATCTCAAGGAATTACAGCAGATGATTTCATGACCATTGGGATAATCTGCTGCCACTGATTTTTGGAGTTAAAAAGATCAAAAATATTTTTTGAATCATTAATTACCAGACCAATAAATTAATCATTAAAAGCTTGAAATTGAATTTGTTCGGACCAAGAATCATCAATGAAATTTAATTCCCATCGAATTTAAATATCACGAAATAATTGTAAAATTAATGGATAAGAACTTCAATGTATCTTAATTAAATTGAAACCCTGATGTGTGTTTGTTTTCTGATTGTTTATCGTTCTGTTTTTCTTTTCTTAGTATCACAGATTGTTTTTTTTCACAATTCCAATAGATAGTTCCCTTCACCCATCGTGTCTGGATAACCATCCAAGGCTTGACTATGTGCACTGTATTTAATATTGTCTCTCTTTATCCTCGTGGGATCGACCCCAACTACCATTAGCTACCCAGTAGTTGGTATAGAAGGGAACAATTAGTTTACCACCGCCTGTTGCGACGTTAGGTGGTGACCAAATTTTGGCAACGTTGCTGGGGACCCAAGATGAGATAGTATCATTATATGTCCGAGTCTAGGGTATTTTACCCATAATTTCTTTTTCTTTTTATTTTTTCATTCTCTTGGGTCCCTTAACCCCACATCCCATGTATTTTTATCCGACTAGGGCATGGTATGAATCGTCTAGAAGGGATTTTTATCCATATGATCTAGTGATGTCGTACCCCTACCCAGAAGAATATTATCCATATATGGATGATGGGTTTTACTATGAGGAATACCCGTGTACATCCTTCATCCCTCCCTCTTCTTCTTCTCATTCGAAACAATCTTCGGGTAGCACTGAAAGACTTATATCAATGATAGAAGCATTTACCACATGCCAGTTATACCAAACTAAAAGGTTGAGTCAACTTGGGTACATGGTAGGGAGACTTTCTGAGATAATTGTTAATATGGACCCTCTAGTTGAGTATGAGGATGAGTGTTCACATTTTATTTCAACTGAAGAAACGTGTTTTTATGTGGATCTCACACTTAATACTTTACCAATTTATGATATTAATTTTCAAAACTCAACATTTGAATATGGGGACACATCATATCATTTTAATTCTGAATTTAATTATTTATTTACTTCGGAACCCTCAATTGATAATATACCTGCTTCAGAGGATACCTGTAATTATTATCCAATTTTCAGTATTTTCAAGCAGGAACCTCGGGAGGTGGAGGAGATACATGATCAACCTAAAAAGAACATCCACCTTCGGTTGCAACTGTCCACGAAGCAAGGACACTCTAAGGCACTGCTCGGACCACCTGAAGGTCAAGCATTAAAGCTTGAAGATATGGGCGCAGGAACCATGTGGCGGTTCGCACTGAGGAAGACACATCTGCTGTCAAATTACAGGTAAGTATCTGAAACTCAGGTTGATCCAACGACCTAAAAAAAGGCACTTCCTGGGAGGCAACCCAAAGTTTACACCCCCTGTCCCAATTATACTACACAGTGTGTACTTATCTTTTTAATTTATAATCTTAATAGTATAAATTTATAGATTAACTAAGTAATAAACAGGGATGATGTCGGTGCTGATGGTAAGGTCACTGGAGTTTCTCCGAGTCGTCGCCGGTTCGAATCCCTCCAGAAATACCTTTGGCACGGGGTTCATCCTTTTTCTAATCATGTTTATTTACACAGCGTGTGTGTTATTTATCATATATATATATAAGTGTTCAAATATAATAAAACCCATGATGGGGATGGACCGGTTGGCTAGAATCATAACCCGGTTCCAAAAGACCCGAGTTCGAATACGGACAACCGTCCCGTTTCTATCATTTGTTCTTTTAATAAAACCACATGGTGTGTACTTTAAAATACGGCATGTGATCCAAGTTTACATTACAATATTTTCCAAAACAAGAACTGCATGCGGTAGAATTTGGCAGACTGGCAAGGTCTCGGCCCTGGATCCCAATGACTCGGGTTCGACCTTGGCTAACCTCCTCACTTCACCCCCTACATATATAATTAAAAACCACACGTCATGCTTTTCTTTCTAACCATATAGTATAGTACGTAAATATTAAATATATATAAACTAATAAATATGAGCAGTAGAACAACCTTTTCTCTAGTGGTTGAGGGCTTCCATTTGGAACGGCCGGTCGCCGGTTCGAACCTCGCCCCAGGCACCCGACCAAAGTTTGTACTACTCTTTTTCTAATTTTAGAACACACGCCGTGTTATTCCTGATATACGTCATGTATAGTTTTATTTTTAATTAAATATGTATATATCTATATATCTCCATTTTTTATTTTTAATATTAATTATTATATAGATTAATATACTAATTATATCCTTATATATATACATATATTTTTTTGAAAATAACAAAAATAATAATAATAACAATAAAATAGTACACGGTGTGTCTAGTGGGGCATACACCGTGTATACTTTCTATATAAAGGTGAACCCTACCCGGGCTTAACCCATGTTTGCCGCACCCCCCCCCCTCCCCATTTTCCCCTCTGCCTGGCTTCTCCCATACACCTCCCCCCTCCCCCATTCAAAATCATCATTTTTGTTTCTCTATTCAGCTCTTGATTTCACTATCATTGTGATCCTCAGGTCAGGTATTCCATTCTCCACCCTTATTTCAGTGATTTTCATAGCTTTTGGGTGCTTTTTGATTCAAGCGACCGTTCGGCTCCCCGCGTTGTACACGGGTTGGGTGGAAGAACACACGTCGTGTACTCTTAGAACATAGACACACACAAGGATTTCTATAAATTCAAAAACACATGGAGTGTATGTTCGGTACACGCCGTTTATGTGCCTTTATCCATCCCTTCGAAGATATCTGTGTCTTGCCCGCACATGGACAGGACCCCATGTCTCAGTACACACTGTGTATGTTTGGTAAATGCCGTGTACTATCTCCCTCTATCTGAGTCCGTGTGAATGGACTACACGCATTGAAGACCTTGTTCCCATACACGTCGTGTCCATAAATTACGCAGCATCTAATATGCTTTTCCCACCTTCCCAAGCTGAGTCTGTGTACTAACCCATACATGGACTTCTTTCCATGTATATACACACGGCGTATTCCACTAATACACACCATGTACCAGCCTTTTTATAGAATACATGCCAACTCGGCATGTATATCCGGCATACACGGATTCCAATTTGAGTCAAACTACACGCCGTGTATCTGGATGTACACGCTGTGTAATATCCCATTTTTCATTTTTCTCACTTTTATCTTTTATTTTTTGCTGTGTTTTTTCTACCTTGTTTTTCTTTCTTTGCTACAGCTATGGAAGACCAGAGTAATGCGAGCGGGAAGCGGCCAGGATCCCCTTTGGTTCATGGTCGACCTGCCCATCGGATCCGCCTCTGGCAGTCTGAGAGGCCAGCATTTGATTTTTCCGCCCAACAGCTGCAGGCTTTAGCGATCGTACCACCAGTTTCCTCGGCCTCTAACTCATTGCCATCAGTCATTCCTACTGCTCCGGTTCCACCTTTTACAGGACCCCCCACAGCCCTGCTTGCTGGTTCCTCTCCTTCTGATGCAGCAATTCCGTCCTCTCCTATCGAGGCTCCCACAATTCCAATCTTGCTTTTGATACAGGTCCTTCCGAGCCTACCTCTTCTTCTGTTGTGGGCCAGACTACCGAGCATACTCTTGTTCCTGCTACTACTCTGGTGTCCACTACTGGACCAGCTACTACTGCTAATGTTGTTCCACCTCAGCCATCACTAGCCACTACTCGACCTCCATTGTATCTTTGCCTAGTTTTTTATGAGGGCAGTCCAGCCACTGACAGGCTACAACGTTTCTCCCGCCGGACCATACAGATGAGCAGTCAGTACCTTCACGCCGACATTCCTCAGCGGCTGAGCATCCGGGAGGAGCTTGCGGAGCTCCTCGGGCATACGGAGCTGCTCACTACACTCCAGGTCTGCACTCCTATTTTCCGCGATTTAATTCTAGAGTTATTTTCGACCTTTGAGTTCGATGGCCTCGCTTACCGCCAAAGGCCTACAGATATTTCTACTTCTATCTGCTCTTGGCTGGGTGGCTGACCATTTTCCTTGACCATGGATGAGTTTGACTGAGGGTGCGGCTTCTACCCCCATCATATCACCCCACCTCCCGTCTCTACCCTGACCCAGCCTGAGAACCCTATTCTTGTTATGATGTGGTGGTAACTTGATGGGCCTGACCATAGGTACACCCCCACATCGCAGAAGAGCACTCTCATCTATTCTCCTCCCATCTGTTTCCTTCACTGACGCTTCAGCACCATCTTGTTCCCTCGCCATGAGGACATGGGTGTTGTGTCTAGGCGGGACATGGAGCTCCTGACCTATGTCGTCTGGTGCGACTACCCAGACCTCCCTTGTATTTCCGCCACCTAATTTCATTCCATGATCCATGGGATTCAGGTAAACATGAATGGCGGTTTTTATTCCACCTAGTTGGAACATCATTTGGGAGTTTTTGTGCCCTCTCATACTCACGACCCCTTAGGCACCCCTCCATCTCTTGACTTCCTCATGCTCATTCGCATGAGGATGGTTGAGCATCGGGGGGATGGCTACGTGCTCATCCAGGATGCCCCAGCTCTCGTTGGGGAGCGAGAGGACCCCCCTGCTCTTGGAAGTGTTGTCGACCTGATACCACCCCCTCCACCCTCGACCCTTCCTGACCCACCTGCACCACCTCCCGCTTCCTCTTCTTGTCCTGCTTCTCTTCCTTCCACATCCCCTACTCTAGCCACACCCTCAGTTGATCTCTCAATTTACCGTCTTCTGGCCACCCTGGAGAATCGTATGGATATAAAAAAGCAGTTGTTGGGTCTTCTCCTACAATTTCACGGCATACCGATACCCCCATCCCCTGCTCCTACACCCTATGTCGGACCTTCCGCAGTAGCACAGTCGCCATTCATCACCCTGGCCATAGATTTTGTTCTTATTTCCACCACTGGCCCTACAGCTACCACTCCTACTACTGGCCCTGAGGTTTCTACAACACCTCCTGCTTCCATTACCAATCCAACCACTTCCACAGATCCTTCCATTCCAAGTACAGTTCCTACGGCTTCGGTTAGTACCGCTCTAGCAGTTTCGGCAACTCTAGCTCCATAACCCCCTGCTTTTGCGACTACTGATCCTTAGTTACTGGATGGTTATGTTCCCCCTGTCACCTCTCCTGAGGCCACTCCTTGACTAGTTTTTTGCACGTGTATTTTCTTTCCTATATATATATATATATATATATATATATATATATATATATATATATCTCTTTTTTGTGCTCTTGTTTTGCTGGGATGGTATGTATGTCTGCAGTGTTATTTTCTTTCCCATCAACAGTCATAGGTTCTTTGGTATACTTCGGGCCTCCCCACACTACTGCTTCCCATTTTCTTGTGACTCTCCACGAGGGGAGTATTTTCAGAGCTTATTGTCTTTTTTCCCTTTTTTCTCTACTTCTTTCACTACTTCCCCTATGAATGGACCCATTCGTTTCACATCCTCTCTTTCTCCTTTGTCTTTCACTTAGTGGACCATGTTCCATATTATGTTTGGGGGAGATTCTCTTATGACACTAAGTATTTACCCTTGAATGAATCTGGGAGACATCATTGATTGTTAAACTATTGTAAAATGTGAAAAATATTCGGTTAATTATAATTATAAATAATAACGACATTGTTGAGAATTTTTTAAGGAACATGCCTATTTTGAATTTTGAAATGTTTTAAAATGATTGATGATATAGTTAAATTTTTAATTTTAATTATTGACTATTTACGTTTATTAAACTGCTCATTTTTATTCATGTCATGACCTGATTGACCCTTTATTTTTTCTCACTTTAGAGAGGTATTCTAATATTTATTGACATATCCTTTCTTATACCCTCTTTCTTGAGAGATTCTTGGGATATGCATCACTACCAGAACCTGCTAGTTTTTCTCTTCAAAACATGAATATTTTTGAATCACATTAAAATGATTGAGGAATTCGTTTGTTCTTCATCCCATTTGACCTTGAGACCCACCCTACATCTAATCTACGTAAAACCTATAGAAACCATGAATTTCCTTGAAAGGAAGCCACATTACAAGCCTATTTACCTTTCCTAGCCTAATTCTTGTAAAATTTTTCATGATTATTCATTTGAGTTTTGAAAAGAGGGAATTCAGTTTTTCATGGTACATTTATATACGGATCCAGGAAATTAAGTGTGGGGGAGATTGTCATTTTTCATTTGGGTAAAAGGGTCTAAGAGCCTATCATTCATTGTAATCGTAGTGGTCCCCAATTCACTTATTCTTCATAAAAACAACACAAAGAGAAAACGAGGGACCATTTTCGTTCATTATAGCTCACTGAAGGTTAATAGAGCCACTTTGGAAATGGAATAGTCCCAGTGATGATGTCATTTGAGAAATCTTGATTTGGGATGGGTTTTTCATTGAGCTCTACTGTTGAATTTCATGCATTGTTATATAATAATTTTGCCTCCTTTTTCAAGCCTCTGAGATTATTTTTCACATCCTTACCTACCAACCTTTAGCCTCAAAAACATTTGAACCTTGATGAAAGCCTTCATGATTTTTGTGATTTAAATTTCTATAGTAGAGAATGAGAATTCTTGGAAGCTTATGGATAGCATGCATATACTTAAGATTTAGAATAACTCTTATAAATTGATCTTGATTGATGAGTGTGTTATGTTATGCTGAGGTAAATCATCATGTGGCATGCATAATTGTGAAATGTTGAACAATGTATATTAAGAGAAGGAAATTTCTTCATCAAACTATAAAGGAGGCATGATTAGAATATATTTGATGTTGAGATTTGTTTTGTACCTTTTAATAATCCTTTGGTATGCATGCAGTATTTATAATTATAATTAAATTGAATACTTCCCTTTTTTAAATATGGTAACTGTTAATTAGATATTGACATTTTTCTTGAGGGCAAGGAAAAGACCAAGTGTGGGGGAGTTTGATGTGCCCAATTTTTTCATACATTTTCGTACTTAATATTAACATGTTTTCACCAGATACAGTTTATTTTTAAAGTAAAAAAGCTTTAATTCAGTGATCATAAAGATTTTTAGGTGCTTTTATGCCAAAGCCACAAATTGGGAGAATTTTTAAAAAATTTATCATTACACGTCGTGTACTTCTATTACATGCCGTGTATCAGGACCCGGACATGGATTGGTTAGGCTGAGTACATGCCCAAGTTACCAGAGACCATTACAAACCATGTAATTTCTATTACACACCGTGTTACGCCTTCTAGAAGCGGTTGGTAGCTGAAATCAAGACTACACGGCCATCTGGGGTGGCACTACATGCCGTGTACCTACACCGCTCGACCAACTAGCGACTTTTTTTCACCTACCACGGAGAAAGAAGACCAAATGAAGCTGACTTGACTATACGCCGCGTAATTTTAAGTACACACCGTGTAGTCTATTTTTCTATAAATAAAGAGGGCAGTACCCCCATTTTGATGTTGGAGCCCAGGGGGAGGTGTTTTCGCTCCAGTGTTTAAGCCTCCCTCGGATCCACTTTATATTTTTCTCCTGTTTTTCCTTTTGCTTTCTGTTTTCAATACTATTATAGTGTAATTATTCTATTGCATTTCAATTGGTCTGTAATTTCTTCTTCCTATTTCACATCTCATATCCATGGTAGGGATTGAGTTTCGACTCAATCCGCACACTGTGACCATGGCCATAAGAGGCTTGTTTCCCTCCGGTTGGGGTTGCAATAAGATTCTGGTTCGTTGTTGTTTTCAATTCTGAAATATTACACTTGTTTTGATATTTTATTTTCAATTACTCTAATGAATTAATGTTTAATTTTATCACTAATGTTTTTTCTGACCAAGAACAACATCAGCGGTGAAATATAAAGGAATTGCAGTGGATGATTACATGACCATTGGGATAATACACTACCACTGATTTTTGGGGTTAAAAAGATCGAAAAAATGTTTTGAATCATTAATTACCAGACCAAGGAATTGATTATTAAAAGCATGAAATTGAATGTGTTCAGACCAAGAATCATCAATGAAATTGAATCCCCATGGAATTTAAATATCACAAAATAATTATAAAATTAAAGGATAAGAACTTCAATGTATCTTTATTAAATTGAAACCCTAACAGGTGTTTGTTTTCTAATTGTTCATTATTCTGTTTTTCTTTTATTCGTTTCAAAAATTGTTTTTTTTTAAATTACAAAAGATAGTACCCTTCACTCATCGTGTCTGGATAACCATCCAAGGCTCAACTATGTTCATTGTATTTAATATTGTCTCTCTTTTCCCCCCGTGTGATTGACCCTGCTTGCCACTAGCTACCCAGTAGTTGGTACAGAAGAGAACAATTAGTTTGGCACGGCCTATTGCGACACTGGGTGGTGACCGTACTAACCTTAGGCCTACTCTATACATCTCTCCCAAACACTTTCATCACCTATAATGAGTTAAGAAACATTAACTATCTAAGACACATTAAAAATGTAATTTTATAAAAAAAATAGGGCCTAACCATTGTACTCTATATGAAATAACACTCATAATAGTCTTTTTTCTATCTCTGACACCCAAGTGAGAAGAAATGAAAAACAGAAAAGTGAATAAATCACATGGCATGTGACATTAAATGTGATCCCCATAAAATATTTGGGTGTGAAAATCCATTTTATAGTCATGTAATTTAATAGATACATGACATTTCATTCTTCTTAATGAGGTGTGTGAACATCAACCGTTAGTTGACATGTATAGCTAACACTCGAGTCACATTATGTTGACCTACACTACTTATCAAATAATTGACCTAGAATGTGGAACCTGATAGTTGTCCCAATACTGTACTTATCAAATGTATCATATCATGAAGAAAAAATTATTGTGTTGGGACATATACATAATTTTTTATAGAAATAGTTGGGCATGTACTTTGCTATACCTCAGGTCATGTAACCTTTATACAGACACAACATATGATCAAAAGAAACATGTCATGCGATATTTATCACCTCTTTGGAAACCTTAAAAATTGAGATTAATTATAGTTAACATATTCTTCATAACTATATTTCGTATGATTATTATTTTATAACTTTAAACCACATTCAAACAACTTTTATGTCACTTATATGTTTTCTATAACCACCTGTGATTTATGTCACCATTCATATTTTTGATTCCTTATGTTACACCATCACACTTATATTACCTTATGAGACTATCATATTACAATAATATACACACCACCCCATGATATCTCCATCAACCCTAATCAAGAACACAATATAATCCATTTGGTCACATGCCCCATCCACCACTTTCATTAACCTTTATCACTGCCACCCTCACCATTTCACCCAACTCCAGTGATTTTAGTGTTCTATGGGTCCATCGGGTGAACTCATGGTAATAAATAAATATGGGAGAGGACAGAATGTTATACTAAAATATTCAAGACATCTCATAATCCAACATATGACCATCTATTATTATCGCACTACACCACCTCCCAACATGGATCAAGAAGTAAAAGAGTGGTGGTGGTCGATATTCGTCTGACCACCCATTATTTATTCACAATATCTCAATTTAATAAATCGACACATAATGTTGTATTATAAATTATTATGATGTATGAGGATATTTTTACCATGATAATTCATATGTCTCTAACAACTCAAGAATCAAAAATAATAATAAAATTTGTATGAAGAACATAGAATATAAAAATTTAAAATCACTTACTTGATAGCGAGTCACAATATCTCTAACAGTCCATCCTCAATACATGGATTTTATATGTTGGCTATTTCACCTAGAAAAATGATAGATTCCTCTCTAATATATATAGGTTTCTTTTAATGTTGATTATTCCCAATCGTCCAATTAGAGATATTATAAAAAAAATTATAACTCTAGTGTTTGAATAAATTAGTTATTTTGATAAATTCCTAAAACAAGCTATGTCTTGACCCCAAAACATAAATGAAATATTATACCTATATTAGGAAAATCCTTTTATCCCAAGTCAAATTAATATAACATAATTTCATATGGGGGTATTTTTATAAGATATAGATAATCTAACATTTTTCTGTGTGTGGGATAAAAGTAATATATTTAAAATCATAAATATTTATTTGAGATCCCATGATGAAAAAATAAAATAAACGGGATAAATTAACTCTTAATAAAATAATATTAAAAATATTTTAAAGGATTTAATGAAAAATATGAGTCTCTAGAGAGGATACTTTCCTTTACTTACTTCATATAAAAACAAGTGCATATACTCACCGAAGTGTGTATGTAGGATGTGAGCAAGAATTAGAGTATTAAACCACAAAAATTTCTTTATGACTTTTATAAAAAAATATAAATTTATAATTTGAAAATAATTATAAAAAATAACTTCTATTTTGTATGAAAAATTAATAAGAGACAAAGAAGTTGTTATCATTCTTTTTAAAATTATATTCTACCAAATCTTAATAAAAAAATCCATGAATATGTATAATGTAATAAATGTAAATAGTCATAGACACATATTTCATGTCATAATGCCTCATGTAATAACCACCTATGGGCCTATGGACTAAATCTAGGATTCTTGTCCCCAACCACTAACTATATATAGGACACTTTCTAGAGAAAAATCCAAAATTTGTAAAAATTCATAGAATAAATCTAGATAAATATAAATATTAAACTAATTCAAACTATCCAAAGTGTAATACTTGTCTAGATTGAGAAAGGGTAGTTAGGTATAAAAATGACCTATTAGTGTAATTATTATCAAAAACACACGTAAATACCAAATCATTACCATGATGTTTTTCCAAATCAATTTTTAATAAAAAAATATAAAATTTAATAAAATAATAACTCACCTCCGCCCAACATCTAAATAAAAATCACCTTTAATATCAATATTTATCATCTAAAATTATAAAATTTTACAATTTCATAATTAATAACAAATGGTCATGATAACAAGGGTGTAAATCAAAAAATAACCTCTTTATTCAATACCAAATAAGGAATTATCATTTAAGATTATTAATAAAATCTTGATATCCTCATTTTATAATTCACAATAAATCCTTACCTAAAAATAGATTCAATAATTTTATTGTAAAAATCCACATCATTGAACATTAGGTGGGAAAGAATTTTTATAAATAAAAATTCAACATTTCTTATCAAAATCCCCAATCATGACATATATAAATAATAAATAAATATAAAAAAATTCACATACCCATTATGAATATTTAAAAAAGGGTATTTATGAAGAAAAAGTCAATTAATGATTAGTAACACTAAATATTTTGTCAACAAAAGATGGTATATAAAATCACCTACCATAACATGATAAAATCAATAACAGATGGAGTTGATCCACCGTGTAATGGGATTTTTTATTAGAATTCCTAGTAAAAATAAACCTTCAAGTAATTTCAATCTAAAAGAGACCCTAGGCCATCATAGAAAAACCAATGAAAGATTAATGAATAATAAGGAAGAAAAAGAAGGAAGATAATGAATTAAAGTCTCATACCTTGAAAATCATCAATATTTAATAAAGAATAAAAAATTAATATAAAAATATTAGAGAGATTAAAGAGGGACACCCCTAGAAATCTTAGGAATTTGAGGAATAAAAATAGGAAATGGTTAAAGTTAAATAATATTTAAGAAATAAAATAGTTAGTTTTTTAAGTAGATTCATGGTTTTTATGCAAGGTTTTCCAAACAATAAATATAACCAAGAAATAATTAATAGATTTATTTTTGTCTGTCATTACTCTTTTTTATGGTTACCTAGGTCATGTGCCCTAACCATGAGACCTATGAATTTATCTAAAAACATAAATTTAAAGATCAAACTGTGATTAATATTAGAAAATAAATAATAATAAAAACATATACGAACTAGTGACATACTTAGTGTCACAATTCTCTACAATATTCCAATTTATAGTCATTGAATGTCCTCATCAAGTCCTATGATAAAAGATGAAATAAGACCATTGTTCCCTTATCTAATATTATCTCTCCCATGTTTCGTGATATTCATTACAATGTTTCTATAAATTAAGAACCAAAGTTATATAGTTTACTCAAAACACTTTATTATGACCATCAAGGATTCAAAGTAGTTATTATATGAGTAAAGCATCATAGTCTAGTTTCAAGTCATTGAAATTGAGAACATGAGAGGGATCAGGGTTATAATTTTTTAAGTAAGATATTTTGAAAGGATTATGAATATATTTTTTATGATGATGTAATGTTATATGTTATATGACTTTATAATATTTTTGACAAACTCAAATGGTCCAACAAACCATGGAATCATCTTATCTTGCTTCCTAGATCATTTATAACCCAATCGAAGAGAAATATTCAAGAACACTTGATCAATAATTGATAATTATAATTTAATAATACAATTATCATAATATTAATTCTAAAATATCTATACCCTAAATAAAAGTTTAGAAAATAGTTTAATTTTATCTATTATCTCATATATAATTCTCAGTCTCACTAAAGATTATTTACCCATTTTATCCCAACATAGTAAAGATTGTCAAGGCTGAAAATACAAGGTTTGGAAAGGATGTATATTTATTAATGATTTATAACAATTATTATATTAAATATCAATGAATGATGGATGGTAATACCAAGTGAGAGTCTCAGAAAATCATATAGTTACACTGAGAGGGGGGTTGAATTACTGTTTCCCAACTTTAATAATTTATTTTTACTTTAGGAGATAACCCCTTTCCTTATTTAGGATATGATTCTATAATTTTAATGATAATTTTTAGACTTTGATGGAAGATTCATAAAAATAAAAAATATCAAGGAAAACATAAGTTTTTACAAAGTTCGACCTCAATGTGAGAGCTAACTCATTTCTATAGTCAATTATTATATGATATTGAATATTTTTCAGTAATATTATTTTTTTCATTATAATTGGTTGTGTTAGTCATTATCCTGAGACCCATACTTCATAGAAATACACTACCTCCCATAAGTTCTACTTTCTCCCAGAAGCTAAAATGAAATTATATGGAACCTAATGAGGAGATATTTTATTATATAAATGTTTCATAATAAAACTGATCTTCTTATATGATCAAGTAAAATATATTATATAGAATTCACATCATATTCTTCAAGAGATTCCACCTCAGTATCTATCTAGTGAATAAACTCTAAAGAAAGGGGTCTTTTTAACTCATTGTATAAAAAACCTCAATGGTGTCATTCCTATTCTTCCTAGCTCAATGCTATTAGTTAGGATAAGTTGATTTTCAATTATTTTTTCCATAACTCTAGAGTAACCTACTTTTTCTTCTCTTACACTAAATCTTTCACACCCATATCTATGAATAATAGCTTTATTTTTTTTATTATTCCTGGTCACTCAGTATTCAACAGTCCCTATAATATCCAAAATGTCTCTAGCTATGATTATTTTATGCATCACATCAAAGTCAACATAATAAAATGTAAAATCAACAATAATTTTCAAACCACTAGAAAAAAGTGTGATTAAAAATAACTAACGTAGGATACCCCCACAAATATGATTATGCATCGTAAAATATTTCTAACATTGATAGTCTCTCCACATTGAGTTACCCAAATACCCTTATTTTCATTATTTTCCTAAACTGATCGCTTTGAAATTATCAACATAAATCATCAGGAATAAAACTCATTTAATCTTCAAAATAACTTAATAGAAATCATTTTTCTTTTCATGATTCACAAGAACCTAGAAACACTATATTTGTAGGTAAATTTATTTTATAAATTCAGCTTCCAAATAATTCAGAATATAAAATATCCCATTTTGAGTCACATGAATACTTTCTAGTTATTTTGTAAAAGATAATCAACAAAGAATCATCAAATTAAACATCTAAAATATTCTTGAAATCCAAGCCAATTTCATTTTAATATTCTCTCAATCAGTTATTTTCATGAATTATGTTGTCATACATAATGTGATAACCATGGAAACTTAATGTTTCTTGAATCATAAATAAATCATGATTTATTTATCATAGGATAATAGATTTAACATCAAATTATATAATTTACATTAGAAAATACAATTATATAAATTCATAATTTTATTATTTGAAAATCCTGAATTTTTTCTAACAACAAATATCATACGAGGAATGAAAATATATTATATCCATAAAAAATACTTACATGTAGAAATATATTTTTCATTATATATAAAATATCTTATATTGAAAATAAATATCAATCACCAATTATAATGTCATTAATAGGCCATCAAATGTTATACACAAAATAGTTATATCATATACCACATATGATATTTTAAGTGGGTTATCAAATATCTTATGAACACCCCAAAAATTCAACTGTGTAGTATCAATGTAATACATATAGAGTGGGACTTTAAGACTTTGTAAATTTTTAGAAATATAAATTCACACTCCTGTCTTAGAGAAGTCGTCTGTTGGGTCTCAAATATCATACAGAATATGAATTTTCCATTTTCTATTTTTCTTCTATAAATTATAAAATCTTCATAATAAGATCTGAATTACTTCAATCCACTTCAAAATCATCTCAATCACTCAGAATAATCTCAAAAACACTTCAATAACTTGGTTGATATCAAATAAAAAATCAACAATCATTAAAAATTCCTCCAATCCATAGGTTTCTTCAATATCCCCCTTTTTATTTTTTGTCAAAAAAAATTACCACTTTCTCAAACTACTCAAACTTATCACTGATTTTGGTGAACTCACTCAAAGAATATTGAATCGTAGCATATATAATGGAAATTAATATTGATAACACACTAATGGATAATTTAGTTTTTTTTGATAAAATCCCATCTCTCAGTGAAATACACTTCTATTCAATTGATTCCAATGATTTTTATTTATAACATACTTTAGCTCATTATAAATGACATCCCTTTTTTTAATAACCAAAACTCTAGATAATAAAATATGTACACACTCGTCATTTTATAATCTTCTCCCAATTGAAAAATAAGTAAGAGTTGTCTCATTTCTATCTCCCCCATTGGATAAATAATTCAATGCCCTGTGAGGATAATGCTGCCACATATTTTCAGGTGATAGGTGAAGGATGAATATGATGTTTTAGCCTTAATTCATAGAACATATACATTGGATATTATTTTTTCAAAACATCTACAACATTTTCCTTTGCTCTAATAAACTCAAATTTCATGTCACCTTATACAACATTAACTTTAATCAAATGATATCTAATATCAATGTGATTTGATATAGAGTGTTGAACCATATTCTTTGAATGATCTACATAACTTTGATTTTTATGGGTGATGCATAGTGGTTTCACACCCTTAACTCTCAAGTATGTTAGTTGAACATAAATCTATATCATCTGAGTACAATCATGTATGGTTACAATGTTCTCAAAATCATCTATGTTCAATGCCTCTAAATATTATTTCTTATTATTCTATACAACACATCTTTCAATAAGAAAGAATGTTCTAACTGATGTGTAATTCCTATTAGTAAATTCCCTAAAATAGTAAACATATTTATAACCCTACAACATAAAATTAAATCTATGTTCATATAGTAGTGAAAATCTCGGTATGCTTTTGATATATCTTAGAATCCTTCTATCTACCAAATTGTGATATTTCTTATGTTCTCTTTGAAATAATGCACGTATACCAATTAAAAATGTATTTTATCGATTTTGTTAGGTACAGAAGGACACATATCAATTTTTTAATCCAATTTATTGATAATATTTCTTGCCTACTCATCAACCATCTAAGGACTAACAGCTATAGGAGTAAAAATACTCCTGAATTCTTCCATTAAAAACCTCTTCAATAGTTACCTAAAGGATTTTTCTTCAAATAAATAATAATAATTTTCCCCTTATATGACTTGTAATCCCAAATAAATATGACATATCACTCATCCTATTCATCTCAAAATTTCCCTTTATTTACTTAGAAATATATTCACAATGATTATCTTTATAACCTTTAAAAATAATATCATAAACATATAAAATGACAATAAGAGCCTATGTGCATAGACCCTTCACATATAGATTACTGTCAACATTTCATTTTAAAAAATACATGCTCGCTATAAATCGATCCATCTTGTAATACAATGTTTTATGATACTTATTCAGGACATATAAATATTTTTAAATAATACACAAAATGTTTCCATCTTTATCAAGAATAAAATACTCTGTTTGTTTAACTGAAATGACTTATTTAAGATCACTATTTACGAAAGTAGATTTCATAATCATTTGATAAATTTTGTACTTTTTTTGAGTTTCCATTTCCCAGAAAATCATAATGGTATCAATTCTTTCCACTGGTAAAAATAATTCTTCAAATTAAACTCCTTCAGTCTATGAATTACACTTCAAACCCAATCTTTCACTATTCCTTATGACTTCAACTTTCTTATTCAGTTTGTTTCTAAAAACCCACTAGGTGGAAATTATGTTTTTTATTTCAGGTATTGGTACCAACTCTCATGTGTATTTATTCTCAATTTAATCAAGTTATTAATTCATATCAATAATCCATTCCCCATGCTCAATTACCTCATAATGAGTTTGAGGTTCTACTTTTGAAATAAGAGTAGTTTGGTTTTCTAACCTCAACCTTATTTAAGTTTTCATAGGTGTATCTTATTGGCTAATAATATTATAATAATCACCATGATTCTTCTGTCTTTGATGATTTTTTCTAGAATTTTTATCATCTTCTTCATCACTAGTAACATCTGATTCAACACCAACCACAAACTACACATTTATAAACTATTACATAAAGTATGTTACAAGAATCTCCATTTTCAACTCGAGTTGTTTAAAATTTAACCAAAATAAATTAACTTATTCTATACATATTTAATATTATTTTTTATTTAAAATTTATAATAGATTGTGTTGATTTTTTAGGTATCATTTTCAACCATTCTCATTTGAAAGATAACATTAAAACTTCCCTTATTTAGATATTTTTTCAAATGTGACTAGGTTTCTATTCTTTATTATCATGTAATAAGGTCTTGAAAACGCATTGAATTATTTTACAATTGGATTTTTATAGTAAAAAATCACATATATGGTGTTTTGTGTCTTATGTATTAATAAACATTTATTCAAAATATAAATATTATTACACAAATATTCTCTAAAAAAGAAATATAAAATCATGTTTTTAGTAAGTATTGTTCATCCCATGTCAACAATACTTCTATTTTACATCTCAAACACACCATTTTGGTGAGGAGTGTATAGTGTGATATATTGATGATTTATTCAATTATTCTCTAAGTTTATCTCAAGTCAATTACATGTGCATTATTTTCCATTTTCAAATATCACCCTTTTAATATAAACATTTAAATTATTTTTAATTTTCCTTTTGAAGTTTTAAAATTTTGGATGGCCTCTAATTTATCATTCATAAAGTAAAAAATTATTCATCCAACTATAATAATCAATTAAGGTAATGAAATAAAAATTAACCATGGTTGACTTGTTCCTCATAGGACCACATGCATCTGAATATATAACATCAAATTCTCTAATGTATGAATTTCTACTTTTTTGTGTCACTTGAACCATATTCCCTTCTAGAAAAGTGTCAAAAAATGATTATATATCTCTTTATAGTTCAGGAAGATCTCTCACTTGATCATTTCTACAAATATTTCTCATTTTTTCTAGATAATATAGCCATATATTCCATACAATAAATTATTCTCATAACTGGAACTAATATAAAATGAATATCATGGTCACTAATTTCAAAACAAATCCCCTAATTCTTTCACCTGTTTTAATTAAACTTTTATATTTATAACTCTTCATGACACATGATATATTTTTACAAAAAATATTTCATTTATTTCATCACAAAATTGGCTAACAATACAAAAATTATGCGTCATTCCTTCCACAAACAATACATTTTTTTGGATTTGATTCATTTTAAATGAATATCATCAGTTAAAACAAATTTTGTTATCAAGGATCTATCAATTGAAAATATAACTAATAATATTTCATGATCTAACATATATTTTAATATTTTTCTATCTCCAATAATGTGTGAATAATTCCCACTCTCAGGGATCAATGGTCTTCCTTTTTTTCATGACATTAATGCAACATCATAATGAATGAATGCTCTTATTAATAATTCTTCAAAATTTAATTCCCATTTAATTTATTGTAGAACTTATAAGGGATATATTTCATACACTTCTCTATATAGTTACCTAGTATCTCACATTATCCACAGATATCTTTTAAGCTTTCAATCCTTCTTTAAGTAGGTAGATTATGTAAAAATTATCCATGAAATTTTTCTTTGGAGACTCATACTTTTTCACTATAAATATACTCTTCCTTGACTCAGTCCTTATTATAGGTAAGGACATGTTATAATTCCATGTGAAATATTTTTGGACAAAAAATAAATATCACTAATAATATGGAATCTTGCCTTTTTATTACATAACTTTTCATTACATTTTACAAATAGAGGACCTTTAAAATCTAGTCTCTTGGATATGAGAAAAATAAAACATGGAAATATAAAAAATTATTCTAATACACATGTAGGGATTCATCATAAGTTCTTCCTAAGTAAACTTATTTCATATCATAACCTGTATAAATACATCAAAGGAAAGGGTGAGAAGAAGGACCAATAAGGAAAATAAGGGAATTAGTTTACTTGTCAAATGAATAAAAACCTAATAAAAAACATAAAGACGTGAGAAATGGAATTAGGGGAATTAAATAATTAAAATAACATGAATAATAAATTTAATAAGTGCCTAAAACATTTAATTTATACATTCATGAACATATCACTGTGTTTCATCCTAAAGGTGTCATAAAAATTACCAAGGTTATTCACCAAGATATCGTGAAACTTGTCATCTCTATAGATTAAATTCTTTACCCAATGCATTAGAGTGATATCAGGGATCACCCTTAATATGTCTTTATTTTCATTTTAACCACATATATCATAATCAAACAATTCATAAATAACCCTTAGAGAGTAAAATTGATGGGTTTCACTTCAAAATCGTGATGTTTTAAAAGTGCATAGAAACATGATTGTTATGTATTTTATAACCCTTGGAAAAGGAAAAAGGGTTTCATGTATGTCGATTCTAGAATCAAATAGATAAATTTTATTCCTTGATGAATACCTCTAGAAATGAAAATATATTTGGGTATTTAGATAAATAAAACAATAGAATTTCTTGAGAAAAAGATATAGATATTTTGAGACAATATTTTTGTAGCATGACGGCTATATAACATGGTTTTATAAAACAATAAGAAGAGAGGGGATAAGGGTCTCCCATCAATAAATGAACCATTTACAATATAGGTAAAGAATAAAAAGAAATAATATCATGGTGTGGAATGACACACATCATGAAAAGGAAACTTGAAATAAAAGAGAAAATGTGATTTCTTTTACGAAAATTTAGTAGCCTAATGACATCACTTATAATTTAGAAAAATAAGTTGATGATAGTAGAAAGGGTCTCTCATCAATTGGAAATTAAATGTAAAGTAATAAAGATATAGACTAACATACCCCCACATAATGAAATGGTATCTTGAAGACATAACATGAATGAAGTCATGACTTAAAAGAGGAGGATGAAAGTTTCCCTTACCTTGAAGGGTAACCTTGAAAGCTTGAAGGTTGGGACCTTGGGGGCTTGAGGGCACCTTGGGTGGACTCCTTGAGAGGTAAAAATAATAGAGCTTCATTGACATATAAAAATACCAACAATTATACTATGATCATTTTTTCTTTACTTTTAAGATGTCTACATTATATTTATACATTCATGGGTGAAGTTTCTATTTTTTGGTCAATTTACTATTTGTTACTTTTCATAACTATTTATAAGGGTATATTACTATTCATACATTACTGTTCACTAAAAAATATGTTTATCTTATTAGACTCTAAATTTCTTACTGATCATAACTGTAGAAGACCAGTTTTTGAAAATCATTTCACATTATTAATTATTCAAATTATAAAAAAATATTTTAAAATACCCTTTAACCAAAATTCATCAATAATATGGAACTTCTATAAATTCATCCTAAATTTATCTAGATATTTGAGATTCACAAATTTCAACATAAGAATAAATAGAAATTTTATTTATATTAAGATATTACAAAAATTATCTAGGGCCTTGTTACGTATCCCCTTATAACACCTTCATAGGACCTAAGTGTAAGATGTGTTATGGTGATAGAATCTTGGGGTGGCTTGGACAACATTTCCCGAGTGGTGATTTCTATTAGGTTGAACTTCTCCCTTAGGAGATTCTGTTCAATTTTCACATGTTGAATCTCAGCTTGGGCTTAGTCCAGAGCAAAGCCCAAAGATACTACCTACTTCCCAAGATCTGACAGGTGGGCTTCATACAGCCCCAGTCTACTGGATGAGGCCATCAACTCTTATTTCTGTATTAATTAACCAAGATCACTTGTATTTATAAATGATAATTGTAATGTTAAGAGTTTAGTTTACAATGGTCATATTGACCAACAATCATATCACTATTGAAAACCAACGGTCTCATCTAATTATACTCACTTCAATAATTAAAGGAAATAGTTTTGTGGAGTACAGAATGAAATAAATCAAAAATTGAGGAGATAAATATTATTCAAAAGTTCGTGTTGTCACATTCTACCCCCCTTAAGAAATTTCATCCCAGAAATTTTAACTCATACCCTTAGAAGAGAAAAGGTGTGGGTACTTCTGCGTCATAGACTCCTCTAGTTCCCACATGGCTTCTTTGCATTTTTGGTTCCTCCATAACACCTTACCAAGGTGGGTAGTCTTATTGCATAGAACCTTGTCTCTACGATCCAAGATCTCCACCGACTTCTCCTCATAAGAGAGGTCATGTTCCAGTTGTACCACCTCTAGAATTAGTATATGTGAAGGGTCATGTATGTACTTCCTCAAAAGGTATATGTGTAAGACATCATGAACTTCTACTAGATTTGGAGGAATTTCAAGATGATAGGCCACTACTCCTCCGTGATCAAGGATTTCATAGGGGCCAATGTACCTAGGGATAAGCTTCCCTTTCTTCCCAAACCTCATGAATCTCTTACAATCTGAAATTCAAAGAAACATCTTTTCACCAATATCAAACTCCCAGTCCCTCCGATGGTTTTCTACATAGCTCTTTTTCTAACTCTTAGTAGCCTTAATGTGTTGCTGGATGGCATGGACCTTTTCTGCCATCTCTTGCACAAGATTATTACCAAAAAGATTTCTCTCACCAAATTCATGTCAACAAGTAGTATTTCTACATATCTTACTATGTAGAGCTTCATAGGGTGCCATTTTAATTCTCGAGTGGAAGATGTTCTTATAAGAGAACTCAAATAAAGGGGGATGTTGATCCCATCCACCTTTAAATTCTATTGAACATGTTCTCAGCATATCCTCGAGTGTTTGAATAGTCCTTTCAGATTGGACATCAGTTTGGGAGTGATAGGCCATACTAAAATTCAATTAAGTTCTTAGATCATGTTGAATAATTCTCTAGAATTTTGATGTGAACCTTGGATCATGATCAGATATGATAGAAAGTGGAACTCCATGCATCCTTACCAATTCCTTTACGTAAATCTCAGAAAGATGATCAAGAGAGAAATCTTCTTGAATAGAGATAAAATGGAAAGTCTTGGTGAGATGGTACACAATAACCCATATTTCTTTGTTTCCTTTGGAAGTTTTCAAGAGACTTGTGACGAAGTCCATAGTGATATTGTCCCACTTTCATGTTTGTATGGGTAGTGGTTGCAATACCACTTTAGAAATTTGTTGCTCTGCCTTTACTTACTGATATACCAGGCGCCTTGAAGTGTAGTCAGCAATCTCTCTTTTCATATTATCCCTCCAATAATGATCATGAAGGTCCCTATACATTTTTGGGCTTCTAGGATGTATAGAGAAAGTAGAGGTATGAGATTCATCCATCAGATCCTTCTTTATTTATGGAATAGATGGACCACATAGTCTTCTATGAAATTTCAGTACACCTTCATGTTCAATATTGAACTCGGGAAATTCCCATCCTTCACAGCCTCAAACTTATCCTATAAAAATGGATCTTATTTCTGCGCATTCATGATCTTCTCTAGTAATGATGGTTGAGAATTCATTTGGGTTAGGGTTAATGATGTCATTTCCCTTATAATTTCCATGTCCTATTTTACTAGGTCATGGATCAAAGGATCTCTTTGAATCCTCAACATGGAAAGTACAACATGGTCTTTCCTACTTAATGCATCAACAACTTTGTTTTATCTTTTGGTATGATAATGAATTGAACAATCGTAGTCCTTGAGAAGTTCTAACCATCTCCTCTATCGCATGTTCATTTCCTTTTGTGTGAAAATATACTTCAATCATTGGTGGTATGTGTATATATCATATTTCTCCCCAAAAATATAGTGTCTCTATATCTTTAGAGAAAAAATGACTGCAACTACCTTCAGATCATGAGTAGGATAGTTCTGCTCATGAGTCTTCAACTGTTGAGATGCATAAGAAATGACTTTTTCATTTTTCATGATGACGCACCCAAACCCGTTCGGAGATGCATCGATAAAAATAACGAATCCTTATCCACTTGAGGGAAAGGTTAACATGGGTGTAGTAACCAATCTCTTCTTCAGCTCTTGGAAACTTTCTTCACACTCCTTTTTATAGATGAACTTGACCTCTTTTGAGTTAACTTTTTTAAAGGATTAGAAAGTTGTGAAATTTTTTTCACAAACCACTTATAATATCCCTCTAATCTAAGGAAACTGCGAATCTCAGTTATTGTTGTAGGATGAGGCCACTCCTCTATAAATTTTCTCATTGTAGGGTCAACTTTTATTCCTTCATTGGTTACAGTGTGCCCCAAAAAATAAACTTGTTGTAACTAGAATTCATATTTGTTGAACTTCCCAAAAAGCTTCTCCTTCTGTAGAGTTTTCAAAATAACCCCTAGATGATCTTCATGTTCCTCATGACTTTTTGAATATATCAGAATATCATCAATAAAAACTACCTAAAGTTATCAAGGTAGTATTTAAAGACTCTATTCATAAAATCTATAAAAATAGTAGGTTCATTAGTCAGTCTGAAGGCCATAAGAATAAACTCATAATGCCCATATCTTTATCGGAAGGCAGTTTTTAGAATATCTTCTTTTTTCACCCTCAATTGACGATAACCAGATCGAAGATCAATCTTAGAGAAGAATTGAGCCCCACGAATATGGTCAAATAAGTCAACAATTATTGGAAGAGGGTATTTTTTATTCACTATGATCCTATTCAGTTCTCTATAATCGATGCATAGATGAATTAATCCATCCTTCTTATTCACAAAGATAATATGTGTTCCCCATGGAGATACACTCGGTCGGATAAAACCCTTCTCCAAAAGATATTGGATTGTTTCTTTAACTCCTCCATATCCACATTTTCCATCCTATATGAGGTCTTTGATATCATATGGGATCCAGATATGAGTTCAATAGAGAACTCTACCTCTCTACTTGGGGGAGGTCTGGGTAACTCAGAAAATAAGTCAACATATTCCTAGATGATGTGGACATTTTCTATCCTTAAAATCTCATTTCCTCTTTCCTATTCAATGATCAACTCCATAAAGAAGGATGTAGGATGTTCTTCTAGAAAAATATCTGGTTGATATATCTCTCCATGAAAGATGACTGTAGGTTTTCCATTCAAGACTAATGATATTTCCTTACTTCTGCATTTGATCTAATAATAATACTTTGAGAGAAATTATATCCCTAGTATAATGTGGAATTCAAGCATATGAATGACTACAATATTTTCAATAAGATTGT
Source organism: Viscum album (assembly GCA_963277665.1). Classification (NCBI taxonomy): domain Eukaryota; kingdom Viridiplantae; phylum Streptophyta; class Magnoliopsida; order Santalales; family Viscaceae; genus Viscum; species Viscum album. Next base: position 769,693,371 of record OY728126.1, read on the forward strand.
ACTCACTAAAGTAAATACTATAGTTTCTAAACACTAACAATTATTGGATAATCCCACTAGGAGTTTTGACTGATAACTCTACTTTTAGCAAATTGAGGGTTGATTATAAATTCATTACAAACTGGGAGGAAATAAAGGAATGAATAGAACTAGAATAAAAAAGTACTTATTAGCTTTGAGAGAATAATAAGAGTACCTACCACTGTATCATTTGGAACTTCAACTTTTTCCATATTGATTGAAGAAGTATGACCTTATTCCCTTGGACATTGCTGAGGATGATGGTGATTCCCCTCCACTTTCCTCGGATTTGGACAGTGTCGAAAATTTCCCAGGTTTTCCACACTTATAGCATTGGACATCAGTTAGGGTCTGCACCATATTCCCTTTGTTTTTATTGTTGGCAAGTTATGGCTTCACCTAACTATGACAATTCCGTGCAATGTGGCCATCTCTACCGCACTTGTAGCACTTCCCCCTCCCGAGCAGGCAGTTCCCCGATTATTTCTTCCCACATTTATAACATGTGGGACATTGTACTTGCTTGCCTCCTCTTACCTGATCGAAGATCCTACCTAATCATGGTTCCATTGATCTTTTCTTGTCATTGGATTTATGAGACCATTTCATCTCACCAAACTCAAGTTTGACTTTCATCACACTTCGCACTATCTCCTCATAGCTATCATAATATCGGTTGGCAAGATTTTTCCACAGATGAGGTCTCAGTCCACCAAATAATCTATCAATATTACCATTTGGATCCATGAGAAAGCTAGAGATATAACGTGAAATCCTTGGTAAGTTCATCTCATAGATTTTCAAAAATGCATTCTTCTTCTTCTTCAGCTCGAGAAACTCCTTCTCCATTCTTTTTCTCATCGATCGAGGGAAATACATGTTGAATAATATCCCTATGAACTATTCCCACTACAATGATTCAACTTCCACTCTTGTAATTGTGTTTTTAATTAGTTCCCACCATTGATCAGATTCTCCCCTTAACTGATAAATTGCCAAGGTAACCTTATCTTGTTCAGAACAGCAGAGCACAAAAAAGATCTTCTCAATAGAGCTGATCCACTGTTCTGCAATTAATGGGTCAGTAGATCCATTGTTGGTTTGTCGTCATTGATGCATAAATAACTCAAAATAAATTTGTTCCCTTCATGGTGAGATCAGTCTCTTAGCTTTATTCAAGTTATTTCCAACGACTTGAGTCAGTTGGTTCATTATTCCCATGAAATTTTCCTTTCTGGCTTCCATCAGATGGCCATCAGCGCATGGTCCATTGCGGTCACCATTTTCACGGTGACTCCTATTATCCCCCATTTTCTAAAAGAATAAAACCATACTGATAAGATTATATTCTTTATTAATCTTTTAACTATAATGGATTTTATGTCTTAAAACATCATGATTTAAACAATTAAATTTCTCTATAAATCCTTCATAATGATTCATAAAAAGTTTATTATTAACCAAAAATATCCCCTGGTAGTGTCGTAACCAAGAGTGCAGTAAGGCCCATTTTCATGTACCAAGATACCCCGGGTCAAGCCCAAAACTCTTTGTTAGATTTTTTTCTCCTAGGTACATTTGTAACAGAGCCACCTCTACCTGCTCGTATCCAGACGGGGATGTATTTACTTGATAAACACTTACTCAATACTCACTAAAATACCAGGAAGTATTCCTATATTTAAACATTTCTATAGGGTTCTTACTAAAGTTTTCATAACCTAATTTCTATAAATAACTAAACATTCCTTTGATACCAACTATGGCATCCCACCTTTTATTACATAACACTTCATTACATTTTACAATCAGAATACCTTTAAAGTCTAGTGTCTAGGAAATCAGGAACATAAAACATGAAAACATAGAACATTATTCTAATCCAATTGTAAGGATTCATCATAATTTATTCCTAAGTATAATTATTTTATCTCATAACCTGGATACATACATCAAGGAAAGGGTGAGCAGAAGTCCCAGTAAAGAAAACAAGGGAATCAGTTTACTTGAGAAAAAAATAAAAACTCAATAAAAAACATAAAGAGATGAGAAATGGAAGTAGAGGAATTTAAAAATGAAAATAACTTTAATAATAACTTGAATATGTGTCTACAACATTTAATTTAGACATTCATGAAAATATCACCAAGTTTCATCCCCAAGGTTTCATAAAAATTTCCAAGGTTATTCACCAAGGTATTGTGAAACTTATCATCTCTAGTGATTTAATTCTTTACCCAATGCAAAAGGGTGATATTAGAGTGCACCATTAATATGTATTTATTTTCATGTGATCCACGTAGATCATAATCAAACATTTCATAAATAACACATAGAGAGTAAGATTAATGGGTTTCACTTCAAAATCGTGATTTTTTAGAAGTGCATAGAAACAAGATCGTTATTTCTTTTATAACCCTTGGAAAAAGAAAGGGGGTTTCATGTATAAAAATTATAGAATAAAATAGATATATTTATTTCCTGATTAATACCTTTATAAATTAAAATATATTTGGGTATTTAGATAAATAAAACAAGATAATTTCTTGAGATAAAGAGAGGGATATTTTGATACAAAATTTCTGCAGCATAACATCTATATAACATGGTTTTAGAAAACAATAAGAAGAAAGGGGAAAAGGGTATTCAATAAAAAATTTAATCATTTAAAGTGTAGGTAAATAATAAAAATAAATAATATCATGGTGTGTAATGACACACCACATGAAAAGGAAACTTGAAAGAAAAGAGAAAATTTGATTTCTTTTATGAAACTTCGGCAGCCTAACGGCGTCGTTTATAATTCAGAAAAATAAGTTGTTGAGAGAAGAAAGGGTATCTCATAAATTGGAAATTAAATGGAGAGAAATAAATACATATAAAAACATACCCCCACATAATGAAATGGAAACTAGAAGACATAACATAAAAGAAGTCATGGCTTAAAAGAGGAGGGTGAAAGGTTCCCTTACCTTTAAGAGTAACTTTGAAAGTTTTAAGGTTGGGACCCTGGAAGCTTGAGGGAACCTTTGTAGGACTCCTTTAGAGGTAAAAAGACCATATCTTCATTGAGGAGGATTTTATAATTATACAAATGAAGAAATTGATTGGTATTTATAGGAAAAGTTAGGGAATATTTAATTAATTTCTAAGGGACACCTCATCGGTGCTATTTTCAAAACCATGGGCATGTCCATGGTATTTGACCATGGTATTTATCACTTGGGAAACCTAAAAACATAACTTACTATTAACAAGTTGACAAGATTTATTAAATCATGAATACAACATCGATGATGTCATTAAACACCCGAAACTCAAAACTGTATTTTTATTATTCACTGAAAATTTAACTCTTTCAGAAAAATACCCAAACATTACCCTAACCTAATGTTGATGCTCTGAAATCAATAAGGAAATCCATTTTATGAAAATAATTTTATAGATATTTTTAATCCAATTTGTATATAAAATCATTATTTATTCAAAAAAACATCTCTAAAACTATAACTTGTTTTGTAACACCTAGGGAAAGTAATCTTGGTCACATAAAATTATCGTATAACCATAATAAAATAAAGTAACAATTTATGATTACATTTTAAGAAAATAAATTTCCATTCTAAATTATTAAATTAATTATAAAATTGTATATAAATTATTTATGACATATAAAAATACCAAAACTTGTACTATGATCATTTTTTCACTTTTAAGATGTCTACATTATATTTATACATTCAAGGGTGAAGTTTCTATTTTCTTGGCTGATTTACTATTCATCACTATTTATAAGGGTATGTTACTATTCATAATTTACAATTCACTAAAAACAAGTTGATCTTGTTAGGCTCTAAATTTCTTACTGTTATCAGCTGTAGAATACAATTTTTTGAAAATAATTTCACATTATTAATTATTTTAATTATAAAAAAATATTTTAAAATATCCTTTTTCCAAAATTCATTAATAATATGGAACTTCTATAAATTCATCCTATATTTATCCAGACATTTTAAATTCACAAATTTTACCATAAGAAGAAATATCAATTTTATTTATACCTAGAGATTATAAAAATTATCTAAGGCCTCGTTACATAGCCTCTTATAACATATGCAAAAGACCTAAGTGTATGATGTGCTATGGTGATAGAATCTTGGGGTGACTCGGACAACATTGCCCGAGTGATGATTTCTATCAGCTTTAACTTCTCCCTTAGGAGATTCTGTTCACGCTTCACATGTTGAGGCTCACCTTGGGCTTGGTCTAGAGCAAATCCCATAGATGCTACCTCCTTCCCAGTCTCTGATATATGGGCTTCGTACGACCCAAGTCTACTGGATAAGGCCATAAACTCGTCTTTTTGTATTAATTAACCAAGATCACTTGTATTTATAAACAATAATTTTAACATTAAGAGTTTAGTTTCCAATGGTCATATTTACCAACAGTCATATAATTGTCAAAACCCAATGGTCTCATTTTATTATACTCACATCATTAATTAAAGGAAACAGTTTTGTAGAGTATAAAATGAAATAACACACAAATTTAGGAAAAAAATATTATAAAAAAGTTCGGGTCATTACAAAAAATATCCACTAAATCTATATATTATATTATGGCTATACGTTTTTACTGAATACTACATTTATTATTATTTTCACTTTACTATCCTAATATGCCATCATATTTTTTATTATTTAAAGAGGTTGATTTTTTTCATTTTTAATTATTTACTAAATAAAGAATATAGTTTCTCGTCATCTTTTCTACCCTATACTTGTACATATTTTTAATTAGGACATATATTTTTTGGAAAAATATATTAAACTCTTTAATAAAATTTAGGTATGGGTTTAACATAAATTGATGTGCTAGAAATATTAGTTTTTCTAGATGATAGAGCCTTGACTTCAATATGTCTTTTAGTTTTATTTCACCCTTTTTTAATTCATAATCAAATTTAATATTTTATGATATAAAATTTCCCATTTCTTATTACTCTAGCTCATGTTTTTATTCAATAACCATCTTGATCGTTTCTTGTTCAACAACCTTCATCTTGAATTTATTGAATTATTGAATGAGTTCAATCTATTTTTTTGATATATTCTTAATTTTCCATAATTTTCTTCCCATATAATTCTTCATGGTTTTAACTTCATTCTTGAACTTGGTTATTTTAATGAAAATCCTCTAACATAGATCAGATAATGTGGTCTCTATAAGTCTCTTTACCCAAATCATTATCACTTCTTAGGGAGGTTTTTTGGTCTTCCACATGATCCTTAAATAATATAACCTTTTTAATTGATTCATATTTATATTGGATGCTCGAGGAAGATTTTTTCTCTTCTTCTATACTCATAAAGTTTCTCATTTTTCTTCTTGTAAATATTTTTCCTGTATCCACTATCTTATTCCCTAATTTAGATTCATTTTACATCTATTATTTTGCGGTTTTTCTTATAAGTCATCAGTATAAAATTCATTATTTTTATTCTTTGGATAGTTTACTATAAAGTGTACAATGACTCTATATTTAAATCATTTTAAAGATAGTTTCCCTTTTTATTTCAATTTTATTTTTTAAAATTTTTTGAGATAACAGACATAATTCACTTATTTTCATTATCCTTACCATCATCATCACCTGTATCATGATATTCATACTCATTTCATAAGAAATGAGAATGTTGTGAAAGTCATATAACAAGATATCATCAATTTTAAGATAAAATCTTCTTAGGAAGTTCCCCAAGAGTTACATTACAATAACGGATTCATCTAGTTTTTACCAAAGCCTCTTATGTTTCTCATAATATTATTGACTCAATTATTGCAGTCATAAATAGATTCTTCCCCAGTCATATTTATATCTTAAAATTGGCATCCCCAAATCTATAGATTTTCCTCTTTGACATTAATATTTCATTCACAATTTCTTTCATGTTTATCCCATATCTCTTTATCAATTTTTAATCTCATAAATTTGGTAAACATCCTCTCAAGGAGACATAAAAATGGAATTTTGGATTTCGAATCATCCTCAAGGTTGTTTTTATCAATAAATATCAGGTGTTAAACCCTTTTAATGAGTTTAAATTACACTATGGAAACATAAAGAACTTTAATAACCAAAGATAGCAAATATGGAAGCATTATATTTTTTCTAGACATAGAATTTATTTTCATCAAATGTGGGAACACTACTACTATTCATAGAGTTGATATTATATATCTTTCTATTCATTGAGAAAATCTATAATAGGGAACCAAAATATGAAACCAATTTAAGTTCTAATATAATCGAATTGCTATGCTGAGAGGGGAATGAATCAATGTAGCCTAACTTTTATAATTTCTTTCCACTTTAGAAACCAACCCATGTGTCTGTTTTGTATTTGATTATATAAAATTAATGATCACACTCAACCTAGGATTATATATCTAGAGAAATAAAGAATTAAAAGACACACAAGATTTTTTTTATGATTCAGCCTCAATGAGAGAGCCTACTCATTACTCCAATGAATTGTTACAACATTCAATATATAATCCATTAATACCATGTTATCAATCACTAATGGAATTGTAGGATATAACAACAATTAAGAACTATTGTTATAGGCTATAGAATGATTGGTATATACTATACCAATGGTTCTCTAAATGGATGGTTATATTCTTGTTGTGAAAGTCTTATACCAACATTTATTAGTGAACCATTGGTATAAGGTCTTCCGGATTTTGGTTTAACCAACAGTTCCCTATAAACCATGAATTTAAGGCTATAATAGTTGTTTTTAAACCAATGGAATAGACCCCCACCTCCACCCCAATTCCTAGGACTGTATAACCCCCACCATTCCCACATAACCTGAAAATAATGAAACGAAGCCTCCATCAAACATCCAAATCCTACAGAACCCGAAAACAAACCCCAAAACCATCAACAACAAAAATCTACTTAAATAGACATTAGAATACAAACCATCACCCCCACCATAGTCAATTACATAAAAAAAGACATAACCAACCAATATACAAATAACAATAACATGAGAACCCAATTAATGCATTCAACCAGTGATAAAATACATACAAAATATCACATATATTCATTCAAGACAAATCATCAAACATAAGATTTCATAAATATCAATCAAATATGTTAAGGACTAATTTTTTCGTTTTCCCCATCACTATCATCACCGTCATCATTTCCCTCATCCTTAGCCTCATCTTCACCCCCTTCCTCACCATCATCATTTCCATCACCATCGCTAGGAACTTCATCATCCTAACCACCATTAAGACTACTACTTAGTGCACTATATAATGTACTCATAGTTTACATATATAGATAAAAATATATGGGGGTATTTGGTGGATGTGTTGGGCCTAAAACATCAATAAATTTCATAAATTTAGTGTTCAACCTTTAATTTCATTCAGGCTATTGTGTGACCATTTTTTCAGCCTTTCCTGCCTTGGCCTAAGACTATGTTTCCCATACATTATATTTTTCCAACGTGGTGCTACTATAACTGGATTATTAATTGGACCAATAACTCATCAGGAAAAATAATTTTCCTTTTCTGATAGTGGACTCTTCCATGGTTCTCATCATCCAAAACCTGAGGTAAGTGATTGTTTGGCCCAAATCTGTCAGTTTTCTTCTCATCAAGGCCTTCAAAATCACACTGTTGCAAATATAAATGGATTATTAAGTTAAAAAAATATATATTAAGATTATAAATAAACAGTGTAAAACTTACAATCTACTAATGTGTCATTTTTTTCCACGCTTCTATCTTTTTTCATTTAGCTCAGCCAAAATAATTTTCCTCAAGGCACACATCCTTCAATATTCAAAACCTACATCTATAATGATATTAAATGAAGAAAAACATAATTTAAAATATTTTATTTACAATAAATTTAATAACTAATATTAAATGGATATTGATTCTAATTTAATTTGAAAGGAAAAACATATGGTAGCTGAATTATATTGAAAAAATATCACATTTAATGGATTTATCTTAAACCTCATTCAAGTGAAAATATAAAGTATGTGAATTTGGTATACCATGGATGGATAAAATGGTTTTTTGAATAAAAAAAGAATAGAATTTTAATAAGTGTAACTCTCAAGAGTTAATACATGGGAAACATAATGAGATATCATAGAACAATAAGTGATATTGTACACTATGTGATGTATATTAAAAAATTTCATTTCATTGAAAAGTTTTTTTATAAGTTTGTAAATAAAGGAAATTGTTGTTAAGTTATAAATTTTTAAATTCAAAAATATTAAATATAACTTTATTTTTAATGAACATATATTTAGATATTACTTCCAAAATAAAGTTAATTTTATTTAAAGTGATATTTTTATAAAATTGATTTATCCCATACACTATTATTAATGTGTAATAATTATTTATTACATTTTTAAGGTTTTTATATAGAAATACATTTAATTTAAGAAAATAAACTTTATAATATAATATTTCATAGTTTTTTATGATGATAAAAAAACATTAGCACAACCTTTATTTAAAAAAATATTATATCTCAAGAAATTACATTGAAATTCCTCTTGTACTATTTTGAGTCTTAAGAAATTTTATGTTATAAAGGTGACAAGAAGAGCTTAGTTGGAAGTCCTCTAGATTCCACCAATGTATTGGATTCTTAGTTGGTTGAACAATGTTCACTAGTGTGTAGATAGAAGTGGTACCAGGGAGTCTGGGTTTGTTAAAATATTTTCCATGTCCATTATGAGTTGGGAAGCATGTCTTTTTCATCAAAGTAGATTTCATAACATAGGTAAAAGACTGTATAAGACTTAAATGACTAGTCCATGTCTCTATGCTACTCATATTCTGTGGGATTTCTATGTCCATAGGATAACATTTGATATATAAGGTTTGGTTTGATGATTCAATGGTCGATGCTATATATCTTAAGAGGGTGATGTAATTTCTAATTAAGTAAGGATTGTAAGTTATGTTGTATGGTGAGTCATTTGGAAGTGAGGTGTTGAACAGAATGTAAGGCCATGAAAATAAGAACACATAATTTTCAGGATGGTTATATTTAGGTGATATGAGATATGTTCTTGGATAGAGACTTCAACGGTACCTTAATAGGGTATAATAAAAATATAAAATATATTTTAATTATATTTTATCATAATCAATTAATAATTTAATTATTAAGATTTAATAATATTGTTTTAGAACATTTGCAATCTTCATTAGAGGAAGAAAAAAATGATATTCTGGATTTGGAGAACACTTGGTGGATCTTCAAACATTTTCTAAAGGAACCAGTCTCGAGGTATTCATTAAAGATGATGAAATCAAGGTCTATCCACTAGATAGAGTATAACTACCAATCGAATATAATTTCATAAATAACTAATTTCATGCGACAAGATCTAAATCCAATAATGATGAATTTATAGTCCTGTGTGAGCAGTATTTCTCCTTAAAAAGTGATCTAAAAATTGAGGTAGCTACCAATAATGATTGTATGGATATGGAAATTGAAAAATGGGCTTCCCATATTGATTATGATGTTTCACTAGTGGATAGAAAATATGAAATTTACATATATCCTTGTGATTTTAAAGAATAAAGTATACTTCTAGATTAGAAAATTGAACAAAAGACCCCCAATGAAGTGGATGATGAAGAAAGAATATCTTTGAGATCTTTTGAGAATCATATTCTCCCATAGCACTGAAATAGATACCTTATAGTTGGAGGGAAATAATCAAATAGGGAGACTCCTTATATCTTATTCCACCAAAATTTTATTCATGGTTTTGTGTTTTACGATAGAGAATGGAACACAATATTATAAAGGTTTTCCAAGATTGACAAACACTAATGGAAATTGGTAAGAATAATATTTGTTGGGTTCTATAATAGAAACTATGACCACCTTCTAATTGTGTTTAATGGGTAAACCTTCCTATTAGGGGTTGATGAAACCTCGTACACAATTGGGGGTCAAAAAATATCCCTGTATATTTTTTTCATTACTTTTTTAACAAAGCCTCTTGTCAGTTCACATTTCTGAAATTCATCTTTCTGTTTGGAAATCCTTCCATAATATTTTAATATTTAAAATTTATAAACCACATTTATCTAAAAAAAATAGATTATTTACCCTTTATTTATCTACTATGTGATATAATATATCGAAATTTTATTCATTGTAACAAAATCAGCATCTCATTTGTTAATAATGAACATTTTTTATAAATAAAATTCTATTATAATATTAAACAAGTGGCATACATGATTCCTCTCATTGCTTGACATGATAGTTCCCCCCAATGTGTGGAGGTATTTGGAAGCATCCTTGTTTTTTATATTTTTTCTGATGCTTCCTAAAAATGAATTTTCAATAATACAAAACAAATTATTATTTCAAATTATGGTAGTTTCCATTCAAAAACCAAAAATTTGATTAATACCTTGAACTCGGTAATCTTCTTATTAGAAATCATTCGTTATAGAAATAAACTTTAAATTCATACTAACTCTAGCATGCCATCCACTATACAAATCATTCTTGTATGATATCCACATCTCACCTAATTCCATGAGTTGTGCTGTCCTCATAACCTCATCATATGGAAAATTAAAATAAATCTAGAATGAAAATATTAATTCATATAAATATAATAATGATAATATAAAATTAAATCCAATGAATTTTCTTACCCATATCTGCATCCAAACATTTTTCTTTACTTTGTTTGTCAGTTATCACCATGAGAGTAGACTAATAAGAATGATATCAGGGTATTTGGAATACATTTCCAGAAAACTCCAATATTCTCACCCTATTTTTTCAATCATTTTATTGTCCTTATACTCAACCATCATCTGTGTGAGGCAATTCCACACTACAAGCTTACATGTATACCCATTCCACCTCTCGGAAGATCTATCTATTAAATAAAATAATATTATATCAATACATATTATAATGAAAATAAATTATGGTAAAAAATTCTAGGGTTCTATAAATATTCCTGATGTAGTTAGGTTAGTGGGTGTTGTTGGATCTTGAGGCTCTGAGGGAATGTCCACTTATAAAAAAGGAGTAGGACCCAATGACTTCTCGGGAGGCTTGGAATGTGTCGTAGTAGAAATAAGAGGAACAAGAATGTAGAAGCTCAGGGAGAAGGAATAAAAAGAAACAAAGACAGCATAGAAGTATATGGAGATGCATAATATTGATGTGGAGTTCTATCCATTATCAGATAAGGGAAAGATAGGTGAGGATTATGTGAAAGTGGTGGTGGAATCATAGGAGGCCTAAATATCTCGAGTGACTCTAACAACACTGTGGGATCATAAGGTGTGATATATGGTATGTCAAAAGAAGGGAAAAGGTGTGATCAGGTTTGTCAAGTGGTGTGTACCTCTAGTACCCCCCCCCCAAATCATATTTTCTATATGAGAAGTGATACCACTAGCCTGGTCAGAGAATAACTATCTCCTAGGTGGTGGATCATGATTGTAATATAAAAAATGATCACATGACATTATATGTTATTGATATATACGTATGTGAAATAAAATACATACAATAGGCACCAAAGGAGGGATTTTGATCTCTTCCATTTGATGATTATTTACTATCAACTTTTTTCCATCATATCACTTAAGGTTTTTCATTTCCCTCATTTGTAAACAAATATGGAATTAACTTGAAATACAAAACTAATGTATAATAAAAAACCTAATAATATAATACATGAATTAATTATGGAATACCAATTTTCAAACCAAATAAAGGATACATAGTGATATAGAAAAATTATTTTTATTTAGTAGGAATAAAATCAAAACATAAAATACATTTCATAGAAAAATCAATACATTCAAATTATCAAGTTTAGAATGGGTATGATATAGTTATTTCCTATATTAAATTTTAAACAATTCAATTTTGTTTGTTTTTTTGGTTCATTTTTGTCAATTTATTAGGTCATTTTTTCATTTTTATTTTTCATATGGTATTTGGTTCATATTTTGGGTTAATTTTTTTTTATTTTCTTAGTTTGATCATTATTTTAGTTTCTGTTGATTTTAATATTAATTAGTTTCATATTTTTCAAGTCAATTCATTTGGTTTCTTATTCCAATATAATTTTTTAGTTATTTTTTGTATCGTAGGTTCTAATATAGTTCAGTTCAATATTAGAAATTGAATCTCAAAGAAAACTGCAACCATTATATATTGAATATTCACATGAATGTCAAGTTGGATAAAAAATATTTATAATCAATAGTAAAGTAATTTGAAGAGTACCAACATTAACAACCCAAGTCAATCTAAACCAAAATAACCGAGAACATATATTGATGATTCTACATATTTTTCACCACAACATTATGTTCACAATCAACTATGAAAATTGAACTATTAGATTCATCATAAGTAATAAATTGATCAAGGAAAATGGGAGAAGGTATGGTGTCATTCCATCAGCAACATCATCAAAAATATATATTGGGATTACTTCAATAATGAAAAAAATATGGTCTTGGATTAGCTTTCAAATAAAAATCTTGTTTCTCCATTGATTCTAATAAATATGGCTCATCCATGGTAAGAGTTTAAGTCTTGTAAATAACACAATATCCACAATCATCAATAAATGTTCCATACCTCATCATCAAATCAAACAACTTTCATTTCATCATAGTGACTCAACAATGAGAATAATAATCCAATATTAGTATTTTCTCAATAACTCCTTAATAAGATAAATTGTCTAATCAAGGTCAACTATCTGATTCACTAGAAAAATAGTTTGTTATTGTAGTTACCATAGCCCCATAATGTTTCTTTCCCACTTTAATTTATCATTCAGTGATAATAAATATGTACCCATTGATCACAATTGGTTTGCATTCATGAACCAGGGAATTATGACCAAAAGATAAACCTCTTATTTCCTCAGAGACAGGTTTAGTGGGAAAACTCAATAGATAAAATATTAATTAATACTAAAATTAATTAAATATTACATTTTTTAATTTATTAAAGTAATACTTCAACCATAAATTTCAACCAAGAAGAAAACTGTCCAACATGGAAATTATCTCTCCTTCTCAAAAATAAATAATGATGCTTTCTATTTATCATTTTCTATCTTTTATATCCAAAAAATATAAATAGTTTAACAGATATGTATAATTACATGATAAAAATAATATATACCATTTAAATTTACTTATAATATGTATTCATTGAACAAATAATAGTTAAACAAAATTTTGTGATGTGCCATCTTCTGATATTCAAGGAATAATGTGGTAATGTATATGATCTGATAATTCCCCCTATTTTGGGAAGTTATGGAAAATGAGGTCCAATTTTTTCATACTATTTTTATTAATTTTAAATTTGTATATTCCATCTCATAGTTACATCAGAAACATAAATTGAACAAAAATACATACATTCATGATCCGAGTAACATTTCACGATATAACCTTCATGATTATTCATGTTTTGGACATCATACTTCAATGTGTACATATTTATTTTTGTTGGATACATCCATATAAAAGAAACAGGTCCTACCAAAATTATTTTACTTAGAATATAGATAGTTATATATGGAATGCATTTTAAAAATTATAGAGGAAATGTTTTCTATAACTCACCAAAAATTAATTGTGCCTTTACCAAAATAAATTCAAGAAATATTTGGATAACTTCTTAGCACAATTATCTATATAAAAAATGTGCAATAAAAAATCTTCCACCCATGAATTCTTGGAAAGTATACAATGGATTTTGATTGGAATCAACTCATGTAGAAAGGTGTGATAATCACGAGTCTTTAAATATATCATCATCAACTATCTTCTATTGACCCATTTTAATATGTTTCTTGAATATCCATTAAGAACTTTAATAGTCTCTAGTACTTCCTAAAATTGATTTTTCTATATAGTTTTCATCACATAAGAAGCATACTGAACATTCCATTTATTCTCCCTGATACACATAGGACAAAATTATTGTCTGATACCCCAATCCACCATGTCATACCAAGATCATAAATCATGTTTTTTCTTTTCCTTAACATTTAGAATAACTGAAAGAAATATTTCCCATATATTATTTTCAATGTACATTACATCTAAGTAATGATGTAACAAATTGGTTGACCAATAGGGAAAACTCAAAAGATTACTTTTCTTCCTCTAATTGTAATTAGTTTTAGTGGAAACATTCTTCCTCTTTCTAAATTTCGTCTGACCCTTCTTGAATAAAAAACTAAAATTGTGCAATTCAATAAGCACATAAATTCCAAACATATGATGAGGTGGATTTTTGGTCTCCATGGTATTTTGAAACCTTCGACGATTATTATTATATTGATGGTCCATTGGAAAAAATCATCGATGTCCAATAAAATTGAAACTGTAGTGATATTTATGTCTTATAGATCATGTATTCTTTGTAAAAAAAGAGATTATATTTTTCCCTATGTTCTCTATTGTGACATCATTACATAAGTAAGAAAATAATTTATCATCCACATAAGCACAGAATTCATTGGAAATATGTCTTTATAACATGTATTGTATGTGAGTAAACCCACATTCCAAAGATGTTTAAACCTTTTATTAAAGGTTTCATGTATACATCTATATCATTGATAGGATCAGAAGGTCTAGATATGAGTATACTCATGAAAGTGAAACGTTTTTTCATACATATTCGTGGAGGAAGGTTATAAATGTGTATGAAAACCTTCCATGTGTTTTTCGAAGTAAGAATCTTCCCAAACATATTAAACACCTCATATAAAAGACACAAGAAAACATTATTCATGTCAGCCATGAAATCAGAATATCGGGCATCAAATTTATACCATGAAAATCTATCTATAGATGAACCAAATCATCACTATCCTTCTTTCTCTTGGTATAATGCCATATTATTTTTATTGATGATTCATCGTCAGTGAAAATATTTGGGAGTCTGGGGATCAATGGAATGTCACACATTAGTTTTTTGGCACATGGGATGGTGTTCCATCAGTATTTGGCTTCCATCAGGATGGGAAAAATTTTATATAATCATTTCTTTTAGTAGTTTCCTCCAAGAATAAGATGTAATATTCTACGAAAACATAAACTTTATTTTTATGAAATCCAAGTTCCATAACTAACATAAATTCCATATAATGGTTTGAGATAATATCTGTATCATTTGGAAGTAATTCCTTAAAAATGTAATAATTTCATCAATTGTAGTTTTATAAATCACATACATGGTTTTCCCTTGAAACAACCATAATAAAAATTCTATCTCTTTTTATTTTACCACAATTCCAATATAATAGAGTCATGGAAACATAATTCAATTTTTTCACCCTACAAACATGATAATTTTCATTACATGCATCATGTCGGCTCATATAAAAGTCTTCTTGGGTCAGAATCCTTTTCTTCTCATGATTAAGAATAAAAGGAATCTATCATCTAATAAATTCTCTAATCTGGTACTTCTATTTGGATAATGATTATTTTGAGATTTTATTTTCTCCCCATTTTTAATCACATCTAGTATTATTTTTTGAAAACCATATTTGGTTATATGGTAGATCACTTATTGATGACATAACAAAGGTCTTCCAACAAAATCATAACATGGGAAATGTATTTAACTACTATTTGAAGCATTATTAAAAGAAAAAAATAAAAATCTCTCCATATTGTTTTAAAAATAACCTGAGATAAAATCAGTATCATAAATTCATATTCTATCAATTATATAAATAAAATTTATATTCCATATTGTAAAATAAATGATATAATATTGAAGTTAAATAAAAAATATATTTAAGGAAATAAGAATTGTCCACTTTATATGAAACCATAACTGAAACTCTAGTCTATATGAGATTCATAATATTAAATACAACAAAAAACGATATATATAACAAAATAATATAAATATAAAACCATGATATTGAATTACATTATATCAATGACTAATAACTATACATAATTCTACACTAAATTTTGTTAATAATTAATTTTTTTATTTTTTCTCTTATTCAATTCACTTTTAAACTAATGTTATTATTATTTCATAAATTCAAGTATAACATATTACTATTTCTAGATAACCATATTCTAAACCACAGATAAATTATGAATTTAGGTTTGGTAAATCCATAATTTGCGATTTCTCGTTTTGAGGGATGATAAAGTGAACCCTTCCTCACCTTTAGATCAATGAAAGAAAGGTGCTTATCTATATATTGTAGGCATGATTATTCCTTATATTTTTATGAGGAATGGAGCTTTATTATATGTTCCATGGTACCAATGATGGTTTTGAGGAAATGATAATTTTGATGTCTATCTGTGTAGACTTTATATTTTATGGTTTTCAATGGGATGGTTGATGTTGACTCTAAATGGGTATACATTGGGTGGGGAAAGTGTGGGTTGATGTTATAGAATATGGAAAGTTTCTACTATGGTGGGTGTACATGTGGTATACTTTGGCATGAGTGAGCCATCTAATTTTTAAGAGGATTACTAAGGAATTTTGAAGCGTTTTGAGGAATTAAAAGTGGCTTAGTTTGTTACAAATCAATTCTATTTAGTTTCATTTGAATCAATTTTAAGTGGTTTGGTTTGGATTTACGTGATATGGTTCATTAAAATTTGGTACAGTTTGGTTCTATTCAATTTGGGTCAGTTTTGTAAGACACCACAAATAAACTATTCATAAAATAGTAAAAAAAATTATATTTTTTCATTATTTAACTAAATCCCAAAAATAAAATTAATTTCTCAAAAATAGGTTCCCAATAATTTTAAAAAGATATTTTAAAAAATAAAATTTTAAAAGTCACACACATGCATGAATATTTCAAATATATATATATAATAAGTATGATGTCTGAAAAAAATGAAAAATCACTATACTTGAATGGCCTATAGCTTATTCCAAATTTCCACTAGTATGTACTCATGTTATTCAACACAAAATCTAACTCATCTCAATGATTTATTTCTCATATTTATAAAACCCAAATAACCTAACCTTAAGCTATAAATAAATTGACCAAATTGAATTGTAGATTACTTTTCATGTCTAAAAACCATAATATTTTATATCTACAAAGTACCTAGAATCCCAAACAATACAACAATACCACATTAAAATATCCAATATTGAATATTCCATTGACTTAAATTTGACTACCACATACCCCATGTGCATCCCCCATTCATAGTGGGGAAATATACTAGAACCAATATTTTGTATTTATCATTAGGAAAAAAATTACCGGTTTCTAATGAAATTCATGATAAATGGTTAATTATATTATAAATTAGGCACAATATATGTGTATCTCAAGAATTTTCTAAATAAAATATCAACCTATATGATAGGGGTCCCAATAATCACTGATAATAGTTTGGAGAAAAAAATAAAATATATCCCATATATATATAACAAAAATTATCTCAACATAAAACTGAAAAATATACCATTGACATAATATAACAGTATAAATCAAAAACAGTATAAATGATAATGACATGCAAATTTGCAAAAAAACCACCACCTAATAATTCCATCGACTAGTACTCAATGTATTAATAGATTACAACGTTCTAAATAAATTTACCATAACTCAATAAACATCTAAGTAATAATGACTTTATACATTCTTGTATGTGAAATTATATATTTGAAGCTACATAAACACAGGGATTCATATGAAGGGTGAGGTATGTAACCTAAAATAAAACCACTAATAGTTCCCTTATCATAGAAATTTATAAAGACGAGTTTATAATTAATATTAGATTAACTATTATCATAAAATATTATTTTAATAACACCTAAATCAAATAAAATTAGACTTAACTAAATGAAACAAAACAAAACAAAAATGGAGAAAAAAACGATAATGAACCATTCCAGATTGAATTGAACAAACCCAAACCGAACCAAAATGGTCTGAACTAAACCAAACCGACATAAACCAAATATATTAAATCCTAAATCATACAAATTTAATTAGGATAAAAAAAATCGGGCAACTATTGTTTCAACACCCATAATATGATTTACATTTTTTTTAAGAAATTAAATACGGACAAAAAAAATTAATCTAGCATGGTGTTTTAGACCAATAATAAATTTAAAATAAATGTTTTATACAATAACTAAAAAATTTTGAATTCATGAATTTAATATTGAATAATAATTCAAATAAATAAATAGATGAGAGACCACCACTAGTGTGTAAAATGCCGCACGCAACTTCTAGGGCTCTCTTTCTCTAGATGGAAATGCATAGGGAGGATAAGACTATGGTATTTGGGGAAAGACTATACTAAGAGATAATTAAAACCATTTGTATAGACCCTCTATACCAATTGATTTAAGAAACCATTAGTATAGACCCTCTATACCAATGGATTTAAGAAACCATTAGTATACAATAACCTATACCAATGGCTTTTAAAACTATTGGTATAGTTCAATATTTTAGGAGGTTATACCTATGGTTAGACAAAACCATTGGTATAGGATTAAAATATCAGGTTTTTGCAATGATTTTAGAAAACTATTGGTATATCATCATTGGTATAGGTTTTATTTCTATTAGTTAATATAAGTTGTTGAGTTATCTATTATCCTAAAACCCATTCTTCATATAAATACACTACCACCTATCAGTTCTACTATATCTTGATAGTTTTAATGATATCAAACAACACCAGATGTAGCAAAACTGTATTTTGGATATATGTTAAATCAGAAAAAAAATGAGATATTCTTCTTTGAGAAAACACAATATCATCCAAATAATATATCTCAAATTATTCAAGAGTATCCAATTCAAAATCAACCTTGTGAATAAAATCTGAATAACGCAGTCTGTCTAACTCACTACACACAAAACCTCAAAGGTATGCTTCTTCTTCTTCTCTCAGGCTCAACACTATATGTTTGAGTAAAAATATTTTTAGTAATTTTTACCTCAACTCCAGCCTCACCTAATTTTTCTTCACATTCACTTAGTCTTTAATTCCTCTCTATGTATACAACAACCCTATTTTTTATTCTACTTTATTACTCAATATTCAATAATCTCGATAGATTTTGAAATCTCATCAGTGAATGGAATTAAATGGATCCCATAAAAATAAGCATACTAAAATTGAAAATGTGTAATAATTTTTGAACCACAATATAAAATATTTATTATTAAATAACCACTTTATGATACCCTAAAAATATGCATACATATCACAAAATATTTCTAAAGTGGATAGTGTGTCCATATTGAGTTTTCGAAATACACTTCTTCTCTTTTTCTTTCCAAATCAGCTATTTAAAACTTATTAGCATAACACATAATGAATATAACTCATTTAATCTTAAAAAAACTCAATATAAATACATTTTCATTTTAGTATACACAAGATCCTAGAAACCTAGTATTAGTGGATCAACTTCTTTTCCATACTCAAATTAAAAATAATCCAGAATTTAAAAAAAACTCATCTTTATTTACTAAATCATTTTATACATATTAATAAGAAAAGTATCAATATATAATCATAACATTCAATATCTAACTTATTCTTGAAAATTATCCCAGATTTATTTTGAGTTCTTCTCAATCAGTTTTTCTCAATAATGATGTTGTTCTTCATGATGTGAGATTGATAAAAACTTCATATTTCTTGAATCATAAATTAATTGTGATATATTGATCATTAGATAATCGAATTACCATAATCCAATATAATTTATTTCAAATAACAAAATTCTATAAATTCAAAAAAATTATAGAAATCATGAATTTTTTCCAACTAAAAATATCATGTGAGTATAGAAAGAAAATTACACCTAGCACAAAAATATTACTTGTAGACTGACATCGTACATGGATCATTAGGTATCTTACGCAAATAAAAAACATTTCACACCATTTTTAAAGTCATACGTGGTCCATAAAATATATTACGTGCGTATAAAAAATTCATACGTGTAGTATCAAATCCAAATGCATAGAGTTGGACTTCAAAACATTACCAATTTTATGAAATCAAAATCGGTACCCTAGGATTAGAGAAGTCATATGATGGGTCAAGAAAATCATACCAAATATGGATTTTCCATTTTACTACTTCTCTTGTATAAATTATAGAATCTATAAAATAAGATCATAATTACTTTAAACAACTCTATAATCAACTCAATTAATCAAAATCTTCTCTAAAACACTTCCAATAACTATGATGTCAATAAATACAACAGTTGGAAAGACTTCATAAAATCCTGCAATTCCTAGTGTTCCCCACCCAGATCCTCTAAAATATTGGACATAAGCATATAGAATATATTCTTAAAATTGAATCACCCTATTAGTTTAATTGTAAATATTAGTATGATAAGTCATTATAAGATTCAATTGAGTCCTTGTGGGGTCTTATATACCTTTCCAAAATCTAGAAGTATAATAGTGGTACATATTAAAAATAATATATGAAGGAACACCATTAACTTTTATAATTTTATTCATGTATAAACTTCTTAATATATTTAAATTTAAAACTCACATTAATAATAAATGATTGAGATGATTTATTAACCTATTAATGATCACCCAAATCAAATTATTCTCATGACATGTTTAATGCAGTCTAATGATAAAATCCACTAATACCACCTCCAAATTTTTGGTATAAAAGGGTATGTGTTATAGAAAACATGTCATATTTTTATTTCCACCTTCAATATCTAGTAAAAAAATAATAAACATAATCATTAAAATCCCTTATTATCATAGGACATTAATATTGAAACTTCCTTTCATAATAAATCTTATTTTCACCAATATTAGTAACCCATAGGGAATAATGGAAATCTATATAACTTCATTACTCAAAGAAATATTATCTACAAGATGAATCTTGAATTAAAAAAAATCTTATTTAAGAAAATATACAATCCAATAGTGGTATCACCACTATTTAGAATTCCTATAATACACTGACATTAAAGAATTTAAATCCTTTCCAAAAGAATAAAAATGAGGAGAGAAGAGGTAATAGGTACATTCTATAAGAACATAAATTCCCTATTATCTTTAGATTCTAATTAGGAAAGACACTCATTAGTTTCCATTTATAACTTAATTATTTCACTAACAAATATAACAAATTCTTACTGATTTAATTAGTGAAATAATTCTATTTTATAATTGTATAGGCGAGGATGGAATCAAATATTTGAAGATATTTCACCAAAAATAACTATATAATATTCACATCTTGTTGATAAATAATATAATTTACACTTTAAGGATCTTTTTAAACAATTAATCTCTCGCTAAATAGGTAGTGTCACCAAAAATTTAGAACATAAATAAATACTACCAATTTAGGATTATGAGTTAATTATTTTTTATCATATGGTTATAACTAATAAGATCCATACTTCATCACATAATCATTATATATAGAAACACAAACTAAACTATACCTAATTCATTATTTTAAAAAATATAACCTTCTTTTAGTTGAGATAAAATTAGTATAAGATTTTATTTCAATATTCTTTTTTTCTCTTTAAAAGTTTTCTAACATTCAAAAAACCATAATATGTTCACCCATTTTCTAGATAGAGTTTTCGATAGTGATTATAACCTTGATAAATCATTCATAATATACTAATAGTTTCCTACCAAACCAAAGAACCATTTTATATGGTTCATAAGTTATATAAATAATGAATGATCATTTTATAAACAAAAACGATTTCACAATATACTCAAAATGACCAAACTTTCTTAAGGAAACAATCATGAGAAAACCCAATTATTTAACTCTGAGTTAATGGTACCTAGATTCGAGATCAATTTTCAAGAACCATCTTTCCTATTTAAATTTACTGAAGGGATTTTCAATACAAGGTAGAGGGTACTTATTTTTACTATTCAATTATTGGGATTTTCATAATCAACTTTGTGGCACAAACTCTCAATGACATTCATTGAAATGATTATTGGATCTTACCAAGGAAATGCACTAGGATGAATGAATAATTTATAAAATGACCCCCATATACCAAGGTACAAATTTTATTACATGTTTTTTATTCCATCTGTATCTTAGTGATGTTAGAATATTTGATTATTTAGACAATTCCATGGGTTGGTTTGTCAATGTAAGAAATCTAACTTTTGTGAAAGATAGCACCAAGTACATAGTGTCCTAGTACTAGGTACCTAGTAGCTTTAGAATAAAAGGGGTTAGACCATGTAGGTAAACCAACCACCAAGTGGACATTGGGTGGGTAACATGTGTGGTACCTAGTACCTAGTGTATCTATATAAAGTCCCCATTAGCTACCTACTATTTTTTAAAAATATAAATTAAAAATTATTTTTATAAATAAAATTATCCTAAAAACACTAAAATTCCCCCTATTGTTGGAATCTCATCCATACCCCCCCTAATTTCTCATGAATTTTCCCTCCTACAATCTTAATAAATTAGTTGTTCCTATTTATATTCAAGTTTCATCTATCCTATTAGATCACTATAGGTGAGTCTAGGACATTTATCACTTTTATTGTTGTTTTCTTCCATTACATCACTTATCTTTGAATGAAATCATTATTTTGGGTTTTTTTTATAAATTATGGATTTATATAGTGTGATGTTGGATCACTCAATGATATTTGATGAGAATAAGTTTTTAAATACATGTTATGTGGTCTCTAAATTATTATTTTTTGTTTTATATGAGTTCTATGTAGTTTATGATATATGAGTATTGGTGGAATTGTGTGATCAACCTAGTATAAAAAATATTTATTTTCCTTTCTCATTGAATGATGGTTATAGACTATCTATCTAATAATAGGCCCTCCAAACCCTATTTTATAATTTCATAGTTATTTATGGACATTTTTCATTAGTAAAGTGTAAAAATAAATTGAAAGTGGAAACCATAAGGGATGTCACTACTTAAGATTCAATTTGGGGAGCCAAGTGAGGTGTCCTTGATAATTATTTGGCCATGTGAAGATAACATATGGGTAGTATAGTGGATAATGTGACATGTTATAGGCATTTCGTATATTTAGTGCCCACATTATTATGCCTCCAATGATATTGGTGAATTTTTTGTATCATAAGTCTTGTTAATGGGAGTTTTGGTTGATTTGTGTATTGTCAATGTACAGTATCCTGGGTGTGGGTATCCTAGTATGTTAATTGGATTTCTAAAGTCAATTATTAGGGTAAAAAATCATTCAATTTGATTATGATTATGATTTTAATATATTTTTTATTCACATTTTATTTTGTTATTCTTATGATGGTTATTCATTCATCTATTATTATTATGATGTATATAGTGATAACCCATTCACAATGTTAATTGATTATGAATTTAGTTATAAATCATTCACTATTTCTATGGATTCTATAGTAGTGATAACTCGTTGACTATGGTTATTAATTATTCTATGGTGATGACCCATTCACCATGTTTATTATGTATGTGTATAGTGATAACCCAATCACAATGTTTATTGATTTTTATTATGATAATAACATATTCACCGATGGTTTTTGTTTGATTGGTGAAAATTTATTCACATACACTGTTTATATTGGAGGTGATTAATTATTCACATTGTTTTATTATTATTATTATTATGGTGATAACATATTTATCATATTGTTTATGTTTTTGAGGATGACTCATTCACCTTTTTGGTTTATATTATAGTGATAACCTATTTACGTTATTATTAATATTGGTGATAACCCATTCACATTTATTACTGTGGATTATAGTGACAAATAATTTACCATATTATTTATGTTAATGGTTATGAATCATTCAAAATTATGGTTTATATTATGGTGATAACTTATTAACCTTATTATTGATAGTGGTGATAACCTATTTTCCTTTATTATTGTGGATTATGGTTATAAAATATTCACCTTTATTCTTGTGTCATTGGTGATAACATGTTCACCTTCTTATATTATGATTGGTGGGGACCCATTTAGATACACTAATATGGGTATTAGTGAGGAAATGTTCACCTAGTTATAATAACAATGAAAACCCATTCACATATCTTTATGATGTTTAGTAGTGATAAACTTTTCACAAATTAATTATCATGGTGATAACTCATTTAACTATCCTTATAATGTTTATTGGGGATCACTAATTCACATTTATGATTTTCTATAGGAAATTATGTCTCTTTCAAATTAATTTATGAGGTAATGGTGATATTATATTCACTAATATAATTATTATTATAGGTGACATGTATTAGACCGGACCCTTCAGGCACATTACTTTTTGAGTTTTGGGTGTTGCGAGCGTTGTGATGATTTTGTGGAAAGGAGGAGGATCCAGAGTTGAATCTACAATTGGAAGTGGTAATTAATGTTGTGAACCACCAGTTCATGGTGTTAATAATGTTTCCCAACATGAATTAATAAATTGTGAGACCTAGTTTCTATAATTTTAATCCATTAGTAGTTTACACTGTGAATTTTTATTCATGAAATGAATGTTTATGGTGGATTTTTAAGTGGTTATATCTTTGAAGGTTTTATGGAGTGAAGTGATGTATTCATGACATATAATTTCTCCCCGTTTTTTGGATAAATATCCTTATTTTTTGGTTGGTGTGAACTATGAAAGGATCGCATCATGAACCATCCAATCTGGAAATGAATCGGGAGATTTATAGGTTGTCTATATATCATATCCCCTTCTAATTACCCTCATCCCCCATCAATTATATATAACTATAGTTGATCGCTATATAATTTTGGGATCCCTAATAACATCCAATATTTTGTGTTTATACTTTTCTTCTAGGGACTCAATATCAGTGATTCTAGGAGAGATATTATTTTGTTCCACTATATGTTCTTCCTTGTTTGTTTAGATGATTCTCAATGGATATGTTGATTAGAGTTGGGATTTTATTAGGATGATATTTTTATGAGACATATATAAATTTAATATTGATTCTATGATCCCTTATATGGTAATTTCCTTGAAGTTCATCCTCTCTTTCATTGTCCTTATGCAGAAAATCAAACAACTTCTTTTTAGATTATGTATTTTAGTTATATCTATTTTTATTTTCATTTTTTATATTATCATTATTTTTATTTTCATTGGGAGAGTGGTATTAATTAGAATAATCAATATAATAAATTGAACTAATTAAATTGAAAGAGGATAGCATGAAGCATATGTGGATACCAATTTTCCTTGTTTTTTATTGTTTTTGTTTCATGTTATATGCTTATAATGGAATTTTCCTTGTTGTGTTTGAAAAATTTAAGAATACACTTAATGGATTAAATACTAAAATCTTGTAAACAAAAATATTATGTTGAATGTGTTTGTTCTATTATTGTCCTAGTTGTGTGTGGATTGGTGACCTAGTTGTGTGTACTTTGTGACCGTGGTTTTTACAGCTTAGCGGCCTTTGATGTTTGGGGATTGATGGCCTTGGTTGTGATGTGAAGGATTTACATGGTTGTTTCTTGATAAATATTTGGTATTAATGAGAAAATGTTTACATATATATTAATTTGGTAATGGATAAAGAATTTTTTGTAGATATTTTAAATGGATAATTAAATGAGTAAATCTTTGAGACAAAATTTTTAAATAAAATAATAGAAAATAGAGCCTAGGTCGTGACCCTTTTTGTGATGATTTTGGTTGGTTGTTTCAAATTAGAGGCAGATTTTTGTTAAAAATTATTGGTGGTGACTCAATATTCGTTTTGGTGGAATTTCTTGTGTGAACCCATAGGTGTGGTCTTGTGTGAGAAAAATATATACCGACATTCTCTTGTGTTTTTTCACCCCTCCCAAGTCAGATAACCTGACCAACACCCATATACCTTGTGGTTATTTTCTCTAAAATCCATAATTGAAGGGATATGTATGGTTGGTTACCTCATATTCCCTTCTATTTCTTTAGTAGCATCTTATTGTGATATTGGTGGTGGATGATGAGATATGTGGTGGGGGTCATTCCTAGTAGGAGGTGGACATGAGGTTGATTCCTTATAGGTACATGATAACCTACTTCCTTGGTTATGTGATGTGTGATATGTGGATGGTTATGTAATATGAGATATGTGTTTGGTTTTGTGATACAAGATATATGGTTGGTGATTTTATTGGTGCATATGGAATGGATGGGAGAAAAGGATGTCTTCTCATTGGGAAATAGTGTAAAATTAGTTGGGAAGTGGTTTCTGGGAGAATATTATTAAATTTTTTAGAATATTATCGTATTATACTTTTATGTTTTATTTGGTGAGTGATATTTCGTGAGGTTGGTGGACAATTTTAATTTTTTTGTTTTGGTTACTTATGATGTTTGATCATTGGGGAATTATTATGCTTCTTTCGTGTTTTCATGAGAAAACATGGGTATAATCCAACAAAGTATGCATGTTTATTATAAGCCCCCAGTCTTAAACCTTACAAAATATTGAGTTATTACAAGATTACACATTGAGGATCTTTTAAGGTTTAGAGTTTTAGAGAATTAGATCATAAAACATGCATTACATCCCACATTTAAACAAACTGGTTACAATAAAAGATAGTATTCAATTTTTCCAATCAATGGGAACATATTTAAAATAAAACATGGATTCTTTCTTGACACTTCCTTGACACTATCATCATATCATTTACCCTTCCCTTGACCTGTAAAAAACATTTCAAAAACTTGGGATGAGCATAAAAAGCTCAATAAGGGATATAAAAATATGGAAAGGAAACACTAGTACATGTATACACAAGAATCAATGAAATCATACTCTACTCATTAAACATAATCACATTAACATACCTCATCAAATCATTAATAAGTCATAGAAATCATAATACATAAAGGTAACTTGAGGCATTCATAACATTCTTACGTAGGGAGTAACCCTCTTGGTTACGTTTGGAATACCCATCACAGTATATTCCCTAAATATCTTTGGAGAAACCTTAACGATTAACTCCTTCGCATTACCCAATGCATTGGAGAGATATATCGGGCTCACCCGCCCTTATTTTATCACTAAATCACCCATCTTCATAATAATGCCCAAGAACCATAACATAATCATATCACATAAAACATACATAAAGAAAACATAACATTTCTACATTTCAATCACAATATATCAATACAACACATTTATATAATAGAAACATTAGGAAAACCATTTTCAATACCAAAATAAAAGAAAATTAAAACATGGTATTTATTTTTCTTTTAAAAAAAGGTATGGCTTGTAGAGGAAGCCGAAACTCAAATAATGGTCATGGCGGTGGAGAAGTTGTTGTCACCGCATACATACGACAAAAAAACATTCCCTTTTGTCGTTTAGTAAATGCTTCGTATAAAAAAGATTCCTTTTGAATAAACGTAAAAGTCAAAGGGGTTTATACACCGTATAAAAGAAGGTTGTGTATAAAACAAAATATGCCTCAATAAAAGGAGATTGAGACGAAGTCCCATACCTCGTGTCCGACTTGACTCGATCATTATTTAACCTCCTGAATAATAAACTTGAGTTAATTTCTACTTGCTTAAGAACCCTTTTAAAGTTCATTATTTCTTTTATATCACTTATTACCATGTCATGAACACTATGTAATTATTTAAGTTAATAACGGTCATTTTAACGATCATTGGTACTTGAGTCAAAAATAATCTTTTTATAATTACAAGTTGTTCATGTATCCAAAATATCCAGAGTTATACTCATGATGTAGATATCATATATATCATATATATCCAGTATATACATGCATTTATAATATTACAGAACATTTAGAGGTAAGAAATGAAATGCACCGTTCATGGAGACGGTAAGTTGTACGTACACATGAACGCTACTTTCATTTCTATTTCATATTTTATGGAATAGAATCATAATGATATAAAGGTATATTATAATTCCAGTATAATATCATATATAATATCATTAATTACATCCTTTATACATCCCACGTATGGAATTAATGAATCAAATCACTTTGAGGGGAAGGTAGTCCACACTTCCTAAAATGAAGATATCGCGTTTACCAATAATGGAAACCATAAAGGTGTGCCATTAATGAAAAATATAGAAGATTAAGTAAAACATAAAAATATTATATAGCATATATAAATATAGTTACATCTTAATGGCCACCTTTTATGGTGTTAAAAGAATATTGAACAATCATCGTTTCGTGAGGGAGAAATTCTCCATCCACAGAAACAGTATGTTCTTTAACCATTAGATGTAGGTGTGTGTAAGTGTAGCTAGAATACTTTTTATAAAAACATCCTAGTATATGTAATATACTGGTTTTGTTACAAAATAAATTAATAAAAAGAGTTTAGGGGGTTGGAGAAGCAAAATAAAACATAAGAATAGAAGAGAAGACATTACCTTTAAATCGGGTAACTCTTTTTGATTTGAGCTCAAAGGCATCCTTGGGAAGACTTCTACCCAAAGTGAGGCTTCTAAGAGTTAGAGAGGGATTTGTAGAGACAAAATGGGCAGGGTTTGTCCAATCCAAATTCTTGAGAGGTGTGGGTAAGGAGGTAGAGGTGGGGGCCTTTTATAAGAGGAGATGAGGGACACTCTTGGAAAGGTATAAAAGGTTACTTTATTTTCAAATGAGTTTCGAATTTTAAAGGTCCCAAATTGATGTATTTATAGGATAAGGTGATAATGGTTCCAAATATACTCATACAATAGGTCTTTGACAAGTGTAGGTCTTAGATGTTACATTATATTTTGATTTTATTTAAATCGTTAAATAATGAGGTCATCGTTGCATCATCATGGTGTCATAAATAATTTAATTTATTTAATATCTAAAATTTAGAAAAAAAATATCATGATGTAGGAAATATTTTTATATTTCAATTGACTATTTATAGTAAAAAATCTGACTTGTGTAAACCCATGTAAAATTTGTTTTAATAAAACAACTCATGTTTGTGTCATTTTTACTTTTACTTTAAATAAAAGGCATTAATGTCATTATCTTTCCCAAGTGGCTCCATGGGGTCCCAAAAATCGACCCATGGGTTGTCATGGTCGGCCATGAAACATCCAATAAGGGTAGTACATGTGTCAAGTTCATTTCATATTATTAAAACATTATTCTTACCTTAAATTACACTAATTACCTCTAATCGCGATTAATAAACTTAAAAGTTACTATTCACCAAAAAAATATTTTAATCCCATTGAACAACATTTTACTTCTTAATGACAACCTTGTATGTCGTATTTTTCAAATTAAAAACACAGAGGTGGTAAAATTTCATTTAAACGAAAAATCTGTTTTTTAAGTACCACTTAGTGGTTTCACTATTCATCAAAAATTGAAGTTTTTCAGAAAAATACCAAAACTTCACCCTAAGATATATTTGATATTCATAATTAAAAAATTATGTCTATTTTAAAAAATTAAAATCATATAAGTTAGATTAATTAATTTAATAATTAATTCCCGCTGTCAGAGCAAATAGCTTGTTTTTATGAAACAATAAGTATCAAAATATTGACACTAGTTTAAGTCCAATTTCAAAGTGAAATTAATTCCAACAACCACTATTCGATTAAATGGTAAAAATATATTCTAATTTAACTTTAAAACCAATTCAAAATATAATATAATCATATAATCAAATTAGATTAAAAAAAGGTTTTGAATTAAAATACAACATTTTTCACTATTCATTAAAAAAAGAACATTATCATAAAAATACCTGAAATTTATCCAAAGTAAATTTCAATGCCCCAATCATAAATAATAAGATTATTTTGACAAATATAGCTTATAAAATTGTCAAAAGATAGATTTAAAAATGGTTTGCCATCAAAAGGCAGTAAAACAATCTTTTAAAAATATTAGTGTATTCCATGCTTAAGATTGGATTTATTCTCATTGTAAGCCTATAAAACACTATATAATTCATTAATAGACATAGATAAAAATATATATTATTCATTACTTACTTGGGATGTTACATCCTTCCCCCCTTTTGAAAATTGTGTCCCCGCAATTTATTTACATATCGAATAAGTGGGGGTATTTAGCCCCCATTGCATTTTCAGATTCCCATGTTGCCTCTTCAGTCATGTGGTTTTTCCACAAAACCTTTACCTGATGAATCACCTTATTCCGTAACACTTTCTCCATGTGGTCAAGAATCTGTACTGGTTGTTCCTCATAAGATAGGTTCTCTTCCAGCTAAACTACCTCTGGACTCAAAACATGAGATGGATCTGGCATGTACTTCCTTAACATAGAAACATGAAAAACATTGTGTACCTGAGATAAACTCAGAGGTAAAGCCACTTGGTAAGAAAATGATCCAACTCTCTCCAGAATATCATTTGGTCCAATGAACCTTGGTCTCATCTTTCCTTTCTTACCAAATCGTATCACACTTTTCCATGGTGAGACTTTGAGAAAAACATGATCACCTACCTCAAAAGAGAGATCCTTCCTCCTATTGTCCGCATAACTCTTTTGCCTGCTCTGATCTGTTCTCATGTGTTTCTGTATCAACTGAACTTTATCTGCAAACTCTTCTACCAATTCTGGTCCCATCAACTTCCTTTCACCCACTTCATCCCAAAAAGCTAGAGTTCGACACTGCATCCCATATAACGCCTCAAATGGTGTCATCTGTATACTAGAATGGAAACTGTTATTATAAGAAAACTCAACCAGAGAAAGATGTTTGTCCCAAATTCCCTGATAATCCATCAAACAAGCAAATAGCATATCCTCCAATGTCTGAATTGTTCGTTCTGACTTCCCATCTGATTGATGATGAAAAGCTGTACTAAAATTTAATTCAGTACCCAACGACTTCTGAAGGCCTTTACAAAAGCTAGAAGTAAACCTGGGATCACGATCAGATACAATGGAGAGGGGAACTCCATGCAACCTGAATTTCTCTTTAAGATACAATTGAGAAAGTTGATCTAGGGAAAAATTATCTCGTATAGTATGTAAATGAGCAGATTTAGTCAAGCGATCAACAATAACCCAGATTGCATTATTACCTCGAGGTGTCTTTGGAAATCCCACAACAAATTCCATGGATATATTTTCCCATTTCCACTCTGGTACTGCTAAAGTCTGAAGCATCCCTTTCGGTAACTGTTCCTCTCCTTTAACCTATTGACAAGTCAAACACTTCACTATAAAATCAGCAATATCACTTTTCATTCCATCCCACCATTAATACTCCCGCAGATCTCTGTATATCTTAGTACTGCCAGGATGAGCTGAAAACGGAGAACTATGAGCTTCACATAACAACTCTCTCTTCAACTGTGAATCACAAGGCACACATAATCTCTTCCCAAATCTCAAAACACAATCATTATCAATGATGAATTCAGGCAACTTACCCTTCTGAACCAGCTCTACCTTTTTCTACAACTCATTATCTTGTGTCTGTGCTTACTTGATTCTATCTGATAGAGAGATTTCACTAATACCTGAAACAAAATAGAAGAACATCCTGCACCAACACCTTCTATGCCAAAGTTCATCAAATAATTAAACAAAGGATCACTTTAAAATGAAACATCGTTAATGAAGCATTAATTTTTCGACTCAAAGAATCAACCACTTTATTTGCTTTCCCCGGATGGTAATGAATTGTACAATCATAATCCTTGATTAATTCTAGACATCTCCTCTATCTCATGTTCAATTATTTCTGAGTGAATATATAATTTAAACTTTTGTGATCAGTATATATCTCACACTTTACTCCATACAAATTATGCCTCCAAATTTTTAAAGAGAAAATAACAGCAGCTAATTCCAAATCATGTGTAGGGTAATTTACCTCATGATTTTTCAACTGTCGTGAAGCATAAGCAATTACCTGATCATTCTGCATTCGGACACAACCAATTCCTTTCAATGAAGCATCACTGTAGATAACAAACTCACCATTACTGAAAGGTAGTGCCAAAACTGGAGCATTCACCGATCTTCTTTTCTATTCCTAAAAACAATCATCACATTCTTTTGTCCAGATAAACTTAACACCCTTCCGAGTTAGCTTAGTCATTGGACTAGATAACCATGAAAATTTTCCAACAAACCTTCGGTAATAGCCTGCCAAGCCAAGGAAGATACGAATCTCAGTTACATTTGTGGGTCTTGGCCATTCTTCAAAAGGCTTTGTTTTTGCAGGATCAACAGTTATCCCATCTTTAGAAACAATGTGACCAAGGAAAGAAATTTGTTGCAACCAAAACTCACACTTGCTGAATTTCCCATACAATTTATTTTCTTTTAAGGTTTAAAAAATAACCCTTAAATGTCTTTCATGCTCCTCATTACTTTTAGAAAACACCAAAATATCATCAATGAAAACCACCACAAACTTATCCAAGAACTCATGGAAAATTCTATTCATTAAGTCCATGAATACAGTAGGTGCATTGGTTAGCCCAAAAGGCATTACTAAAAATTCATAATGGCCATATCTTGTATGAAACACGGTCTTTGGAACATCTTCTTCCTTTTCCTTCAGCTGATGGTACCCCGATCTCAGGTCAATCTTTGAAAAATACTGAGCTCCCTGGAGCTGATCAAACAAAACATCGATATGAGGCAAAGGATATTTGTTCTTAACAGTGATGTTATTCAAGGCACTATAATCAAAGAAAAGTCTCATTGAACCATCTTTCTTTTTAACAAATAAAACAGGAGCACCCCATGGTGATGTGCTAGGTCGAATGAAACCTTTCTCTAATAAATATTGCAATTGCTCTTTCAACTCTAAAAGTTCAATTTGAGCCATTCGATAAGGGGGTTTTGAAATTGGATTAGCATCAGGAACTAAGTCAAAAGTAAATTCAACTTCCCGATCTGGTATTATTCTAGGCAACTCATCAAGAAAAACATCAGGATACTCATTTCCCACTGGCACATCATTAATCTGAACAGTTCCTTTGTTTTCAAAGATGTGTGCAAGGTAACATTCATTTCCATCTTTTACAAGTTTCTCGGCCTCTTGATAAGTTATCAATAGTAAGGGTTCATTCTTGTACACAAACTGAAAGTCTTTCTGAAAAGAAACTTCTTTAGCTCTACAGTCAATCTTAGCATGGTAAATAGAGAGCCAATCCATACCGAGGATAACATCAAACTCTACTAGAGGTAAAACAATAAGGTTTACAAGTATATTCTTTCCACGGATAAGGATAGGAAGATTCTTATAAATTCTTTTTGCCTCAACATTTCCCCCCAGGTGTTTTTACCACAAGTTCAAGAGTCATTTCTGGAGATGGTATTCCAATTTTACTAGAAAAATTTTCAGAGATGAAAGAATGTGTAGACCCCGAATCAAACAACACACTGGCATAATCTGAAAAAACAAACAAAGTACCAGATATAACTTCATTTGATGGCCCGACATCTGCTGAAGTAGTTGCAAAGGATTTCACCACCCCTTTCTTCTTGTAGTCTAACTGCTTCCCATCACTCGAGCTCTTTGTTAGACACTCGTTTTCATAGTGACCCATCTCATTGCACTTAAAACATTTCACTAACTTTAAATCACATTTGGACTTACCATCACCTTGATCTTTTTCAGTGCAATCACGAGCCTTATGTCCTGTCTTACCACATCGGTAGCACTTTCTAGAATTCAGAAGACATTCCCCAGCATTCCTTTTCCCACATTTATCACAAACTGGAAACTTAGATTTCTTACCATCAGACTTTTTTAAAGAATTCTTCCCTTTCTCCTGCCACCTTGGTCTCTTCTTCTATTGGTTTTTATATAACAGTTTATCATCGGAAAACTCCATTTCCACCTTCTCAGCACATCGAACAAGATTTTCATAACTTTTGAACTCACGAGAAGCCAATGCCCTTCGATATTTTGTCTTTAATCCTGAGTAAAAACGATTGATTTTACTATCAAGGTCTCGGATAAAATTTGGAGCATACCTTGCCAATCGAGTGAACCTCTCTTCATAGGCAGCCACTGAGTCTTCCTCTTGCCTCAATTCCAGGAATTGTTTTTCCATCCTATGTTGAACAGCCTTAGTAAAATACTTCTCAAGAAACATACCTTTGAATTCATCCTAGTCAAGATCATCAATCTCATCAGCGTCCCTGATATTTTTAACCATCGACCACCACTGATCTGCTTCACCATCCAAACTGTAAAGAGTAAGACTAACCTTTTGATTATCTGAACACCCCATGACATCAAAAATATTTTCCATTGGTTTAATCCACCCTTCAGCTAACACAGGGTCAGATGATCCTCTGCATGATGGGGATGTTGCCTCATAAAATGTTCCACCACTAACATGTTCCTCTGCAGTTGATCTGGCTGATCCCGTGCATGGATACCGCCACCATTTATCACTTGAGTCGACTGCGCCATTACTACAACAAACTGTTCATTTCCAATTCCGACCATCTCAAGATGTTGTTTCGGAAGGTTATTTCCTTCTGTATGCCTTCCTAGCACTACTTCCCTATTTCCTCTGCAGAAAACCACTCTGAACAAACATGTCTTAGATGAAGCCACATGGTAATCTTCAAATGCTATATCATTTAAATTTGAACATAAAAATATATATTTTTGGATAATCATTTCATAGAATTCTAACTCCTAAAGTTATCTAAACTGGCCTCTGATACCAACTATAAGGCCCCAGCCTTAAAACTTACTTAATCTTGAGTTATTATAAGAGTACACATTGTGGATCTTTTCAGGTTTAGAGTTTTAGAGAATTAGATCATAAAAAATTAATTACATCCCACATTTAAACAAAGTGGTTACAATAAAAGATAGTATTCATTTTTTCCCATCAACAGAAACATGTTTAAAATAAAACATGGATTCTTTCTTGACACTTCCTTGACACTATCATCATATCATGTACCCTTCCCATGACCTGTGAAAAACATTTGAAAAACTTGGGATGAGCATAAAAAGCTCAGTAAGGGATATAAAAATATAGAAAGGAAACACAAGTACATGTATACACAAGAATCAATGAAAGCATACTCTACTCATTAAACATAATCACTTTAACATACCTCATCAAATCATGAATAAATCATAGAAATCCTAAGACATAAAGGTAACTTGAGGCATTCATAACATTATTACGTAGGGAGTAACCCTCTTGGTTATGTTTGGAATACCCATCATACTATATTCCCTAAATATCTTCAGAGAAACCTTAATGTTTAACTCCTTCGTGTTACCCAATGCATTGGAGAGCTATATCGGGATCACCCGCCCATATTTTATCACGGAACCACCCGTCTTCATAATAATTCCCAAAAACCATAACATAATCGTATCACATAAAACATACATAAAGGAAACATAATATTTCCACATTTCAATCACAAGAAATCAATACAACACATTGATATAATAGAAACATTAGGAAAACCATTTTCAATACCAAAATAAAAGAAAAGTAAAACATGGTATTTATTTTTCCTTAAAAAAGGTATGGCTTGTAGAGGAAGCTGAAACTCAAATAATGGTCACGGCAGCGGAGAAGTCGTTGTCGCCGCATACGTACGACAAAAAAAACATTCCCTTTTGTCTTTTAGTAAATGATTTATATAAAAAAGATTCCTTTTGAATAAATGTAAAATTCAAATGGGTTTATACACCGTATAAAAGAAGGTTGTGTATAAAACAAAATATGCCTCAATGAAAGGAGATTGAGATGAAGTCCCATACCTCGGGTCTGACTTGACTCGATCATTCTTTAACCTCCTGAATAATAAACACGAGTTAATTTCAAATTTCTTAAGAACCCTTTTCAAGTTCATTATTCCTTTTATATCACTTATTACCATGTCAAGAACACTATGTAATTATTTAAGTTAATAACAGTCGTTTTAATGATCATTGGTACTTGAGTCAAAAATATTCTTTTTATAATTACAAGTTGTTCATGTATCCATTATATTCAAAGTTATAATCATGATGTAGATATCCTATATATCATATATATCCAGTATATACATGCATTTATAATATAACAGAATGTTTAGAGGTAAGAAATGAAATGCACCGTTCATTGAGACGGTAAGCCGTACGTACACATGAACGCTACTTTCATTTCTATTTCGTATTTTATGGAATGGAATCATAATGATATAAAGGTATATTAAAATTCCAGTATAATATCATATATAATATCATTAATTACATCCTTTATATGTCCCACATATGGCATTAACGAATCAAATCACTTTGAGGGGGCGGTAGTCCGCACTTACTAAAATGAAGATATCGCGTTTACCCATAATGGAAACCATAAAGGTATGCCATGAATGAAAAATACAGAATAATAAGTAAAACATAAAAATATTATATACCATATATAAATATAGTGACATCTTAATGGCCACCTTTAAAGGTGTTAAAAGAATATTGAACAATCATCGTTTCGTGAGGAAGAAATTCGCCATCCACTGAAACAGTATGTTCTTTAACCATTAGGTGTAGGTGTGTGTAAGTTTAGCTCAAATAATTCTTATAAAAACATCCTAGTATTTTGAAGATACTGGTGTTGTTACAAAAGAAATGAATAAAAAGAGTCTAGGGGGTTGGAAAAGAAAAATTAAACATAAGAACACAAGAGAAGATAATACCTTTAAATCGGGTAACTCTTTTTGATTTGAGCTCAAAGGCTTCCTTGGGAAGACTTCTGCCCAAAGTGAGCCTTCTAAGAGTTAGAGAGGTATTTGGAGAGAAAAAATAGGCAGGTTTTGTCCAATCCAAAGGCTTGAGAGGTGTGGGTAAGGAGGTAGAGGTGGGGGCATTTTATAAGAGGAGAGGAGGGGCACTCTTGGAAAGGTATAAAAGGTTACTTTATTTTCAAATGAGTTTCGGATTTTAAAGGTCCCACATTGATGTATTTCAAGGATAAGGTGATAAGGGTTCTAAATATACTCATACAATAGGTCTTTGACAAGTTTAGGTCTTAGATTTTATATTATATTTTCATTTTATTTAAATCGTTAAATAATGAGGTCATCGCTGTATCATCATGGTTTCATAAATAATTTAATTTATTTAATGTTTAAAAATTAGAAAACAAATATCATGATGTAGGAAATCGTTTTATCTTTCCAATGAATATTTATAGTCAAAAATATGACTTGTATAAACCCATGTAAAAATTGTTTTAATAAAACAACTCATGTTTGTGTCATTTTTACTTTTACTTTAAATAAGAGGCATTAATGTCATTATCTTACACAAGTGGCTCCATGGGGTCCCAAAAATCGACCCATGGGTTTTCATGGTCGGCCATGAATCATCCAATAAGAGTAGGACATGTGTCAAGTTCATTTCATATTATTAAAACATTATTCTTACCTTAAATTACACTAATTACCTCTAATCGCGATTAATAAACTTAAAAGTTACTATTCACCAAAAAAATATTATAATCCCATTGAACCACATTTTACTTCTTAATGATAACCATGTATGTCGGATTTTTTAAATTCAAAACACATAGGTGGTAAAATTTCATTTAAACGAAAAATCAGTTTTTTAAGTACCACTTAGTGGTTTCACTATTCATCAAAAATTGAAGTTTTTCAGAAAAATACCAAAACCTCACCCTAAGCTATAGTTGATATTCCGAATTCAAAAATGATGTCTATTTTACAAAATTCAAAAAATATAAGTTACATTAATTAATTTAATAATTAATTCCCATTGTTAGAGCAAATAGCGTGTTTTTATGAAACAATAAGTATCAAAAGATTGACACTAGTTTAAGTCCAATATCAAAGTGAAATTAATTCCAAAAACCACTATTGGATTAAATGGTAAAAATATATTCTAATTGAACTTTAAAACCAATTAGAAAGATAATATATTCATATAATAAAATTAGATTAAAAAAAATTGAATTAAAATACAACATTTTTCACTATTCATTAAAAAAGAACATTATCAGAAAAATACCAGAAATTTATCCAAAGTAAATTTCAATGTCTCAATCATAAAGAATATGTTTATTTTGAAAAATATAGCTTGTAAAATTGTCAAAAGATATATTTAAAAATGTTTTTCCATCAAAATTCAGTAAAACAATCTTTTAAAAATATTAGTGTATTCCATGCTTATGATTGGATTTATTATCATTTTAAGCCTCTAAAACACTATCTAATTAATTAATAGACATAGATAAAAATATCTATTATTCATTACATAATTGGGTTGTTACATTTTTGATAACCCTATATATATATATAAACATTTTTCTAGGTTTTTTAGATGGATTAAGTAGTACTATCTTGAGTCTTGGTTGTTATAGTTACTGCCATAATAATTTTTATTGGTATTGTTTTATCTTTAGGGAAATTTGTATATGTTTTATTTTTTATGTTAATGTATATGAGATATCCCTTGTATGGGATTTTGGTTTATTTTATATTATATGATATATTTGTTTCATGGTTTTTCATTATAAACCCATTATATTTTAAAATAATAACATTTTATTTGATAGATTTTACAACACACAACACCAAGCATAAACAACCCATGAGATACGTTATTTAAAAAAGAGTGTTATAACCTATCCATTTAATTAAAGGGTAAAAATATGATTAACCACATTATAATATATATATATATATATTGGGGTATTACTAAATACAAATACATTTATTAATTATTTGGAAATATGCACATAATTTTAATAAAATCCACTTTAGGTTTCAAAAATACATTTTCTTCAAAAATGATTTTTATTTATTTTTTGAAACATATAATATAATTAATTTATAACAAATTAAGTAAGTTTTTTATAAAAATTATATCATTTTTGAATTTAGCCTATCAAATTTATCTTAAAGTGAAATGTTCATAAAATTTGAAAAGATTGGGTTTTCAGTGAATAGTGAAAATAACGACTCTTATAAAAATATCATTTTTATTCGTTAAATAAAATAATTTATATTATGTCTATATTTTTTATTTTAAATTAATGGTAAATATGATACATTTTTTTATAATAATTAAATTTATTTTATTTGAAATATTAATCATCATGATTTTTTGTATAAATCTCTTTTTATGCTTAAAATATCTTTTTTTGAACATTGTTTTTAAGTGCATAATGTTTTTCCATTTTAATTAATTAAAAGAATACCTAATGATGAATTATTTAAATGAAATATATATATTGTTACCTATAAATATGAATTCAAATTAATATAATGAATATTAATGGTTATAGTATTAATGTAAAAACATATTTTCCATGAAAAATACATTTTCCTAATAAACCACTTTTCGTCATGCTTTTACACTGTAATTTTAAATTAAATTATGCCACTTATTTGAATTAAATCTTGAAAAATAGAATCCATATTCAAAATATTTTTTAATGTTTTTAAAATTCCATTTTATTTTTAACCATTATGAATAGTAATTATAGTAAATAATTATAACCATGGTAAGGGTAAATCAGGTAATTAAGGTTCAAAATAATATGATAAGGTTTAAAAAATGACCATAACACTTGAATTAATTTTAATGGATAATTATATTTCATCCATAACCATAAAAACATTAAACATGTGAATGTTTTTCCATTTTCTCATGATGTCGACCTTTATATTATTTTAATTAATGAGAAGAAAAAAATGCCACTTTATTACTTTTAAACTCTATAAGATTATGTGATAGGGATAACGATAGTCTATGTTTGAATATAGATATTTATTTTAAATATAAATTATTTTTTATCAGTGTAATTTACTTTTAAGTATTAGGGACAAAATAATTACTTTAAAATCTTATACAACGCCAGCAGAGTTTATTCTATTAATAGAAAAATAAAAATAAATGATTTCAAAAAAGTTAAAATTAATATAATTTAAATAAATTAAATTTTTACATGAATTTTTTAGATAAAAATAATATGTTAGGGAATTTTGAATTTATAATATTCGAATTCCCTTTCTTTCATGATGTTATTAAGGTCAAAGTAAATAAATAGTTCCAAAAATGACATTAATGATATTTTATAATTACTAATATTTAATAAAATTATTTAAAATTAATAAAAAATTTATTTGTAAATTTAATTTTGATATTGATTAAAATATCAAACATGGTGTATTTATTATCTAATTTTCCTCATATAGTAACTATCTTGACCCCTAAAGAGTGAAAAGGTGTGTTATCATGGTAATTATCAAAAGGGTAAACACGTGTAAAAACTAAATGATAAGGGTAAAAAACTAATATAAAAATTTATAAATTTTATTGGATCGTGTGATTTATAAAAATATTCTTCATGTTATCTAAATATATCATTTTGAATCCATTTCCCATAATAAATAATATATATTAATTTAATACTATAAGAAATTCCAAAAGTTCCCCATCCCCACTTTTATAAAAGGGAAATTACTATCCCCTTTTCTACAAAATTAAAAATCCTTTTGGATCAATAAATACATGTCCAAATACCTTCCTTACATCCCTTATCATTTCTTATATTCCTCTATTTTATTAAAAAACCCTCTTAAGATTTATTTTGGTGTAAACCTAAAGATGTTATCTAAAGAAGTTGTATCATTCTTAATGAAGAATTTTTGTTTTGTTTCTTCTTCCACCTCCTTAACATATTTTTTGACTATGATGAAATAATTACATCAATATATCCCAAATACTAATATTTGTTTATTTTAATTGAATACCCTATATTCATCCCTTATTCCATAAAATGGGAAACTAAACTGTCATTCGTGTGTACGGTGGACTATTGCCTCGTGAATTGATGTAATTTTTTCTCATCACCACCTATCATGACATGTTTTAAAGACTTATTTACTATATATATGATATTAATTAAATATTTATTATTTTGGGAAGATAATATGTCATATAATATCTTGCCTTTAAATTTATTTAAAACTGATATTGTTGTTCATGCGTACGCGTGGATTACCACCTCACGAAGCGACGTGATTAATTTTTCATAACCACATCACATGACTCATATATATAATTTTATTAAAGATATAAATTGATATTTATATTATAATGATGATTCTATAAAGATAAAATAATTTTTTTGTTCTTTCTATCGCGATTGTTGAAAAATAAAAATGTTACTCATGTGTACATATAAATTTCCATCTCTATCATTGTAACATAGTTTATTTTGTGTAAAAATATTTAATAGTTGGTTTAAAAAGTATCATTGAAGTATAAAATGATAACTTTTTCATTATTATTATTATTTTGAAGATGTAATAGAGACCTCTTTTAACTTACTCTAACTAATGAAGTCATTTTTAGTATATGAACTAAATATCATCAAAATATCCGATGGGAACATAATTAATTAAGTAATTAAAAGTGACCTGTTATTAAATAAAATAAATTGAATAAAAAATTAAATAATTTATATATAATTATTATTAAGGAAGATAATGAACATATGTGAAAAGTCAGCCATTTGGTAAGGGGTTTTTTAACTCAATTTTCTTTAATTCAGTATAACATTTCTCTATTGATTATATTATTTAATTATTATTTGTGAAATGAAAATTGATTGTTTTATGTGATATATTAACTTATCTTGTGTTTATTTACATTTTTAAAAATAATATCTTCATTGGAAAATTCCCATTTCGATGACATGATCTATATAATGAATCTATCTCAATTTCCTTTCATTGAGGAAGTTATTTAATATTATGTGCTAATTTATTCTATATTGTGTATATA
Source organism: Viscum album (assembly GCA_963277665.1). Lineage (NCBI taxonomy): Eukaryota > Viridiplantae > Streptophyta > Magnoliopsida > Santalales > Viscaceae > Viscum > Viscum album. The sequence goes on from OY728126.1 coordinate 769,735,338, forward strand.
ATTACATTTTTCATGTAATATAATTAATCCTTTATAATTTATGGCATTTTATTTCCAATTAAAATGATTTAATCTAAGGTTATTTGGAATTAAAATTTTCCAAGTGGTAAAGGGTTTCCTACCTCAATTTCCATTCATTGGACGATACCACTACTTAATTGATTATGTTATGAAAATATTATGTGTGAAATGAAATTATATTGATTTATATTTTAATTGCACTTTTTTTGTTCATATGAAATTTTTATACAAAATATTTTCATTGATTAATTCTCACTTCAGTGATACAATCATTGAAAGGGATTTCATCTCAATTTTCACTCTATTGAGACTTATATATTATTATGCAACTATATACATTTATGTGTTGTATATACTACCCATTTTATATATTTAAAATTAATATCTATCAATTAATTATTATTAATATTTAAATTCAAGTTTATTCTTTCAAGGGGTTATAATTTAAAAGTTACCAAAGAGGTAAGGATTTATTTTATAATCTCATTTTTTGGGATTGAATTTATTTTCATTAAAGGAAAATTATAATTTATTCTTCATAAACTCCATATATTATTTTATCCTTTATGTTTTTGAGGAGTTTTAATATTTTCTTCCATGTTTTCCTCTATTTTGAACATGAATCAAGAAAATAAATGTTTTAATGAAAATTCACTCTTATTTTCCTTTCGATCGAGTATATTTTTCTTCAATGTCTATGCTTTTAAAAATTGTTTTACAGAAGTAATTTTTATTAATAAAATTATTTTTTAAATAAATTTTAATTTATCCTTGAGTTTTTAAATTTTTTTGATGTAATATTTCTTATATTTTTCTAGAAAGGTTTTTTATCCTTTTTTATAAAATTAAAAGGAACATTTTCTTTTTAACGTATAGAGTTTTAATATATTTTCCCGCCACTATAATGGTTTTATGCCATTTATCTTATTCTATAAGAATTTATTTTTTTTTTAATGGAAAATATATGTGAAAACTATCTTTACCTATTTTTATTTCAATTTCTTCTATTATTTAAAATACACATTTTTACAAAAAAAATATAATTTTCTGGTGAATTGATAGTCATCTATATCTCTTTATTAAATTTGGGGTTACTAACTTTATCCAAAAAAATCACTTTCTTGTGAAATATAGAAATTAAATTTCTCTTAAATATCCATATTTTTTGGATCATGGGTATGATTCGATTCTAAATAATATACCATTTGTGCATATGGTGATTCACTCTGAATGTTATTTAAATGACTTGGGAAGCCTTGATATTCTGTATCCTCAACTCAATATAAATGTTTATTAATAACTCTTATTTTTATGAATTTAATTGATCATTAAATATATGATAAATTATTTAGACATGTTGTGGTTAGTAGGTCCCACTTTTAGATAGACCCACAATATATAGAGAGGTCTAATGAGATAAATTAGTAAGATAATATTAAATGTATTTTAGTGTATACCTACCCATCGATTAAATTGTGTTGGCATAGGGATTAGATCGTATAGATATCAGGATGTCTAAAATAATAATGTCCAATATTAATAATTTCCCTCCTCATGAATTTATTTCTTATTATCATTGATATTACTGCATTAATATTATCCATGGATGGATTTCATGCTCAAGTTATTGATAAGATGGAATTTATTTTCATCTTTTTACCATTACATATCTATTATCTACTATTGATTCATGATAGATTATATTGTACATAAATCTTACTAAGTATCTAAGATCACCCTTATTTTGTTTCCTTTCTCCTTGATATGAATAAGTAATCTTTCAATGAGTTTAAGGATGAAAAATATTAACTTTCTCTATGTTTGGTATTTTTTAAAAAAAAAATTAATGTGAGATTGAAGTATGTATCTATTTTACCAAGACTACTAAACTATTCAGTCCTTTCGGATATGATTCCTTGTATCTAGTGGCAACATAATAAAGTATCCACCAACTCTGGGCTACTAGGGTCAAGGTCTTTGTAGTTGGTATAATACAAGTGGGTGTGGTTTTGGAAAAGATGTATCTAGGGAACATAACCATGAAAATAGTTGGTAGAATATATTTTTTCCATCATCCTGGTGAACGATGAGTTTTCCCTTGCTACATACCTAGTTTTACACTCCCGAGAGATATGATTGGGTTAATTTAAATTTTCATTATGAACAACTATGAAGGAATTTAATAAATAATAGTAATGAATGACCTAGGTTAAACCTAATGTGTTTTCGATTGAAAATAAGGTTTCATTATTTATACATCCTATAAATGATTATGTGGCTTCCCACTATGATTATTATTTATAATAGTATTATTTTTTTTAACCAATGGATATACTAAAATTAATTATGGTAACACTCAATTTGATGTAAAAGGAGGTGATTATGAGCAACCTAATTGGATTATTAATATAATGAAATATTTTACAAAAGTTCTTAATAATTTATCATGATATATGATTAATAACTTTCACCTTAAACAATTATTCAACTCCCCAAAGGAGATAAGGATAGAGTTTTATGAGGGATCTGATAGTAGAGACCATGGGGGAAAGAAGACTCAATTTTTATGCATTTCAGAAATATGGAAAGTGAAACCCTAGGAAATGTCTCAAAAAGAAGGGAGATGTATTTTCTATGTATAAATAAAGGACGAAGAGAAATGAATTACTGAGGAGTTCAATGTCTTATATGATGGGAACATGTGAATTATCTGATTCAGTTCCCTAAACAAAGGAAGAACGTATTCAATGAAAATCATTTAAGTGGAAGGATTGAAGTGTTTATATATTGGGATATTATAATTATGTAGAATAAGTGTTACGTCATTTATATTTTGGTTATGTGAATCATGAATCACCTAAGGATTTTTAAAAAATGGTTTTTCTATAATAATTTGAATGTATATGTTGAATGGTACAGATATCCTAGAAATTTTATTTAAAGTTAAGGTGATATTTTATGTGAAAACATTATTGGGGGAAATATAACACTTAAAATATTCTTAACGTTGAAGTAATAATGTTTATTTTTGTAAAATCATGTCCATCCTCACTGTATTGAGTCGAGTCAGAATTGCTACATGGCCTTAGGTGACATACCCAAGGTTCCAAAGGCTGAAAATAAATGCCAAGGGTTCAAAACAATTGGGGGATTATTTTCCCTTTTATAAATAAAATAACCCAACCAAAAATTCCATAAAAAATAACACTACATGATTCATGATAAAAATTTCAAACAACTCAAATTAATACCATTGAAATATAAACCAAACAACAACAGAGTGTCACATTGGAAGACAACTAACATCAAAGTACACAATAGAAGAAAAACCCCAAAAAAACTTAAGGACTCTAAATACATGACTCCAAGCTCTAATTCCTACTCCATTCTCTAGTATCACAAAGCACCACTGAAGAAATGTGATATCTTCCCTTTACCGATATCCAAATATACAAAATCTGTAAAAGAAAAAATGTGACAATGAAGGGGTGAGTAATGGAACTCCTTAGGATTTCCTCAAATGACATACAATCTCACACCAATAGGATAGAACATGTTAGCACATTTTTATAAACAAAATTGTATAAAACTTTTGAAAATAGTTTATATCATACTATAAAATAATTTCCATAGCAAAATAGTTTTCTCAAACAAAACCAATTCCAAGGAACGTAACCAAACAAGTCATTTAACCATTTATCCATCTTCATATTATAATAACCTATTCTATTTGATATAACCACAAACAGACACTCAGTCACAAAATCTTGGTGTTAGTGGAACTTTTCATCCATAAACCATCCATTTGATGGTGGTACTTCACAACAATTGTCCATCCCATTCAACTCATTCTTAACCATTTAAACCAAACATAGGCCAAAAACATATTTTCCAAAAAATCAATAAAAACCATCCTTTTTTTGAATTTTTTTCCATGCATCAAAACCAAAAAACCATTTTAAAATCATGTCACCAAATTATCTTTTTCCCAAAACACCAAATCTATAAAATTCCAAAAACGGTCACCAAAATTTTTTTCCATAACTCAATTACACAAAAATTTCATAACCAATTTCAAGAATAAAATATTAGAAACTAATCCTTCAATTTATAATAAGATGGTTGAGATTAAATCCAACTACATTGAGGATTATAGAAAAAATGAAGAACAAAACTAAAACACCAACAAAACTGGGTCGAATATCCAAAAAACTCACATTAGATATTTTTTCTAAAAATCAACACAGCTATAACTCATCATAATTAGAATCAACCATTATAGATATATTCTCAACAGACTACATCGAGGATTTTGATAGATTTTGGAAAGTAGATATATGAAAACTATGAAAAACTACCATAAATGAAGACATACCAAGGGAATAATGCTTTAACACACCAAGAAAAGCCTCCAGATCACTTTCAGTTGAAAGGGGAGAGGTTAAAAGCCTTTAAGAGGAAGAAAAAACTTATTAGGGTTGAAAATAGTGAAAAAAGAGAGGTTTAGAGATAATCTTGAGCTTTATACATTTTTTAAGATCTAATTTTAAACTGTTCATAGTTGGGTCACATGGTTAGGAAAACTATTTCCCAAATGTGTGTAAATTTATGCCTAAAAATCACCTTGCATGGTTGGTACACATGGTTAGAGAAACTGTGTTCCAACCATACAAACTCCCTTTATCCCACTTTTCATGATTTCTATTAGTTGGATGCATGGTTTGGAAAAATGGCATGCCTAACCGTGTACCTACCCAGAAGCCCATGTTTCAACTTGAATAGTATCTTATATGAGTTTCATAGTTTCCACTAGTTTTACACCATCCATGAATCTTTATAAAATTCCCAAAAACATCCAAAACTTCTTCCAAACCCTCCCAAACATTACCCAAAATATTTACATACATAAAAATCATCAAGAAAGGATTAATTTATTGAAATTTTAGGTTCTACATTCTCCCCACCATTAGCCTTTACATCCCCATAAAGTAAAAAACCACTGCTGTCCCAAAAAAATTTCATGCCATTTCTCAATCATTTCTTTCTATCATTCCCAAGTATCTTCTTGAATCTAACCGTGTTTCCACAAAACTAGAACTAGACCGATAATTTTACAATACAAGACATTCTTTTTCCAATCAACAATCTATATCAGGATATAAACCAATTAAGAATATTGATTTATTCTAATGCGATCCCATCAAATCACATGGTCGGGATCAGGATGATACTGTTTCAACCGAGATACATAAAACACATTATGCACTACACTGAACCATGGTGGCAATGACAACTGATATTCCACCTCACCAACCTATTCATGTATTTCAAAAGGGTCTATGTATTTAGTGGATAACCTTCCCTGCATCCCAAAATGATAATTCCCAAGACTTGGAGAGATTCTTATGAACACATGATCACTCACCTCAAATAACAATAGATGTCAATAATGATCTGCAAAGGATTTATGAAGAATATGAGATGTCTCTGTCCATTTCTGATCAACTAAATCTTCTCTATTGTTTCTTGGACAAGGTTCGATCCAAATAGTGAAGTCTCACATGTTTCCACCCAACAGAGTGGGTACAAATAAGTACTCCCATAAAATGATTCAAAATGAGCCATGTGTGTTGAGGCTTTGTAATGGTTGTTATATGGGAACTACACTAATGGAACATGCTCCTCCCATAAGCCACCAAAATCCATTACTCAATTCCACAGCATGTATTCCAAATTTTGTATCACCAGTTCATATTTTCCATCCATTTGAGGATGATATTCCATACTAATAGTCAATTGATTCTCAAGGGATTACTTTAAGGATTCCCAAAAATGGGATGCAAACCTTGAATCTTTATATGACACAATTGAAACTGGTACACCATGATTCTTTACCACTTCTCAGATATATATTTTTAAAAATTACTCCATTGTATGAGATTCATGAATAGGGATGAAACGAGCCGACTTTTTGAGTCGATCCACTATCACCCATATGGCATTGGGTTCCTGAACCATTCTTGGGAGACCTATTAAAAATCCATGGATATCAGTTTCCATTTCCAAATAGAAATAGTTAATTGCTACAATATACCTACTAGTTGATGATGCACTTATTTAATCTATAGAAAAGTTAAGTATCCCAAAACAAGCTCAATTACTCATCTTTTCATATGGGCCCACCAAAATTGCAATTTTAATGGATTATACATCTTCTTTATTCTAGGATGAAAAATCCATCTTGAAAGGTCATAATCATGAAGAAGTTGTTACTGAAAATACATAGGTAAGACCATATGATCTATAAACAATAAAATTAAACTCCCATCCAGCTTCCATACCTCAATGGTATCCCCACTATTGAGTTTTGACCTTATATAAATGCATTCAGAATCAGTTTTTTGTGCCTCTTTAACTGTATCAACCAAATCAGGAACAAAATTAACTAGAATGAAAACCACATCATCACCTTTATATTCACATTCCAAGTTCATTTTTATTAGCAATGACATCAATTGTTATTGATTTGAAGCCTCTCTTTTCAACTAATCATATGAATTTCTTCTTAATGAACCAACTACCAAATTGTCTTTACCTCACATATACATCAAGTTAAAGTAAAAAAATTTAGACATAATTTATCCATATTTATTTTCTTAGGTTCAAATACCTTTGTAATAGAATATTTTATAAGATCTTATGATCTATAAAAACTGTAAATTTCTTACAAATGTGGTAATGGAACCAAGTCTTCAAAGAAAGAACTACAATAGCTAACTCCAAATGATGTGTCATGAGGTTATTATCATGCAGCCATAATTGTCTTGATCCATAATAAACAATATGGTTTACCTGCATGAGAACACATCCTAATCTAGATCTCAAAGCATCATAATATAATACATACCCTTATCCTGATTTAGGCAATATCAAGATCAATGTTTATGTAAGGTGAACCTTCAACTTTTTAATGGACATCTCACATTCATCATTCCATTGGAATTGAACATTTTTCCTTTTAAAAGTAGTCCTTGGTGAAGATATTTGTGAAAAATCAAGAACATAACGTTTATAATAACCATCTATAATAAGAAAACTACATATCTCAAATACATTCTTTGACGGTTTCCAAGAGATAACAGCCTCTATCATTTTTTGATCCACAAAAACACCTTTTTCAGATATGACATATCCAAAGAAACATACTTCTTATATGAAAAAATCAAACTTTGATAATTTGGTTTACATATGATGATCCCTCAAGAGTCCAAACTTTTTAACCAAGTGTTACTCATGCACAACCCTTGTCCTTGAATAAACTAATATGTCATCCAAAAACACCACCACAAAAAATACATATAACTTTTAAATATTTGATTCATTAATTCCATAAATACTTATAGTGAATTCATAAGACCTAAATCCATAAAAACATACTCATGAAGATTATATGCACTACTTGAAGTTATCTTTCTGAACTCGCAATTGGTGATATCCCATTCGCAAGTCAATTTTAGAGAACCACTGGGATCCCCTCAATTGATTGAAAATATCATCAATGTGTAGAAGTGGATACATGTTATTTATCATAACTTGGTTAATCTTACATTGATTTATACACGACCTTTGAGTTCCATGTGCCTTTTTAATAAACAAGACTAGTGTTTCCCACAGAGATGTGTCAGGCCGAAGGAACCCTTTTATTTCCAGCTCCTCTAACTACACTTTCAATTAACTTAACTCCATTGCTTCCATCTGATAATATGGAATGAAAATAGGACCGGTCCCTAGAAGGTGATCAATCATAAACTCCACTTCTCTTGGTGGTGGAAATAATGAAAAATTCTTGGGAAAATCATCTAGAAGCTAGTCAACAATCCCCATAAAACTATTATTATTGATATATCACACTGATGAAAAAGTAGAAACTTCCAACTTTTATGAGATCATTCTAACTGCTGGTACCAACAATACTATTTCACCCACCTTTAAATTCTTTTATCCACTAAATATATTCTTGACGACATCATTAGTTGTAAAACTGATCCTTTGGGTATAAAAATTGATGTGATCCTTGAACATTGTCAACCAATATATAAGAAGGATTATTTTATATAAATCCATATCAAGCACCAAGAAATCCCATATCATCTTAACTCCATAAACTATTATAGAACATTATCTACACATAAAGGCTCAAAATTTTCTTTGACTAAGACGAATTTGATGTTTTAATATATAAGGCATCATCTAAGCATTTAAACCCATAAAATCACTTGCATGAGAAATAATAATCGAATGGGATTCACCCATATCAAAAAAATATTTCATAAGGGTATAATTAAAAATCATCATACCTCACACCATTGATGGTCCTGACTTATCATCCATAATAACTAGATCTGTTCCATATAACTGCTAACTCATTGCACTTTATTCTTTATTTCCCTATTGAGATTTCCCTTGATGAGTAGTCATGGTATTCCTGGAATCACAAAGGATAGCACTATTCTGCTGATGAGAGGTATTTTTCTACCCTCATCTCATTGAATAATAAGATGTATATGACACATGATGAATGTGTCAAACACCTGACCTCATAGCATTGTGGAAATATCACTAAAGATGCCCCATCTCACAACAATTATGTAATTATCTAGGTGGTTCCATACAATTTCGCTTCATGTGGTCCAAGGAAACACATTTAAAACATTCTATCTTTATATTTTGTTTTGGATTAATATTTAGAAATCTAGTCATCTAATCCTAAACAATTCCACTACCTTGGAAGTAGGTGTCCCTTTTCCATATTCTCCCAGCATTAGAGTTCCCACTATTTCACATAGGTATCAACATACATCCTATATATGTATCTTCTAAGATGTCTCTTTATACCATTGCCTCTCTATTAACCATATCTGTATAATCTTTTATACGTAACAGCACAATCTTTGAGTGAATCTCCTTCCTCATTCGTTATTCAAAAATGTGTTCCTTCAAGAAAACGCTGGTAGAAACTTTGGGTGCAAAGCCAATTAATTTCATAAATTTATCCACTTACTATATCATTGTGAGGATTTAATATTTCAAGCTGAAAAAGTACATTGTCCTTGTAATCCAGAATGAATGGGGATATAATTGTTTGTGGAAAAAATCTTCAAAATCCTCCCAAGAAAGGAATGTTCTAATTTAGTCTGAATTGTTAAATCCCACCATTGGCATAAAAATCCTCCAGAATATACAATTACAACTTGAATTTCACCTAATAAAGTGTGGTAAGAAAATAAAAGATTTGATTCATCCTTTTTAGCCACACATCTGCCTTCTCTAGTTCCAAATCACCTCAAAACATGGGTGGATTCTTCTTCTATAACTAAAGGGAATGATCTAATTTCCTTGGTATATCCCTTTGGTTTCATCTATCCATAGCTTGAAAAGATTTTACTATACTATAAACTTATGGTAGGTTCACCTATGGATCCAGTGAAACCAAATTATAATCATATTCTTCTAGTTGGATTCTTCTAGTCATACTAACTTTCATTTTATAAAACAAAAAAAATCATAATTCTCACTCTCTAGAAACTGATGGCTTAACAATTTCAAATTCGACCACATCACAAAAATAAAAATAGTCCTTTCCAAAATTCAAAGTTTTCTACATTCATAATTTTTTAAAAATTCCACCATACTTTTTAAAATCAAACCATCTTCAAAATACAACTTTAATTCTATTTTCCAAATATTTTATTTCAAAAAAAATCAATACATTTAAAAAATCGACATTTTCTCACCAAATAATAAATCATTAATTAAAATGGAATATGAAATAATAATAATAAGCCATTTCTATCCTTCATGTCATGCTATTATCATTGTATAAGCCCATTAAAATGAGGTTCCAAATTCTATAAGTGCCTCCAAATCTTATAAGTTCTTAATTGTGTGCCTACATAGAAGCCAGTATTTTCCCTTTCATGGTTTCTTATAGGAGTTGGATGGCTTCCACTAATTGTGCTCCAATCTTGAACCTTTATAAAAGTATGAAAAACATTTCAAAAGTATTATAAACCCTACAAAACTTCACAAAAACACTTTTCATACTTAAAAATCATAAATAAAGGACTACTTACTTGAAACTGTGGGTGAAAAAAATAGAATTTAGAGATAATTTACATTGATGATGTAAATCATATAGTATTGGAAACCTTGAAAATGATTATTTATTTGGTGGTAGATTAATGTATGATGGATTATACATCACTTTTGAATTCATATAATATATTTGATAAGCTATGATTTTATTTAAAGAATAAGGATATATTTTGTTTTAGAAGTGTTTATATTTTTCTTGAGGTTTTATGGTGATTGAGGTATTCAAATATTTGGTATTTGACATTAATAGTAACTTTATAATGTTTAAGGGATTAATGTTAAGTCAATTTTTAAAATTAAGTGACTTTATTTCTAGATTTTTAAATTTTGAATTTTTTCAGATGTATTTTGGAATGATTTTATGGATAAATACTTATAGAATGGATTAAGTTTAACTTTGGGTGTTACTATTGAGGTTTTTGAGATTAATTAAGTATATTGGATAACTTGTGATAACCATTTTGGTTTTGATAATTATTTAGAGGAATATAGAAAGACTTTTCACTCATTTATGGATATTATGATTCATTAAAAGTTAATTTTAGCACTTCAAGCATAAATAATCATCTTAGTTATTTATTTCTTAGAATAAGAAATGGAATAAAAATTGATTGAGGAATAATTAAAGGATAAAATTTCTATTATGAAATAAAAATTATCAAGAGAGTATATTTTCTAATGTTCTATATCTTAATATTGAAATAATCCTCCAATATCAGGCAAAGGATATTAAAATAAAAAATTTATACATTTACCTTTATTTTCAATGAATCAATGCTCTTTTCACCTATCATATATTTATGGATATGTGGTTATTATGTTTATCTTTAACATGTTATATATGAATCTCAATTAGTCTTTGGGTGTTAATTTTCTCCTTTATGTTCATATTTTTATTTCTTATTAATTTTATCCTATTTAAAAATATATTTTTTGGTTATTCAAGATAAACTTAGTATTTCCCATTCCATAATTTTATGAGAAAGTTTTATTAACCATTTTACGATGTGGAATTTCTAAAAAATGAATTCTCAAATGTCAAACCCTAGATTGTTTAGGGAAAGTTCAAATTCGTAGAACCAGATTTATTAAAATTTGGGAAAATTTAGCACCTTAATATTTTAATATAATAACATTGTGTTCAATGTCATACAAGACATGAAACACATAGCCTAAAAAACCCACAAAATATTTTATTTAAATATAACTTTTACAACATAGTGGTTGAATTACTAATTAATAGTAAGATTTACCACATTATGAAATATATATTTATATAATTATATATATATATATATATTTTGAAATTAAGAAAAATTTATTGATTAATTATTAGGAAATAGAAATAAAAATTTCATAAAAGTCATTTATGCTTCAAAAATATGTTTTAATTAAAAATTATTTTTATTTCTTTTTATGTAGAGATAATATAATTAATTTCTGTCAATTTAAGTAATTTTATTTTATAAAAATAAATAATTTCTGAAATCATCAAATCAAAATCATCTTAGGGTGAAATTTTTAGATTTTTCTGAAAATATTGGTTTTTCAATGAAAAGTAAACATATCGATTTTGGAAAAACATCCATTTTTTCATTAAATCAGGAAATTTATAATTCAATTATATTTTTTATTTTTTAATAAATTTATATATAATCCATTTTATTTATATTGACATAATTAATTTCATTTTGAACATTAATTTTAATGATTTTGGTATAAATCTATTTTTATGCTTAAAACTTATTGTTTTGAGAACTGTTTTTATGTGCATAATGCTTTTCTATTTTTATTAATTAAAAAAACCCATATTGGGGAATGATTTAAATTAAATTTATATATTATATATCTATACATATGAATTTAAATTCATGTAATGAATAATATTATTCAATGAGTTAAATTAAAATCATATTTTCTTTGAAAAACACATTTTTCTAAAAATCTTCTTTTCATCACGCATTATGAGTATAAATTTAAATTAAATTAATACACTTTTATGAATTGAATCATTAAAAATTAATTTCATATTTTAAATTATGATTTAAATTTGTTTAAATAATCCCCCTTTATTTTTACTAATTATGAATAGTAACTGTAGTAAATAATTATCACCATAGTAAGGGGAAATTGGGTAGTTAAGGTTAAAAATAATTTGATTGGGACTGAAAAACCAACATTATACTTTCCTTAATATTATTGTATGATTATATTTCATCCATATGTATACAATATTAAAATATATGACCTTTTTTCCATTTTTCTAGGGTTTTGACCTTTATATTATTTTATATAAAGCAAATTAAAAAATGTCACTTTCTTGATTTTAATCTCTATAATATTTTGTGATATGGATATAGAAAAACTATTTACTATTATAAATAATTATTGGAATGAAAAAATTATTTTTTATCATGTTAATTTAATTTTAACTTTTATGGATGACATAGTTATCTTAAATTCGTACGTAACGCAGACACAATATGTAACGTCCCAAACATTTATTAATGAAAATTTCTCTTGATCTATTTAAATGTATTATTATGAAGAATGGTTATATAAAACATATGAAAATCCATGGTTTTATGTTTTTGGATTTTAAAATATCGTTAACAATTGTTATCGTTGCAAATATAGTCATTGAATAGTGATCGCATGATTAGAAAAAATATATGGTTTTAACAAATCAAATTTACTCAGAAACAGGAAGTGATGGCCTCATCTAGTAGAATTTCTCCACACGAAGCCCATTTTTTAGAGTTTGGAAAGGAGGTGGAATCACTGGGATTCGCTCTTGACCAATCCCAAGCAATGATTCAACACGTTAAACTCGAACGGAACCGTCTATGGAAGAAGTGGAAGTTGGTAGAGATTACCACCTAGGTGATATTATCCAAGACACCCCAAGAGTTTGTCACCATCACAAACCTTACCCTTCGATCTTATGCAGGTTTTTTAAGGGCTAATTTAACAAGACCCTAGCACTATGTGTATGTCCATTATTTTTTTTATCAAGAATATATATTAATTTTATTATTGTTACTTTGTAAATTGTTTTTAAAGCACAAATAGTATTTTTCTAGTAAATATTAAATTAAGAAATATATTTTTGATGAATTAATGTATTTTTTAATTAAATAATATTTTAATGAAATATTAATACTAAATTATGTTTTATTAAATATAAATGATCATATAATTTTTATGTATACAATTTTAATTTTTATTAAGGCTTGAAAGCATCTTTTTTCAAAACCCATGAATTTTCAATAAATGTCAAGGTTTTTTTAGAAGTAAAAATTCACATATTTATAAAATTATTTATATAAAATTAATATTATTTTTGGAATTAGGATTTCGAAATTATCCAATAGTAAATGTTTCATAATTTTCTGAGACAGTTGAATTTTTCAGTAAAAATTAAATACCGTTTTAATATATAATTTGTTTTATGACATCATAATGACCCAATAGTGATGTAATAAAATACTATAAATGGTTTTTTTCGGCCAATATATGTTTCAAAATTAGTATCATTTTGTTTTATCTTTATTTTATTTATCTTACAAAGCCTTAGTGGACCCTCCAAGACTTATAAAACATTTTATCTTTTTAAAATGATTTCCTTGAGAGTGTGACTCACCTCGACATAATCAAGACTAATATTTTAAGAAGTTAGACCATTGGAACTATAAAATAATTTCTTCCAATCCACTTTTTAAAAAAACATGGGGAAAACCCATGGGATGGTTTGTCGTTTTTTATTTTTTTAATGTGTAGGGTCCAAACCCTAAATAAAAATGAATTCCCTCAATATTCTTATATAAACCCATCCAAGCTCTAAATTCATCTTCACTAAAAGACTTTTGTGCTCAACCATATTCTTCCCTACTCTCTCTAGAATCTTCTTAAGGCTCCCAAATCTCCCAAGAAGCCTCTCTCAAGCCTCTCCCAAGCCTTTAAGACCACACTTCTAAGTAAGGGATTTCTTCATTTCTCATTTTTATTCAAATTTATTTACATTGTTATGCCCTTTTATTTTCAATTAAACATATTTTTGAATGATTTTTCACCTCCCCTATACTGACCTACTTATGTTTTAATGATGAGATACCTATTTCCTCTCTCATTAATGCCTCCATGTACACCCATTACCATGCCAAAATTCTGTAAGTCATTTCTCACTCCCCCTTTACATTCAATAAATTTTTTGTATTATGAATCAAAATTCCATTTAATTTATGGGTATATTTATCTATATGATCCCCCATTACTGTCCATTTCATGTACATATGATGAGACCCCCATTTCCCTCTCATCAACCATTTTTTATGAATTCTTATGTCACATCGTTATGCTACCGAAATTGCACCGTGATTTTCCAAGCCAATGTCATTGTGTATTGAATACCATGCTAATTTATTTATAAAGGATATCCACCTTTATGAACATATACTTAAGGATTATATAGATTAATGTATGAATTCCACATTCCTTTATCATTGATTAAATTATCCTGTTTAATGAATCCATGTTATATGATCCATGTGGCCCACTTATGCATGAAATGAAATGATTAAGAAGGGTTTGTCGTGATAGTGCTCCAATGCATTGGGTAAATATTAGTATCATGATACATAAATTGAAATAAGGGTTCAATAATGATAATTAAATTTTAATTATGGTTTACTCATGCTCCATGTTCAAGGGAATTGTCTCATGCTAATGTCATGTTAAATGATGTTTCCACATTTCAATGTTATGATAATCATGCTATGTCATGCCTTTATGTTCATGTTTTTATTGTGTTTCATTGATTATACTATTTCATAACATGTACTATATTATTCAATATATGCCTTGTTTACTCCCTTTTTGGTATTTATAGCCCGCCCTTTTCTTATGCATTTCCTCAGGTTTTCCTATGCAATGTTATGTATGAAGGAATGTGTGTGGTCATGTAAAAAAATTCAATAAAGATGTTGGGTTTTATGTTATGAGATGTTGTGTAATGATCCTAATACCCAAATAAACTAGACCTATCGATCTTCTATGTTCTATCAAGTAATGTTTTTATGTAATAAATTATTTTTAAGTGTGAAATAAAAAATCAAGTTTGTTATAGTTGGTGTCAGAGGATAGATTTAGTTATTTTTTGGATTAGGATTAGAAACCACTAGTGAAAGACTTAGGGATAAGACTAATAATAATAAAAACATACATTAATATTGGTGACTATTTATTAAGTATTTTATCCAGTAAATACATCCCTATCTAGATACGAGCAGGTGGAGGTGGCTCTGGAACAGATTTATCTAGATGTAAAACCCAAAAACAGTGCATTGAGCTAGACTCGAATGGGAAGTGGTGCATAACAGTGTGCCTTTCATTACTCTTGGTTACAAAACTACCAAGGTATATGCTTTGGTAAATTCATAAGCTTCATATAAACCATTATTTGGGGAATTAAAAAAATGCCCCTTAGAATATATGTTGGGAGGTAGATCATGGGTAATATATATTAAAGCCTATAAATTCATAAGTTAAGGAAATAAAATAAATTTATAAGTCAACCATTTTTGTATTTGGATTACACTATATGTGTTACCCCTATATTTCCTTTTATTCTAGACAATGGTCAGTAATAGGATGACTCAGGCTAACATCCAATGTGAAGATAAATGTGATGATTGTTCTAATGAGATGCACAATCTGATGAGAGTGGAAATCGAGAACTTTTTCACAATACTCACTTAGTTAAATCATGTTTTAAATAGAAACATGGTTCAAGAGGAACTCTCAACCCCCCCCCCCCAAGAAAGAAAAATTCAAAATCAAGAGCTTCATGATAGAAAGTCCTCCTACTTTTAATGGATAATCTGATCCCTCAATCCCCAAACAGTGGATCAACTCCATTGAGAATATCTTCTCTATCCTTCAATGTTCCAAAAAAAAGAAGGTATTTATGGATACTTATCATATGGAGGGTGAAGCTGATCAGTGGAGTACATTGGTCAAAAATATGAATCCTAAGGAGGAGATCGAGGCATTGGAATGTAAGGCTTTCTGAAAAAAAATTCGATAAATATTTTCCTCGCACCCTCTGACTTAAGATGGGAAGGGTATTCTTTTCCCTTAAGAAAAAAACAATGAATCCATCCAAGCATATGAGGAAAACTTCACAAGGATTTCACGATATTCCCATGTCTTTGTTGTTCCCCTAATGCAAGTTTGACCAAAACTTTTGTGGTATAAAACCTAGCCTACAGATTTCCCTAGTGATCTATGAATTTGAGATCTGTAGGGAAATTGTCTGATGTGATCTCAGAGTCGAAATGGAGATTGGAGAATCTCAGAGTTATCATGGGGATAATAATTGTAAGGTGGAATTTAATTATGTTAGTCTAATGGATAAATCCAGTAGTGCTAAGAAAATCATGCACCCCACTTGCAAAAGGTGTGGAAAGAAGCACCCCAAAAATTGCTTAAAGATGATGAGGAAATGATTTAGTTGTTGAGGAGAATGGCACATGGATAATAACTGCTGGTAAGAGAAAATTGTGGCAGAAACAAAGGAGAGGAACACTCGGTTCAACCCCCAATGCATTTCTCATTGCTTCAACTACAAATAAATAGGGCACTTTGCAAACAAGTTCCCTAAGCTAATGGTTTTAAGAGGTAACCAACAACCTCCAAGGTAGCAGGGGTGATATTTTTCCATCACTACCTCCGAAGTGAACCCTGAAAACAAAGTGTTGATAGGTATGCTAGTTATTAATTCAAAAATAGAAAATTTACTTTTTGATTCTGGTTCTACGCATACTTTTATATCCTAAAAGTTTAGTAAAACAATCCCAAAACTACCACAATTCATGGAAATAAAGATATCAGTGAGTAAGGAGAATGGGGAAATCATTGAATCCCATAAATATAACTCCTCCCCTATCATAATTTGTGGATTGAACTTCCTGGTGAACCTAGTCATACGCCCTCTCATGGAATTTGATGAAATTCTTGGCAAGGATTGTCTTTACTTATATAGATCCAACATAAATTGTCATGAGAGGGAAATCACTCTTCATGTGACGAATTGACCCTTGATTCTGGACAAGTGCAATTAGGAGGATAAATATTATTTAGCACCATCATCTCAAGTCTGGATATTACTACCCTATGATAATTCGTATCTTGCTCAAATGATTGATTATAAGCAAGCAACCATCCTTGATGACATGCCTATTGTGAGGGAATTCACTGATGTGTTTCCCAAGGAATTTCTTAGTCTTCCTCCTATAAGAGATGTTGAATTCTTAATTGATCTTATACCTGGGGCATTTCCAATATCCATGAATTCGTATAGAATGGATGTTGTGGAGCTTGAGGAGCCGAAGAAAAAACTACAGTATAATATTGATAAAGGGTTTATACACCCAAGTGCTTCACCATGGTGTGCACCAGTCCTATTTTTCATGAATGACGATGGGTCAATGTGCCTTTTCATTGATTATCATGAGCTCAACAAAATCAAAATAAAGAAAAAGTATCCTCTACCCCGAATTGATGACTTGTTCGATCAACTACATGGAGCACAATAATTCTCCTAGGATGATTTGTGGTTGGGATATTACCATGTAAGGTTGAAGAAGGAGGATATCCCCATGACTGCTTTTTGTACAAGATAGGAGCACTATGAATTCATAGTAATGCCTTTCGGACTCACTAATGCTATATAAATCTTCATGGACTTGACGAATAGATTCTTGAGAGATTACCTTGAAAATTTTGTTGTAGTATTTATAGACTATATTCAAATATACTCTAAAACCATGGAGGAGCATGAGGAGCATCTAAGAACTATACTAGATACCATGTGAAAGGAGAAGCTCTATGAAAAGTACAGCATGTGTGAGTTCTGATTGAAGGAGGTATCATTCTTGGGTCATATAATCATAAGAAATGGGATATATATGGATCCCTATAAGACAACTACAATATAGGAATGGATAAGGACAACATTGGTGACGAATATCCAAAGCTTCTTCGAGTTAGGTGGATATTATCGCCGAATTGTGAGAAATTTCTCACGATTGTCAAAACCTCTTACCAAGCTAACTCAGATGGGATTCAGGTTTTCCAAGAGTGATGAATGTAAATAAAGCTTCAAGGAGTTGAAAAGGAGGCTTATCATTATAAACATACTCACATTACCCACAAGTGGATAACTTTTTATGGAATTTAGTGATGATTCAAAGAAGGGAATGTGTTTTTTGTTGATACAAAATGACAAATTCATTGATTATTCTTCAAGGAAATAAAAAATTTCATGAGAAAATCTATCAAACACGTGATCTAGAGTTAGCTGCATTAATATTCGCTTTAAAAATTTGGCTACATTACCTCTTTGGGGAGAAGTGTGAAATAGACACTGATAAAAAAATCATCAAGTATATATTCACACAGAAAGAGTTGAATATGCACCAACAAATATGATTAGAGCTTATCAAATACTATTACATCTCAATATATTACCACTCTAGGAAAGAGAACACGGTGGCCAATTCTCTAAGTAGAAAGGAACCAACGATTCTATCATTGATGAGAATTGAAAACAATCCAATCTTCTTATATTTGATGAAGAGGGACATGGGAATCATAAATAAGGGAATATCATTAATCCTTTCACAAATGATTTCTCAACCATATCTTTTAGAAAGATTAAAGGATTCTCAAAAGGATGATGTTGCAATACAAAAGAAAGTGGAAACTATCATAAAAGGTAAATCCTCAAAGTTCAATGTTAATGAACAAGGAATTGTGGGATTTAGGTCGAGAATATGCATTCCATCAAATCTGGAGTTAAAGAAAGAACTTTTAGATGATGCACATAGTTTGAATTTCTTTATCAACCCAGGAAAAACAAAAATGTATCAAGATCTCCGAGTGCATTATTGGTGGGGTAACATGAAGAAAGATATTTCTGAATATACATCAAAGTTCTTGGTATGTTATAAATGGAAGGCCAAGAGGCATAAGTCTAAGGGGATGATTCAACCATTACACATACTAGCATGGAAATGGGAGAACATCACCATGGCCTTTATCACCAAACATCCAAAGACATCCAAAAGAAACAATGCTATATGGGTTGTTGTGGATCATCTTACAAAGACTGCACACTTCATTGAAATTTAGGAGGATTTCTCATTGGATCAACTAGTACAGATATACATCATAGATGTGGTAAGGATTCGTGGAGTTCCACTGTTGATTGTATCCAATCGATATCCAAGATTCACCTCTATGTTTTGGAAGAGTCTTCAACATGCTCTGGATACTAAGCTGAACTTTAGTAAGGCTTATCATCCCCAAACTGATGGCCAATCTAAGTGAACTATCCAATCACTTGAGGACATGTTGATAGAATTCCCAATAGACTTCAAAGAGGATGGGATCAACATATTCCTATAGTTGAGTTCTCTTATAACAACTGTTTCTACCGAAGAATCTAAATAGCACCTTAGGAAGCCCTTTATGGGAAGTGGTGCATAACACTGGCATGTTGGGATGATATTGGGGAGCAAAAACTCCTAGGTCCAGAAATGGTCGAATAAATGGTGGAGAATGTTAAGACAATCCAGCAGCATATTAAAGCTTCTAATAGTCGACAAAAGATCTATGTTGATAACAATCGACGAGACATATATTTTTATGTTGTAGATATGTTATTCCTCTTCATATCACCGTGGAATAGATTTATGAGATTTTGGAAGATGGGAAAGCATAGTCCAAGTTACATCGGCCCTTTCGAGATCCTTGATCGCATTGGAGCGATGGCCTATTGACTAGAACTCCCACTAAACCTATCTCAAGTACATGATGTATTCCATGTATCACCCTTGAAAAAGTGCATACCCTACCCATCCAATGTACTCAATCCAGAGGTGGTACCATTGGAGAATGATCTATCCTATGAAGAGAATCTAGTGAAGATCTTAGATCCTAGGGAAAACATTCTACAAAATAAGATAGTTCCCCTCATGAAAGTGTTGTGGTGAAACCAATAGTTTGAAGAGGCAACATGGTAATCAGAGGAATTGATGAAGCAGAGTTACTCGCATCTATTTTAGTGAGGGAAAATGAAATTTCGAGGGTGAAATTTCTTAAGGGGGGAGGATTGTAACGGCCCAAACATTTATTAATGAAAATTCCTCTTGATCTATTTAAATGTATTATTATGTAAAATTGTTATATAAAACATATGAACTTACTTGGTTATATGTTTTTGGATATCAAAATACCATTAAGAATTACTATCGTTGCTAATATAGCCATTGAACAATGATCACATGATTAGTATAAATATTGGGTTTTAACAAATCCAATTTACTCAAACAAAGGAAGCGATGGCCTCATCTAGTAGAATTTCTCCATTTGAAGCCCATTTTTCAGAGCTCATAAAGTTGGTGGAATCATTAAGATTCGATCTTGACGAATCCCAAGTCGATCTTCAATACGTTAAGCTCGAACGAAACCGTATATGGGGGAAGTGGAAGTTGATAGAGATTACCACCTGAGCGATGTTATCCGAGCCACCCAAATAGTCTTTCACCATCGCACACCTTAACCTTCAGTCTTATATGGGTATTTTAAGGGGTAATGTAACAATACCCTAGCACTATGACTATGTACATTATTTTTATATAAATAATTTACGTTCATTTTATTATTGCTACTTTTAAATAGTTTTTAAAACACATGTAGTATTATTTTAGTTAATATTCAATTAAGAAATATATTTTGATGAATAAATGGATATTTTAACTAAAAATATTTTAATAAAATATTATTACTACATTAATTTTTATTAAATAAAAATTATCATATAGTTTTATTTATAAAATTGTAATTTTTATTAAGGATTGAAAGCTGTTTTTTTCAAAACCCATGAATTTTCTATAAATGTCGGTATTTATTTTAATAGTAAAAATTCATATATTTAGAAAATTATTTAGATAAAATGAATATTATTTTTGGAATCCGTACATCAAAATTATCAAATGGTGAATTTTTCATAATTTTCTGAGTGTTGAATTTTTAGGTAAAAATTAAAATACTATTTTAATATATAATGTGTTCTATGACATTATAATAACCCAATAGTGATGTAATAAAATACTATAAATGGGATGTTAGGACAATATATGTTCTAGCATAAAAATAATGTGATTTTATGTTTATTTTATTTATTTTAAAAATCCTTAAAGGACCATCCAAGACTTATAAAACATTTTATCTTTTTAAAATGATTTACGTTAGAGTGTGACTCACCTCCACATAATCAGTCCTAATATTTTAATAAGATTGGACATTGGCCTTATAAAATAATATTTTCCACTCTACTTTAGAAAAAACCATGTTAGGTTTTGTGGTTTTGATTAGTTTAATGTGTACTGTCCAAAACCTAAATAATAATGAATTCCCTCCATTTTCTTATATAAACTCACCCAATCTCCCACTTCCTCTTCACTAAAAGCCTTTTGAGCTCGACCAAACTATGCCCTAATATCTTTGGAATCCTACCAAGGTGACCCAAGCTCCCAATAATCCTTTCTTAAGCTTCTACCAAGCCATTGGGATCACACTTCCAAGTAAGGGATTTCTTCCTTTCTTATTTTTGTCCAAATTTATTTATATTGTTATGCCCTTTTATTTTTAATTAAAAATGATGGGTTATGATTTGGAACCTACCCTATACTTCCCTGATTATTTTTTAATGATATAATACCCCTTTGTTATCTCATTAATGCCTCCATGTACACTCGTTACCATGCCGAAATTCTGTAAGGGATTTATCCCTCCCCATTTACATTTAAGAAATTCTGTTGTATTGTGAATCTAAATTCCATTACATATGTTGGGACATGCATCTATATGAACCCCAATTACTTTCCATTTCATTTAAATATGATGAGACCCCCATTTCTCTCCCATCAACCATTTTTTATGAATTATTATGTCACGCCATTATTCTGCTGAAATTGCACCGTGATTTTCCAAGCCAAAGTCATTGTGTAGTGAATACCATGCTCATTTCTCTATCAAGGGTATTCCCATTTATACACATATACTTATTAATTATAGAGTTTCTTGTATGAATTCCAAATTCATTTATTGTTTAATAAATGATCATGTTTAATGAATCCATGTTATATGATCCATGTGGCCCACTTATGCATGAAATGAAATGATTAAGAAGGGTGAAACCTGATAGCGCTCTAATGAATTGGGTAAAGATTAGTATCATGATAAATAAAGTGAAATGAGGCTTTACTCATGATAATTCAAATGTAATTAGTTATTACTCATTATCCATGTTCAATGGTCCTTGTCTCATGCTAATATCATATAAAATGTTGTTTCAACATTTCCTTGTTATGAAAATCATGTTTTGTCATGCCTTTATGTTTATGTTTCTCTTGTGTTTCATTGATAGGACTATTTACTAACATGTAATATATTATTCAAGATATGACTTGTTTAATCCCTTACTGGGCTTTATAGTTCACCCTTTTCTTATGCATGTCCTCAGGTTATCCCATGCAATGTTATGTACAAAAGAATGTGTGTGGTCATATAAAAGAAATTTTCAATAAAGATGTTGGGTTTAATGTTCTAAGATGTTATGTAATTATCCGAATACCCAAAGACACTATAACTCTAGATATTTTATATTATATCAAGTGAATGTTTTTATTTAATAAATTATGTTTATATGTGAAATAAACAGCAGGGTTGTTGTACTATATTTATTCTATTAGAAGAAATAAATATTTTAAAAATGTTAAAAGTAATATAATTTTAATGATTATTTTTTATGAATGAATTTTTTAGATAAATATAATATTTTATGGAACTTTCAATTGATTATATTATAATTCAATTTCTTTCTTCATGTCATTAAGGTCAAGGTAAATGAAGAGATTCAAAAATGACATTAATGATATATTATAATAAATGACGTTTTATTAAATGATTTAAAATTACGTAAAATAATATATTTAGAAAATTGATTAATATATGATTTAAAATATCAACCATGGTTCATTTATTCTCCAATATTCCTTTTATAGAAACTATATAGATGCCTAAAGAATAAAAACTTTGTTATTGTGGTATTTACCAAAAAGGGTTTACACAAGTTAAAACAAAAAAGATAAGGGTAAAACCCTAATATAAACTTGTAAATATTTTATTTTATGATATTATTTATTCCCATACTCATAATATATTATAAATATATCATTTTTGATCCATTATTTCAAGATTAATGATTTATATTAATTTAATTCATTAATAAATTCCAAAAGTTCCCATCCCCTAACTTATAAAAGGGAACCTCCTCTCCTATTTTCTTAACACTTAAAAAAAATTAAACCAATACCTATTCAAATCCATTCATTAATTACCTTAAAATTTCATTCATTCCCTGATTTGATTATAAAACCCTCCTAGGAAGGCCTTTTGTTTAAACCTAAAGAGGTGGTGTGAAGAAGAGGTATCGTTTTAAGTGAGCGTTTTAGTTTTATTTAATCTTACACCTACTTAAAATATTATAAAAACATGATGAAATAATAAAATTAATATATCCCATATACTTAGATATTTTTAGGTTAATTTAATACCATACATTCATCTCCTCTTCCATCAAATTGTAAATGAAACCATCATTCATGTGTACGGCAGACTACCTCCTCACGGAATATTTTATTTTGTTTTCCATAACCACTGATCACAAATGGTTTTGATGATGGAATTACTAACTATTTATATATAAAATTCATAAAATAATTATAATAAAATTAATATGATATATTCTATAATTTCTTACCTTTTCATTCATTTAAAAATGATAATGGCGTTCGTTCCTACAGGTGGATTACCACCTCCACGAAGGGATGTGATTCATTTTTTGTGACAACATCACATGAATGCTATATATAAGTTTATTTAATGAAATAATATTATATTTTTTTATAATTATAATTATATAAAGTTAAAATAATACAGATATTATTTCCATCATGATCATTGAAAAATAGACATGTTACTCTTGAGTATGTATGGCTTGTAGTCTCTATAATTGTAACATAATTTATTTTTAATAACCATATTTTATGGTTGGATTAAAAATTATAATTAATGTATAAAAAAGTATAATTATTTCATTATTATTATTCTAGATATGATGGAATAATTACAACTTTTACCATGGTCAAACTACTGAATTCATTTTCAATATATTAACTGAATATCACCAAAATGTCTGACGTGAACTTAATTAATTAAGTAATTAAATATAACATGGTATTAAATAAATTAAAAGGAATAATAAACATGAAAAATGTTATTAAGGAATTAAATAATTGATATAATTTTATTATTTAGGAATATAAAAATAGTATGTAACATGGTGAACCTGAGGTAAGTGGTTTCATAAATCAATTTAGTTTTTTATTAGGTTATATCACATCTCTATTGATTCTATTATGTAAATATTACCTGTGAAATGTAATTTTATTGTTTTATTTTTTTACACTTATATTTTGTGTATTTAAATATTTTACTCAAAATATATTCACTGACTAATTCTCATTTTAATGATATTATCTTTGCAGGGGATTTTGTCTCAATGTTCTTTCATTAAGGCATATTTTAATGTTATGCACCAATTTATTTTATATAGTTTATAGAATGTACTTTTTAATGATAAATGATTAATACATCATAATTAATTTCATTTTATGTTTCAATTAAAATTATTAAATTTATTACAATTTGAAATTAAAGTTACCAAGTGTTAAGGGGTTTCAACTCAATTTCCTCTCCATTAAGACATATTTAGTATTATAAAACAATTTAATTTTATGTGGTGTATATACTATCACATTGATATATTTAACATGAATACCTATCAATTAATGGTGATTAATATTTCAATTCAAGAGGGTAAAATTCTAAAGTTACCAAAGTGGTAAGGATTTATTTTAAAAAATTATTTTTTAGGATTGAATTTATTTTATTTGAAGGAATAATATTAAAAAATCAGCCTATTTTCTTATCCTATATATGCTTAAGTATTTTCCATATTTTATTACACCTTTTACTCTCTTTGTAACTTGAATCAACAAAATAAATTTTTTAATGAAAAACCAATCTTATTTCAATTATTATCGAACATATTTTTCTTCCCAATCTATATTTTTTAAAATTATTTTAAAACAGTAATTTTTAATAATTGAATTATTTATTAAGGAAATTTTATGTTATCATTGAATTTTTACATGGTTTGAAATTAATCTTTCTGATTTTTCCCCTAAAAGGGCCATTTTTTAATTTTTTAAAAAAATCAAAATGAATGTATTGTTTTTAATGTATAGGGTGTTAAATGGCATTCACTCCACTATAACCATTTTACACCATTTGGATTTTCTTATATGATTTAAATTGTTTTCAAAGGAAATTTTTTTGAAAACATATTTTAAATTTTTTTCTTTCAATTTTTTCTGTTCTTTAAAATTCTTGATTTTACTATAGAATATACTTTTTAGATGAATTTATAGACATCTTTTATCTCTTGATTAATTTTAAGGTTATTGAATTTATCTTGAGATATTCACTTTATTCTGATCATTGGAAATTAAATTTATCTTAAATATTTGTATTATTTGTATCTTTAATATTATTAGTTCATAAACCATTTACTATTTCTACATATATTTTTTTACTTTTAATGTTATTTTATTGATTAGGGAAACCTTGATATTTTGTATCCTTTATTCAATATGGATATTTATTGATGAATTATATTGTTCATAAATTAAATTGATCATTTAATATATAAGGAATTATTTGGACCTATTGTGATGGGTGGGGCCCAGTTATATATATCCCTTCAATTCATCAACAAGCCTTAGAGACAAATTAGTAAGATATCATTAAATGTGTTTTTGGTGTATACATACGCATTGATTAAATTTTCTCAGAATAAGGATTCGATTGTATAGATATCATGATGTCTGAAATTATAACATCCAATATTAACCATTCCTTCATTGAGAGTTTAGTTATTTTTATCGATTATATTACTTCATTGATATTATCCATGGATGCATTTCATACCCATTTTATGGATTAAATGACATGTATTTTTAGTTATTTACCTTACCATATTGATTATTCCTTATTTATTCAGGGTAGATTTTGTTGTATGTTACACTTACTAATAATTTGATCTCACCCTTATCTTGTTTCCATTCCCTATGATATAAAGAAGGAACCTTTGAATGAGTATAAGGATTTAGAATATTTTCTTTCACTTAGTTTTTTATTTATGTTTTAAAATATAATGTGAGATATAATTATGTCTCTATTTTACCAAGACTACTAACATATTCAGTCATTTGGTATATGATTAATTTTACCTGGAGAAAATGTAATAAAGTAACAACCGACTCTAGACTACTAGGGTCGGGGCCTTTATAGTTGGTATCATAAAAAGTTTAGTAGAAAACCTGGGAACTAAATTTAGAAAAACATAGATTAGGTAATATAATCTGATGACTTAATTTTAGGGGAATTATATGTATAGTACGACATCCTAAAATTTTGTCAATGTAGATATTATTTGGTTTTCTGAACAACAAGTCTCTATTTAGATAATAAATGTGGATATAGTTTTGGCACAGATACATCTAGGGGTAGTAACCCTGAAAAGAGTTGGTTGAGTATATCTTTTCCATCATCCTAGTGTATGGTGAGTGTGACCTTAAAACGTACCAAGTTTGAAACTCCTAGAAGATATGATTCGGTTAAATCACAATTTCATTACTAACCTTTATGAAGGATTTCAATAGATCATCATAATGAATGACCTAGGATAAACCTAAGATGTCTTGTAGTGAAAAGAAGGTCTCATGATTTATAAAAAATATAAATAATTATGTGGTTTCCCACTACATTTATTTTTTCTTGTAATATTTTTTTAGATTTAGTCAATGGATATTTTAAGAAGCAATCATGTTAACACTTAATGTGATATAAAATGTGGTAATTATGAGCAAAAAAATTAGATTATGACTGGAGAGAAATATATTATGATTATTCCTAATTAGTTATCACTATATATGATTAATAAATTTCACCTTAATCAACTCTTGGACTCACCAAAATAGGGAAGGATAGAGTTTTATGACAGATTGGATAGTGGAGACCACAAGGGAATGAATACTAAATTATATTCATGTTATAAATGTGGAAAGAGACACCATAATGAATTTATCAAAGGGGAATATGTCTTCTATTCTTAAATAAAGGACATAGAGAAACAAAATTTTGATGAGTTCAATGTATTATGTGTTGGGAAAATGGGAATTATCCAATTAAATTCTCTAATCTAAGAGATAACTCATAGACTAAGGATAGACTTATTCCATTATATTCATTGAAGTGAAATGATTGAAGTGTTTATATATTGGGATTTTATAATTACACATTAAAATTGTTACATTAATTAAATTTTGGTTATACAAATCAAGAAACATCTAAGGATTGTTTTGCAGTAGTTTTTCATTAAAGATTTTAAATAATATGTTGAATATTGTTTATGACCTAGAAAATTGATTTAAATTTAAGGTTATATTTAATGAAAAACACATAATTGGGGGAAATATATCACTTAATATATGATTTAACTTGATGTAATAATTTTTAGTTGGGATAAAGTGATGATTGGAATTGATGAAGTAAATCAGATAGTATTGGGGACCTTGAAAATGATTAGTGATTTTATGAAAAAGTAATTTATTATGGTGTTTAATAAAATTTCAAATTCATAAAATATATTTGATAAACTATAATTTTATTTAAAGAATATGTAAATAGTTAATTTTTGAAGTAGTTATCTTTTCATTGAGGTTGTATGGTGATCAAGGTATTAAAATATTAGGTGTGTGATGTTAAGAGTTACTTTAAAATATTTGGGGGATTATTGTTAAGTTAATTTTTTAAATTTAGTGACATTATTTAAAAAAAAATTGAGTTTGGTCAGACATGTTTTGGAAGAATTTTATGAATAAATACTTATGTAATGTGTTAAGTTGAACTTTGGGTTTTACTGTTGAGGTTTTAGAGATTAATTTATTATATTGGATAACTTATACTAATAATTTTAGTTTTAGTAAATATTTAGAGATTGAATAAAAATATTTCCACTCTTTTATGGATCTTATTATCTATTAAAATTTAATTTTATTACTTTAGGCATTAAAAATTTCATCTTGGATATTCATTTATTGGTGTAAGAAAAGAAGTTTAAATTGACCAGAGTGTAATCAAAGTATAAAATTTTGATCATGAAATAAAAAGATACCAAGAATAGTTTTGGTGTTAACTATATTGATAGTAAAAGAATTACAAAAATTCAGGAAAAGGGTCTTGAACTAAAAAAATTATACATTAACCTTCATTTATAATTAATTAATTTTCTTTTCACCCATCACATATTTATGAAATTTTGGTCATTAACTTTATCCTTATCATGTCTCTATCACTCTCTATTAGTACTTGGGAATTAGTTTTCTCTTCCATGCCTATATTTTTACTTCCCATTAATGTTATCTTATTTGGAAACATAATTTTTGTGTTATTATAGAAGACCTTCATATTTTCCCCCCTCTTTTTAAGAGGATTTTTTATCAACCCTTTTATGATGTGGGTTTTTTACAATAAAATTTTATAATGTCAAGCCCTTGATTTCTAAGTGAATGTTCAAATTGTGATAATGAAATTTAATTAAGGTACGGAGAATGTAAAACCTTGAGATCTTAAATGAATAAAATTATGTTTGATAACATCTTTGATATGCAACACCAAGCTTAAATGACCCGCCATATGTGTTATTTAAATATGATTATTTTAACCTAGATATTAAATTGGTGGGTAAAAAACTGCGTTATTATATATATATATATATATATATATATATATATATGGGTCATAATAAAAAAAATATTGATTAATTCTTATGAAATAAGAACACAATTTTTTGTTATGTCATTTTATGCTTCAAAAATATGATTTCTTTAATAACGATTTTTATTCTTTTTTGGGTATACAAAAATATTTAATTTTGAAATATTTTAGTAATGGTATTTATAAAAATTATGTCAACTCTGAAATTATAATATCAAAATTATCTTAGGTTGAAATTTTCAGATTTTTTGAAAATATTTGATTTTCAGTTAATAGTGATAAATATCAGTTTTTGAAAAACTGTCATTTGTTTTCATTAAATCATGTAATTTAAATCCATTTTTATATTTTTTTTTACTATTAAATTTAAATATAATAAATTTTATATATTATAATGTTATTTATTTCCTTTTAATCATCAATTTTAATGATTTGTCTATAAATCTATTTTTATGATTAAAACCACATTTTTCTGAAAACTGTTTTTAAGTGCATAATGTTTTTTTTATTTTAATTATTTAAAATATACCCTAATGAGGAATTATTTAAATAAAACATTTTTTATATACATATATATATATTAATTTAAATTCATATAATGATGATTATTGGTTATAGGTTTAATGAAAAATCTTCTTTACCATGAAGATGCATTTCCAAAAAACCCTCTTTTGATAGCGCTTTGCGTGTTTAATTTTAAATTAAATTATATAAATTATGAAAATTAAATATTAAAAAATGGATTCAATATTTCTTATTATTGGGTTTAAATTTAGTTAATATTCTCATTATGATTTTAGTCGTCATGAATAGTAACTATAGTAAATAATTATTACCACAGTAAGGGTAAATCATGTAATTAATGTTAAAAATTGTATGATAATGACTAAAACTGATCATATATTTATTCCATAACCATCCAAAATTCAAATATGTTATCTTTTTTCTATTTGGCCAGGATTTTGATCTTTATATTATTTTATATCATGAAAATCAAAAAATATCACTTCTATGCTTTTAATCTCAATAATATGTTGAGACAAGGATAAAGACAACCTATGTTTGATTATAAATAATTATTTTAGATATAAATTATTATTTTTAATGGTAATTTAATCTAAATTTTTAGGGATGAAATAAATTCATTAAATGTTTACATAGCACTGATGCAGTATTTATTCATTTAAAAGAAAAATAAAATAAATTATTTTATAAATGTTAAATGTAATATAATATCAATTAATTATTATGTTACATGAATTTTTTTGATAAATATAATATTCTTGGTAAGTGTTAATTAATTATATTCTAATTTCCTTTCTTTCTTGATGTTATTAAGGTCAAAGTAAATGAATAGTTCCAAAAATAACACTAATGATACTTTATATTAAATAATATTTTATTAAATGATTTAAAACTTCTAAAAGTCCTAAAAGTTTTAAATTTACTGAGATACAGATTAAAATATTAATATTGGTCCATTTATTTTCCAATTTTCCTTTTTAGTACCTATCTTGACCCCTAATGAGTAAAAACTTTCTTATCACAATAATTGTCAAAAAGGGTTAATGCAGGTAAAAATGAAGATGGTAAAAAACTAATCTAAAAATTTAAAAAAAATATAATATTATTTAAAATAACACTCATATTATAGTATAAATATATCATTTTGGATCCATTTTTTCATTATAAATAATTTTTATTAATTTAATTTTTTAAGAAATTCCAAAATTGAACCTCCCCTCACTTATAAATAGGCACCTCCTCTCCTCTTTTCTTTACACAAAAAAGAATTTTTTTTATAAAATACATGTCAAAATACCTTACTTAATTCCATTTAAATTTCCTAGAGTAATTTTTTATTATAAAACCCTTCTATGAAGGATTTTTTATTAAACATGCAGAGGATGTCTGAAGAAAAGGTATTATTCTTAATTGTGTATTTCTTTAGTTATTCTTCCACCTTCTAGAAATATTATTCAAACATGATGATTTAATAACATCATTATATAACATATACTTAGATATTTTTATGTTAATTTAATACCCAGTATCTATCTCCTCTTCCATCAAATAGGAACTAAAACTGTCGTTCGTGTGTACGGTGGACGACCTCCTCACGAACCGATGTAATTTGTTTTCCATAACCACCAATCATGTGTTGTTTAAATTATAAATTTAATATATATATATATATATATATTAGTAATGAATTATTTATATTTATTCAATGATTATATATCATATAAATTCTAACTTTTCCATTCATCTAAAAATAACTAGTGCATTTGTGGGTACGTATAGATTACCACCTCCAGAAAGTGATGTGATTCGTTTTTTGTAACCACGTCACATGGTTTCTATATATAAGTGTATTTAAATAAATTATATGATATTTATGTTATAATTATATTCTTTAAAGATAAAATAATACATATGTTCATTCTATCATGATCATTGAAAAATAAAAAAATTAGTAATACATATGTATGGATTACAGTATCTATAATCATATCGTAGTTCATTTTTCATAACCATATTTCATGTTTTTTTAAATTATAATTGAGGTATAGAAATTATAATTATTTATGGAATATTATTCAAGATATGATGAAATACTGACCCAATTTTCCTTATTCAAACTACCAATGTCATTTTGGATATATGATCTGAATATCATCAAAACATATGACATAAACTTAATTGATTAAGTAATTAAATATGAATTGTAATAAATAAAATAAAATGAATAATAAAAATTAAAAAATTTATTATTAAATTAAATAATTAACAGAATTTTATTCTTTAGAAATATAAATATTGTACGTGACAATTCATACCTGAGGTTAGCGGTTTCTTTACTCAATTTCCTTTCATTGGGTTATGTCACTTATCCATTGATTCTATTATGTATAGATTTTGTTTGAAATGAAATTTTATTTTTATACTGTATTTTCACTTATGTTATTAGGATTTAAATTTTTTACACATAATCACTTCATTGACTACTTATCATTTCAATGGTATGATCTTCGTAATGGATGTTGTCTCAATTTACTATCATTAAGGAATATTTTAATGTTATTTACCTATTTATTTTATATGATGTATATACTTCCATTTTTCATGTTAAACCATAAATAGTTCATAATTCATGCTATTTTAACTTTCAATTGATGTTATTTTATCCAAGAGGGTTTTAATTGAATGTTACCAAATGGTAAGGGTTTTCGTAACTCTATTTGTTTTTATGTGGTGTATATACTACCCATTTTATATATTTAAACTAAATAAATATATATTAATTATGAATAATAATTGAATTAAAGTTTTTTCTTTCAAGGGGTTACAATTTAAAAGTTCTCAAATATGTAAGGATTTATTTTATAATCTCAATTATTCTGAGATTGATCTTATTTTTATTAAAGGAATATTCTTCATAAACTCCATATATTTTCTTATCATTTTGATATTTAAGGATTTTCCATATTTTATTCCAACTTTTACTCTCTTTGACAATTGAATCAGGAAAATAAATTTTTTAATGAAAAACCAATCACATTACTCTTTTGATTAGATTTATTTTTCTTCCATGCCTATATTTTTCAAAATCAATTTACAAAACACATTTTTATTAATCTAGTGATTTATTAAGGACATTTTAATTTATCAATTACATTTTTAATAGTTTTAAAGGAATCTAAGTTTTTTTCATGAAACGGTAATTTTAAGCTTTTTTTTATAAAAAGTCAAAAGGATTATGTTCTTTTTAATGTATAAAGTATTAACAGACATTCCCACTTCTATAACAATTTTATTCCCTTCAACTTATTCTATAATATTTCAATGATTTTTCAAATGAAAATATATGTGAAATTTATTTTAAAATTTTCTTCTTCCAATTTCTTATATTTTATAAAATACTTGATTTTACTATAATAACAACTTCTTTGATGAATTGATTGTGGTCTTTCATATCTTGAGTAATTTTGTGGTTATTAATTATCTCTTTAAACATTTAATTTCTTGTGATCATTAGACATTATATTTATCTTCAATATCCATAGTATTTTAATCACGAATATTATTAGTTCCTAAACTATATACCATTTCTACAAATAGTTATTTACATTGAAATTTATTTAATTGTCTCGAGAAACCTTGATATTATGTATCCTTTACAAAATATGGATATTTATTGATGAAAAATATTTTTTTATTAATTTAATTTAACATTAAATATATGAGTAATGATTTGAAGATTAGTGATGGGTGGATCCTGGCTATATATAGCCCCTCGATGCATCGACATGTCTCATGTGACAAATCAGTAAATGCGAATTAAATGGATTTTTTTTAAAACCAACCAATCGACTAAACTATATTAGAACTAGGATTTCATTTTATAAATATCATGATGTATAAAGTATCGATGTCCAATTTTTATCATTTCCTTAATTTAGAATTTAGTTATTTTTATCTATGATGTTACTGCATTGATATTATTCATGGATGCATTTTGTGATCTGGGTATTGATTAAATGGTATGTATATTTATTTATTTACCTAACAATATTAATTATGCCTTATTGATTCATGATAGCTTCTAATTTACATAACTATTACTGAGAAGCCAACGAGCATGTACCCATGTGGTAGAGGCTCCTGTTTATCATCCAAAAGACACAAGATAAAATCTGGATAGGGGAGGAATTTCTGAGTACTATAGCGGTGGTGGAATAATAGCAGCGATAGTACTGTAGAAGGAACTGTAGTGGCAGTGGTTTTGTAACAGCTGGGTACTGTATAATTACTATTCACTGAAGGGCCCTTTTGGCCAAAAAATGGGATTTCAAGCATTGTATTCAGGTCACATGTCCTTGGGCCTTCAGGCTATGTAATGTTTCTACTTCTACCCAAACAAAAAGTGGTCTTTTATTTACTAATAAAAATCGGATTTGGCCCCAACCTTTAAAAAAATAACCATTACTGAGCATGTGAGATCACAATTATTTTGTTTCTTTTCTCAAGGATATAAAAAATTAACATTTCAATGAGTTCATGGATGCAGAATAATTACATTCATGATGTTTTGTATTTTATGTTTTCAAATCTAATGTGAGATTCAGGTTTGTATCCTATTTTCCAAGACCACTAAACTATTCATACCTTTATGATATAATTTGATGTATCTATGGACAATGTAATAAATTAACCACTAGATCTAGGCTACTAGGGTTATAGTATTTACACTTATGTTATCTCTCCATATTTTTTTAATATTGAGTGCAATGTCTCCCATTTGAATGTTTTATACCCTTGATGTTAATCTCTATCCTTGTGTCTACTAAAGGTGGTACTCATGAGGTCACTCCTCTTCACTAAATTCCCATGAGGAGAACTAGAATAATGTGGTCATGAAAGAGTGGTATCAGAGGTGTTAGTTACGAGATAGGGTGGTTTTTGGAGTTAGGAACTAGTGAGGATTACATGGTTTGGTAGGTAAATAGTGTTAGTCGAAAATAGTATGTGACCACATTAAGGTAGACAATCTAGGTAATAGGATTTTAGGACCCTCTATGATCCATCATAATAAACTTAATCTCTAAAAATATACTAAACAAGGTGATGTTTCATACATGGAAGAGACTTATGAGAGTTATATGAATCATGCTTTCTTGAGTTATGTTTTTAATGGGATGTATTTTGGAATAAATCAATTAATTAGTAAAAATAATATAAATAAATCCATTACATATGGGTATAGGTTTTTCTTATTTCGTCATAGATATTCCAGTTGGTCACTTCATGTGTGTGGTTCGAGTTGGGGAGGTTTAGGAAGTTGACTCTTTTGATCTTTATAGGGTCGACCCTGATCATAAGGATGAGAAATGGATGTGGTAATTGAACACCTTTATGTATTAGATTCTATAAAATTATGATGTAATTATCTCTAATCTATAGATATTTTATTGGTTAGAGTAGTTGAAGATCACTTTAGGCTATGGTCATGGTCAAGCTGAGTATTGGGTTCTTCTAAAATTGACCTAGTTGAGGGGAAAAGAACGTTAGTGGTTCATGTTATACCTCAGAGAGTGTAAGGATACTGATGTGTTATGGGCCTACATCAAATTGGATTTTCGAGCTGATTTATTATAAGTGATAGTGAGGGAAGTAAAACAGTGTGAATTTATATGCCTTAATTAGAGAAGTATGACTGTTCAAGGGTTGGGGAGTAAGTTTACAGACCATATGTGATTTTTCCCTAAAGTATTTCCAGATGAGGATTCCCAATAATGGAAATTGGAGGAGGCATTACTTCCCCTCATCTATTCTACTATCTCCCCATTTATGTTACCTATGTATTTTGAGGTGCAAAAGTCAAGTTAGTCGAGATACTGATTAGAAGGGGATAGCCTCAACAGTCATCATTTAATTTATCAAGGGCTATTAGTTCCCATGAACCTATTTATACTTCAACCTTTTTTCTTTGGTTGTAGTGTTCTTGGTCACTGTCAGTGGTAAAGTCCTCCACCCCCTAGGTTTGGTATAGTTTTGGAATTTAAGACCCTCCCAGCAATAATATCTATTTATCCTAAGGTAGTGTCAATAGTAGGTACTTCTATATTATGTTACAAATCTTATTAGTAGGCATATTCTTAGTTGTAAGTAAGAATAATTGGTATAGGGTATCCCTATGGTATCCCTCACCATCATGAATCCATGACGAATCATGGATATAGAGGTCATAAATAGTGAAGCAGAAGAGTTGGTTGAGGATAGATACATGTGATAGAAGAATGGGTTTTATAGGAACCAGAGGTCATTCAAGGTATGATAAGTTTATCATCTACCTTGGTTTCTACATTGATTAATTTTGGACCTTCACACCCATTTGTTTCAAGAACCTTATTCTAATAATTGGGATTGGATGTGAATATGATTTCCACACTACTAAATTTATCCAAGGTAGTTAAAGGTCAAGATAGATTGTTTGATGTGTTTTGAGGATGAAAACTAATGATGGGTAAGTATTAGTCATTGGGAGACTTCTCTGTTTAGTATTTATAATGATACAATGTCATTCTTATCATGGATTCATTGTATTATATTCAAATGGTTGTTAATTATTTACCTATAAGAGATGATTTTTCAATATAGGGGGACATCATGTGGTGTTTTCATGTGATAAATATTTCTAGATGGGAAGTAATTAAGTAGAGCCCCTTATTATTTTGATGTTTGATACATAGATATAATCAGTGATATCTAAGTAAGTGAATGTTTCCAGTGTTTTTATGGATATTTAAGATGTTATCCTTGAGAAATTTGTGATGTTACCCCCTTATTGCGATGTTGTGTTTGAAATAAAGTTTCATTCGGGTGCTACACTGATTTTGATGTCACTTAATCAAATGACTCCCTCATATTTGTGGTATTTGAGGACATGATTTAATGATCTAATGTAGAAAATATTTATCAGAACTATTGTGTCACCATGGGGAGCTCAAGTTTTGTTAACCAAGAAGAAGAAATTTATTTGGAGGTTATATACGGAGTATTTGATATTTAATCAGGTGAAGATCAAGAATTGTGTCCCTCTTACAATAATTGATTATGTATTTGACTAGTTGAGGGGAGAAAGTTGGTTTTCTATGATTTATAGGTGGTATGGGTATCATTAGCTAAAGGTGATATATATTCTAAAGACTAATTTATGGTGATTATTTCGGCATTTTGATTTCATAGTTATGTTGTTCGGTGTCGTAAATGAACCATCGTTTTTATGGGACTCATGAACTCTATGTTTCATGAGTTCTTAAACTTGTTCTTACTTGTGGTTGTTGAAAAAATTATGATATACTTGATGTTCATAGAGGAGCATACTAAGAACTTGAGGATCATTTTATAGAATATTTGGAACCACCATATTTATGTAAAATTTTCCAGTTGTAAAATCTAGAAATATTAGGTTTATTTCCTTATACATGCGATGTTCCAACAAGGAGTAGTGGTGGATCTATAAAATATTGATGTAGTTTTTTCATAGGTAGTACCCTATAATGTAGTATAGGTTTTTAACTTTCTTGATCTTGTGGGTTACAGGGGGTCTTTTTATGATATATGTTGGATAACATCCCTAACAAAGAAGAACGTTTATTTATTTTGGAATGACTAGTAGCAGGAAACATTCAATTCCTTGAAGGAGTGGTTAGTAAGCACCCCAATTCTCTATGGTTTCTTGAGGAGGGTATAGTGTTTGAGGTGTTATGTTATTCTTATTTCCTGGTTTTATGATTCATCGTGATGAAGAAGTAGACATTGATCTCCCATAAGTTCATGAATTTATTCCCCCATGAGCATAATTATTTCACCCATGATCTGAAATGGAAGCGGTGATGTTTTCTATAAAGTTGTAGTGAAATTAACTTATTAGGTAATGATTTGTGTTTTTTTATAGATCAAAAAATCTAGAGGTATATAATTTCTCATAATAAAAGAAATATTTTATAGAATAGGTGTATGGAGTTTTTATAGAAATATGATTTTAATATCTTCTATACACCAGGAAGGGGAACATCATTGAAGATGCACCGAGGAGAAATACACAAGGATATATTCAAGAATATAAGGATTACTGGAGGGATATGGAGGAGTTAGGAACTTTTTATCTCAAATTAAATAAGGATGATAGTCGAGGATGATTTTTTTAGATAACAAAAGAGTCTAATTTATTAAAAGAGTTGGAGGAGTCTCATTAGGGACACTTGAATGTTGAAGTGATGCAAGATCTAGTGATTCCCCTGAGGGATTTTGAAATGAATGACAATATCTATTTATGTTGAAATGTAGGACGTTCATTTTATTTGTGATACAAAAGGGTGTCCTCTATGAGTTTCATAGATCACCTTTGTGGGTGAACCCTAGAATATATAATATACTTCATGGATTGAGGAAACTTTGGTGCCCATGAATGAAGTTATCAGTGGTGGATTTTTGGGTGTGATTTCTAGTGTAACAATAGTTAAAGGTAGAACATTGAGTCCTCGATGGTTTTTTATAGCCTTTAGATATTTTGGGATGGAAGTGGGAGGATATATTGATGGATTTAACCATAATGTTACCTTGATCCTAATTGGTATATGATTCTATCTGGGTGACTATGAATCAAACGAATAATTCTAAACACTTTTTAGATATTCGAGAGTCATGTATCACGGAAGTTCTGGTGATAAGATACATGGATGGTGTAGTGAGGATTTATGGAGCTTTGAGAACTATCATTTTTTATCAAGACCTCCAATTTACTTCATGAGTCTATAGGGAATTATAGTATGAATTTGGCTCTCAGTTATTACTTAACACTACTTTTAATCCCCAAATTTACAGACAGGTGGGGTGAACCATCCAAATTCTATATGATACACTTAAGGTGTGTGACTTCTATTTCAGTGGTTCATGGGTACGATTCCTACCTTTCTTTGAGTTTTATTATAATAATAGTTATCACTCATCTATCATTATAACCCCTTTAAGTCATTTTATAGGAGGTCACATCGATCCCCATTAAGTTTGATCAAGATTGGGGAGGCACTAGTTCTTGGTATTGATGAACTGAAGAGTAATATAAAGAATATTTAGGTGGTTCTTGAGAGGATTAATATGTTTAAGGACCACAAAAATTATCATTCCAATTGGTGAAGAAGGAATTTGGAGTTTAGAATCAGGGACCATGTTTTCTTACATATTTAGCATCAGCATGGGAAGTAAAAGTTTTTTCTACGGATAAATATCCCACCTTGGTTTGTTGGACCCTTTAAGGTGTTGGAGCATGTTGGAAAAGTGTATATTTGGTTAGTTCTTACCCCACTAATGGAAAGTGTTCATGATGTGTTCCATGTTTCTCTACATGACCATTATCTTCATGATGATTCCCATATCATTTATTGTGGGGATTTAGATATCAGGGATGATGTAAAGTTCACGGAATGATCGATTGAGATTCAAGATCATCAAGAGAGGGTGTTATAATGGAATATTATCCACTTATTATGAGTCCTATAGAGCCATGGTTTACAAAAGGATAATAATTAGAAGAGGGAATCATAGATTACTACTACTAAGTTTAAATTTTTATTCCAAAAAACACATTGTGGAAAAGTAAAAAATCAAAACAAATCTACAAAGTATGTTGAATGTTGTAAGAAATTAGAAAATCATTAAAAAAAAGGCTGAAATTTTTGTATTCGCTTACCTTGCAGAGATTGTAGAAAAGAGAATGCACCTTCATGTTCGGGTCCTCTTAGATTAGATCTTCAAAGTGGCTACCCATCTTGACCCATGAGTGATAATACTCCTCAACATTAATCCTCCCCTCATTGAAACATCATTCCTTGATTTTATCTTGTTTATTGATCCAAGAATCTTGTTCCTCATTAACTTACACCTGAGGGAGTCTTCCCAGAATTCTATCCTTCTCTTCCTCTATGGCCTTGATCTGGAATGGATCTAAGGGTAGATCCTCATTAGTATGTATAATAAGTGCCAGATTCTTACCTTCCCTATTTTCCTCACTTTTCTCCTTAGTCCCTTACACTTTTTCCTCATTATTATCATGTTCTTGATTATAATCTCCATTTTCCCATTATAGAGGGTCTAGCCTTACTTTCTTACACCCTTATTGGATGACCTTGTTTCCATCGATTTTGGTAAGTGTGAATAGTCTTTGCATTCATTTTATTTTTTTCCCCTTGGATAAAATTCATTTACATGAGTCTCGATTTCCCTTTGGTCCTTTCTTCATTATTGGGCTGTGGAGTCATTTCCCTTGCATTCCTTCCAAATTGTACACTAAAAGTTTTCTATATCTTTCATCACTATATTCTACCTCATCTTGAACCTAAATTGGATCTTGGACATTAAAACCTTCAAAGTGGTTTCTATATTTAGAAATAAGGCTTCCTCGATGGGGTTTTCCCTACATGGTGAATTCACCCTTCCCGCTTTAACCTCAGAGGTCACCTTCATTCCCGTGAACATAGCCTTCGAGTAGGATGTGACCTTTGATATGAAAAATGTTTAGGCCCGGGGAACCCAAAACACTCACCTCATCTAACCCTCCATATTCCTTGTCATGATTCTGGAAAGAAAACCTTCTCCTCATAACTAGAATTTTATTTCAATCCATTATCAATAGAGTCTAGATGGATTTCCTCATCCAGTAAAAAACCCTATTATAGAAAAGTTATATTCAGCTCAGCCTCAATGTTGTTATCTACCTGGCCCTTCTCATCTAAAGGAGAACCTACTGAAGCAATCTGAACCTTACCAAAGAAAACTTCATCCGGTACTGAGCCCAATAAACCATAAACTTGTTCCTCTTTAGCTCCAAGGACCTGTATCCATATTTGGACACCCAGGTCATGTTTTAGGTGGGAAAAAAATTCCACCGCCTTAGGGTTAGAAGCCAACTACACATGAGGAATAAAAATCTTGGCTGAATCATATTCCAAATGGTTATTGGAAGTTGAATTGATCCCCGACAACATGACTTCATGAAGTTACTCCACATAATAACTTGGTTGAACCACACCATGAACATCACAATTGATATCCCACTTCTTTGACATCTTCACTTGACTAAACCTACACCCACGATGACACACTGAGGCTAGGTGCCAAAGATAACCATAGGAGACACAGTAGTTAGTCCACGAATTGTAGAAAACAGCCTTCTTCCACTGAAATTATTCTCCAACTTAATTCAAAACCCAATCCAATGGTACCTTCAATACATCAACCTATATGCTAATTCAGGGGTAAACAAGATGGCTAACAGCATCCATTCGACTGTCTGAGCATAGTAATCGACCAACAAGATTCCTGATAACCTTCAACACTGAGGGATTTTGAAAGGGATGAGGGAGTTCCGAGAGACTTACCCAAATTATTGATGTTGGAGGACCCTACTTAATGTTGAAATAGAAACACCACTGGAAGAGAAAGAATAAAAAACTATTTCAATTGTAGGGGGAATTTGATCACGTGGAAACTAGATTCATCTCGGTCGCAAACCTAATCAATATGTGTAATCTATCAAAGAACCTAACCATCACATGATCCTATAAACTACACGATTCAAATAAAAACTTATCAAACTCATCTATTGAAGCTATTTTTTGATAAAAAAAAGCCACAAGAGTTAGGTTGAAGATATTTGAAGCATTGAATAACTCTGAAAGAGATAATGGAAGTTGGGGTGAGACTTAGTGCAAATATGGTACCATTGGGATAAGCAGTATCTCAAGGAGTTTTAGGAGAGAGTCTGGGGATGATAAAGGAAAGAAATGGGGTTCATGAGAGGATGAGGAATTGAGAAGAGAGGCTCCCCCTTCAAGGAAGAGGGGGGATCTAGGAACCCCTCCATAGATGCCTAGAGAATCGTTGGGAGGGAAATTATAGGTAAGGGTGATGAAGTTTGTTTCTTGCATATATTCATTCCTAGTACCAATTGATTTTTGTTCTATGATGTTTTGTATGTTTTTATATTAGAATTTTGTGATCGTTTTTTGACTTCTTACTATTATGTTTTGAGATCTTCTTATTAGATTCTAAGGTATGGTTTCATCCTTGTTTGTGGGGTATCACTCTTGGGGTGTTTGGTGGTTTTAGGCATTTTATTATTTCCTTTTTTCTAGTTTTTTTATTCTATAGGATGATAATAATTTGAGATTTATCTAATATAATAGTTCAGACCCTTCCAAACCATTACTTTGTGAGTTATGGTTTAAGGGAGATTTTAGATGTGTTTATTGAAAGGCGGGGAGGATCTGGAGTGGAATTTAAAATTTTAGGTAGCGATTCACATCCTTAATCATCATTTCATGATGTGAATAATGCTTCACATGGTGGATTTATATATTGGGAAACCTAGTTTCTAAAATTTATATCCAAAATTAGTTTATGATGTGAATTTTTTTCACGACATGAATGTTCATGGTGGGGTTTTCGTTGGTTCTATCTTCAAAAGATTCATGTTTTAAAATTAAATGATCATTTAATAAAATACATCCCATTTTTTATAGATTGATAAATTTTTTCTAATGGGTGTGAACCGCATAAGGTTTACAATGTAAACTATCCATTCATGACATGAAAGGGATTATTTCCAGGCTATCTTTAAATCCCAAACTCCCTCAGGTTTTCCTCACTCACCCAAAATTT
This sequence comes from Viscum album, assembly GCA_963277665.1. Taxonomy (NCBI): domain Eukaryota; kingdom Viridiplantae; phylum Streptophyta; class Magnoliopsida; order Santalales; family Viscaceae; genus Viscum; species Viscum album. The sequence goes on from OY728126.1 coordinate 769,777,767, forward strand.
ATCACAAACTTTAGGCAATCCATAGAGGATTTTGGGACCCTAACAACCTTCTATATTTTTCATTCAACTTTTTCCTTTTGGGATTCCATATCAATTATTCCTAGTGCGATCTTATTCTCTTTCTCTCCAAATTATTCCTTGTTTCTTTAGAGGTTTGTAGAGACTATATTGATTAGTGTTAGGGTTTTATTTGGATGTGATTTTGATGAGTTTTTATTATGTTTCATATTAATTCAAGGACCCCTTGTATGGTTGTGTCCCCACGGTTCGTCCTCTATTTATTTTTTCTTATGCAGTAAATTAGAAAACTTATTTTGAGGAGGAGGATTAAAGTTATATCCATTTTATGTGTATCTTTGAGATTATTATGCATTTGACTTCTTGTTAGTGGGTCATATGAATTAGAATAGTGATGATAATAAACCACCCTAATTAAATTGAAATTGGATGGTGTGAAGTGAATATGGTTACCAATTTTTCATTGATAGTTATTTATTTTTTTCATGATATATTCATTTTAACTAATTATAAATTTTTTTCTTTAGATTGATTTGAGAATACCCCTGAATATTTAAATACTTAAATCCAGTAAAAAAATACAAACTTAAATATGTTTTTTCTATGGTTGACTTATTGTGTGTGGCATGGTTGTGTGCGGCTTGGTAGCTTGGTCATGTGTGGATTAGTGAACTTGGTTATTTTGTCTTGGTAGCCTCTATTTTTATTGCTTTGTTGCCTTAGTTGTGATGTGGTAGATTGATGTGGTAGTTTCTTAGTAGTGGTTTGGTAGTAATGGAACAATTTTGACATATATATTAATCTGTTAATGGATAAAAAATCATTCGTGTTGATTTAAATTGATAATTAAATTAGAAAATCCTTGTGGTTGAATTGTTAAATAAAATAATAGGAAATGGAACCCAAGTTTTGGCCATTTATGTGATGTTTCTGGTTGGTTGTTCCATATTAGAGGCTGTTCTTAAGGGTGCGTTATCGGTAGTGACCTAGAATTAGTTGTGATGGTGTTTATTTTGTGAATACATAAGTTTGGTCTTGTGTAAAGATATTATATACCTATATGATTTTGTATTTTTCTTAAACACCCAACCAAATTTGGATTACTTGACTAACACCTAGAGACCCTAGGGGTGTTTTCCCTAACATCAATGATAGGAAGAATATGGATGGACAACTACTCCCTATCCACCACTCTACCTTCAATATCATCATTTAGTGATACCGATAGTGAATGATGTGATATGTGGTGGTGGTCAAGTATGGTAGGGGAGGGATGAGATTGATGTTGTACTTGTTTATGATACCCCACTTCACTGGTTATGTGACACATGATATGTGTAAGGGGTCACAAGTTCAGATATGTGGTTAGTGTTTCAAGACACAATATATGGCTGGTGTAATCACTCATGGATATAGATGGATGGGATCAAAGGATGTCTTATCATTGGATGAAAGTAGAATATTGGTGTGGAAGTGGTTGTGGGGGTCGTATTGTAACGACCCCAGGTATTAATATATTAATACTTTTTTCATTAATATTAATATTTATAAATAATATATTGTTATTTTAACATTAAATTAGATGTTTTTCTGATAGCGTATTCAACACGCAGCAACAGGTTTCTTTGAAATCTTATATTTCACACAACTTTGAGTTAGACCGAAAAATAATATAATATTATTATTATTTTCAATGTTAGTTAATTCCTTGTCGTTGTATTAGAGGAAATGAATAGAACTAACTATAGTATGATTATACATGTTTTTTAAATATCTTTATAATTATCCAATAAATTTTAGAGGCTTAAAATAATATTGAATCCGATTTAAAGCATGAAATACTCACATTTTTAAAAGGTCATTTTACCACCTTTTAATTTAGAACCCTTTTTAAATCTAGTTTTTTGACACATTTATATGTTATATTTTATAAAATAAAATTCTTCTTTATAAGTGGAACATCAAAACTTACTTTGTATAATTTTTTTTGTAATTTTCTAATAAAGTTCATTTTTTAATGAATAGTTAAAAATACTGCATTTTAAGTCAAAATTGCATTTTCATCTAGTTTATTTATATAGTTGGATTTAACATTTAATGGGTTTTAAAGTTTAATTGGATTATATATTTAACATTTAATCCAATATTAGTCATTTGAAGTAATTTCACTTAAAAATTGTACATAAACACATGTCAATCTTTTGATAGTTATTACTTCTTAAAAACCCACTTTTTGGTTTTGACAATGGGAATTAATTTTAAATCAATTAATGAAAATTATATGTTTTGGATTTGGAAAAATGGATTCCATATTTGGAATCATGATATCCAAATTGTGTGAATAGGTGCCTTTTATTTTTATACATTATGAATTGTAACTTCAGTAATTATTTTATTTATCGTTGTTAAAGGGTAAATCTAGTAAATAATGGAAAAAAATAATATTATAATAATATTAAACTACCCTAACACTTGTCCTAATCATATTTTATGAGATATTGCCAACCATGGGAAACCATGGGTCGATTATGGGACCCCATGTATCCACATGGGTGTGAGAATGACCTTTTATAAGAATTAAGTTTAAGTAAAGATAAATATAACATAAACATGTATCTTTTACTAAAAATATTTATATGTAGTTATATAATTGATATCGTTGACTATAAATATTAATTATAAAAGTAAAATGATTTTCTATATCATTATATTTTTTTTATTATTTTTTTAAATTAAATAAAAAAAATTAATTATGACACATTGATGATGCATTGATTGCTTAATTAATAAAGGATTCAAATAAATATTATTATAATTGTTAAAATAAATGTAATTTGGTAATTTTGATATCATACACAAATTATCTGGATGATATTGACATTTTATATTTTTATTAATGAAAATTGTTTTAAGGAATGATGTTTATATGGATTTTTAAAAATCATGATATGAATAGTTTCAAAATTGTGATAATTCATATTTAAAAATATAAAATATTTTATTAAATATTTTAAAATTCCAAAAAAATATAATATTCTTCCAATTGGTTATTATAAGTCTAAAATTTTATTAATGACTCTTTTATTGGACATTTTTCATGTTTTGATAACTATTTTTATTCTTAAAGTGTTGAATGCTTGATAAAAGGGTAAGAGTAAAAAAGGGTTAAATAAAAAATATAAGGATTAAAAAAAAATTAAAACCTTTATAATTATTATTGGATGATTTTATTTAGACATATATTAATCTTATATTTTAACTAAATGAATTTGGAATAATTTTTATTCAAAATATAATTTATATAAATTAATATTTATAGACTTTCCTAAACTACTCATCCTCCCTCTTTTAAAAGGCTACCACCCTTACCCACATAAATCACACCTCTCAAGCCCCTTTTATCATCCAAATTAGGCTCAAATAAACTTAAAACATACCCTAATTCCTATTATAATCCTTACCTTGGGCATAATAAACTTCAAGAAAGCAATTTGTCTCAAATCAAAGTGAGTTTCACATTCTAAGAGGTACCATCTTTTCTAAAGTTCCTTTACATTATTTTACTTATTCACTCCCTATTATATTCTTATTATTTGATTACCTACAAAATTATCCTAAATATACTAGAAATTTTTTATGATAAGGATTCAAACTATACTTACACACACCTCCATCTAATGGATATGAACATACTGTTTCTATGGATGGCGAACTACGACCTCACGAAACGATGATTATTCAATTTTCCCCTACCACCAATCATGGTGGCCATTATGATGGAAATTTATTTATATATGATATATATTATATATTTATTGTATTTATTCTTTTTTATTTTTTATTTACAGCATACCTTTATACTTTCCATAATGTGTAAATACGATAATTTCATTTGAGGAAGTGCATACTATCATCCCCTCAAAGTGATATGACTCATTCATGCCATACATGGAACATATAAATGAGATAGTTAATGAAATTATGTAACACATATAACATATGATATTATAATTTAATTATAATATACCTATGTATCATTTATTTTTCATTCCTTTAAATATAAAAAATAAATGGAAGTAGTGTTCATGTGTACGTACGGCTTACCATCTCTATGAACAGTGCATTTCATTTATTATATCAAAAGGATAGAGAATATTATAAATACATATATATACTAGATATATACTATATTTAAATCATTAATACTATTCTGAAGATAATGGACCTTTGACCACATGGACAATTTGCAATTATATCAAGTTCATTTTTGACTCATGTACCGAATATCAGAAAAACGATCGATATGTACTTAAATAATTATGTAATTTTTATAACATGGTGATAATTAATATAAAATGAATAAAAAACTTGAAAAAGTTTCTTAAGAATGTAGAAATTAAACTAATTATATTATTCATAAATATAAATATTGAATTAGACAAGTCAGACTCAAGGTAAGGGACCCTTTCACACTACTCTTTTAGTCAAAGACTTAATTTATGTTATTTATTTTAATATACATTTTATTATATTGAGATATGTTATTATATATCCTTATTTCTGTCCATTTTATGTCCAAATAATGAGATACCCTTTTCACTCTCATCACATCATTTTTTAAATTTTTATGTGACGCCGTTAGGCTGCCAAATTTTCGTAAGGGAATTTCTAAACTCAATTTCCTCTCATTGGGTTTTACACATTCTTTATTGATTAAATTATGAAAAGATTATGTTCGAAATCACTATTTATTTATTTATTTTATGATTTCCGCATCCCTTTCAATGGATATACAATTGCTAAACATAGTCACCCCATTGATAGATTCTTACATCATCTATACAAACTTTGTAAGGGACTTGGTCTTAATATCTTTTCGTTGAGGCATATTTTGATTTATACATGAACATATTTTATACTGTGTATAATTATACCCTTTTATTTTAATTTAATTCAATGTTTTTAAAAATTTATCTTATGTTTTATTAAGTGTTTTAATAAATGATAAAATGGAATGTTTCTTTTTAATGTACACCACGAAAATGACCTTTCCACCGTTGTGAACATTATTTGATATTTGTCTTCCTTAGCAAGATGTAATATTTTTAAAAGGAAAATAAATACCATATACCCATTTTAGGTATTTTGGTATTGAATGTTTTTTCAGAAATCATTGATTATATAAATATTTTGAAATAATATATTGTGATTACAATGTGGAAATGATATCTTTCATTTATTCTAGTTTTATATGTTATGATTACGTTATGGCTCTTGGTAATTGTTTACACATACGGGTGGTTCCATGATAAACTTAGGGCGGGTGATCCAAAGATATCTCTATACTATATTGGGTAACATGATGGAGGTAAGCGTTAATGTTTCTCCTAATAGATTTAGGGAATATACTATGATGGGAATTCTAAATGTAACTTCCTATGTAGCTGTGAAAGCTATAATGTAACTATGTTATGGATGCCCCAAGATACCTTTCTGATTTATGATTTCTATGTGTTATTCATAAATCTTTTGATTTCATTAGTTATTTTAAAGAGATTATGTTTTTTGATTGAAAGGTATGGTTTTATTTATTTTTATGTATTGATGGAATAATGTTTTCTTTCCTTATTTAATATCCATTACTGAAATTCTTTGCTCATCCCAAGTTTTTGAAATGTTTTTCACAAGTTATAAGGAAAGGTAAGAGAAATAAATAATTCAAGAATATTTATATCAAGTAAGTAATTCTTGTTTTTTTAAGGATTTTTATTTTTTTTTGAAAAAATTGGATAGAGAAGAAATGCCTACTTTTTAATTTTTTTGAAGTAATGTAATAGTTATGGATTAATTAACTAAAACTATAAACCTAAAAAGATGATCAATGTGAATCCTAGACTTAACTAAAGATTATGTAATTTTTATGTCTAGGGCCTTATAGTTGGTATCATAGGTCAGTTTAGATAACTTTAGAGGTTAGGGTGTTATTTAAGAATAAGGGACATAACCATAATGGTTAGCATAGTAGAAAGAGTCATAGTTATTTTAGATAAATTTAATAAGTTTAAGATAACATGAATAATTGTATCTTAGTGTTTACCCTCCTCATAAGATATTATATAATGATTTTACTAACATACTCACACTAACATTTTTGGTTTTAGTAAATGGTTGGATCTATCAGGAACCAAAGTATCAATGGATGTGAAGGAAACTGTGGATTTTTTCTGAATAAGAAACCGAATAAAATGGGAGATGAAATGAGAAATCTTGTGGTTATTCTCAACCAACTAACTGGAGTCATGATTTACCACTTGAATCTTGGTAATTTGTATAAGGCATTTTATATGCAAGAAACGAATCCCTATATAAGTTCAGGTGATAATCCTAAAGGTAATTATATTCAAAAACCTATGTGTCAAGGATGTAGAAAGAATCACCGAAGAAAATTATTCAAAGGGAAGGGAAGATTTTATAGATGCGGTAATGATGTTCATAAAGCAATAACCTATCATGGAAAAAGGATGTGTTCAGTTGACTCCTGGAAGGGTAAAGAAGTTCTTTCTAAGGGATAAATTGAATGTTTTAACTGTAGTGTGCATGGTCATTATGAAAATAGATGTCCTATAAAGAGGGTTCGGGAATGAGATTATAAAGACCATACAAATATATGTTTACCAATACCTAATTCCATTCCAATTTGGGATTAGGAAATAGAAAATGACCTATGAAAGTTTTGGATTATTTCTTAGTTGATGTTTTGACATTATTGAATCTTAGGATATGATTCATGATTTTGTTTATAGGAAAAATGTTTTACAGAATGAGTTGGAAAAAATGGTTAAGGGATCATGGAGAATGTTATATTATTATGATGTCTATATTTTATAAAATTCTAGAGTTATGTTAGGTATCTAGGTAATAAAATGTTTAAAAGTATTAATGTTCTTTTGTTGATGGGATTACATTGGAAGAATTTTCTCTTGTATGTGTAACCCTGAAGTTTGTTAAATGAAAATTCTATTTGAAGAATGAAGTATATTTTCTTTTGTGGATATTATTATAAAGAACCATTTGGGTTTATATGATCCTTGAATTTGAGGCAATTATAAGTTATTACTTTTTGGGATGCAAATGCGAGGTATGATATAACATTTGAGGTTAAAATATTTTATGATTATTTTTAAGGAATTTATATCATTTTTGGGGATGTTAAAAAATTATATAGTTTTGGAAAAGGGATGACATGCCAACCATGTGACAACCCATCACGTCAGAAAAATCTATGGGAATTAAACCCACAAAAAAAGTGAAACTAGGATTTATCACCTATCATTGGCCTACGTGAATTCCCTAGTTAGTATGACTTATTCTTTTTAGTTAAATAATTTTTTGGATCAATAATAATTTTATTTGGGAACTTATTTTTTATCAAATGGATATCCTTATTATAGGAAAATTATTTGGTGATTAAGTGATAAAAGTTATTTTGGAAGACATTTTCTATTTTGGGAACCCTCCATGCCTAATAAAAATAGAATACTATTGGATTTAATTTGAGGAGTAATGGTTGAATTTTTTTATTTTTTAAGAATATATGTTTTTATTGTGTCTATATGGCGATTTAAGTTATTTGTGTAAATGATTAAGCTTTCATGAATATGTGATTATGTTAATTTCTTTTCAGTGTGAGACTTTAAGAGTAGTTGATGTCATTTGGAGATAAATGTTAAGATTTATCATTGAAGACTATGTAATCAAATCCTTATGAATTTTGGGTTTCCATATTAGTTTGGATTATTTAAAAAAATTAAGTACAATTGTTTGTTGAAAATTCTTTTTTGAACTTTGGGTATTGTTTGTTGAATTTTGGAGATTAAAGGATTATTCTTTTCAAGGGATTATCTGATCTTTTACTAACCATTTTTTTTTTGGTTAATGTCTAATGATAGGGGAAACACATAGTTCACATTTTCTGGATTATGTGATTCTCTAGAAGTTTATTCTAGCACTTCATGTATAACTAAGTCAACTTGAGTACTCTTTATTTGGATAAAATATGAGTTTGTGGTAGAAATTTATTAAAGGATGAAACTGTACTTGAAAGTATTCATATTTCCTTATGTTCTTAGTCAATATCATAAATAAATTCCTCAACTTTATAAAAATGAACTTAAAACAAAAACATTTTCCATTAAAATTTACTGTTGCATAATCAAAGTCTATTTAACCCATCACAATTTATGGTTTTCTGGTAGTAAACTTTCTCCAGATCATGTTTTCGATCACTCTCCATCAAAACTTGACACTTAGTTTCTCTTCCATATCCATGTTTTCCTACATGGAATCCAAGTATGTGTTATATCAGGTGACCTTTTTACTTTTCTTTATTTCATTTAAATTGATATTTGTTATTGACTGTTTTCCCAATATGGGACTTTCAATGAAGTTTACAAGCCTAATTATAAAATTGTGAGGACGTAATTTCCAAAAGGGGGGAAGGATGTAATGACCCAAGTATTTATAGAATAATAATTTTTTATTTCTTTTAATATTTATTAATAAAATATTATTATTTTTACATTAAAGGGGATGTATTTTATGATAGCGTACTCAACACGCAGCAACAAGTTTCTTTGAAATATTACATTGAACACAACATTGAGTTATACCAAAAAAATATAATAATATTATTGTTTGAAAAAGGTAGTTAACACCTAGTCATTGTATTAGCGAAAATGAACAGAACTAACTAAAGTATGATTATACATTTTTTTTAGATATCATTAAATTTTTCCAATAAATTTTAGAGGCTTAAAATAAGAGTGAATTCAATTTTAAGCATTAAATACACTAATATCATTAAGAGGCCATTTTACTACCTTTTGATGGAGAAACCTTTTTAAAACTAGTTTTGACACATTTATATGTTCTATTTGATAAAATAAAATTCTTCTCTAGAAGCAGAACATCAAAATTTACTTTGGATAAAATTTGGGTAATTTTTTTATAAAGTTCATTTTCTAATGAATAATGAAAAATACCCCATTTTAAGTCAACACTGTATTTTCATCTAATTTATTTATATAGTAAGATTGTACTTTTAATTGGTTGTAAAGTTTAATTGGATTATATTTTTATCATTTAATCCAATTTTGTTCATTTTAAGTAGTTTCACTTTTAAATTGGACATAAACACGTGTCAATATTTTTCTAGTTATTACTTCCTAAAAACCTGCTTTTTGGTTTTCACAACATGAATTAATTTTTAATTAATTAATGAAACTTCTGTATTTTAAATTTGGAAAAATATATTAAATATTTTTAATCAGGAAGTCCAAATTTTTTGAATAGGTTCCTTTTACTTTTAGACATTATGGATAGTAACTTCAGAAATTATTTTATTTACCATGGTTAAAGGGTAAATATGGTAAATAAGAGTAAAAACAAATATTATAATAATATTGAACCACCCTAACACATGTTCTGATCATATTTTATGATGTTTTTCCAACCATGGGAATCCTTGGGTCGATTTTGGCACCCCATTGATCCACTTGGCTGTGAAAATGACATTTTATAATAATTAATTTAAAGTAAAGATAAATATAACATAAACATATATCTTTTACTAAAAAAATATGTGGGGTTCTATAAATTATATATTCAACTATAAATATTAATTAGAAAGTAAAAACATTTTATCCATAATGGTTTTTTATTTATAATTTGTAACGCCCTGACCCCAGTTACCCAGAGTCGGTGCATTATTACATAACATTGGCATGATCACAAAAGATCAATTCTCGAAAGACCGATTAGTTTAGTAGCCTTGGAAAGACTAGATATATTCATAAATTTTATATTACATCAATAAGTGAAAAACTAAAACAACATATTGTCTTTATATCCCCTCATACTATCCCTGTTGGTCATTCATAAAATACTTCTTCACATCCTGGGAAAAATAAAACATTGAAAGGGGTGAGCTCAGATGCTCAGTAAGGATAACAATATAGAAGAAACCATCATAGATAATCATGCACACTTAAGGCAATGTATAACTAAAACAAAATCCTTTTAAACGTGAACTTTAGAATAATATGGAAAATATAAAATGAAATAATTCCATTTACTTATTTACATGGATATTCTACTAGTCGAATAATCACATGCAATATCAATAACAACTTTCATAATGATGGAATGCATAATTCCAGACTATCATAACCACATAGGCAAGGACTCGTGCCAAGACTACAAATAAGATTTTGTCAAGGCCTTGTGCCAAGACACTAGTTTGTCTCATGAGACCTACCGATGCATCGAGGAGATATAGCGGGCTCCACCCGTCACTTACTAAGTCCAATGCATTCCTCATATGAAAATTTTCAAACATAACATAAACATTCGTATTGAAACTAGCATACGAAATGTCAATACTTTATACACAAACCATGAATGGTATAAAAATAACACATCCACAGTCAAACATAACTCATTCAATACAATATGGAAGATTTTATTGTATCAGATTAACCTCAATTGATAAAAATGAAGGATATTTACATAGATGAAAATAATCATCAAAACTATTAGAGAGAAATATCCCCCTTTTTCTTGAAAGCATTAAAAGTCACACTATTTGTCAAGAAGCCATTTAAAAATAGATTTTTGAATCAAAGTGTCCCATACCACTTTGAAACTTTTAAAAGGAGTTTTAATGTTAAAACTTTAATGTCCATATAAATAAATCTTTAAAATCATTTTTAAAACATGGACATTAATGAGAAAGATTTAGAATAATAAATCTTTAAAACTTTTAAAATGATATTTTAGTTAGAGTTTCTAACAAAAAGAGAGACACTTGAAAACAAATAATTGAGGTAATCAAAACTTTATAATATCATGAGAATAAATGGATTCATGACATACTATTTCAAAGTACATTATATACGCCTTATAAAAGTGAATTGGTGTATAACAACAAAGTAGTCTCAATGGATTTTAAATTGAGATGAATTCTCTTATAAAGAACATATCCTTAGGTTAAGGATAAATCAATGACATAATTATGTGTGAAAAATATAAATACACTCAATATGATTGGATATTCAGTGTAAATCAATCAGAGGACATTTACACATATTCTTGTGAAAACAACACCAATAAATTGGATGCTTAAATCAACAAATAGAGATTGAGTTAAAATTACTCTTATCAAGTTCATATCGATGAATTGAGAAATTATAAATTGAGTGATTATGTGTATCAAAAGTATATCCACAGAAAGGGGAGTGGAAATTATGACATAAGAAAATTAATAGTGATTCCACACATAATCTTGGAGTAAAATAATAAATGAAGTATGCGTGAAGCTGAATGAGTGGAAATTGAAATTTAAAATTACCTTATGGATTTTGTAACATACAAAATAAAATCCCGTGAAATAAGGATAATAAAATGTTGATTTAGATATCCATAAATTAAATTAAATTACACAATGAATACAATCACGGGCAGTACACACACCACATGCAATAAATAAGTGGTGAACAATGGAAATCTCATGGAATTAAAAGTTAGATAAGAAGCCCCTTACCTTGTAATTTTCCTTGGTTGGGGTAGGTTAACCTCCTTTATAATTGTGAAATAATTTTTATTAAATTATACAAGAATCATATACATTATTATGATATCATATATGATCATTTAACATTGCTTTGTTAATAATATATTAGTATTATCGTCGTTTCGGGTGTTAACTTACTCGTTTTCTTTTATATGTTTTGTTATGTAAGCCATGTTTTTCATGGATAGGTTGTATATTATTCATATCCAGAATGATATCAAGTCCTTAAACATTATTTTAAAATCATCAAATGATAATTATACTTGAATGGATATGAGGGAGAATGAATCTCATCGCGTTCATGAAGACAGTAGTCCGTATGTACGCATGCGCGACAATATCATTCTTTTGATATTAAAATAATATATAATTGGATGGTATATCATATATACATAATAATTATCATGTTATATTTATTATTTAAAGGAATTAAACATCGTCATTATACCCATCCAAATAATAATATATTGAATAACAATTACACCATGACGTGGAGACGGTAAGCCGTATGTACGCACGCATAGTAACATGTCATCCAAAGGATGGATAGAATACTGAATATGGTTGTAAAATATTTATAATAATATCACAGTATATAGGAGATACTAGATTTATTATTTTATAATGGGAATAAAAAATAAATAAGAAGTTGAAGAAGAAATGAATTTTAAAAAGGGTGGTGAAAACATTACCTTTTCTTCGGGTTCTTCCTTTTGATTTGATCTAAAGAGCTCCTTAGGTTGGATTTCTGATCAAACTAAGGCCTCTAGTTTGTAGTGATAGAAGTTGAGAGATTATTTGGGTAGGGGTTGTCCAAACCAAAAGACTTTGAAGGTGTGAATTAATGAGAAGGGGGAGTTCCCTTTTATAAGAGGGGTGAGGGGAACCTTTGGAAAAGCTAGAAAAATTATTTTATAATAAATATTCGGTTTCTAATGGCTCCAAAGTGTATTATTTAAATTTTAAGGTGGGTATGGGTCTAAAAACACTCAACCAATATAATTTAGAGAGGTTTGGGTCATTATATTAACCTTGCCTTTTAGTTTTAACTCTTAGTTAATTAGTTTGACACTTACCATGTCACTTTGTATTTTTATATTATATAGTTAATAAACTTACTATATACCTCCAAAAGACACCCAAGTTGTCCATTAATGATACACCTATCATGATATAAGTCTCTTGGCAGAAACTTATTTTTTTAGGAATTTAATATCAATTAATAATAAAATATTTGTTTTAAAAACCCTTTTATGACAATTTTGACAATATTGGGTATTTTGTTTTTGATAAATTCATAACAGCATTATTACTTCGAAAAAAATTTATATAATAAATCCTAATATGTCATATTAACCAATAAAATTATTTGAATTCATAAAAATCTCAAATTATATTTATTTTGGTATTTATAATATCAATTATTTTAATTTTGCACTATTATGGTAATTACTGCATCATCATTGTGTCACAAATAAATTAAATTATTTAATGTCTGAAAATTATAAATAAAATATCATTATGTATGAAATATTTTTATATTTCTAATTAATATTTATAATCGATTTTATCTTATGTGTAACCCTATATTAAAAATGTTTTAGTAAATAAACTTTGATTTTAACTCTCTTTTAACTCTTCTTTGAATTAAATAATAATAAATGTCCTAATCTGATCCAAGTGGACCTAAATGATAATATTTTATTCCTAAGGTTGTTTTTGGTCGAGATAAACTTGTCCAATTGAATTAGTACATGTGTTAGGGTAATATTAATATCATTTTTACCCTTAATTACCCTATTTACTTTTAACTGTAGTAAATAAAAGTAAAAAGTTACTATTCACCAAAAATTATTTTCATCTCATTGAACCACATTTTACTCCTTGATATTAACCGTGTCTCTTGGATTTTCAAAATTCCACTCATAGAAGTGGTAAAAAATATGTTTTATGTGAACTTATAAATTCTCCTAGGAGGAGGGTAAAAGACGGTGAAAAGTTCAATAAAATTTTTATATATCTAAAATTATTCTAAACTAAATCCAATGAATTAAATTGAACTTATATAGGTATTATGTATCTATTTTGACCTTAATTAAATTTAAATAAAATAAATAATTATTTAAATAAAAATTTGGTTTTAAACTATAACTGAGTATTTTTCACTATTCATCAAAAATTGAAAGTTTTCAGAAAAATACCAAAAACTCGGCCCAAGCTATATTTGATCTTATGAATTCAAAAATGATGTCTATTTTACCAAATTCAAAACATATAAGTTGAATTAATTAATTTAAAAATTAATTCCCGTTGTCAAAACAAATTGCATGTTTTTAAGAAATAATAACTATAAAAAGATTGGCATTTGTTTATGTCTGGATTAAAAGTGAAATTATGTCCAATGACCAACATTTTATTAAATGGTAAAAATATATTCTAAATATACTTTAAAAGCACTCAAATTCATAATTTATCACTATTAATTATTTCGATTAAAAAAGTTGTTTTTAATTCAAATTTAGTAATTTTTACTATTCATCAAAATATGAAAGTTATCCGAAAAGTACCAAAATTTCACCCTAGACTAATTTCGAAATTCTTAATCCAAAAATGAAGTCCATTTTGAAAGATAAAATGTATAAAATTTCAAAAAGTGGGTATTACTATTCATAACAGCTAGTTTTATTAGTTGTGGTGTGTGTTAGAACTTGAATTTGCGTACCACACAAGCTACTGTATTATTCAGAGAGAAGCGTACCGTGGAATCTTGGGGTGTTACATTCTCCCCTCCTTCAATAAATTGCGTCCTCACAATTTTTAAAATTGGGCTTGGGAATATAATGGAAATTCCCACATCGGAAAAAGAGTCAATAAAACTATCACTTTAAAAGAAGCAAAGAGAAGTACAAAGGTCACCCGAGATAATCTATACAAGGATTCCATGTAGAAAAACATGGATATGGATGATAAACTAAGTTTAAAGTTATGATGGAGAGGGATAGAGAACATGATCAGGAGAAAGTTAACAACATGAAAACCAAAAACTTGTGATGGTACAAACGGTCATTAGTTTCCCAGAAATAAAAGTAAACGGAAAACATTTTTATTAATTTTTTTTAAGTTACATTACATAAAGATGAGGAATTCATTTCTGAGATTGACTAAGAACATAAGGAGATATACTTAATTTTTTTGTAAAGTTTCATTCTTTAATAAATTCCTACTACTAACTCATTTTTAAACGATGTGTATTCCAGAAGACTTGGTCACACTGGAAGAGATAGAATAAACTTCTTATAGAATCACATGATCCATGAAGGATAAACTATATATTTACCTTGTCTTTAGAGATTAATCAAAACCAAAATGGTTACTATAAGATCCAATGATCCCCCAAAAGGATATTACATTAAAGAAACACTAATCTTAACTTCTAAAATTAAACCAACAATACCCCAAAGATAAATAAATACCATTTAATAAACAATTGTCTTTAAAATCCTTCAATATAATCCAAACTAATATTGAAACCCAAAACATAGAAAAATTTGGTTATGTAGTCTTCCATGTTAAATTGTATCTCCAAATGACATCAGCTACTCTTAAATTCACATACTTAAAAGTAATTAACCTAATCACATATTCTCAATTATAGGTTAATCATTTCCATAAATAACCCAAATCACTATAAACCAATAATAAAAACAGAGATAAAAATCCACAAATACTCCTCAAATGAAATCCCATAGTATTCTATTTTCCTTGGGCATATAGTGTCCCCAACAAAGCAAACATTTTCCAAAATAACATTTATCACTTAATCAAAAAATAATTTTCCTATACTAAGGGTATTAATTTGATAATACATAAGATCCAAAGTCAAATTATTATTGATCAATAATATCATTTTACTAAAAAAAAATAGTCACACTAACCAGGGAGTTCATGTAGTCCAGTGGTAGGCAATAAATCCCAATTGCACTTTGGTTGTGGTTTCGATTCCCACAACTTTGTCTGATGCGCCGGGATGTCACACGGTCTGTGTGTTGTCCTTTTTCAAAAATTATATTTTATAATATTACCAAAATGAGAAAAATTACTCATAATAACCATAACATAATTTAACCAAAAATGTTATCTCATGCCTTGCATTTTCATCCCAAAATATAATAACTTCTAATTACCTCAAAACCAATAATCATATAAAACCAAATGGTTATATATAACTTTATCCACAAGGGAAAAGATAATTCTTCCTCAAATATCATTCTCAAATGGAAAACTGCAAGGCTACAAATACAAGAGAAAATTATTCCAAAGTAAACCCATCAATAAGGAGCACTAATACTTTTTAAACATTTCTCCAACCATTTATTTCCACATAGATTCTTCTTTGACCAAGAAAATATCCTATAGAATAGGGAATTCACCCGGGTAATGGTCATGTCCCCTACATTTACGGCAAATGACTGTAAATAGATTCTTACGACCATTTTTATCTTCTTCCATAGTACTCTTCATTTTTCTTCAGCAATTCTTCACTTTATGTCCTCCCTTCCCGCATGTAAAGAATTTCTTTGTCCCATTGAGACACTTTCATGGTTGTCTCCTTCCATATTTCCTGCATGATGGAAATTGAGGATTCATTTCTCCATGGTCTCCACTACTGGAGATCTTATCATTCATCACCTTTCTCTTCTTTGTTGAGTTTGAGAATTGGTTAATATATATATTATTGATCATATTTATGGAAATTTGATTTGGCAGGAAGAATATATCTTTTATGCCTATCAACATTCCATTTTGTTGCTCATTTCCACCACCATTCCCACCTTGTACATCATTCTCAAAGTCACTATGACTTCCTTGGAATCTAGACATTGACTAAAACTAGAAATCATTGTGTGAGTAACAGTAGTACTAAAATTATTTAGAGAATATCATGTCACCATATTCTTAATTTGAAACACATTAGGATTAACCAAGGTCATTTACTCTCATATTATATATAATACATCAAATCGGTTTGTAAAGAAAATGTAAATTATCCTAAGTATATCCCCCGGGAGTGTCGTAACCAAGAGTGCAGCAAGGTTCGTTTTGGTGCACCAGTTCCCATTCAAGTCTAGCTCAAAGCGGTGTTTTCAGGTTTTACCCCTAGGTACATCTATGCCAGAGCCGCCTCTACCTACTCATATCCAGAGAGAGATTTATTTCTCGGAAAACTCACAAAATCTCTACAATACCAAAATTCTAGGAAGTTCTTATATACTAATCCTCAAAGCCCATCTTAGGTCTATGTGCCCTAATCAGAGTTTATCTAAATCTAGCTTCCA
Organism: Viscum album; assembly: GCA_963277665.1. Lineage (NCBI taxonomy): Eukaryota > Viridiplantae > Streptophyta > Magnoliopsida > Santalales > Viscaceae > Viscum > Viscum album. The sequence continues at coordinate 769,794,750 of OY728126.1, forward strand.
AGGTTTATACTAAACTTCCTCTGATACCAACTGTAACGCCCCGACCCTAGTTACCTAGAGTCGGTGCATTATTACATAACATTGGCATGATCACAAAAGATCATGTCTCGAAAGACCGATTAGTTTAGTAGCCTTGGAAACACTAGATATATTCATAAAGTTTATATTACATCAATAATTGAAAAACTAGAACAACATATTGTCTTCATATCCCCTCATACTATCCCTGTAGGTCATTCATAAAATACTTCTTCACATCCTGGGAAAAATAAAACTTTGAAAGGGGTAAGCTCAGATGCTCAGTAAGGATAACAATATAGCATAAATTTTCATAGATAAGCATACACACTTAAGGCAATGTATAACTAAAACAAAAGCCTTTTAAAGATAAAATTATGTATAATATGGAAAATATAAAATGAAATAATGCCATTTTATTATTCACATGGATATTCTACTAGTCTAATAATCACATGAAATATCAATAACAACTTTCATAATGATGGAATGCATAATGCCAGACTATCATAACCACATATCCAAGGCCTCGTGCCAAGACTACAAATAAGATTTTGTCAAGGCCTTCTGCCAAGACACTAGTTTGTCTCATGAGACCTACCGATGCATCGAGGAGCTATAGCAGGCACCACCCGTCACTTACTAAGTCCAATGCATTCCTCATATGAAAAATTTGTAAACATAACATAAACATTCGTATTGAAACTAGCATACAAAATGTCAATACTTTATCCACAAACCATTAATGGTATAAAAATAACACATCCATAGTCAAACATAACTCATTCGATACAATATGGAAGATTGTATTGTATCATATTAACCTCAATTGATAAAAATGAAGGATATTAACATAGATGAAAATAATCATCAAAACTATTAGAGAGAAATATCCCCCTTTTTCTTGAAAGCATTTAAAAGTCACACTATTTGTCAAGAAGCCATTTAAAAATAGATTTTTGAATCAAAGTGTCCCATACCACTTTGAAACTTTTAAAAGGATTTTTAATTTTAAAACTTTAATGTCCATATAAATAAATATTTAAAATCATTTTTAAAACATGTACATTAATGAGAATGATTTAGAATAATAAATCTTTAAAACTTTTAAAATGATATTTTAGTTAGAGTTTCTAACCAAAGGAGAGACACTTGGAAAAAAATAATTGAGGTAATAAAGACTTTATAATATCATGAGAATAAATGGATTCATGATATACTATGTCAAAGTACATTATATACACCTTATAAAATTGAATTGGTGTATAACAACAAAGTAGTCTCAATGGAGTGTAAATTGAGATGAATTCTCTTATAAAGACCATATCCTTAGGTTAAGGATAAATCAATGACATAACTATGTGTGAAAAATATAAATACACTCAATATGATTGGATATTCAGTGTAAATCAATCAGAGGACATTCACACATATTCTTGTAAAAACAACACCAATGAATTGGATGCTTAAATCAACAAATAGAGATTGAGTTAAAATTACTCTTATCAAGTTCATATCGATGACTTCAGAAATTATCAATTGAGTGATTATGTGTATCAAAAGTATATCCACAGAAAGGGGAGTGGAAATTATGACATAAGCAAATGAATAGTGATTCCACACATATTCTTGGAGTAAAATAATCAATGAAGTATGCGTGAAGCCGAATGAGTGGAAATTGAAATTTAAAATTCCTTTATCGATTTCGTAACATACAAAAAATACTCCCATGAAAGACGGATCATACAATGGTGATATATATATTCATAAATTAAATTATATTACACAATTAATACAATCATGGGCAGTACACACACCACATGAAATAAAGAAGTGGTGAACAATGTAAATCTCACGGAATTATAAGTGAGATAAGAAGCCCCTTACCTTGTACCTTTCCTTGGTTGGGGGTAGGTTAACCTACTATATAATGGTGAAATAATTGTTATTAAATTATAAAAAAATCATATACAATATTATGATATCATATATGATCTTTTAACATTTCTTTGTTAATAATATCTTAGTATTATCGTCGTTTCGGGTGTTAACTTACTCATTTTCTTTTATATGTTTTGTTACGTAAGCCATGTTTGTCATGGATGGGTTGTATCTTATTCATATTCATAATGATATCAAGGCCTCAAACATTATTTTTAAATCATTAAATGATAATTATACTTGAATGGATACGATGTAGAATGAATCTCATCGCGTTCATGGAGACGATAGTCCGTACGTATGCACGAGCGACAATATCATTCTTTTGATATTAAAATAATATATAATTGGATGGTATATCATATATAAAGAATCATTATCATGTTATATTTATTATTTACATGAATTACACATCATTATTATACCCATCCAAATAATAATATATTGAATAACAATTACACCACGACGTGGAGATGGTAAGTCGTACGTACGCACGTATAGTGACATGTCATCCAAAGGATGGATAGAATACTGAATATGGTTGTAACATATTTATAATAATATCACATTATATAGGATATTATGGATTTATTACTTTAGGATGGGAATAAAAAATAAAGAAGAAGTTGAAGAAGAAATGAATTTTAAAAAGGGTGGTGAAAACATTACCTCTTCTTCGGGTTCTTCCTTTAGATTTGATCAAAAGGGATCCTTAGGTTGGCTTTATGATCAAACTAAGGACTCTAGGTTGTATTGAGAGATGTTGAGAGATTATTTGGGTAGGGTTTGGTCGAACCAAAAGTCTTTGAAGGTGTGAATTAATGAGAAGGGGGAGTTCCCTTTTATAAGAGGGGTGAGGGGCACCTTTGGAAAAGCTAGAAATATTATTTTATAATAAATTCATATTCGGTTTCTAATGGCTCCAAAGTATATTATTTAAAGTTTAAGGTGGGTATGGGTCTAAAACCACTCCACCAATATAATTTAGATAGGTTTGGGTCATTATATTAACCTTACCTTTTAGTTTTAACTCTTAGTTAATTAGTTTGACACTTACCATGTCAATTTATATTTTTATATTATATAGTTAATAAACTTACTATATAGCTCCAATCGACACCCAAGTGGTCCATTAATGATACACCTATCATGATATAAGTCTCTTGGCCTAACTTTAGATTTTTAGAAATTTAATATCAATTAATAATATAATAGTTGTTTTAAAAACTCTTTTTTGTCAATATTGACATTATTGGGTATTTTGTTTTTGATAAATTCATAACAGCATTATTACATAGAAATAGAATTATATAATCAATCCTAATATGTCATATTAACATATAAAATTAGTGTAATTCATAAAAAGTCTCAAATTAAATTTATTTGGGTATTTATAATATCAATTATTTTAATTTTGCACTATTATGGTAATTACTGCATATTCATTGTGTCATAAATAATTTAAATTATTTAATGCCTAAAAATTATAAATAAAATATAATTATCTATTAAATCATTTTATATTTCTAATGAATATTTATAATCGAATTTATCTTTTTTGTAACCCTATATTAAAAATTTTTTAGTAAATAAACTTTGATTTTAACTCTTTCAACTCTTCTTTGAATTAAATAATAATAAATCTCCAAATCTAATACAAGTGGACCTAAATGATAATATTGTATTCCTAAGGTTGTTTTTGGTCGAGATAAACTTGTCCAATAGAATTAGGACATGTGTTAGGGTAATATTAATATCATTTTTACCCTTAAGTACCCTATTTACCTTTAACTGTCGTAAATAAAAGTAAAAAGTTACTATCCACCAAAAAATATTTTCATCTCACTGAACCACATTTTACTCTTTGATATTAACCGTGTCTCTCGGATTTTCAAAATTCCACTCATAGAAGTAGTAAAATTAAGTTTTATGTGAATTTCCAAATTCTCCTTGGAGGTGGGTAAAAGACGGTGAAAAGTTTAATAAAATTTTTACATATCTAAAATTATTCTAAACTAACTCTAATGAATTACATTGAAATTATATAGGTATTATGTATCTATTTTTACCTTAATTAAATTTAAATAAAATAAATAATTATTTAAATAAAAATTCGGTTTTAAACTATAACTCAGTATTTTTCACTATTCTTCAAAAATTGAAAGTTTTCAGAAAAATACCAAAAATTCGGCCTAAGATATATTTGATATTATGAATTCAAAAATGATGTCCATTATACCAAATTTAAAACATATAAGTTTCATTATTTAATTTAAAAATTAATTCCCATTGTCAAAAGAAATAGCGTGTTTTTAAGAAATAATAACTATCAAAAGATTGACACTTGTTTATGTCTGGATTAAATGTGAAATTATGTACAATGACCAAAATTGTATTAAAAGGTAAAAATATATTCTAAATATACTTTAAAAAAACTCAAATTCATAATTTATCACTATTAATTATTTCAATTAAAAAAATTGTTTTTAATTAAAATTTAGTAATTTTTACTATTCATCAAAATATGAAAGTTATCTAAAAAGTACCAAAATTTCACCCTAGACTAATTTAAATATTCTGAATCCAAAAATGAAGTTCATTTTGAAAGATAAAATGTATAGAATTTCAAAAGGTGGGTATTACTATTCATAATGGCTAGTTTTATTAGTTGTGGTGTGTGTTAGAACTTGAAGTTTCGTACAACACACGCTACAATATTATTCAGAGAGAAGCGTATCGTGGAAGCTTGGGGTGTTACATATTTTTTAGATATTAAATAAATAAATTTAATTATGACATAATGATGATGCAGTGATTGCTTCATTAATAAAGAATTCAAATAAATAATATTATAAATGTTAAAATAAATGTAATTTGGCTATTTTGATTTCATCCACGAATTTTTTGGATGATATTAGCATGTTATATTTTTATTAATTAAATTTTTTAGAAGTAATCAAGTTTTTATTTTTTTTTAAAAATTCATGATATGAATAGTGTAAAAATTGACATAATTTATATTTTAAAATAAAAAATATTTTATTAAATATTATAAAATTTCAAAAAAATATAATACTTGTCCAAATGTTTATGATAAGTTTAAAATTTTATTAATGACTCTTTAATTTTACATTTGTCATGTTTTGGTAACTATTTTGATTCTCAAAGTGTTGAATTCTTGATAAAATGGTAAGAGTAAAAAGGGATAAATAAAAAATATAAGGATTAAAAAATATCCAAAACCTATCTAATTTTTATTGGATAATTTTAGTTTGACTTATATTCATTTTATATTATAACTAAATGAATTTGGACTCATTTTTAATTGAAATAGAATTTATAATAAATTAATAATTCTAGACTTTCCTAAAGTTGTCATCCTCTCTCTTATAAAAGATCACCACCTCTACCCACATAAGTCACACCTCTCAAGCCCCTTTTCTCCTCCAAATTCTACTCGAATAAGCTCCAAAAATCCCAACCTTCATCCTATAATCCTTACCTTTTGTATAAGGAAATTCAAAAAAACCTTTTGCCTCAAATCAAAGGGAGTTACACATTTTAAGAGGTTGCGTCTTCTCTAAAGTTCATTTCCATTATTTTACTTCTTCACTTCCTATTATATTATTATTATTTGATTACATAACAACACAAATATCCTCAATATACTATTATGTTGTTATGAAAATATTATAACTACACTTACACACACCTCCATCTAATGGATATGAACATAATGTTTCTGTGGACGGTGAACTACTGCCTCACGAAATGACAATTGTTCAATTTTCCCCTACCACCTCTCATGGTGGAAATTACGATGGAACAATATTTATATATGATATATATTATATTTATATTGTCTCTATGCTTCTGTATTTTTTATTTACATCATACCTTTATTCTTTCCATAATGTGTAAATACAATAATTTCATTTGAGAAAGTTCAGACTACCGCCCCCTCAAAGTGATATGACTCATTCATTCCCCACATGGAACGTATATAAGGATGGAATTAATGAAATTTTTTAACATATATAAAATATGATATTATAATATAATTATAATATACCTTTGTATCATTTAGTTTTCATTTTTTAAATATGAAAAATAAATTAATGTAGCGTTCAAGCGTACGTACGGATTACCGTCTCCATGAATGGTGCATTTCATTTATTATCTCCAAATGTTATGGAAAATTATAAATATATTTAAATATATATATGGGATATATATGATATTTAAATCATGAATACTATTATAGAGATAATGAACTTTTGACCACATAGACAATTTGTAATTATATCATGTTCATTTTCGACTCAAGTTCCAAATATCGACAAAACGACTGATATAAACATAAATAATTATGTAATTTTTATAACATGATGACAAGTAATATAAAATGAATAATAAACTTGAAAAATGTTATTATGAAATTATAAATTATCCAAATTTTATTATTTAGGAATATAAAGAACGAACAAGACAAGTTGGACTCATGGTAAGGGACCCTTTCACCCTCCTCTTTTAGTCAAAGACGTCTTTTATGTTATGTCTTTTAATTTCTACTTTCTTATGTTGGGATATGTTCTTATATATCCTTATTTCTGTCCATTTTATGTCTAAATCATAAGATACCATTTTATCTCTCATCAACTCATTTTCTGAATTTTTAAGTGATGTTGTTAGGCTGCCGAATTGTTTTAAGGGAATTTATAAACTCGATTTACTCTCATTGGGTTTTAGGCATACTTCATTGATTATATTATGACAATATTATGTGTGGAATAACTGTTTATTTATTAATCTTATAATTTCTACTTCCCTTTCTATGGATATAACTTTTCTAAACAGAGTCACCCCATTGATAAATTCTTACGTCATTTATAAAAACATTTTATGGGACTTCGTCTTAGTCTCCTTTCATTAAGGAATATTTTGGTTTATACACAACCTTCTTCTATACGATGTGTAATTATACCCTTTTTATTTTAATTAATTCAATATTTTTTAAAATGAATCTTTTTTTACAAAGTTTTTTACTAAACGAAAAAATGGAATGTTTCTTTTTAATATACGTGACAACAAATACCTTTCCATCATCGCGAGCATTATTTGATATTTGGATTACTTAACAATCTGTAATGTTTTTAAAAGGAAATTAAATACCATATACCATTTTACATATTTTGGTATTGAAAATGGTTTTTAGAAATAATTGATTATGAAAATATTTTGAAATTATATATTGTGATTGCAATGTAGAAAGTTTATCTTCACTTTGTGCTTCTTTTATGTGTTATGATTATGTTATGGTTATTGGAAATTGTTTATGTATATGGGTGGTTCGATGATAAAATTAGGGTGGGTGAGCCCAAGATAACTCTCCAATGCATTGAGTAATGTGATGGAGGTAAACGTTAAAGATTCTCCTAATAGTTTTAGGGAATATATTGTGATGGGTATTCCAAATGTAACTCCCTATGTAGCTGTGGAAGCTAAATTGTAAGTATTTTATTGATGCCACAAGTTACCTTTATGATTTATGATTTCTATATGTTATTCATAAATCTTATGATTTCATGAGTTATGTTAAATAGCTTATGTTTTAGGATTTATAAGTATGGTTTCATTGATTTGTATGTATTTATGGACTAATGTTTTATTTCCTTATTTTATATCCCTTACTAAGATTCTTTTCTCATCCCAAGTTTTTGAAATGTTTTTCACAGGGTATAAGGAAGGGTAAGAAAATGTAATAATTCAAGAAGATTTTTATCCAGAAAAGAATTCTTGTTTTATTTAAGGATTTTTATTTCTGTGGAAAAAAATTGGATAGAGAAGAAGTGTCTACTTTGTAATTTTTGAGATGTAATGTAATAGTTATGGCCTAATTCTCTAAAACTCTAAACCTGAAAAGATCCACAATGTTAATTATTGAATTAACTCAAGATTATTTAATGTTTAAGGATGGTTCCTTATAACTATGATTATATTTTTCATATTATTATCTTATTATACTTGGATGTGTTAATTTTTGAGTGATCATTAGTGAGGATAAGGTACTAGTTGACTAGTATAGGTGTTGATAGTTATATTGTTTATTCATTAGGTAATTTGTTTGCTTTTATCACATTTTCCTAATAGATATTGGTATGATTCTACTGAATATGCATTTTTTCTCACCCAATGTATATATAAACTATTTTTCATATTTATAAGAGGGGTTTGGTTATCAAACTGGACAGAACTAGATTGGGGATTCAGTTTTTGCAGTTGCTTCCATTGCATTTTCTTTTAGTATTATTTTATACTTGGATATTTTATTATTTGTTTTATATTTAGGTGTATGGGATATGAATTGTTTGGTATTTTGGTTTATTTTGTATTATATTATGGAGTTTTTTTGGTTGTTCATCATATATCTTGATATTTCTTTATATTTTGGAAAATTCCAACCATTTAGGCATTTTATACCCTAGATGTTAATCACCAACCTATGGCCTACTGGATCCGGGACATGATGGTCACTCCTCTTCACTGATAGACCAGGAGGGGTACTAGTGGAGAGGGTCATGACATGATAAACCATTAATTCTCTTTTATTATTACCAGACTCTGGGAATACTCATCCCATTCTAGCACAGGATGAAGAAATTTTTTTAATTATTTGGGTGGATTATTAGTTCTTTGGATGCAATAATAGTTATATTTGTGGTAATTTTTTTATCAAATATTGTTTTTCATGCATAAATATTTCACTAGAATTATTTATCAGCACTTTTTATAGTGTCTTATTGAGTATATTACTCACACCCTATATATGAACATTGGTGGGCGTGTAGACTTAATGATGAAAGATGCAAGTAGGTCAAGGGATCTATAGTACATGGATGGGTGGAATACATGATATGATTAGAATATTTGACTAGGTGGAGACTAAAACTAAAACTTTTTTATTATTCTCCATTGTCTTGTATATTTTGGTTTATGTTTTCTATATTATTTCTCCATAGGGTTATCATGAACTTTATTTATGCAATGTATGACATTACAGTTAGATCATATTTTGTTAGATCATGTGACGTTTCCTTTTGGTTGGCTCAATGTTATAATGTCTATATGGTTTATTTATATTGTGAATGATGGATTATTATTATTATTATTATTATTATTATTATTATTTATAGTTATCTTATAGAGGGTATAGTCTCTTCCAAGTATTTATAGACCCATTATTCTATTAAATGGTCTCTATAATATGGAGAGGCATTCTTGAGGTCACATGGAACAAGCATCTCAGGGAAATTCGGGCTAAACGGGTTGAGTATGATATAAATTGGCATCAAATATGTTTTTTGTTTTTACTTGCCTTTTAGGGTATGGTAGATGGAGATAAGAGTGATAAATAATTTTGATGGTTTTTATGTTGGTGTATAGTTAACACCATTATAGGAAGTTACCAGTGAATTGGATTGGTTTAGCCAATGCCTGGGGTGATAAACCATTCACTTTGATTATGATTATTCTTTTATTAATTATCCATTCACTTTTTATTTTTTTATTCCTATGATGATTATCTATTCATATATTATTTTTATGATGTATATAGTGATAACTTGCCCACTATGTTATTTTATTATGTATATGTTGATAATATATTCGTTGTGTTTATAGGTTATGTAATAGTGATAACCTATTCACTATAGTTGTTGATTATACTATGGTAATAACCCATTCATTGTGTTTATTGAATATTATTACAATGATAACATGTTCACCATGTTTATTGATTATTCTTATGATTATATCTCGTTCATTTGTGGTTTTTATTAGAGTGGTGGTAATCCTTTCACTTATACTTCTCTTTTTGGTGGTGATTACCCGTTCAACATGATTTATTATTATTATTATTATTATTATAATTATTATTATTATTATTATAGGAATAAACCAATCACCTTATCATTTATTCTAATAGCGATGACCAATTCACCTATTTTGTTTATATTATGGACATAACTTGTCTATCTTATTATTTATGCTTGAGATAACTTTTTCTCCTTTATTAGTATAGATTATGGTGATAACCCATTCACATTAAATTTATGTTAATGGTTATAGTGTATTCACCATTATGATTTATATTATTTAAATAACCCATTCTCTTTATTATTGATGGTGGTGATAGAAATTTTACTATTATTAGTGTGGATTATCATGATCACACATTCACCTTTATGATTTTGTTATTAATGATAAATCATTAAAATTTTTATGTTATGAGTGATATTGTCCCATTCACCCATACTCATCTATGTATTGGTGATAACTCATTCACCCATTTATGATCACAATGATAACCCATTCGCCTATCTTTATTATATTTAGTGGTTATAACTCACATACCCTTATGATTCTTCATATATGAAGTGAAAGTATATTTAATTGATTTTAAGATGTGATAATGATACTCCATTAACCTATGCTATTGTTTTTGAAGGTGATAACCCATTCATTCTAGTATGTTGTGATTAGAGTATGGGAACACTCATCCCATTCTATCACTAACCTAAGTAAGGTTTTCTATTTTTCAATTTGTTTTATTAGAATATGGGATTCAATGAAGGTTATTTTTATTATTATTTGTTTATCATATCATATTTTTTCATGAACCCATATATTAATAGAGTTATTTATGGGAATACTTGGTGGTGTATTGATGAGTATATTTCTCACACCTTGTACATGCACTTTGATGGGTTTATATAATTAATTAATAAGGTATAGGTAAGGGAAAGAGCCTTTTGAACGATAGATATACGAGATGTAGGTTAAGTATGACTTAAATGTAAATAGGTGGAGGGTAAATTCCCCTTAAAAAATAAATAAAACTTATCAAATTTTAAAAAATTACATATAAAATAATGAAGAAGTTAAAACCTTTTGAATATAAAAATAAAATAATCCAATTTTAAAACCACAATAATATAATTAAATAGGATAAAATAAGTGGAATAATAAAACAAAGATCAACTAAATTAAGAAATTAATTATTAATTAATGGATTAAAAAATAATAAATGTATAAAAGAAATCAATAAATATTTGGAATTATAGAAATTAAATGATAAAATATATTTGATAAGAGAGTTTGATAATATCTCTAAAATATACCTTACGTCTACCACCTCAATCACTTATGGATTTAATGTGTTTTTCCAAAGGATTTATTGGTATCTAATATACACAATATTTCCCTTATTTTTTAGGATATAAAAATAAACATGATACAATATATACTAGATATTTAATAGACAATCTATAAAAAATAATAATCTATTTTATTTTTAAAATGAAATTGAAAGAAAACCATAGTCACTTATATTAATGTTAGTAAAAACAAAAAATAGAAGAATGATAAGGAATGTGGTGATTTATTAGAAGAATTATCTTTATATATTAGTGTCTATTATCCAAAAGAATATGAAAAAAACACTAGGAGTGATTGAAAAAATAAAGGGAGTGGGTAATATATATAATTTGGTTCATGTACTTTAGAAAAGAAAAAACGAATTAAAAAGAGAGGGCTTTGAGAGTAATGTTGATCAACGGAGAATCTTTTCTCTTAAAGATTAGATGAGAAATTAAGTTGATGTTTTTTGTTTAAAAGGCCCCCAAAGTTATCCATTTATAGGATCCAAACCCTATAGTAATGTTTTGTAATTATTTATGGGTTTTAAAGTAAAATATATCTAAGATCAATGAATCTTGACCATAATAAATGTAGGGGTCAGATTATATACTTGCTACATGGTATAACGTTCAATGTTGGGGATGATGGATTTGTGATGTTACCATAAACATGGAAGTGTAGCATTAAGTGGAGAATTTTTTTAGTTCTTCTAATATTGGGGTTGATTTGGTGTAGAATCTAGGTTTCAGCATGGATAACACCAGAAGATGAAACAAATCAGCATCTAGAATACCTTTTGACATGGAGCTAACTGTGTTACTACGATATGAACTTTGACTACAATGTATCAACTATAAATTTCTCCATAAATCTCAGAGAATATATTTGACTAGGAAAGGCTGTAGTGAATTCCTAAGGGTTATTATATAATCATTTTTATTTGTCGTGGTATGGAGGGATGCACCATGGTTTAGCTGTGAAGCTTAAACCCTTAATTTTGGTCTGATAAATTCACTCAATGAGTTCTACATAGATTATTCAAGGACTTATAATTATAATATATTAAACCCTTTTAGAGTGTTTGTGATTATTAAAATGATTACCAATGATAAGAACAAAAATATCCCTCATTCGATAATAATAAACACTTTAGTAAATATTTATGTTTAAATAATATTATAAAGAGAAATTGTTAACATGATACTGAGATAAATAAACTTTTTTAAAATTATTTCATAACACAAAATTTTATAAAACAAAAAACTTATCTCCACATAATAAACTTCATCCACTTTAATAACTTATTCCCCATTGGAATGGGATAGGATGTGAAAACTTCTCCCCCTTTGGGATAATCAAAAATAATTAAAAAAAACAAGGTTATAGAACAAAGAGATAAAATTTAGATCTATATTTATCATCATAAATAAACATTTGATAGAGACAGAAATAATTTTTTAAAATAGTTTGAAAATTTAAAATGTTTTTATAAAAAAAACCCTTTCAAAAAAATAGAGTTTGAATGTTAAAATAAAACATTGAAAAATATTTAAGAAAAATATAAACTCATTTTAAAAAAACATAAATAAATTTTAATTTTATAAATTAATTCTGAAAAAAATATGTCTCTTATAGGATCAGTTAAGTATTAAAAATATTATCTCACAATCAATTAATGAATCAAGGGAGTTTAAAAGGGATCATTGTTGTTAAACAAGGAAAAAATAAACAAGAATCATAAAATAAAAATTAAAAAAACATTCCTTTATTAGGGTTAAGTAAAGGTCATTTTAATAAACCATAGAAAATTTCCTATGATTGTCAAAATAGGTGTCCAGTAAGGCTCACTCACTATAACCAGGATTAAAAGGGGCTAAAAAACCCAATCAACTCTTTTCAAGGTAAATATCTAGGAGTACCTATTCCAGAACCACATCCACTTCTTTGTATCTATACTAGAATTAATTTTCTTGGAGTATCATACTCATTTTAATTTTCAAAATTATGAAACAAATTTAAAATATTTATTTAATAAAACTAAATTTGAAATACATTTTGCTAAATTATTTTAAAAATATTTTTTTAAACCTTTATAAATATTATAAATTTTAAGAGATAAGTATCACAATATAATTATACCCAATTCGCATTTGATGAAGACAAAGCAATCTAGATGAGAGATTTTAGTGAAGACATTGAAAATTTTAAGGTTTTTGCAAACACACTCAATAGATATACCACATTTTTTAAAATGATATCCTATAAAATGGTGTGTCAAGACAATGTTATTTGACTGAGATTATTGGATAGTATTTTTAGAAATATTGATTTCACTAGTGTTTTCGCACTTGATAGCGATGGAAGAAAAAGTTGTCTCAATGTACAAGATAGTATACTTAATCCTTATAATATGGTCACAAAAACTCCCAATGGATATGTATTACACTTCAGTTGTAGAAAGAGTAACAAAGTTTTTCTTCCTACTAATCCAAGAGATGAGGGGATTCATAATAGATGAAAATTCCCCCAGTACTTCTCTTTTCTAGTTTATATCCTATAAAATCATCATTGGAAAAACAAGAAAGTTAAAAATTGGTTTCTTTATGATAATGTAATCCAATATTTTTGGTTCCTTTCAAATAATTAAAAATTATTTTATGTAATTTTAAAGGATATTCCTTTAGATTAGATTCAAAATGAGAAAAACTGAATAAAATAAACATAATTTCTATAAGGGTCATCATAAGGTAAAGTATAATTCCAATCATACTTCGATAAATATTTCTATCAACTGGTTGACATGCTTTATCCTAGGAAATTATGAATTTTTCACTCTTCTGGATTCTAATTTATATATCCTTATACATTAAAAATTTAATTAAAATTTATTTAGTTTTCTTAAAGGTTCCACCAAAATTTTTAGATAATTAAAAACCAAGTAACAATTTGAGTACTCCCAAAAATTTCATTTCAAACTCATTATTCATTTAATCATAAAAATCATTACAAATAGATTCAATAGTTAGGAAAAAAATAACAACATAAACATAAATTTAAACAAAAAATAAATCATTTGAATAGGTTTTTAGAAAAAATGGTGGAATTTTATTTTCCCATTTTTAAATCAGTTGATAAAATAAATTTGGTTAACCACTCATATCAAACATGAAGGATTATTTTAAACTGTATAGTGATTTGGTTAAATTGAAAATGGAATTTGGAAATGTGATATTTTCCATACCAGGTGGTTGGTCTTCAAAAATATTTTTAGAAATAAAACCATTTAAAAATCACTATTGGAATCTATTTGAAAAAATATGAAATTAAGATTTTATATGAATGATAACAATATTATAATGGATTTGAGTTGAAAAATTGGTGAAAATGGGTAAAAATGTTTCACCATAATAAGTATCTTCATCTTGATTATATGATTTAGCTACATTTCAAGCATTATTATGGAAAACATTTCCTTGTCCATCAAGTTTTTTTCAAAAAACCAACTTGGATCCAATAATAGGATGAATATCAAGATGTTCCACGAAAGTCCAATTGTTGTTCTTTTGAAATTAGTTCTGATCCTATTACATGGAAAGTATCCAATTCTCATCATTAATAGAGTTATTGAGGGAATAAAATTCAATATGAGGGATAAATTATTAATGTTCAACCTCATTTAATTATGACATTCTAGTATGTGTTCAATATTGTAATTATTTGATAACTTTATCAAGAGTATGACCTTAAGATTTAGTCCAAGACTTTAGTAAAGGAGAGGAAAACGAATATGAAGAATATTCAACAATTTTAGAATATTGAGGTTTATTTAGGGTCAAAATAGGTTATTCAACATCAAAATCAATTAATGGATGTTATTTAGGAAGATTCTCATACATTTTTTTGTGAATTGACTCTTCTAGGGTATTGGTCCTCTTATTAAAGACTTATAATGATTTTCTTGGGTTTTAGTTCCCAAGAAAAATTCTTTCACTATATTTAGAGATGAACTTTCCTAAATTATAATTTATATTATGTATAAAGTATCTAAAACTAAATATTTTATAGAATCCAACATTTAGTATTTCTTCTTTCCAAAGTTCATCAAGGGTTTTTCTTAATATGGGACTTATGAGAACACAATTATGGATAAAGTAATTTGTATTGAATGTCTCAGACCAAAAGCACTGAGGAAGGAAAAACATATTTAGGAGAGTCCTGTAAATTTTATATAGGTTCCTATTTCATATTTTTATAACCTCATTTTGTTGAGTTACTCTATGAGAGGAAAACGTGATGATAACCTTGAGAAGTAAAGAACTCATCAATGTTTTTGTTATCAAATTATCCACCATGGTCAATTCTAAGGGAAAATATTTTTTATCCTTTTTAATTGATTATATTTTATTTAAAAGTTTATAAACAAATTACAAGCCTCATTCTTATGATCTAAGAAGGAATCCCAGAAAAATCTATTAAATCCATTGATAATTAAAAAGGTGTAATTTTTACCTCTGATAATATCAACTTGAGTTTGTCCAAAAAAGTTAAGTTAGAATAGTTCTAGGTCTTTATAATAGGGATAAAATTTTTATATGTTTAAATTAATTCTTTTGATTCTTTAAAAGTCTTAATGGTTCACAAACTAAGTTATATTTAAAAGAAATATTTAGTAAATCTCATACTAGTCGATTATAGTTGATCTTGACAAGTGAATGAGTATTCCAATAACCAAGGTCTTGATTATAAATGCAATAATAATTATCTTATGCACCTAAAAACTTAACATTTTTACTTTATAGATATTTTAAATATATAATATAAAAATTTTTAAAATGGGATATGGTAAATAAAGGTTTTTCTATATAATTAAAAACTTTCTAAAATTAATTTTTAAAATTAATTTCAAAATCGTTATCACATAATTGAATAATAATAATTAAATTATTATTTAATACTTGAAAAAATAAAAAATCATTAATAAGAGTAGATTTGGAGAAACCAATTGTACCTATAATAGAAATTTTCAATTAAAATCATATCTATAGGTGACATGTCATCCATAAAAATCATTGAGATGATTGAATTTAGAATAATCACCCCTTATATTCATCGATCAACAGTTATCAAAATTCCATGTAGCTTATCAGGTTTTGATCTTTTTCTACAAAATATCAAGAAACTGTAGATTTTGGTACCCGTGTTTAGGGTCCACTTAAGTTATCTAATAATGATTTCAGAATCCACACCTGTTTGGAATAAGTTTTCCCATTTGAAATATTATACTAAAAATAAATACTTTTAGGTATACCATATCTTACATTTTTAAATTTTCATTCATAAAATAGATGATAAACTTTCATACAATAATTTAAAATTTATTTTGAGAAGTTTCTTTTAAGAAATTAGTATTTTTAGAATGGTTGGGAAATTTATATTATTTTGAGAAACCAATACCCTAGAAAATTTTAATAGGTATCTTAGAATCAAAATTCTTATTTAAATTTTATTCCACTTTGGTAAAATGAAAAAGATTATTTTTAAGATCTTTAATTTGGAATTCCATGTTTTTAACATTTTGTTGATCCTTTAAATTTAAAATAAAATGCTCTTTTTCTTTTAAAAGATGATCTTTTTTAGAAATAACAAGATTTTGTTTATTTTTATGATTTTAGAATTTATAAAGATGGTGACAAAATAATTTTGAGGTTTATTTTTAGCATTGAAAAGATATTAATAAGTTAAAAAAAGGTAGAAGATTAAGAAGATGAATAGGGGAAATGAGGAGAGTGAATAATTTTATAACTAACCTCAATTTCATCCTTAACATGTATCAAGATACACTTGGGACTTTTGTCAATTGATTCATATGTAAAAATTGTGACCTCGTTGGATCTCCAAGTCGAGAACTATAATTATTTCTTACCTTGATTTTTTTATTTCAACTATTTATTATTTAATGGACAATCATATTTTATGTGTCCATTATTTTTATAACTAAAGTAAGTTACCTTGAATTATCTATTTTTATTTCTCAATTTTTGAGTGGATCTCTTCTTTTTCTTGTATGTTTCCATCATCTTGAAAAAGTTGGAGATGTTGGAGTCACTCCTGAATGAGTCATTATTTTTAGGTTTGAAATAAATTGTTATTTTAATTACCTTGACCTCCTTTTAATATTATATTTTTTTGTTATCTCATATGTCATGAAAGAGCCAATTTGTTCCTTAATCATCATATTCTTAGCATATTTAGATTCCATGAACATGGTGACTTTTGGATCCCAATTTTTTGTAAAAACCCAAAGGGTTTTCTTCTCCAATTTCTCTATAGAAATAGTTTCACCATGAGATTTTAATACATTAAAAATATTAGTAAATCTAGTAAGCATGGCATTGATATTCTCATTATTATGTATATATAAACTCTCAAAGACATTTCTATACATGTCAGGCCTTGTATCTTTAACTTTATTTATACCTTAATGAGTAAATTCTAATAATTTAAAGATTTTTTGTGCAATTTTACATGAAGAAACACTTTTAAACTAATTAACAAATAAACCATAATATGATACATTCATAGCTTTCCCATCAAATTCAAAACAAAAAAAATATCATTAGGGGTCCATTTTTTCATTGTAAGATAAATTAGTATATCTATGTATATAAATTTTATAAAAAGGATATCCAATAGATCTATGAAAATTATACATTCTATATTTCCAATAATCATAATTTGTGCCATCAAAAATATAGATCATGGTGCAATGACTGTCATTTAGGACCTCAATGGGTGTTTGAAAAAGCTATTTTAAAAATTGTCTTTATATTAAAAATAAATTAAATATTTTTAAGATTAAAACTTTTTAATAATTTTAAAATAATCATATTTAAAAAAATACTACTTGATACTAAATATATGTCCAAGATGAGTAAAATGAAAAGAGGGGGTGAATTTCTATTTAAAAATTTAATGTAAAAGGATCAAATTTATAAACTTATTGATAAAACAATAATGAAATTACAACCTTTTAAATATAAAAAAAATAATAAAATTTTGAAATTACAAAAATACAAATAAATAGACTAAAATAATTTGAAGAATAAAATGAAGAGTGATTCGATTAAGTGATTAAGAGTTAATTGATGGAACAAAACGTTTGAATAAATGTACAAAATAAAGTGATAAATAATAAAAGTTTTAGAATGTAAATGATAAAATATATTTGGTAAGGAAGTTTGGTAGAAGCTCTATAATATATCCTATATCTACCACCTTAATCTCTTGGGGATTTATTGTATTGGTTTCTGGACTTTATTTGTGTCCAAGATACCAAAACTATCCCTTTATTTTCAAGTTATATAAAGAAAATAGAAACAATATATACTATATCTTTAATGAAAAATATAGTAACCTAAAAAAATAGTCCCTTTCCTTATTAAAAAAATTGAAATGAAACTAAGATATTTTACATTAGTGGCAGTAAGAACCATAAAAATGATAAAGATAAAGAAGAGGGAGATTGTTTAGGAGAAACAAATTTATATCTTAGTCAAAAATCACCCAGGGAATATGATGAAACACTCGGATATATTGAGAAAATAATGAGAGTGGGTAAGATAAAAAACATAGAACTGCTCTTGAGAGAAGAAATAATATTTATAATGAGAGAAATCAGAGAGAAATTTTGAAAAATAGATCACAATGACTCTTAGAGGTTGAATGAAAAGGTAAGTTGATGTTTTTTATTTCCAAGGCCTTCAAAAGTATCAATTAAAAGGATCCAAATACTATAGTAATTCTCTAGAATCCTTTTTGGATTTCAAATTTAAAGACTTCCAAGATTAAGTAATCATGACCATAATAAATACAGGGCTTGGACTGGTTTCTTCTGATGTGTTCTAGAATTCTACACCACGGAGGAGGGATTTGTGGCATGGTCATAAACACTATGACCTAGTGTCAAAAGGATAAATTTTATATTTTTTCCAATATTGGAGTATTTTTGTGTATCTTATGGGATGTAGTGTATAAAACTCCTTCAAAGAAAAAAAACTATAGAATATGGAATACCTTGTGGTGTGGAACAGACCAAGTTAATAGGATATAAACTTTTATTATGAAATGGACTCCATAAATTTTTCTATAAATCTAGTATAAGATATTTCAATAGGATATGCTATGGTGTGGTCCTGAGGGATACACTGTATTCCATACTCTATAATTTAGTGTTGAGGGATACACTATTGTTGAGCTATAATGCTTAAAACCCGTTATTTAGATCTAGAGACTTAACTCAAAAAAATATATATATTATTGAAGGATTTATAAAAAGAAAATATTAAACACATTAAGACTGTTTATGTTCATTAAAAATAAATACCATTGAGAATCACAGTATATGATGCATGGTAGGTTTGGGATATAAGACTTGGCAGAGCCTCAACCCATGATTTTTGTAGTTGTCTTCATTATTTTTTACTTTCATCATTTCATTGTGTATATGATCAGCTCATTGGGTGATATTTCACTTTATATTTTACATGTATGAAATTAAAATTTGATCATTTTTTATAAAAAGTGTTGTGATTTATTATTGTCGGATCATTGTTGTAGTATCAATTTTGTGATGTTATATTATATCTTATTACTTGTTATTATTTTAGTTGTTTTTTATGGTTTTCATATAGATATTATAGCCTCCCCGTGATATTTAAATACCTATTAAACTATTTGGAAACCTATAGTACATAAGAGGTATGCATGAGGTCACATGGCACACCCATCTCAGGGCAATATGGGTGGACTAGGGATGATACACTTTACCCTCAAGATCATATATCTATATCATCAAAGCACAAGAGCCTCAGCCCAGTTGGTGAGGACTCGCTAGGTGCATCCAAGAGACCTGAGATCAAATCTAGGTGGAGGAATATTTTTTGGTATTTTAGTAGTACTATAGCAGTACTATATCAGAAACTGTAGTAGGCACTGTTTGGTACTGTAGCAGCCAGAACTATTCATCCATCGGGGCCTTCGGGCCACCGATTTGTTCCTCGGGTCCTTCAAGGCTTTCGGGCCACCCAAGGCCGTCGGGCCAGTTGATTCTCAAGGCCTTCGGGCCACCTTAAGGCCTTAGGGACACCCCAAGGCCTTCGGGCCACATGAATGCAGGCCCCAGACACAATACATAAAAGGAACAGCCCCAGAAGAGGATTCTGAGAAGGTGCACTCACCAGAGTAGAGCCAAATGGATTGTCAGAATGTGAGGGTATGGCTATGCCATCGGTACCAGCATGTGATTGCACGGGAAGCCTAGCCAGACGGTTATGCAAAGGTGGAGAGCTACTATCAAGATGCAGATGCTGGGGAGGGGCAGTTCCTTATAGATAGTCTAGTTGAATTCCCGAAGACCTTCGGGTTATGTAATCTCTTAAGCCTATGGGCCATGTAATCTCTGAGCCTACGGGCATTGTAAGGGTTCCCCCTCATCCCTTGAAAGGGGGTTATCAAAAATCAATAAAAATGAAGGCCTTCGGGCCATTCAGGCTATATCATCAAATATTTTAATTATATAGGAACTATATGATAAGAAGGTAAAGATATGAGGCTCATCACTAGAATAATATCAATATATAATTTCATTTCCCATATTAGAGGTAAACTAAATAAGTAATTTGGAAATACATAGATAAAATATATTACCATAGGTTTAATATCTTTCCCCCAAATCCATTCCGAATATTTCACCAAAAGAGATGATGACTTGGATGATAATTCACTAACCTCAAAATAGTAGGGTTAATTATATCCTGATTGGGGTCATTCACCTTGAAATAAATGACAGTTTCTTTTATATGAGATAATGGTCACCCCTTAGTGATAAAAACAAATAAAATATTTAAATTTTATTATTCAATCCATTCTTAGAATGAGATCAAATAAATCTCATATCAAGGATAAAAAATTCAACAGTATCTTAATTTAATAGATAGATGTAATATATTAAAGACATTAGAATATTATCTATATTCTTCCTAATAGGAGTCAATTTTACCATTATATAAGACATTTTTTCATATGAAATATTCAATGATTATATAACTTAATAAAAAATAAAATAGTGGGATGAACCTATTTAAAATATTAAAAAACCATAGATGGTTCAATAAGAATAATACCTAAAACTTTAGTTAGTCTGGATTCTAATCTAGTAGTTTCTTGTTCATTTATAAATAAGTACCTAGGTTTAGCTTGTGTCTAATACATACTGCTAAATTGGGCCCACTCCTCAACTAAAACATCCCCCAAATAGATCCACCTCTATATATACACTCTTGATAATGAAATATCATTTCTTTATGGGAATCTAACTACAATTGGGATCCTTTAAAAGCTAAATAACTGTCACCACACTTTTGAAATGGTTTCATCTAATAAAACCACTAATTTTGACCCAAATAGACATATGTATGGAAACAATTTGGAACTTATCAATACAAAGTCTTAAAATTTCCTAAACACCACATTGATAGAATAAAATAAATTTATTCCCCACATTAATGGAAGAAGTAGGTTGATATGGTCACTTGAAACTAACCCTACTTCCACATCTAAAATCTTCAGGCATCATCTTCATTTTCAAGAAGATTCCTTTATTATTACCCTATTCATAAGAAACACTAACAATTACTGATAATATCCATGGGTCATATTCAACCATTAAAACATTATTAATAACCTCAAAATGGGAATTTTGTATGAATAAAAGCACATTTGACAAGAAATCAAGAAGGAGAGACATTTTGAATTGTCAAGAATTCAGGGTTTCATTAGTGAAAAGCTCTAGTATAAATTAAACATGTCCAGAAAACCATGTTTTTTACTCTATTATTATTAAATTATCATATTTCATACATAAGAACTCTCATTCTTTCATGAACATCCCCATATTAGGATAAAAATTCTAAATAAACATGGTATTGAAATTCATCCATAACAAATTCTCATAAAAATTAGCTGAAATTATAGACATAAACCACTTCCCATCTAATCTAAAATAATAAACATAACATAATTCACCTTATAGGTCTTTGGAGTTTCAATAAAATAAAATATCTACTCATTCCACTCTAGAAATTCCACTACATCATGGGGATCCTTGTATCCTATAAAAGTAGAAGGATTATTTCCAAATAAATATTGAGATATATCTCTAGCTTGGATTCGTCTAGTATTAACTTCTCTTTCCATAACTCCCATCTTGATCAAACCTTAACCAATAGGAGTATTTTAGTATGGAAATTTAATTTTCCCTCCCACTTCAAGATTCACTAGAACTCTTCTAGTAAGTATAACTATATAAATGTATGTAAACAAATAAAATTTCCTCAAATAAAAACATATAAAATAACATCAATTAAATCATAAATATCTTATACACACTAATAATGATTATAATAAATTATTATATAATAAAATTTCAAAAACAAGGATTTTTTCAAAACATAATAGTTTGGGTTCACGGTATCTCAAACCATGCATCTATGTGAGAATAATTTTGTTTCAAAAGAATTTATATATGTTTAAATGAGGATTTGGATTGGTTTTTTAAGAATAAACAAGGCAGATATTGAGCTAAAATAGATTTTATACATTGTAATGAATGTGAAGGGGTATATGTGACTATGAAAGATTGAATTCAAAAAACCAAGGGCTATGTTATATTAAACTAAACTTTTCTAATACTAATAAAAAACTATATTTTTTTTAAATAAAAAATATTGAATCTTGAATAATGTTTTTCACTTAGTAAAAATCAGACCAACCACTTATGTAAGAATATATCAGAATCAGAATGATTTGAGTAAGTGATTTACTATTAGAATATATCACATATGGTTTCTAACTTATCAAAAAAAATAGGATATGTTGTTTCTATTGATGAGAAAAGTATTTCCACATGGGGAACATAAATATCTCAAGGGAGAAAGTAAATCGCATATGTAATTTCCAAACTAAATTGATCAATGGAGTAAAAAAATTCCATGTGGAGCTAGATATTGGGAAAAAAAGGTAAAATAAAAGATTGGTGATAATTTATATGAACCTAAGGATATTTTGAGGGATACCTCAAGGAATAACATTACAGTACCCATGGACTAACAATAATTTATTTTACTATATTTTCTTTTTTTGTGTTCCCCCTCATGTTATTCCCCTATAGAACCTCTTTATTTAGAGGTATGGCCTTCATTGATAATTTTTGGGGGGAATAATTTTTGTGGTAATTACTAAGTTCATATTATATATTTTTTTATCTTCACTCAATGAGTTTTTTTGTGATTATTTGAGGTCATTTTG
Organism: Viscum album; assembly: GCA_963277665.1. Lineage (NCBI taxonomy): Eukaryota > Viridiplantae > Streptophyta > Magnoliopsida > Santalales > Viscaceae > Viscum > Viscum album. Next base: position 769,818,270 of record OY728126.1, read on the forward strand.
GCAATCATAGATTATGATTCGTTTTATTTTACTATAATTTTTATTTTTATGAATGTAGCATATTTCTTCCCCTTATGTTTTTATTTATTATATGATGGTGCTAGGTATCTATATAAAGAATGGTTTCTTGATTGTTAAATATGTATGGTAGGGTATTAAGCCCCAAATGGTAAGTTAAGAGAAGAAGTCAGAGACCCATTTTCACAATTAAGGGATAGATCCTACAACTATGGATAGGAATATATAACATCAATCTAACTTGAAATTTTATTGCACCAGTCTTGTATATGAAAGAAATATAGAGGTATGGCTTGAGTAATGATGTTCAGTTATATAATCGAGTGTCCACTAATTTAAATTCATTACAAGGAGAATAAAGAATTAAATAAACCTATGCATTCACCCATAGATCATCATCCCTTTATTTTAAATATTTTATTTTCTTAAATTTAAATTTATGTATTCCCATACTATAATAAATTCCTCTCCATAAAATTTAGATTTATTTTATAAATAAAAACCACAAAACAAGAATAGGTGAAAATAGGATCAGAATCAGTGTTTGTGAGGATCTTGGAGAGATAGCCTATGTACATAGAATCCCCAAATCTAGTAACATAAAAAATTTGTTATTACTTATTACATTGGTAAAATATACAAGGGATTTCACTATGCATAGTCAATCAGTTTATCATTATTATAAAACTAAATTCATATGTGACTTTCATATTACATTGTAAATTAAAAACTTAGCAAGAAAAAATTTCTTTCATCCTTAAAATTCATTCATTGATTCCTTATTCATATATTAGGGAAATGAAAAAAAATTGATATTAGATACTAATTAAGGGATACATATAGTAGAATCTATCATGAATAAATATGGAATAATTAATATGGAAGGGTGGATAATCAAAATCCATGTCATTCAATAAATAACTTTAGTTCAATGAACATCCATGGATAATATCAATATATAAATCACATGGATAATAGAAAATTAATTCTCAAAAAATAAAATGAATAAATATTGACATTAAAGAACTTTCCCTCAAGGCATCTTCCATGTTATCATGAATCTTGTTGTCAGGATCTATCAGCCAAGACATTATTCTTAATAAATGGGTAGGCGTAATCCAAATACCCATTTAATGTGGCCACCTGTTTACCTCTTGATACCTATTGATGCATTAAGGGGATATCTATAAATGAGACCCACCGATAACTTTCACATCATATTAATTCTTCATATTTTGAATTATAAATACAATTCATCCTCAAAATACCATAAAAGTCAAGATATATCATTATTTAATCAAGAATAGGGAATATTTACCCTATCAATGAAATAGTATTAATCCTCCAATTAATAAAAAATATTGAAATGGTATATGGTTGAAACTTCATAAAACTAATATAGATGATATTTAATTAATCCATGATATTAAAAATATGGATATGGAAGAGAAAAATAACGTTCAATGGATAATAGAGAGTGATGGAGAACATGATCATGAGAAAGTGAATGGTCTCAAAATAAGGTATAATACAAAAATTAAAAAATGATTATAAAATAACATTGATTCATCATAAATGAAGGTTTTTTTGGTAAAACAAAGACATTATAAACGAAAACATAAAAAATACATTAAAAATAAATTCATTATAACTTCATGAAGGAACAGAGTTATAAATCAGTTTTAAAAATTAATTTTATTCCTTCAAGAAAATAATACAATTTTATTTCAATATAATTTTAAATAAAAATACCCAAAATATTAAGAAAAATATTTTATTTAAAAGTAAACTTGGAAAAGTTCAATGGAATTCTGATAATGTATAATAGTTCTAATAGCGGGAAAGGGAATTCAAGTTGTATACAATAAAAACATTCTTTCTCACTTATGTAAAAAGTTAAAAATAACTCTTAAAGTAAACATTGAAAATATTTATTTTTATGAATTTATGAATAATGTATAAAAAGTTGAAAATTAACTTTATCAACCTTTGATTCATAAATAAGAACATTCTTGAAATATTTTAAATAACATCAACATGGATAAAAAATAGTTAGAAGGAAGACATAAAAATAATATTTTTTTAATATAATGTTCATTACAATTAACTTACTTATTGATTCATTATCAAACAAGAGGAAAAATGGAAAATAAACATGTAAATCAAAAAAATAACTATAGAATAAGAAAATATATGGGGTTTAATAGGTTAGTATCATATAATTTTCAAAAATTAAATCCAGACATAAAAAATATTTAAATAAAAAGATATTATAACATAAATCCATTACTTCATTGGTAACTATTGAATAAAAACCCCTTAAATAAAAAAATTGAATATATTTAGGTAAGGTATATTTATGATATAAAGTGTAAAAGGATCAGTATATACACCATGTAAAATAAAATAGGTGTATAATACAAAACATGTCTCATTGAAATGGAAATAAGATGAAATTAATCATACATAAAGTCCAACTTTCTTCGTATACACTCTTAACCTTATATATTATAAATTTATATTTATTATAAATATTTAAAAAATATTCATAGTTAACATACCATATATTATTCATTTATAACATTTTATCACCAATTTACTGCACTACTGCCAAAAAGGACTTTAAAAGTTCTAAAATTAGTCATTGTTAGTGAAAAAAATACTGACTATCGGAGCGTGATTAAAAGACCTAATATTTTATCATCACTATAAAAGAACTGATAATAGATTCCCTTTATCATGAATTTTATTAGCATAGATAAAGAGGAAAACCGTAGTGTGTTGTTGAATTTAGAGCTCACTATAACAGTAGAAATAGCAGGGAAACAGGTTACAAATATAGAATTTAAATGAAGTAAAATTTAAAAATCAAATATAAAAAACAATATTATAAAAATTTAAAAAATTGGTTTGTTTAATTACATGAGTAATTTTAAAATATCACAGACATTCAAAAACATCAAATCTCTTTTGTCATTAGACCCCTACCCCCAATCACGCTATTACCGAAAAAACAACCCCATCTCGAGCAGAAGAATGAACATGCATAAGAAAAAAATTCTTTTGTTAGTAATTCAATAAAAAACGAATTAAACACAAAGATTAAATTTTAAACTAAATTATGAGTCATACCAAGAACACAGTTTATCATATTGAGTTGTGGTTGATTCTTCCACAGCACACCATTTCTTATTTATCTTCAAGAATTATCTTTGTGAAAATTAACTAAAGAAGTATAAGATAAAAATTTTAGGCATATAAATTAAGTAATACTAGTTAAAATGATAAAAAAACAATATGAACTCATTTACTCATTTTGGTAGATATGATGCATGTTTTAAACTAAAATGGAACTCATTACGATACTAATGCTTCACACCCAGAATATATTTATAATGCCATATCACATACTAGATCACAAATATAGTAGGTAATCACATAAATTTGTAGTCATCAAACATTCCCACACCATGTATGTTTCCCACTCATTTCTAAACAAATTTAATTATTCTTTTCAGTTTGAAGGTTGTAGGAAATTTAGGTATTACTGAGAAAATACAGAAAAACAAACAATTAATAAATATTTTTAATGAAATTGTAATTACCTAGGGAAATCACCTATTAAGATATGTTGGTCTTTTCATGGTTCATGATCTCTATCATAAATTTTTGAACATAATATCCACAATTGTTTTCATACTTACTTCGGACCCTCCAGAAACATTGAACAAAATAAGTAAATTGTTATGAAATATTTTTTGATAGTTAAAACCTTCTATATGTGTATTAATTTTCTTCCATTTTAGTTAATCCATAATATTTTTATGTTCATAAACCAACTTCATTCCATGATTTATCCTTTATTTATCTACCACCCTATAATAACAAAATTCTTTTTAAAACATAGATTGAATCATAAAATTTGAATTTTATCTATAAAATTTGCAATATAGTGTATTACAAATTCATAATACACATCATGTGTGGTTGGTTTGTTGGATATCCATTCATTGGATCGAAAAAAATAAATATTTTGGGTCTTTATATTGAGTGAAATAAACATATAGTACTTCCTAAAGAAACAAAAACAAATAAGTAATGAAAAAATAAAAATATTTTTTATGTGATTAGATTATAGAGTTTTGACCCTATATTTTCGGCATAAAAAAGAGTCTATTATCTAATATTTTTTTCTAAAACACATCATTTGGCTCATTTTTTTCTTATCAAATTCTTCTTTATCCAAAAAATTTTCTTTGCATATAAATGATATAGAGATTAATGAATCTAAATCATGATTCACACAGTATTCCCTTTATATAGTTAGAATATAAATGCATGTAGAAAATATTAATAGTTATTAACTTTAATGAAACTATTATATCATTTTTTGGATATAATTGTTATGAAAATTCACCTTGTGTATATATTCATTACTGAGACTCCCATCCATTCAAACATGAGAATATTATTTATACTCTCGAGACCAACTACATCTGTAATGAAAGTTCTATATATTTTTTCTTCGTATGGTATTTAAGACATATATAGATATTTAAATTTGGTATCATTATGAAGTTATAATGATAATAAATTTTTCAGTGGAATTGGTGGGGATAAGGTACTTCTCGATGGTCCTTTTTATTTCTCAGTCGATTCACTAGATTTTCTTGATTATACCACTTTTTTCCCTATTGCATTATCCATCTATAATACCATATCTCACTTCAGAAATTTTTTCATAAAATGTTATAGGTTTTTTCATATGGAAATATTTTTTAAATACATAACCCATTTATCTTTAAAATACTATATGGACATGCTATGAAAGTTCAAATAGCATTATTGACCATTGTGATATCTTCATCATCAAGTAGAACATGAAAATCAGTAGTCAACTCTTGAGCTTACTCAATCCCAACTATCATGTGATATTTTGTGAGTTATTTATTGTGTTTCTTGTATCTAGGGATATTATACATTTTATCCCTACAATAAGGTTGTTTTTGGGTGTTGAAAGATTGAAATTTTATAAAACTTTACCCAGTAGAATTGTAGTAATATAATGTTATTGGAATTTTTTTTATTCACATTTAGGAAAAAGAGTAATGAAAAAAATTTATTACTTCAGGTGAGTTATGTGGTTAAGGGGAATGACTAGAATTAAAGATAGTGGGGTTATTTGGATATTTATGATTGCATATTTGGTCCACCATCAATTCTTTTCATCCTTTTTCATATATTGGTCTACCAAAATAGACTGGACAGTAATATCTTAAAAAGAATATATTTTTTCCTAAAATCCATTCATCATAATATATGTATCTTATTATTGTTTTTTATACTCAAAATATGTTCTAGGAGACACTCCAAAACCTACACCTGTAACATGACCATATGGTTCTAATCGCATCAAATCCACTAAAAGTAGTTTTCCTTCCAATACAGTCATTGATTATTCTTGTGTCTAAACTATATAAAAAAAATATGAACATAAATATATATTTTTATGAAATACTATTATAAATCATAATGAATTAATATTATATCATACTTACACATGTTTCCCATACTGATTTTGTTTTTTCATTAACTAGTTTACCCTCCTTATTTATGTGGTCCTCCATTCATAGCAGATGACATGGGATGGAAGTTGATTTTAATTTTGATTCATCAATATAAATAAAAAAGGAACACATGTTGTTTCATATCACATCAAAATTTTATTGTTGATTTAAAATACATACCAATTTATTCTCTAGGGACGTTTACCCCTTCCTTGCTTTGTGATTGGGGTACACTAGTTTTGACGCATGTTCTTTATTTTCATCACACATTTTCTATCTCATAAATTAAAAATTTTAAATAAAATAGGTTAAAATAAATAATATATAATAATATATTATCGACTAAAATGAAACTGAAATTTTTTCTCATTGTGACAATTGATAAAATAAATATGTGTTTCCTAATTTATGATGTGTTCATAACTAACTGATGGGTGGGGCTTTACTTTCCGCTTCGTATCCCTAATATATAACTTGTGAAGAAGAGTTTGAAATCCACTATGGTCTTTTATAGTGACCATTAAGACATATTTCTTAGTTAAATATTCTAAAATAAACAAACTCTACAAAGAATAAAGAAAATTAAATTAAGGCTTCAATATATCATTTTTCGGTAAAATAGAGAAAGTATGTCGTAACATTAATTTTATATCTTTGCAAAGGGTATCCTTCATTATAAGATGGATGTAGCACCACGAATCTATATCAATCAGAAAATTCATCCTTGTGTGACCCCAATTTAACTAATGAACATTGACTTGTTGGGGTTAATAGGTTGGCCATGTTGATTCCATCCTACCTCAAATTTTTATTCTATTACTTCTTGCCTTTATACTTTAATTTAACACAATGATGTTATGTAATTATTGATTTTTTCATCAACATGATATTGATACCCTAATATTTATGCAGTTTCAGTATCAATAATATGTTCTTACTTGGGATTGGTAACATAATCATGTGCATAATACACTGTCTCCATGAGTAGTCCAACATTAAATTGAGATTATGTTAATACAGTGGAGAACATATAATATTATGAGGAAAATAATAGTATATTAAAAGAATTAACCTTCTCATTGAACTCTCTTAATTTTTTAAAGGATGAAGAGATTATGATCCTCTATCGAGAATCCATATCCCCTCTTTCTGGTCCCCTCTAATGTACAAGAAAGTGTCTACATTTTGGACACCATTAAATGATTATGTTCATCAATTGAAAGGGAAATACTCAATTAAATTTTCATATGACCCTACAGTTGTTTTAGTCTCTAGTAGGAAAAACTAAAAATTATTGTTTGTTGTATCTGAGATATAATATACTTACACTAATTTTTATTCCATAATGAACCACTCATCCTTTCCCCCTTTCATACTAAAATTCACATTCATGAAGCCCATTTCATCAACATTCACTGCACTCCTATTTTCAACCCATTTAAAATAGAAAATCATCACTTGAAATATTGAATAATCCAAATATTATATCTATTTGATAATGATGAAATATGACATATTTGAATAAATTGTATTTCTATCTTTGGAACCAAATATGTGCATTGTTTATTCCACAAGTGTAACTCCACTATTTTTCATAGTAACGTAGTCATCATGTTCTTTTGTATATAAATTATAACCATTTATTACAAAACCAGTGTAGGATATAACATTTGCATTTAAACCCCTAGTTAGCCATCGAAGTCATTCTATAATTGAATTGTGATTTTCAAATAACTCGTTATAAATATGATCTCAAAACCATCCTATAAAATGTTGATATTTTGTATTGAATATCCATTATTGTTCTATTGATGGATTCAAATAAATTATAATTTCTTTGTGGTATTCAATATAGATATTAACATATTCACTATTCTGTAAGATGTGAAGGTGATCTCGCTCCTAATATGTGATTTTAATTGTAACATAATCTCTTCTAAAAATTCCTTCTCCAATAATACATCAACTATGGTGATACTTTGGGAGATTGATGCTATCAAAATCTGATAGGTAATTGGTATATAATTCAATAGTTTCTTCAAAAAAAATCATTCTGCAATATAACCTTTTGGCCGACTTCAATTCTTGATATACCCTTTCAAAATCATCATATATTGTTCAATGGGGTATATCCAAATATAATGGAAAATACCACATAGTTGGACCTCCCTAACCAAGTGAACCATCAGGTGGACCATTATATAAAAAAATTATTGTTGTGAATAACATCTATAATTCACATAATATACCTAAAACCACATTATTCATTACTGGAAACATCTCCATGTCTATAACACTATTGTATATGGATTTGAAAACGAAGTTGAATCTGGTCAATGTGTGACATACATTTTTAGGTAGAATGCAACATAAAGAAATCAACATCAATCCTTGTATCAAAACATGAAATTTTTGTTATTTTAGTCGTTTTAAATTCAAATTAGTCATTGAAATTAATTTCTTGATATTTGATGAATAATCCTTTGGAACTTTTACACAATTAAGGAAAATTAAAATTTTCTATTTTTCCATTTTGGTTAAAGTGTAAGTTGGTAGAGGAAGAAAAGGATTCTATTTACCCTTCACCGGTGCCAAATCTTCCCTTATCCCCATGTTAATCTTGTCCAACCTAGTCTGGATTCCATATTTTCTTTTTCAGTGAACATTTAGTAGTGTAATATCCTACTTCTTGGTGGATTTAAATTTTCGGAAGGAATTTAAATTTTCATTACCGAATGGGTTGAGTCTTGAAAAAAGACTTGGAATGATGTTTTAGGATTTAGAATGTCTCAAAAAGGTGTTTTTAGATAAGTAACAATAATCAGGAGGTATCTTGAGTGTTTGATTTATCAATAGAGGCATCGAGATAAGTTTCAGATGTTTTGGAGTTCTATGACAAGGGTACAGGCTTTAGGATAAACTATGTGACACCTTGATGATCAAAAAAAATTTAGTTCAATTTTTACTGAACACAATTTAGTTGTAGGATTAGATAATGGTTTGGGTTAAACTGTTCAATATAAAAGGAGGAACCATGAGAGGTTGAGGAGGCTTTGGGACATGTCGTAAGACCAACTCATGGTTTCTGACAAGTTGTTCACCTTACTGCATAGGGAATATGGTGTTGAGAGAATGATTTGAAAATAACTTGTTAAAATGTATAGCATAGTTGTGTGAATCAGGGGTGTTGGACAGTTGGGGTGAGTATATTTGGCACATAGTTTGTCCAAATATGTTTCCAAACCATGCGATTTGTGGTATTAGATAGATCCAACTACAAGGTTGGCACGTGATTTGGAAAACCGTTCCTCCAAACTATGTGTCTGCCTAGAACTTCATTGAAATGGTGTTTTTACTATTTTTCACCTTTGGTATTTTAACTCACCCCTCCCCTTTCTCTCCCTATCATCCACACGAACTAGAAGAGGGTTATCATTCCTTCCTCCCTTCTTTAATCCTCTCCAAAGAGGTGATTTTTTGGTGTTTCTTTCACATTTAATATGAGATTTCTCTTCCTCCTCATTATGTTTCTTCCTCCCTTGGTTCCTTCTAATTTAGGATGTGTGGGTTTATGGTTTTGGTTCTTAATCTACTGTATCATGGAGGAATCTATCTTGTATGATGGGGATTTTGGTCTTCTTGGGTAGAAGATATCCTTAGATGTATTCTACATTTTTTTCATGAAATTTTGTTAAGGTATGTGACTATGGGGATTTTTCTTAGGTTTTTTCATATGTATTAATTTAATTAATTTTTTACTTGGGATCGCCTCTTAGGAATTTCCCAAGAATGGTGTTGGGGATCTATTTTGGACCTCTCATGATGGTTTCTTGTAGTTTCTCCAAGACGTGGTCATCTGGTGAGTTTTTTAGCATTATTCCATGTTGGGTTTCGGTTAATTAATTAAATGTAATTATTATAATTAATTAACTATGGATTCTTTGTGTTAGAATAGATCTCAGGTGGTGATGATGAGATCCATTGGGTGTCAAGGGGTTTTGTTGATGCATGTACGGGGCTTTTCATGGCAATTTTGTTTTTGGAACTATAATGAAAAGCTTCTCTAATGAGTTAGGTTGTCTAAGAGATCTACCCATAGTCTTTTCAAATTCTTCTTATGTGTATATGGTGTGAACTTTGAATCCCATTAGTGTAATTTTTTCTTTATTGGTTTAAATAAAGTAGTTTGGTGATAAAGATAACTTAATTAAGCTTTATGGTTGATGTGATAAAAAATTAAAAATGGGCTAAAGGGTATAAATTAGAAATAAAGGCATATAAAGTCTTAAGAAGGTAGAATGGGGTGTTGTGGGATTAGTTTTATGAATTTAATATGGGAATTTTGAAATGGGTTTAAGTATGTGTATTGGGTTTTGATTGAATTTTTGATGAAAATTAGGAAAACCCAAGTTTTAAAATCACTTTTGTTTTTAAAATGAGGTGTTGACCTCAAGGTGGTCTTAAATGGATTTTAAATGGATTTAAAATGTCATTTAGAAATGGGTACGTGGTGACTCTTCAAATGGTTTGCATATAAAATTAAGGTCTTGAACCTTGTTTGGACTTTCAAATAGTAAAACCCTTGTGTTAGGGGTGTTTTTTAAATTTTTAATGAAAATGTTTTATTTTGTGGTGTTTATGAATTTTGAAAGGGGTTGGGCTTTATGTGATCCTTGTATTAATTTAAAGGTGTATTGGGACTATTATGAATGTTTTGGTTAATAAAGGAATGAGTAATGGTTTAATTGGGAATTTGGTTTTAAGAATGGAAGTAATGGAATATGGAAATGTTTAATGAAATTGTATTAAATGTTAATGGAATGGTTTGGGATGATTAGAAATGACGTTTCAAATCCTAGTTTGATTCATGGACTAATGCTCCATGTTTTCTGACCTGTGAAAGATGGTTTGTGATGGTCGGAAAAGATGTTATGATTCTTAGTTAGATTCATAGACTGATGCTCCATGTTTTCTAACCTACGAAAAATGGTTTTGGGATGTTCAACTGATGATCCACTCCTCGGTTCACCATAGTTATTTGGGGGAAGCACTAATGCTCTTGAACCCATGTGTATAGACATGGTGTTCCATATTAATTTTGGTAGGGTCAAACATAATTCTCTAAGACCTATTTTTAATCATGTACTAATGCTTTATGTGTTTTTACTTGTGACCTAAAGGTTGGGGTAGTCATATATTATGTTTCGAGTCCTAGTTAGATTCATGGACTGATTCTTCCTATTTTTTGACTTGTGACTTTGTAGTTCAGATAGTTGAACATGATGTATTGGATCCTGGTTTGATACATGGACTAAAGATCCTTTTTTATCAACCATTGACCTCTATGATATATGGCTCAGATGATCTAAATATGCTGAGTTATTTTTGATGGAAACATATAACATTTTGAATAAATAATAAAATTGATTAACTGAACTTTTTCAAATAATGAAACATGTTTTATTTACCTTCATTTCTACTAACACTATTTATTCTTTATACACTATTGCACTAAGTAGTATATGCTTCAGACACTATTGGTGGTGGCCTACTGAGTTTTACTCACACCCTAATCAGGACACTATTGCACATGGGTACCCAAGCATATCTCACATGTTATTATAGGCAAAGGTTTGGTTTGAGGCCCATGTTGGGTATTTTTTATCAAGTAAGATTGATTGAGTGGTATCATATGGATAGATGGGTTTTTCTTAGTGAGTTTGTGGATCATTTTTGTATTTTATTTTATTTTTTGTATGTTATGTAACGATCCTAGTGGAAATTGGGTTTCATTTATGAAATTGTTGTTAGAGCCCTTTATCGCATTTCATTTTATGACAACATATTTTAGTTTCTTTTTATTTATTCTTTCCGTGTTTTATAATGTGTATGATATTTGGATATTACTTCTGATTGTGCATTGTCATATGGGGGTATAGTCTCCTCATTTTCCCAATTTAGACCCCCACTGCTAGTCAACGGACTCTAGAATATGAGGAGGCGTGCTTGTGTTCATGTGTCAAGCTATATTAGGGCACCAATTCAGTGGTTTCTGGGATGAGATGTTACAAAGTGGTATTAGAGTGGTTTATTTTCCTATTATTTTACTATTCTGTATTTTTTAGATGAGAGATATCGAAATGTTTCAGATCTTGAGATGGATAACGGGTTATTTCATCATGAACACCTATTCTAATTGGAATTCCATGCTATCAGGGGTTGAGATTATTGTTATGGTTTGTGATGTAATAGATGTATATGATATTCTCCTTGATTAACACACATGTTGTTTGGATTTTATGATTTATGATAGATTTCGGGATATTACCCCATTGAAAAGAGTCCTATTATTTTCTTTGGACTCTTGGCCTATAGAGGACATTTGTGTCTCATGTATCATGAGAGGAACATATGATCTGCATGTTATAATCCTTCTAGTGAGTGATTTTATGGGTTTCCTTCTGGTGGAAGTTTATGTAGATCTACGATGATGTGATCGATGATAAGGAATTTGGTGTGGTCCTTATGTACGGTTGGTGTAGCGACCTTGGTGGGTTAGTGTAGTATGATTATTGGACCATTTGACCCATATGGGTACTTTTTTTGGAGATCAGTGGTATGTTTAGGTCCTCTAGGGAGCAGTCTGAAGTGAATATTCTTAGAGAGGATGGATTCCCTAGTTATGGGAATTTTGTTGGTATATAACACTTGTATGGATTGATACCTTAGAGGAGGGTGTTTTTACTTGCTAATGTTATTCCGTAATGATACAGGTGCATGTTTGGTGATTTGTAGTTCATGGATATCTATGAGATGGCATAGACCTTGGGTAATTAAACATATTGTCCATTATATTTGACTCCAATTTTGGGAGTTGATAACCTATGGATTTAAAGGGTCACCTATGATATGGTTCAAATGAGTTATCTATGATTTTATATATTTAAGGTAAATATGGGGTTTTGGACCATTAAAAATGGATAAAAATTGGTGTAGCCTATTATGGGGTTTTGGCATGTAGGATGCCTTTGGTTTGGAAGGAGAACTTGTGTGCCAGTGGTGTGGCCTTGGGGTTAGTTTCTAGAGGAGTTAGTTTGTTTGGGTGCCTATCCTAGTTAACATATGTGAATATGAGTTTTTTCTGGATCTATTAGCTTTAGATGTATCTTTAGGAGCATTGTTTTGGATTTGTGAGTTTCTTTTGAATTTTGACATCACCAAGGGTGCTATTCATTGGGTGATATGGTCATGTGGCATAGACATAGAAAGTGGAAAGGTCTTGTGATCTAAGGATTCATAAATCATGACTTGTTGGAGACATACTTAGGTTTTATGGTTTGGTTATACAAGATAATGTAACATTTAAGCGTTAATGATATCTTGGAGGCATTAATAGATGATGATGTGTTGTGACGTTTGGGTTTGTGGATCGAACATTACAAGAACATACATCCAAGGTGCATGAGTAAATAATAGAGTCATGAATTGGCTAAGGACCAATGTGAATGTGATATGATGCTTATAGTTAGGGTGTATTAGGACCTTTGAATAGGTTTGATTTGTCCCTTTAGAAAAAAGGTGACATCATGAATTGATGAGTGGTGGTGGTATTTTTTTACAACATCTTAGCATACTCTTAGTTAGTGACAATTATGGGAAATACCTTGGCATTTTCCTGAGTATACTATGAGTTTTATGGTATATACCTAGCGACCCTAATGTATTGTTTAGTTATATGGCCTCTCAAAGGTTACTCACTTGGTGCAGTTTTTGTGGAATCATATGATAGAAAGTTTACCTTCTTTCGTTTATGGGTGGTGTCCTCAGGATAGAAAATACATTGATGAATTCTGTGGGTGTTGTTATTAGATTCTAGGAGTAGGGGATAGATGACATTCTGATTGGTCTCTAAAGTGTGAGCAAGAAGGACATATCTGATTCTTGGTTTATCAGTGGTGGGAGTGTGGGCCGAAGTGGTTGAGGTAGTTCAGGTGAGTCAGTCCTACAGTGGAGAGTGGTGTATTAATTGTAGATATATGACCCTTATGTTGGATGGGTTATAGCTATGTGGAAATGGACATTGATAACGGTGGCATAATGATGATAGTGAATAACCATGGGGTGCTTTCTTAAATCCCAAGGGGAATTCTAATGGGAGATAAGTTGTGATAGGAAACCAAGCCGATAATTGACTTTGGGATCTAGATGTCTTAGCAAAGTAGTTTAGGTATGGACAATAGTGGGAATGATCGGTTGGTTGTGGGATACCCCATGGTGTGAGGGCATCATGATCAAGTGAGATAGTGATACACAAGTAGTTGTAGCTAGTAATTTTGGGGAGTTGGTCGCTGATATTTCAATTGTTGTAAGATCACAATGTGGGCACAAAAGGTTGAAAGCTTCTTATAGTGTGTCTTTTGGGAACAATGAGTGAATTTTGATATTGAGTTGGTCTTTCAAGGAAAATCCATTTTGTTCTCCATTATGCATGTATGATGAGGATGTGTCTGATTCAGTTGGTTTTCAATGGTGAGGATGGGTGCTCATGATGATTGGTGTTCTCAATAATATTAGGGAGTAGTAATTTTAACACCATGTCGGGCACTTGGTGGCAGTGAGAGATTAGTTTTGGTTCAGTTTTCTTGATGGAAATAGTGTTAAGAATCATAATTTGTAGGTTATAATCCAAATCATATGGAAGGGATTACTATATCTTGATGGTTGATTAGGTGATATTGTAAAAAATGTTTCTATTATATGGTATTGGTTTTGTTCTATCTGGGTTTTTTTTATTTTTGATAGTGGGTGTTAGGTTGAAGTTCTATTCAGTTGAGGGCCCTGAATTAGAAGTTGTGTCAGGGTAGTATTTTAGACTACCAAAAGTTGAAAGAGTCTATTGGTTAAAATTTTGTGACCAATGCAGGTTGGTTGGTAGAGATGAATTACAACTGAGAATTCTTGATGATGAGAATTATTATGGTGGGGTTTATATGAAATTTTGTTTGAAATGATTGAAATTTTCTAAAGGAATTTGAATTTTCATTAATGGATAGGTGGAATATTTAATTTAGACTCGGAATGGATTTTTAGGAGTTGGAATGTCTCAAAGGGGTATTTTGAGATGAGGAATGATTATTGGGAGGTATCTCATGTGTTTTCTTGAGCTTTGAGTTATTGGGATAAGTTTCAAGAGTTTTGGAATTCTCTTACAAGGGTGCCCTGTTTTGTGTTCATAGTTTAGAAGAAACCATGAAACACCTTGATGATCATGAGGTTTTTAGTTCAATTTGAACTGAGCATAGTTTATTTTAACAATTAGAGAATAGTTTGGGTAAAAACATATGAGGCCAAAGGAGGAACTGTGAGAGGCTAAGGAGGTTCTGGGACATGGCGTATGTGTTGCGCACATTTTCATATGAATTGTACGGCTTGTTATAGAGGGTAGGTAGTGCTGATAACATGGTTGGAACATAGTTTATTAAACCGTATGGAAAAAATCTATAAATATGGGTTGTTAGACATTAAGGGTGATCACATTTGACAAATAGTTTGTAAACTTGTGTGGCCAAACCATGTGGCTTCCCAGAAATTCATTAAAATGGTGTTTTACCATTTTCCCCTTCAGGCTTTTAAGTCACCCCTCCCCTTTCTCTACCTCTCATGCACAAAAACTAGATGATGGACCTCTTTCTTTCCTCTCTTGTTGAATACTATATATGGAGATGATTTTTTGGTTTTTATTCAACATTTAAGGTTACATTTCTCTTCCTTTACCTTCCCTTTATTCCCCCCCCCCCTTCATTCCTTCTAATTTTGGATGTCTGGGTTTTGGGTTTTGGTTCTGATTCCACCATATCATGGTGGAATTGGTCAAGGATGATGGGTATTTTGGTCATATTGGGTAAAATAGATCCCAAGATGGATTTCTCACTTCATTTCAAGGAATTTCGTTAATGTATATTTCTATGATGATTTGTCAGAAATTTTTTCAAACATTTTAATTTAATTAATTGTCGATTTGGTATTTCCTCTTAGGGAATTTCCTGGAAATGGTTTTGGGGATATGTTCTGGAACTCCCAGGGTGTTTTCTTGTATTTTCTCTAGGATTTGAGAATCCAGTGAGTTTTCCAACATTATTCTATGTTTGTATTTTGTTGAATAATTTATTATAATTGTTATATTTAATTAATTGTGGTTTCTTATTATGAGACTAGAGTCCGAGTGGTGGTGGTGTAATTGGTTGGGTGATTAGGGATTTGGGAGATGCTTGGATAGGCCTTAGAGAGGTCACCATGTATTAGAAACATAATGGAAAGCTTCTCTAATGAGTTAAGTGGTCTAAGATTTTTACCCATAGTCTTGTTAAATTATTCTTACGTATACATTGTGTGCTTCTAGAAGCCCATGAGTGTCATGTTTTCATTGTTGGTTTAAATAAATTATTTGGGTGATTATAATAACTTAATTAATCTTTATGGTTGATTTGATAAAACATTAAAAAGGGTATAATCGGTATAGATTGAAAATAAAGGGGTGGAAACTCTTAAGGGGATAGAATCTGGTGTAATGGGATGATTTTTTTGAATAGAATATGGGTCTTTTAAAATGGTTTTAAATATTTGTATTGGGTTTTTATAGGTTTTTTGATAAAAATGGGGGAATATATGTTTTAAAATGAATTTTATTTTTTAAATTAGGTGTTGAAATCAAGGCGACAATAATTTTTTTTAAAATGGATTTCAAATGTTGGTTGGAAATGGGTGTTTTGTGACTCTTCAAATGGTTTAAATGTAAAATGAAGGTCTTGGAACTTTTTTTAATTTTCAAAGAAAAAAACTATTTTTAAGGGTTGTTTTCAAAAAAAATTAATTAGAATGTTTTATTTTTGGGTAATTATGTCTATTGAAAGGGGTTGGGTTTTGTGTGAACCTTTTATTAATTAAATGGTCCATTGGGACCATGATGAAGTTTGTGTTTAAGAAAGGAAAGATAATTGGTTTAATTTGTAATTTGGTTTTATTATTGAAATAATGAAATATGGAAATGTTGAATGAAATTCTATTAATTTTTAACAGAATGGTTTCGAATGGTCGGACATGATGTTTCAAATCCTAGTTGGATTCATGAACTCATGCTTCATGTTTTCCAATGTGTCTAAGTCTCAACTGGATTCATGGACTAGTGATCCATGTTTTCTGACCTATGAAAAAATATATTTGGGATGTTGGACTAATGATCCACTCTTTGGTTCATAATAGTTAATTGGGGGAATGAAATATGCTCATGAACCCAAGGTTAAGGACATGGCATTCTATATCAAGGTTGGATGGTTAGACATGACACTCTGAGTCCCGGTTAGATTCATGTAATGATTATATTTGTTTTAGAACTTGTGACCTAAAGGCTGGGATGGTAGAAAATAGTGTTCATATTCCAAATTGGATTATTTTTCTGATGATCCATGTTTTCTGAGTTGTGACCTAGAGGTTGGGATAGATGGACATGACATACCAGATCCCGGTTGGATACTTGGACTAAGGGTCATCTTTTACATACCAATGGCCTCTATGATATATGGATCATATTACTGGATTATTCTAAGGTAGTTTTTATGTAAATAGAAATATTTTTTAATGAATAATAAATGTGATTAATTGAAAATTTTGAAATAATGAAACCTTTTTTATTGACCTGCTTATCTACTATTATTCCTTATTCTGCATGCACTCTTTCATTGACTGGTATATGATTTATAAACTTTTAATGGTGGACTACTATGTTTTACTAACACCCTACTCAGTCCTCCATTGCACTTAGGTACACAAGGATCTATCACATGTAATTTTAGGTACAGGTTTGGGATAAGGCCCATGTTGAGTAGTTTTGGTCGAGCAGGATTAATTGAGTGGTATCAAATGGCTAGATGGTTTTATTTCAGTGAGGTTTTAAATAAATTATATATTTTATTTTATTTTTTGTATGTTATGTAACTGTCCCATTTGGTGGTGGTTTGTATGTATGCCATGGTCATTTGGGCCCTCTATCATATTTCATTATATTACAGCATGTTTAAAATTCAGTTTATTTATTCTTTATGTGTACTCTGATATGTATGATATTTGGTTATTTCTTCTAGTTGTACACTCTGATATATGTTTATATTTTCCTCATAGTTCTATTTTAGACCCCCACTACTAGTCAGTAGCCTCTAGCATATGACGATACGCACTTGAGGTTATGTTTCGAACCATCTCGGGGAACCGGTTTAATGGATTCTAGGTTGGTATATTACAAGTAACATGTTAATAACACTATAAAATACATTTTTCTACATCCAGAACATTATTAAAATGTCTGACATATAAACAATTCCTATATGGTAATTCAAATAAAATTGATATTTTTTCTAATTTGATTTCGTAAGGTTTTTAAGAAACTTTTTACTGATTCTAGTTTCAATGTATTTTACATTATTGAATAGTTTATGACACGTTAGTGGATATGGTGTTGTACCTTTTTCATTATTCACATAAAATGCTTTCATCTAGGATCAGGATTTATGTTGTCGAGGTAAAAAAATTGATGTCCTAAAAACATAGTATTTGAGTAATGTTTCAACTAAACTGAGTGTTTTCATTCTTCATAAGTAGGACACACAAATATTTCTATAATTATATAGCCTAAAAAATTTCTATAAGTTGGAAAGTAATTTATCATCCCATACAACATGTCCCTCAATGTGAACTATTAACTTCTATGAGCATCATACATTGTAACACATATATCCCACATCAATTTCAGATTTATGATCAATGGATCTAAATAGACATCAAAATCATTATTGGGTTTTCTAATTCATATATAACCAGAGACAGTATAATTTTTTTTGTGTTTCATGCATAACCATGGAGGTAAGTTATAATTAACTAACTTGATGGTCTATATACTATGAGTACTACTCTTTACACCAAAAGGATTTATTCTATATATATATAACCAAAGATTTATTTTTCTCTACTTATTTCTAAATTTAGGATACTAGTATTCAATTTTCATCCACTGAGGATAATCTACAGGATGATGTAGGTTCCTATATTTAATTTTTGTATCTACAATCCATGTCAATTGTCTCACAGTTTCCTTTCATCCATATAGTCTTCTAAATCATGTAACATTCGGAAATTACTATACAACTTTAGAATGACTTGATTCAATTTTCTTGTATTGATTTTTTCCATGATTAGGGAATTTTATGAGTTATTCATGGTCTTTACGAAATAATATGAAATCATTTGGAAATGAATTTTTTTAGAGATCATTCCCATTGAATATAGAATTATTTTAGTGTTATTTTTTATAAGGAAGTTTATTTTATTCTGGTATAATATCATTCAGGAGACTAAGTTGTTTTGTAAAGATGATGTCGCTCTATATCCTACTGTCTTTCAAATTATATAACTTCAATACAACTGATAATGTTGTGTATTTAGTAAAAAACGATATACAATGATCTCTTATCATAACTATTTAACTTCTCAAAAAACTTTGGAAAATCATGAAGGTTATATTCTATTTCCATTTTCATTTCTTCCATCTAATCTTCGTCATCATTTACAATGGTATTCATATTAAATGATCTATAAACTGCAGTATCTTCCCAATCGGTGTGCATGTTTAGTTTTTCCCATGTTTAGTCCAAAATTTATAGTTTTAGTCTATTCCATGACTATTGACACCTATTAAATGAGCATTTTAAAATCTCTAAGGGAATAAATACACAAAACATGGGTATTATTTTCTCCATAAATCAAAGGAAGAGATTGTTGCCAAAACTAAAAGATTGCATAAACCTCTAAAGGACACATGATCACATGACCTTTGTAAGGTTGTGAGAATGGTTCATGCATAGAATATGAATTGCTTCAAATCATGGGGATCCCCTTGGAAAATATTCTTTTTTCGTTAAAATTCCTCCAAGACATTCATTGATCATGCAGCTGATGCAAAGTGAATTACTCTGTTTCATGCGACTTGTCAATCAGCAGACTCGGTACAATCATCCAAAACCCATGAAAAAAATGGGTAAATATATAATGAAGATGGAGTCCTTAAACAGTTATTTATCTTCAAGAGATTCACCCATGTGGTTCACAACACACCACATAATACCTAGAGACATGTCCACCTTTTCATGCACAATCCCACTAGCAAGTCAACTTCATGAAATGAAGGGTCTCAAACATGTCCATTCAACTCTGTATTTCCACTACAGGCTCCAAAGACAAAAATAAGGGTTGTCTATGATAATGATTGTGAATCATTATAGGACCCTTTATTGGTCACATGATGAATCCCAGGTGAGGAAAGTGTTTTCCTTCAACCGCACTAGCACAAATCTACGAGATACTTGTCCTTTGTAAAATAAATAAGAAAATAAAAGGGGAAATGATGGAAGATTATTGAAAAATAAGGATATGTTGGCCTTCACACGAATGGGGTTATATTCCATGGGTGATCAAAAATTATTTTACTAGCCCCTCGACATGTCAACTTGATCTCACGAAGACCCCTTGACAAGCCATATTTGTCTAACAGAATACCCCCAAACAAGTTGTCTTAAATCACGCGAAAGCCTTTCAATAGGCACTCAGATCTCCTGAAGAATCCTATACATTTCGGACTGACCTTTTGAAATCCCCTTGGAATATAAACATGGTTCTTCTAAATCCATTTGATTGGCCTGGTTCTAAAAATGTGTAAAAGATAGAACACTCCCACGGTCATTTACCATCATAGGACACCCCCCCCCCCAAATGGACCATGGTAGGATCTTGTGAAGCGCATGACACCAAATATCTCAACCAAATCCAAACTGAATCTATGAGATGTGTTCTACACAAGGTGGTGTATAACTGAGGTGGTGAGACCTATAAATACCTCCCCCCTCAACACAAAAAAAATAGAGATAGATCGATCACACCTAGGAGCATAGGAGCGGACTTCTTTTAGCAACCAGTCACATGAATGCCAAGGTATTACACCAAGTAAAACTTGGGGAATACCCTAAGGGATAATGCAGCATGCATAAGAACTTTTCATGATCACTTAATGGATCATATGAATTAATTCTAGTGTGTTAGTCAGGTTATACAAAGAACGTCACACATATCATTTGGATCATTAGAAACCTTAAAAATATAACACTAGAAACATATAATGCACAAATATATGAAATATAAATCTAAAATAAAGACTAAAATATGTGTGATTAATGAGAAGATAGATTCATTGATCATCATTAACTTTTCATGAATTATCTAGATCATGTGAAAGCACTAGGACATGTCTCACAATCCATGTGATATCCCATTGATATGCCATTTGGATCATGTGATGTCCTCTGGACATATCAATAAAGTTGAACACCCCCCCCCCCCCCAGCATGCCAACAATATCTTGTGAAGCCCTCCGATATTTCCAGCCAACTCTTACGATGTACTCCAGAAATATATCCCAAATTATGTGGTGACACCATATCATGTTATCTAGGTCTCTTGGATTCCTTTGGGCTCACCATCCTTATCTTGTGACACCTTACAGACAAGTCAGTCGGATCGTGCGAAGTCCTCCAGAAATTTCATCCTTGATCATGTGACATCCTTCAATCATGTCATTCTAGATCATGTGATTTTCTTCACACATTTCCCTACACCCTTAGAAATATCTAGCGGATTATTGGGGTAAGAAAAATAGGTCTCAAATTTTCCTCTGGAAAATCTATCCCTGATCATGAAATGGCCTCTCGACATGGAATTTATATTATGTGATGTCCTTAGGACAAGTAAAATGGATCATGAAATTTTCTTTTTACATGTCTGCTATACAAGTAGAAATTTCATGTCATCCTCTGACATGTCAGGCAGAAAACTAAGAAATACCAGGGAGACAATCATGTAGGTCGGGTAGGAAACCAGGCCATGTTAAGAAGGTGTCCTAGGATATGATAACCTTTTCCTATGTGCATATAAGGACAGACATATTGTGTAATCCCTAATCATTGGCATGATATGACTACCTCCAAATTAGGGATACCTCAGTGTGTAAGCCCTGATCAACTGAACTATGATAAATCTGATTCCTGCAATATCTAGGATGTGTAGGATGCCTTCTTAAGGCCCAAGCTCAAATGGGAATCCAATTCAGTGTAAGTCCACCCATTCCCCTATTATTACAAATATTAG
Organism: Viscum album; assembly: GCA_963277665.1. NCBI lineage: Eukaryota > Viridiplantae > Streptophyta > Magnoliopsida > Santalales > Viscaceae > Viscum > Viscum album. The sequence goes on from OY728126.1 coordinate 769,840,097, forward strand.
GACCCAATATCCCCCATGGGATGATCATTCATCCTTATCCATCAACAGACTAAGAATCCAAATGAACTATAACAACTCTTATTCCTTACATAACAAGGATATGTAGGACTCTTTCCTAAGGCTCAAGTTCTATGTTAAACATCCAAATTTAAACCTCAGTGTGTAATCCCCTATCTAATAAACTATAAGAACATTAATTCCATATATATCTAGGATAGGTTTAATGCCTTTCTAGGTCCTGAGCTCAAATAAGAACCCACATTGTTGTAAGTCCCCCCATGTCTACGGCATTCCAACCATCAGGACCCAATCACTCGCATGGGCAAATAATTATTCCTCATCCATCAGAGAATTGATAATCCCACTGAACTTTCATGACTCTGATTCCTTCCCTAACTAGGACATGTAGGACTCCTTACAAAGGCTTGGGCTCTATATTAAAAATATTATTTAAACCTCAGTGTGTAAGCCTAGATCAACTAAACTCTGAGAACTCTGATTTCTACCATAAACAAGATATGTAGGATGCCTTCATAAGGACTGAGTTAAAATAGGCATCCACTTTTGTGTAAGACCCTGATATCTCTAGAATTCTAACCATCATGATCCAATCTATCCCATGGGATGATCATTCTCCTACATCCATCAATGGACTGAGAAGATAACTAAACTATGATAACTTTGATTCCCGATATAGATAGAATACATAGGATTCTTTTCCAAGGTTTGATCACCATATTAAAAATTTAAAGGGTTATCCCAGTATATAAGTCCCCCCTCCATATAAATTGTTACTAGATACCTGGTGTCACTTATTTCCTATGTGAAGGTTGGATCACATGGTCTTAGGGACAAGAAATGGACATATAATTAGTCTCCACCATCTTGGGAAACCTATGTATGTAATACCAAATCAGTGGCATGATTTTACTGCCCCCGTACAAGGTAATCCACCACAGGGTAAGTCCTAAGGGTGTGATAAAACTATGATGACTCTAATTCCTACAATAACCAGGATACATAGGACACCTCCCAAAGGCTTGAGCTCAATACATGATTCCTAAGTGACCTCGTATATTTCATTTCTGTATGATGTTAAAATTCATGGGTTTAAAAAACTATGTGGGTTTTGATTGTCATTATAATAAGGATACATAGGACACCTCATAATGTCTCAATTCTATCCTTGAAATAATAATCATCTCCCTAGATGACAACAAACTCTAGAGTAACTAGTTGTATGGATTCAATATATAAGTTTCTGACCATTAAGGGTAAATGGAAAAAGAACCTCAGATATATACATATGGACTCATTGATGGACTCCCCTTCGTACATTGATGGATTCAAAACTAGATCATTGTGTTAGGGTAACCAGTTCTGTATCAGTATTATGAAGAGATTCATGAACATATCTTAAATATATGGGAGATTCTTGGAGTAGGAAACAATTCTCCCCAAAAGGGGTTGGTGAGACCAACCTCCCATCTTATCGACCAATATGAGTTCCTATGTGAAATTGGGTCTAAACCCCCAATTGATTACCTAGATTTTGAAATCAGGTCTTCACCTCGTTATGGATGTGGTAACCATTTCTAGTTTCTATTAAGAACAAAAATGGTGAACCCGATATGAACGATTGTACAACAAATTGAACCCCCCCCCCCCCCACACACACACACAATCAACCACTAGTCCAAACTGAATGCACCTCCATTGTATATTTTTCGATGAAACAAATATGGTTAACCTAACCTAAAACTCTAAAATAATAGAATGATCGGTTTACCATGAATTGGGTCATTTTTATCATATCCTATGAAAAAAAAATGGAAAACCTAAATGAAGTTCTCAAAATACAAAACTAGGGTTCTCAAGAAATAAGTATATCCTCACAGTGATAGGTCTACGTTATAAAAAATAGTTGGACTTGGGATAAGAAAAAAAATTACCAATTCATATATGACTGAAAACACATCATGGCCACGATGGTGCACCGATCAGTGACTTTGTTCCTTGTTGTCTTTTTTACTTTATATACTGCTCTCATAACCAAAACCTCGACCTAAGAAAATGTCTTCATCCAATGAATGTTTTGGGAAATCAATTATAGCTAAAAACTTTGTGGGTCATAGAATGACCTCACCTACCCAAAATCTTTATCATTAAATGGTGAATGCTCTTGTCTAAGAATACCAATCACATGATACAATCCCAACCCTTGACGCTGCATGTGAAGGTCTCTAAGTTCTAAAACTAATAAGTCTTCATTGTTCAAAGAAAAATTCAGTTTATCTAGTTATATGGCCCCAACCATAAACCTTACATAATCATGATTTGTTATCAAGAATTTACTTTATTTTACATGGATTATCTTTTTAGGTTTATAGATTTAGATAATTAGGCCACAACTATAACATTAAATCACCAAAATTACAAAGTATACACTTCTATTATATCCAAATTTTTTCACAATAATAAAACTCATTAAATAAAACATGAAATATTTTCATAATAAAAATATTTATGAATTCTTCCTTTATCATATCCTCCCATATACCCTATGGAAAACATTAAAAAACTTGGGATGAGACTAAAAAGCTCAGTAAGGAATATAAAATAAGGAATAAAACCCTTAGTCCATGAATATTTAAAACCCATGAAAACATCTTCACAAAATAATACTTTTCCCCTTAAAACATAAACTCTTAAACATTCCTTATGAAATCATAATATTCCTAAATAAACTCATTGAGATCAGAAATAAAAAGTTAACTTGTGGAATTCATAACATACTTACATTGTAGTTGTCTCGTCTATATAGGGAGTAACCATCAAGGTTAGGTTTGGAATAGTCATCACAGTATATTCCCCAATTACCTTAGGAGAAACTTTATTTTTTATCATCATCACATTACCCAATTCATTGAAGAGATATCACGGCCTCACTCAACCACAGTTTATCACGGAACTATCCATATACGTAAACAATTCACAAAAACTATAACATAATCATAACACATAAAACAATTTTAAAGGAAAGATAACATTTCTACATTACAATCACAATATATCATTTGAAGATATTGACTAAATCAATGCTTTCTCAGAACAATTTTCAATAAAAAAATACGTAAAAAGTTTATATGATATTTATTTTCCTTTTAAAAAAATTACATCTTGTTAAGGAATCTAAATATCAAATAATGCTCATGACGGTAGAAAGGTCATTGTCATCGTGTACGTTAAAAAGAAACATTATCTTTTGTTGTTTAGTAAAAAAAATTGTACTAAAAGATCCCTTTTTAAAACTATTGAATTAAATTAAAATAAAAAGGGTATAATTATACACCATATAAAATAAGGTCATGTATAAACCCAAATATGACTCAATGAAAGTATAATGAGGTGAACTCCCATACAAAGTTCGTATAAATGATGTAAGAATTTATCAATGGGGAGACTATGTGTAGAAATAGTATATCCACAGAAAGGGAAGTAGAAATTACAATATCAATAAATAAATAGTTATTACACACATAATCTTGACATAATATAATCAACGAAGTATGTGTAAAACCCAATGAGAGGAAATTCAGTTTAGAAATTCTCTTACGAAAATTCAACAGCCTAACAGCATCACTTAAAAATTCAGAAAATGAGTTGATGAGAGAGAAAATAGTCTCTCATCATGTGGACATAAAATTTATAGAAAATAGTATATATAATAACATATACCAACATAATAAATTGTAAATTAAAATACATAACATAAAATAAGTCTTCGACTAAAGGAGGAGGGTGAAAGGGTCCCTTAACTTGAGTCTGACTTTTCTCGTTCGTTCTTTATATTCCTAAATAATAAAATTAGTTTAATTTATAATTTATTCAGAACATTTTTCAATTTTATTTTAATTTTATATTACTTATCATCATTTTATAAAAATTACATAATAATTTAAGTTCATATTAGTCGTTTTGTAGATATTCGGTACTTGAGTTGAAAATGAACTTGATATAATTACAAATTGTCCATGTTGTCAAAATTCCATTATCTACATAATATTATTCATGATTTAAATGTCATATATATCCATTATTTAAATTTATTTATAATATTAAATAATATTTGGATATAATAAATGAAATTCACCACTCCTGGAGATGGTAATTCGTACGTACGCATAAACGCTACTTTCATTTATTTTTCATATTTAAAGGAATAAAAACTAAATGATACATAGTTATATTATAATTAATGTATAATATCATATTTTATATATTTTACATAATTTCATTAATTCCATCCTTTATACATTCCATGTATTCCTTGAATGATTCACATCACTTTGAGGGGGCAGTAGTCCGTACTTCCTCAAATGAAATTATCGTATTTACACATTATGAAAAGCATAAAGGTATGCTGTAAATAAAAAATACAGAATAATATAGACAATATAAATATAATATATATCATATATAAATATAGTTCTGTCATTATGGACACCGTGAGAGGTGGTAGGGAAAATTTGAATAATCATCATTTCATGAGGCAGCAGTTCGTTGTCCAAAGAAATTGTATGTTCATATCAATTAGATGCAGGTGTGTGTAAGTGTAGTTAAAATAATTATCATAAAAGCATAAAATTATATTTAGGATAATATTTTTTTATTTAATTAAAGAATAATAATAGATTAGGGAGTGAAGAAGTAAAATAATGGAAAGGAACTTTATAGAAGACGCTACCTCTTAAAATGTGTAACTCCCTTTGAATTGAGACAAAAGGATTTCTTAAATTGCCTTATTCTCAAGGTAAGAATTCTAGGAGGAAGGTATGGATGTTGGGAGATTATTGAAGAAGAATTTGGATGATCCAAGGTTCTTGATAGGTGTGAGTTATGTGGTTATATGTGGTGGCCTTTTGTAAGAGGGAGGAGGGCACTTTATAAAGGTATTGAAATATTATTTTATTATAAAAGTATTTATTGTTTAAAAAGTTCCCAAAATCATTTTTTCAAATCCAATATGATTTTGGGTCTAAATAATCTCAACCAATAGGTTTTATAAAAGTTTAGGGAACAAAGTTATCCTTATATTTTAGCTTTAACCCTTAGTTAAAAATAGTAACTCTTACCATGTCTTCTTGTATTTTCATAATATATGGAAACTATATTTACTATAAAATGCAAAGATAACCATAAGTGGATCATTAATGAAATTTTTAATATTATATAAGTTATTTTTTCAAATATTATATTTTTATAACTATTATATAATTTAATAAAAGATTACTTGTTTTAAAAACTCATATTTTCCAATTTTGACACTATTTAGTATTTGATTTTTGTTAAAGTCATATCAACTTGATTCATTATAAAAAAAGGTATTAAATAAAATATAATATATAAGTACAAACCATAAAATTCTTATATGGAATTAAAATAATCAAATTTCATTCATTTTAATATTTATAATATCATTTATTTGAATCCTTTATTAATGAAGCAATCGTTGCATCATCATTGTGTCATAAATAAATTTATTTATTTAATGTCTAGAAATTATAAATAAAAAATCATTATGAAAGGAATATTCTTATAATTATAATTAATATTTTTAGTCTTAGATATTATTTATATAAACCCATATAAAGAAATTTTAGTAAAAGATATATGTTTAGGTTATATTTCTCTTTACTTTAAATTAATTCTTATAAAATGCCATTTTCACATTCAAGTGCCTCCATGGGGTCCAAAAAAATTGACCCAAGGATTACCATGGTCATAAATATCTCGTAAAATAGAATTAGAACATGTTTTATGCTAGTTTAATATTATTATAATATTATTTTTCACCCTTATTTACCAAATTTTCCCTTTAACCATGATAAATAAATCAATTATTGAAGTTACTATTCATAATGTCTAAAAATAAAAGGTACCTATTCAGAGAATTTGGCCCTACTAATTCAAAATGTTGAATAAATTTTTACAAATTCAAAACCCAGAAGATTAATTAATTAATATAAAATTAATTCTCATTGTCAAAATGAAAAAGCACGTTTTTAAGAAATAATAACTATCAAAAGATTGACATGTGTGTATATCCGATTTAAAAGTGAAATTACATTAAATAAAAAAATTGGATTAAATAATAAAAATATAATCCAATTAAAATTTAAAACCAATTAAAAGTACAATCTAACAATATAAATAAATTAGATGAAAAGGAAATTTTGACATAAAATGGAGTATTTTTCACTATTAATTAAAAAACGAACTTTACCGAAAAATTACCAAAAATTTATCTAAAGTAAATTTTGATGTTCCACTTCTAAATAATAAGTTTATTTTATCAAATATAACATATAAAAGTGTGAAAACTATATTTAAAAATGGTTTTCCATCAAAAGGCGATAAAACGACCTTTTAAAAATATTAGAGTATTTCATGTTTAAAATCATATTCACCCTTATTTTAAGCCTCTAAAATTTATTGGATAAATGTAAATATATTTATAAAACATATATAATCATACTATGGTTTGTTCTGTTTATTTATGCGAATAAAATGGCTAGGCATTAACTAACATTTAAAATAATAATATTACTATATTATTTTTCAGTATAACTCAAAGTTGTGTGCAACGTAAGATTTCAAAGAAACCTGTTACTGCATGTTTAGTATACTATCATAAAAAAAACCCCTTTAATGTAAAAATAATAATAACTTATTCATAAATATTAATATAAATGAAAAAATTATTATTCCATAAATTATAGGGTCGTTACACCGGTGGAACTCTCCGCTATTTCCAACCACTTAGGAAGCATGTCCCCATGTTGAGACAATCGCCACTTTTAGTATTTGATGAAGGTGGATCAAGGTGTCAACTATAGTTCCCTTATAATTTTGGATCCACCTAGGAGGGATCCAGTAAACTGATGTCGCCAGCACCATCCCATTGGTGCCCTTTAATCAACTACTGAGGGTACCACCCAAAACACTACCACCTATGACACCCATGAATGGGTAACAAGGAAGAAAAACCGAGTAAAAAGTGATCCAGATAACCAAAAGTGTTATTGTATCCATACTTCTGCTAAACAATCCCACCATAATTTTCTGGTAGTATCCATTTAATAGTCTCATATCCCCCACTCACTTGGAAAAGGTCTATGGGATATTCCTTCAACAAACATGGGGGAGGCACATATTCTTACCCCCATGCATGAAGTTCATCAGCATGTTTCTATGGTTCAAGGAGGAAAAAAGTGGGGTCATATTATTTCTTTAATTGATGATATATACCATTATATAGTGGATACAAGAAAATTTACATGCTTACATTCTTGTGTACGCTTTTCTAAAGTGTCATTACATCTTAACAATAGTTGAATAACACCATTAGCATATTATTGTACTAGTACAAATATAGAGATAGGATCATACTCTTATCATTATAACCAAGGAATCACAACACTCTGATCAATATGAACAGGTGTTTGCTCTGAAAAAAGAGAATATTTTTCTCCTATCATAGAGGATTATTGGAATATTCTAGTATAGGAAGATGAACCAGACTGGGATCATCTTCTCGTTCCAACTTAGGCTCACCAAGTGAGATTGGAACATTCCTTGGGATAGGGGAACATTCATATCGAAAAAGACCATTGGCATATTCCAAATGACCAGGATTTGGGCACATGCCTCGGTATGGGTCCATATTTCTATCAAAAAGGACCAATGGCATACTCCAAAATCTTGGGATCGGAAGCATATCCTTATTCTGACTGATGGCCTCTAGGGGAGAATAGAACGTGAAATGGGTTAGCTTCTATTCCTATTAGTGAATCTACTTGGAATATTCTAGTAGCTCATAAAATTCATGCTCTTATCCCCACTTCAGCTGTTGAATAATTGCACTATCTTCCTTCCAAGGATATACATGAGGTGGATCATATCCCTTCTCACATTCTAATGGTTTGTTGGTATATTAAGATAGGTAAATCATATTTGAACTGGTCTCATATTCTCATTCCAACTAGGGATCACCATGTGAGAGCGGCACATGCCTCAATACAGGCTCATATTCCTATTGAAAAAGACCGGTGGCATACTCCAAAGGCTTAGGATCGGGCTCATATCTCTTTTCTAATTGAGGCTCACCATATAAGAGTGTAACATGCCTTGGGGTAGGCTCATATTCCAATCAATGAAGCCTCTTGGCATATTCTAGTATATTCTCAACAGCGGGATCATACTCTTACAACACCAGATAGTTATCAACATATTAAGATAGTTATCATACATTAGGCTCACATCCCTACACAATTTCAAAATACAAGTCAACCTATTCTATCCATGATATAGAATGAGTCTCTCATTCTTAATATACTCAATACCAATGTCCTTGAGGTCATTAGAGACACATTCTCAATAACACAATGGTTAGTGAACTCTTCAACCAAAATAGAAGGTGGTCATTACCAAAATATTCATCCTCATGGTAGTGTGGAGATGGATCTTAGGGAATCTACTCTTAACATCCACTATGGTCAGCATAACCACAGTGATATCTTCCATGGATAATGAAATCCTCCCCATTCCAAGACACCACCGTATAAAGTGGTGTTCAAAACACAAATTACTTCATGTAGAGAGGTGCTCAAAACATCAGGGTCAACTATATATAGTTCCCCATAAACTACCATCCACACTTTACTATGATCAAAATAAATCCTTGATAAGAAATATCAGTGGTATGACCAAATAGAGGTGTGTAAGTCTGGTGATGAGGAATATGACATTGATATATAGTGAATATAGACTGAAAACAACCTCCTGATCATATTATGTCCCCATTCCACTTCTAACTATGAGATCCTAGATGATCTAAAGAGGGTGTTCAAGCCTTACCAATGACAAAATATATGGGAAACTCATTAGTGATTGAAGGATACAAACCTACCTTATCCAGGATTTGAGGGTCACCTTCAAACTATAAAGATAAGTTATTATTATCTAGACCTGGATTCTATCTCTGTAGCCCGAGACCTAAAACTATAAAATCACAATGAAAATATATATCATAATTTATATCATTCCATTATAAGCTTTTAGAAAATGACCATTGAAACCTCATCATACATTTGTATTAAAGGATGGGAAAATTATAGAGCATTGTAGTTTACCACACCCCTAGAATAGAATAACTCCCCATCTATAGTTTCTTGTAGTGTTATAGCCTCCATAAAAATCAATAGACCAGGTAACACGTGAGCTAGTTAGTCACTGCAAAAACATGCATCTGCTCTAATGGTATTAAGACATTATGAACAGAGAGAGAGTATTTCCAACTGATCTTTAAATTGGGCCCCTCAAAGCAATGGGAACACATTTCAGACACCAAAATTTAATTTCCAATTAACCATACAAATTACCATAAAGAATGAATCCCATTAGAGGATTCCATTACACCCAAATAATACATGATCACAGATTCTCCATATCAAATAGGTCATAATAGAATATTTCATAGCAGTCGTCTGAGAGTGAACCCAACTCGTTGAGCTGGGAAAATATCTACCACCAGCTCTACCCCTCAGATCATCAATCCTAAGAGTATCTAAGACATTTCAGTAGTAGCAATAAAAAACCCTACACATAGGTTTGGGGGGATTTTTATCTCAATCGCCATCACCAATCTCATTATCCGTTGACAGGGTCCTGGGAAAATCAACTATGATTCCAGATTAACCCCATCCCACTTGGACAGGGGTATTTATATCTCTATTCCCATCCCAAGAGTCATCAAATCCTTGACTAAAGTTATCACATCCTCAACAAAAATATCAAAAATTCTAATGGGAGACCTAGATAGTCCTCGACTTATAGGGATGGAGGTATTTTCATCATCACCATCACCTTAGAGAGAATTAGTCTTTTCTAGGTTGGGAAGTAAATATTGAAGGTTAGTATCCCATCTTATTTCCCCAGTACAAGAAAAACAATATATATTAAAGGAATATTTGTAAAAAAAGACTGCAAAAATCCCCCAAGTTCATTGTTCATATACCAATATGGGAGGAATGTACAGTGAAGGTAATTGAACCCCTTCGAGGTTGCAAAAAAATAGTCCAATATGGACAAGGGTTCGAGAAAAACCCCTAATGAATGTGGTGAAGAATTATCCTATTGAATTGAAATGAATAGGATAAATACCATCACACAATATACATCTATGAATTTCATCACCATCAACATAATAGGTTGTGGAGATCAAGATGAAGATATAGAGTGATGCAATAAAAAATATACTCTGAGATGAAGGTGATCTGGATGAACCCAATAAGAGTGCACATATCTGAAACTAGAAGAGGTTCCAAAACCATTCACCTATGAATATCAAGATACCACCTATATGGAAGGACACTACCAAATAAAAATGGAAATAATTGGTCTTATCCCACTCATCACCCAGAAGATTCTAAATTCGTTACATAGAGGATATGTTGACATAATATGAGAATGAGATTCAATCTCTCAGAACAATCAATGAGGACATACTCACCGGAAACATTACCAATGGTTATCATCTTTAGGATGAGTCAAATATTCCTCCTCCCATACATCTATAAATAGTTGATTATCCCACAAGAGCAGCATCTTAGCCTCAGACTGGCTCTAACTCTAAGAATATGGTCTACATAAATGAGGATGTCAAAAAATTTTGCGACTTCCCTCTATTATAGAGATAGACTCTCCATCACTATGGAGATCATTCAATCTTAGAAAAAATTAAAAATATATGGGATATGAAAATGGTGATACCTCATGAATCCCCACCCACTCCTTATAGATGGTAGGAAGCTTAGATATTAGTACCTCTGAAACTTCTCAACATCATTGAGTGTCTGGATGGTCAAATGGAATCCATGGAAGGGAAATATGCACCTTTTCGGCCTAATATAAATCCATATCCTAAATGGTTGGATGAAAATTTCCCCCACCCAATTTTGGAAATCAAACATTCTTCACCTTTAATGATGCAGGAGACCCCAAACAAAATCTCACTCACATCATGTCCCAATGTGGTCAAATAATGGGCCCTTAAGATCAGAAATCGGCGAGCAAGATGAGGTGTTTTGTATATACCTTGAGAGGGCCAAAAATTTTCTAGAATAGAAATCATTCATTAGGATCAGTTGTATGATGGGAATACCTTCATTATCAATTCCTTTACCAATTCATCTCCATGATGAGGAAAATGAAAATTATCAACCTGATAGGCTACAAGAAACACAAAAATGAGACGATGATGAATTTAATATCCATATGGAAAGGTTTAACCTAATCACTCAGCATCCATCCCTCATAGGAGAAATTTATGGAACTCTATTATGAAAATATATGAGATGAGTTGTAGACACCTCTAATCCCAATGAATTATCTCAATGGATTCTTTGAGTTCATAGAAATGGTATAATGTTTTGTAATATTATATTTCATGGATCTGAGATAAATCTCAGCTCACACCTTCATCACATGTGAAAATGATCAATAAGGTAGATACTTCTAGTGTTACCTTTAAGATAGTAGTAGTACCCATCCAAGCACCTAAGTAAGCCCCACACCACCCAGAGCATCCTATCGAGTGGGAGAAACAACAAAAACTCCCTCTTCCAGAAGAAAAAACAGATCAAGATTTCTTAGGATTTGTGGAATGGATGAATAAATCATACTAATTATAAAATGAGAAATTAATTTGTTATTTTCTTGCATCTATAGAGAAAAACCTACCCAAGATTCCACAGCCCAAAATCCCAATGAGGTTAACCTCACTGATCATCCTGACTACATCCCCTTCCATAGGAGGTTAGATCATAACATCCAAGATTTATTCATATTAAAATATGTCCTCCAAATCATAGTCAATTATGGACATGTGATTTTGGAGGACTCCCCAGTGTAGGTAGACTGCATAACTGTTTGATAGTCAAAAGAATAAGGTAATTGTAAAATCAATCAGCCAAGCATGGGAAGAATTTTGACAATTGGATGACTCAAAAGACAGTTGAATGAGCTCATTCCACCCTAAAATCACACTTAGGAATAACCAAAATAGTCCCATAACCTACATAGGATACATTGAATATTCCACCCAAAAGTGAATGCAACCATCAGAAACAGTAAGAGACAACATATGAAGAGTCATTTCAGCCCAGTGCAAGCTTTGAATCTTGCATATTTCTTCTCTGCAGCATCCAAAGCACTGGAACCACCCCACCAGATAGAACCCTCATTGGATGAAGTGATCATATTTTTTTCAATGTGATACACTTGGAGCGCCCCTTCTCCAATGATGAATATGCCTTTGATTATTAGTTATTTTACCTGACCAAAGAGATGGAGGCCACTGGAAGAGGATATAGAGGATATAGAGGATAGCACAGGCATGGTCAAACCCAATATTTTAGTCACACCCCCACGGAAGAAACATATTCACCTAATACCTATAGAAAATAACTCTATCATTCCATATAGAAACATAAAGGTGTCCCATAACCCTCCAACAGTCATTCACACCTAGTTTTCTTACACAACTTCCTAGAAGGGGTGTGATTATCTGATCATCCTAGACATTGGGGAAGGTTAGAATGACCTACTCCATTAGAATAACATGCTCCCTCGACCTGTGTAGAATCACTTGGGCAGTAATCTTGAATTCTTCACCTCCTAAACCGAATAATAAAGAGAAAACCTAGCTCAATAAGTGCTGACCTGTGGTACAAAATTATATCATTATAAAATAACTGGTGGTTGTCTCAGCCAGTCTCTCAATATTAGATGCACTCCATCTCTCAAAAGATCTTAGAGAGTCACTTTTAAAAACCCTAGAATTATTATAAGAATTAAAGATGGATTTTTTTCAGTCGATGTTTATTGAGTGGATATTATTCCATCATAATTTCATGTCACTATATCATTCATATAGTAAGATCAAGAATAGGTCATCCAAGGATACATCAGGCCCCTATATGTTTCAGGAAGACTCAAAAATGTCAGAATATGAAGGTATTTGATTGAAAATTGTTCTGGGATAAACCTCAACCTAATTTGAACCCTTCTACATTTTAAATATAGTTAGGGGGACTTATCTCTGACAAATCTAACCATTCAGGGGTATGATAAGAATGAGAAACAACCTATTTGGAAGATCAAGATCAAATATCAGTTTGGGGATCTCATATCTAACATTGTGTTCATGGTTATCTAGAAAGACACTACGTATAATGTCCTTTTCAGAAGGCCTTGGATCAATAGTCATGTGGCGGTACAGTCAATATTACATCAGTGTTTGAAATACTCCCATCAATGGAAATGTCAGAATACTACATGTTGAAAGTTACAACTTTGATTCTTGTGAAGCCACATATGTTGAGGTAGGCTTCTATAAAAGGGAATGAAAACAGCCAATAGTAAATAAAAATACACATATTTTATCCCCCAGTGGATTGGGGATCACCCCTCTAAATCCATGTAGTATGATCGATAGTGAATTTATGCAACCCATAAATCTAGTTAAGGTAGTAGACTCCATACCAGATGTCCAAGATTCACCTATCTCCAATGATAGTGTAAAAAATAATCATCTCTGAAATATATCTGCAATGACTCAGGCAGTAGGGGATGATAATAACTCTTCTTATAGCCTCACTCACCCCTATGGTGACAAATATTCCTCCATATTTCCAACCTCATCTAAAAATTCCTCTAAAAAATCATAGTTGGAATAAGAAGAGGATGACCTGAGAAACTCCCCTCCCACTTTTGAGGAAGGAATATCCCCCACCATTTATTTGAACAAGTAGCTAAATCTAGGAATAAAATAAGACCAGAAGCCTATATTTATTAGTGTCTCCATTACCCTCAAAAAGTAAGATATTTACATCGATTTTATAAGGCTCCATTGATATGTATTCACTTAGAAAAATACAAAAATTCCTAAGCTAGATCTAGATGTGGAAATTCACCATCTTAGCTTACCCGATGACCATTTAGGTTTCAAGAAGGCATCCAGGAAGATGCACCTATCTCATGATACTAACGTAGAGGTTGAAGATCACAAATTGATTAAAGACAACTTTTTTTAGAGGTATAATACGCAATTTCTCTTTCCAACATCATCCTTGTTAAGAAAAAGAATGGGAAGATTAGGGTCTACATCAATTTCGGAGACCTTAATTAAGACTTCCCAAATTATGAATTCCCATTTCTAATCATAAAACTCTTGATCAATGAAACTTCTTGATTCCAATATCATTATTTAATGGATGTATACTTGGTGTGCTGTCAGATAAATATGGCCCCTAAAGATGAGGAATCCACTGCCTTCAGATCACCCCATGGGATATTTTACTATCAATTAAATCCATTTTTATTAAAGAATACTAAAAAACATCAACATTACATATATCATATATTTAATCCCTTTTTGGTAAATATATTCAAATGTTATTTTGATGACCCAGTGGTAAAATCTTGACATTGATGTGATTACTTCACGGATCTTCAAACAGTCTTCAACAAGTTGCAATAGCACAATATTAAGATGAATCATCAGAAATGTGATTTCAAGGTAACATCAAGAAAATTACATGAATTTTTTTTATGCCACTATGTAATTGAGATCTACCCTAAATATACTAGTGAAATACTAGAAATGTCACCTTCGTATCCAACCTAGCCAATAAATCTCTCCCCTTCACTAAGCTAATAAAGAATATAATTTCCTATCGATGGTTTTGGGACTTAAAAGAAACTTTTGAGAGTCTATAGTAGTATCTATTATGTCCATCGGTCATGCTACTGTCGGTGGAAGGAAATCCACTCATCCTATATTTGGGGGCCATGGAATGATCACTTGGCATTATCCTCACATAGAAAAATGATGTGGGGAATGAAAAATGTCTCTACTAACTCAACAAAATAATTCTAGGAATAGAGACCTAATATTCGGATGTCAAGAAAAATTGCCTCACCCTCGTCATTATAGTGTAGAAGTTGAGGCATTACTTGCAGCACCATGAAGTGCACTTGGTCTCTCATATTGATCGACTCAAGTATATCCTTGGTCCTTCATTGCAGACTTGGCGCTTTTCCTCATGGGTGTCCATTCTATAGTAATATGACATCCAACTTGTGTCCCAAATTTTAATAAAATAGTAGGACCAAGCTTAATTCCTAACGAAAAATACCACCCCAAAAAGTACACCAGTGGACATTAAGATTTTAGATGAGGCAGTGTTTTATGCTCATGAGAATACCTAGAAAAGGGTGATGTATTTTGATGGTGCCTCCCAAAGTCCTATCAGAAAAAAGGATAGAAAACCTAAAGCTTAACCAGGTTGTCTTAGGGATTGTATTTGTCTCTTCAGAAAAATAAATTTTTTCATACTATTTCTCACTATACGAAGGCTACATGAATAATGTGGCTTAATACCAAGACCTTTTCACTAGCTTAGAACTAACCCTATAGATGCAAATATCCTACCTAAACATCAAATGGGATTCATATCTAGTTATAAAGAGAATAAATGGTGAATATTCCATCAAAAAAGAACAAATGGACCTTATAATTGGCTATGTCAGAGGACTGATAGCATAGTTCCCTTTTAAGCCCACATTTTATCATGTTTCTTGATCATAGGAAGCTCATGCCGACACATCGGCTAATATAGCCACAATCTTGGCTGACCCTAATCATGAGGAAGTGATCTTCCACATCACACACTGAAGAATGATCTTATTGATCATCATCTATGACATGGAATAAATTAATCAGTTCAACGTCTCTCCAAATTGTGATTAACTGATATCCACCCCTGGATGGATGGAGCCCATAATTTATTATCTTCAAAATGGGCCTCTACTGACATAATGAGTTTTAAGGGAATAAATTTGGTGATGAGTATCAAACTTTACCCTATAAGATGGCCCAAATGAGAAAAAAACTCTACAAGTGAGGCTTTGAAGGAATCCTCCTCATATGCATGGAAAAAAGAGATATTCATGTTGTTATGAAAGAAGTCCTTGTAGGATCCTATGGTGATCATCGGTTTGTTACTAGGCTCTCCCACTAGATCGGGAGGCTAGGTTACTAATGGAAAACCATGATATGGGATTATGTGTAATTCACCAAGAAATTTCATACATTACAAATCCATAAAACTATTATTTTCATACATCTAAATATTTGAGGTCATTTTCCTTATGGTGAATGGATGTTTTGGGCCATATCTCCTAGCCACAACAAAGTAGTTTAAGTACATATTTACTACTACTGACTTCAAATCCAAATGGGATAATGAAATGCCCCTAAATGATGTTTGGATGAAGAACATAATCAACTTCTTAAAGTCCCATATCATCACCAAATTTCAAAGTCCCTCACACGATACTGATGTATAATAATACCAAATTTTGTTCTACATAGTTAAAGAAATTATACTGGGAGTACAGCATCGAGTCCAATATTTCATCTTGCTATCATGAAGTTGAAAATGGAAAAATATAGGCCTCAAATAAAAATATTTCAAATATACTTTAGAATAAGGTGAATAAGGACAGGAAGTCGCATCTAGATAAGATCCTCCATGCTTTATGGGCCTACCATACCACCATGTGTACTACTACACAAGAAACTCTATATTCAATGGTTTATGGGAATGAGGATGTTTTTCCCATATAATTCCAATTTCCCTTACTTTGAATAGCCATTTGTAGGCAAATATCATACGATGATAAATTGAAAAAGTGATTGGATGATTTGGAGCAGATCAATGGGAACAAGTTGCGTACATTTCACAACCTCAAAGTTTATAAGAATCATATTATATGGCCCCTTAATAAAAAGTTTTGTCTCTGTTAATTTCTTCATGGAGAACTGGTATTGGATCTCAGAACCCCAATAATACCAGGAAATAATATTTCTAAGCTAGAACCCAAATGGGGAGGACCATATATCATTCATAAGTTGTATCACAGTAGAGGTTATTCATTGACCAAAATGAATGGTGGATTTGTCACAACCCCCACCAATGTAAGATTTCTTAATAAATACTTTTTATAGATTTTATCATCATTATTTTCATCCTGGAAAAAAGATGTTATATTATACAACATATTTATTCCTATAAAAAACATGTTAAACTATACAGTGTCTCTCATCCTAGAAGAAAGATGGTAAGATACATTATGTCTCGCATCTTGACCACATGATGTTAAACTATACAGATAACATCCTAGCCACATGATGTTAAATTGAATAGATCATGTCCTAAGCACATAATGTTAAACTGTACGGAGTATGTACTGACCACATGACACTAAGATGTATAGAAGAATTCCATTTAGCATGACCTTAAACTGCATAGTTTCATGCATCCTTACCACATGATGTTCAACAGAACGGAAGATATACTCACCATATGATATTAAAATACATAGATCCCCAATATTCCACTTTTTCCATATCAAGTTACCTTCATCCTTACCTCTTGACCTTAAACTGCATGGTTGGTGTCACTACCATACAACACTAAACTACATGCGTTTCTAGAACTACATATGGCTTAATTCTCATTCTAATGAGATATGTAGGTCTTCTTAGATCCTATATCTTGGCTTATCCACTACATGATACAAAAAACTCCATTCCATTCTCTAATTTCCTTCATGTTTTGATAGGAACCATTACCATTCCTTGTTTCTCACACCAATAATAGATCATGTGAGATTATGAATTTTCATAAGGGCTTCCCTGCATGACTGAGACATATTGGTTTTGGACAGGATTATCATGGTCCTAGATGAAAGGCCTTAAATGGAACACCATAATTCCTTACTGAATAAAGTTAAACTACATTGTTTATGTCTCTTTCATGAAATAAAACTTCATATTACTATGGACCTCACCTAAGAGGACCAATACCCATGGTGTTGGTCTCCTGCCACACATCCATTCAAGAAAATTGTGTATCAAGATTACTTTTATCAAGGGATATATCCCAGATCTCTAGTCCTATGCCCAACTAAAATAATCAATGAAAATAATTCCCCCTATTCATATGGGTCATACATATATAAAGATTTTCCTATTCAAGAACTATGTGTGGATTAATTCCTCTCATCATAGTATATGTAGTGATTCCTAGACCATTATTCTTGGGCTCAGTCACACAATTACCTTTTTCACATTGAGGAGCCTACATCCTTACTGCATAAAGTTAAACTGCATGGTTTTTTAAGAACTATGTGTGGCTTGATTCATTTTCTCACAGGTTACGTGGTGACACCCAAATCTCTAATCCTAGGCCTAGATACAACAATCTATAGGAATAATGTCTCCCCTTGGATATGGGTCATACCTATGTAGAATGTTTCCTATTCAAGAATGATGTGTGTCTTTATTCTATCCCTCACAGGATATGTAGTGACACACAGATTTGTAATTCTTGGGTAAATCCATGATAAAAAAAATATTCCCCCATACCTTTGTATGGGTTAGACTTATGCTGGGAACTTCTATAAAATAACTATGTATGTCTTGATTCATAAGATTATAGTATTTCTTGTGAAACCCAAATTTCCAATCCTCGGTTTAGCTGAAACAAATAAAAGATATAATTCATCTCTAAATGCATTTGGGATGGACCTATGTAGTGAATTTTCTAGTTGTATGAAATTAACACTGAATTAAAAGAATATCATATACCTCTTTTTGAAGAGTACCAAGTCATAAAATTTCATTTTTCCCATGCATGAGTCATATCTGCATATATCTTGATTGTGCATATGATAAGTCTATGAAAGAAGGGCCTCGGTATATGGATATCCTCCAATAAGCCTATGAATGTATAAAATATTCTCCCTAAAATATATACCCAAATATATCTTGTATAATTTTCACTTCAGTTACCACATCCTTACTGCATGAAGTTAAACTAAAAGGAAAGGAGAACGTCCTTATCGCATGACATTAAAATATAAGTAAAACTTCCTCATCACATGTCAGTAAAACTGCATGTCAAATACATCCCCACTACATGACGTTAAAATGTGCAGGTCATCACCTATCAGCATTCCTTATCAAAGGACCATAAGATCCTAACCCCAATCAACCATAGTATGAGTTACTTCTTCCATATTTTAAGACCTTCCACCCATGAAACACACATCATGTCTTGATCACCTCATGTTTCCACATATATTTCATGGCCCTTAGAAAGGAAAATATATATCTCAACTTGACCATGTTATCAATTCATAAGGGCTTAGACCTACCAACCAAAGAAATATCATCTTTGTACGAATGGATTTAGGATCCTTGTGATCCTAATGTCACCATGGCAGAACTTATCACCTAAGGTTTTTCTGGGACATCCCTATTATGATTTTACCATATCATTACCCATGACCTGAGAACCTCAAACCATGATTTAAAACATTTTATCTACCTCTTAGAAATCTTTTAGAGTACTCTTAACCTCAGGTATCCAAATTAGCATATTGTGTAATATTTCACTCATATTAGATTTATGTGCATCATAAACTTAAATTGTCTGCACCTTGGCCAAAGATGTGTGACCTTAAACTCTAGTGCTTAATGGTTTAAATTTCCTGACTATAAAATACTAAGTGAAAGAGACCTAGAACATTTCAGGTCGAAAACCCGCAATGGGAGGCCTGAGTAATATTAATGCCTTAACTCACTAAACTCTTCATCATTAGAGTTTAGGAAAAAATTAGGGTGTAAATAAATGTGGCATAAATATCATAGGGCCTACTTTATATCCCTAGTAAAAGTTGATCCATTATCACTTAAGACCCTATTCTAGGAAGAAGTTATATTAATGACTTGATACATATTCTCATTGTGGTAACATGTTCACTAAGAAATGGCATAACTTATAGTGTGCTTGAAACCTTCTTGAATATTATGTTTTCCATAAATCACACTTCAAGATTAGAGAATCTCATATCACCATAAGCCTTACATGGCCCTTGGAAAAGGATACTTAGATTCAAGGGATACTTTTTTGAATATGCATGTATGATATGGCTCCTACATATGCTCTTATGGTCCTCAACCAAATGTGTCACTTTAAAAAAGAGATTTCCAATCCATGTGATCTCAGACATCACTATGGCTGAACTCATCACCTTACAGTGTTCGGGTCCATTACCTGCATTATTTTCCCACATAATCCTCAAGAACTAAGAACTTTGGACTATAATTTAAAATCCCCGTAACCAGAATATTCCACTAGATTAGACATCCTTCACATTACATCACAATGTTTTGTACCCTTTCTTAAAGAAGGAATGTGAAAATCCATTCCTAACCCTTTTTTAGGACAACAGCTTGTGACTCAAAAACCATAAGGTTTTGGGATTGATCTTCAAAATTTAGGAGATAAATATACCTAGGGTTACATAAACCTTCCTATATAGATTTTCCTCCATATAAAGCTTTATCTTTTGAACATTTGAGACTTCAAAATTTGTTCATGGCCCTTGTAAAGGGGCGGGGATGCCTCTATTTGACCATGTGATTGATACATAAGGGGTCTGAACTACCAACTAGAGTCGTATCATCCATAAAGGAAAAGAACCCCAATACTTGTGAGACCTGGTAACTTTGTGGGAGAACCTAACACCTCAGGTTATTATAGTTCATTACTGGAATGTCTTCCCCATCACATATTAACTGACTCAAACATTTGGGTTATAAATTACACCACCCACATTCTAACTATCTAGGTAGACTCTACTTCTCTATTATTTCACCCCTAACCAATATTACCCCCATAAATCATCCATAGACCTTCAAAAAGGTGTGGGGAACCCCCTGTTTGACCATGATACTGACACATAAGGCCTTTTACTTACCAAGGATAGTCATCTCCTTATTATAAGAAATGAACTCTAATCCTTGTGATCCTTGTAAACAAAATGGAGGAACTAAGAACCTTAGGGTGTTTTGGGTCATCCATAGCATGTATCACCCATATTCCATACACATCAATCATTTATAGGCAATGTTACATTAAACTGCATAGTATATTATGTCTTGGTAGGAAGACTTTAAACTACACATCATATATGTCCTTACCACATGACACTAAAATTTATGGAATGTTTCCTTACCACATGAAATTAAACCACATGGAGAATGAAACTTCCCAAATGGCATATTAGAAAAAATTAAAATTACATGATGGAATACTTTAAATTACATCACAACAATGGTCTATTTTGTGAGACCTCAAAATATCCAATTGAAAAATACATCAATATAAGACAGCCCCAAAGACTTGAGTGGGCATTTAATTTCCTCAAAACTGATTTTTTGTCCCTATAGACATCACTCTTGAGGAGTGAATTTGTTAATAGTCACCAAATGAGAATAAGAAAATCTAAAATAGAATAAATACTCAAAACATGGATTTTATTTTCTTCATAAATCAAACTATAAGAAGGTTTCCAAAACTCACGGATCATGTAAACCTCCAAAAGACATGCAATCGCATGACCTTCATAACTTCATGAAAATGGGACATGCATAGATAATGAACTTATTTAAATCATCCAAATCCCATTGTAAAATCTTATTATTCTTTCAAATAAATCTAAGTCATTCACTGATCATGTAGTGGATGCCATGTAAACCCCTTCACATCATGCGACTTGTCAACTGGTAGATGTATGACCATCATCCAAAACCCTTGAAAAATCATGGGTAAAAATATGCAGAAGATGAAGGCCTTATACAGTCATTGGTATTCATGAAACACAACCATGAAGCTCTAAATGCATCATGGAATCACTAGTAACATTTCCACCTTATCATGTAAGAGTCTTCTAGTATGTTACCTTCATCGTATGAAGGGTCTCTAACATGTCCATGCGTCCCTATATTGCAACTGCTAACTCAAAATACAAATAGAATGGTTTTACATGATAATTCATGTGAATCATCATAATAGATTATATTGGTCATGCGATACATCATGTATAAGGAATGCATTTATCATCAACAACACTAACACAATTTAGCAAGATCCATGGTATTTGTAAAATAAAGAAGGAAATAAAAGGGGAAATAAAGGAAAATTCATGAGAAGAAAGGATATGTTTTCCTTCATGCGAATGGGGTTATATTCCCCATGTGATCACCATTTGATCACATCAGCCACCAACCCCCTCAACATGTTATCTTGATCTTGTGAAGTCCCACTAAAATGCCACATTTGTATCATAGAAAACCCAATACAAGTTGTCTTTGTTCACACAAAATTCTTTCAACAGGCATCCTGATCTCGTGAAGACTCTTATACATATCGGAATGACCTTGTAAAATCCCCTTGGAATATCAACATGGTTAAGTGAAATCCCTTTGATTGGACTCAGTCCAATTAAAGTGGAAAAGTCATAAAATTCCCATGGTAATTGATCATCATGTGATGTCCCTCTAATAGCCCATGGAAAGATCATGTGAAGTGCGTAACACCAAATCCCTCCACCAAATTCATCCCAAATCTATGAGATACACACAAAAAAAGCATCGTATAACTGGTTTAGATATTCTTTTAACCCCCCCCCCCCCGCAATATAAAAAAATAGATTGATCGATCACACCCAGGAGTATAAGAGCTGACTTCTCAAAGCAACCAGTCAAGTGATCGCTAAGGTCTTCCACTAGGTAAGACCCAAGGAATCAACTAAGGGATTATGCAAAAATCAAAAAAACTTGGTGTGATCTCTTGATGGATCACATGAAGGAATTTTGGTGCATCATATGGGTTATGTGAAGGAGGTCTCTCATATCAATTAGATCAAAAGAAACCTAAACAAGACAACACTAGAAAAATATAAATCACATCTTTAGTAAAAAGATGGAATAAATACTGAAAGAAGGGAGAGTATTGTGAAGAAAAATTCTTTTATCTTCATTCACATCACATGAATCATACATATTATGTGAAATCACTATCAAATTTCACCCAATTCATGTGATGTCCCCTTGAAAATCCATTTGGATCATGATATGTCCTTCTAACATATCAAGAAAGTCACATGACCCCCCCCCCCTCGAGCATGCCACCTGAGTCTTGTGAATCCCTCTGGGATCTCCATAAAACTCTTGAAATTTCTTCTAGACATGCCTCAAAAATTATACGCCAAAACCAAATCTTTTCAACTAGGTCTCACAAAGTCTCCCAGGATCACCAACCAGATCTTACGACACCCTCTAGACAAGTCTTCCAGATCATGCGACATCTTCCTGACATGTTAGTATTGATCATGAGATGTCCTCTGGAATTTTTATCCTAGATCATGCAATTTTATTCATACATTTATATAAATATTTTTACATTCCAGGAAGACAACTGGGATAAGACAAAAAGGACTCGTGATGTCCTCTAGAAAAGTCATCGTTGATCATGCGATGGCCTCTAAACATTCCATTCATTTTTTGTAACATCCTTTGTAAACATCAATAGGATCACGAGATTGTATTTTTAACTGTATATTATACAACCTAATGTGTCTAGAAATCCTATGACATGTCAGGAATACAATCAGAAATTTCCTGGTAGACAATCAAACAGGTCATGCAAGCAACTAGGCCATGTTAAGCGGGTGTCACGGGACATGATAACCTTGTCCATCGTACATATAAGGGTAGACTCAGTGTGAAATCCCTAATTAATGGAATGATATAACTACAAAAATATTAGGGAAACCCCAATGTGTAGTCCCTAATCAATTGAATTATAAGAACTCTTATTACTGCAATAACAAGGATACATATGATGCATTCTTAAGGCCTGATCTCAAATAGGCATCCACTTTGGCATAATTCCCCACATTTCTCTGACATTTTAACCATAATGACCCAATCTCTCCCATGAGATGATCATTCTACCTCATTCATCTATGGATTCAGAAGATAATTGATCCATGATAACTCTAATTCCTTCCATAACCATGAATACGTAGGATGCCTTCCTAAGGCTCTAGATTCATATTAAACATCAAAAGGGAGACCTTAATATGTAATCCCTTATCTATGAAACTAAGAGAACATTGATTCTTTCTAAATAAAAGATATGTATGATGCCTTTCTAAGTCTTGATCCCAAAAAATCATCCAACTTGGTGTAATCCCCCCCCCCCCATTTCTCTAACATTCTAACCATCAGGACCTAATCTCTCCAATGTGCTAATCATTATTCTTTATACATCAGTGGACTGAGAAGCTAACTAGACAATCACGACACTAATTCCGACCATAACTAGGATATGTAGGACCCATTCCTAAAGATAGTGCTCTATATTAAACATATTAGGCAAATCTTAATGTGTAATCCCCAATCTACCGAGCTATGAGAACTCTAATTCCTTCTATAACTAGGATATCAAGGATGCCTTCTTGAGGCTCGAGCTCAAATAGGCATCCATCGTTGTGTAAGTCCCCCCATGCCTATGACACTCCAACCATTGAGATCAAGTCTCTCCCATGGGAAAATCATTCTCCCTCATCCATCAGTGGACTAAGAAGAAAACTAAACTATACTAACTATGATTCCTATTATAATTAGGATACATGGATGCCTTACCAAGGCCTGATATCCATATTGAACATTCAAAGGGTTTTCCTTATATATAAGTCTCACCTCCATATATAGTGAGATTGATTACTTTCTATCCATTGTTTCCAATAGTGATCATGGTTTATGTGGGATTAGGTAATTTTAATGGTAATATCATTTGTATCATGAGTCTCCACCAGTAGGGGAATTCTTAGTGTGTGATAACCAACTAGTGGCACGATATGACTATCCCCATACATGGGAATCTATCTCGGGGTAATTCCCAAGGGTGTGATCAAACTATGATGACTCTGATTCCTACAATAACTAGGATACATAGAAATCCTCTCTGAGGCTTAATCTCGATACCCAATTCCTAATTTCTCTAATATATGTCCTTTTTGTATGAAATTAAACTACACAGGTTTAAAAACTATATGGGTTTTGATTCTTGTTATAAGTAGAATATATAAGATTTTTAATGACAACTAAATCCCATATTCAAAATATTAGTCATCTTTCTGAATGTCAACAAACTCTATATAAACCAGTTTTATGGATTGAACATATAGGAAGCTACCAATTAAGTGTAGATGAATGAATAAGCTCAAATACATACAGATGAAATCATTAATAGAATCTCCTTCACACATAGTGGGATTAAAAACTTGATCATTTTGTTAGGGTAACTTGTTCTGTATAGTGATTATTAAGATATTCAAGAACATATTTTAAATCTATAAGAGATTCCTAGAGTAGGAAACAATTCCACCCAAAATGGTATGATGATCCTGACCTCCCATCCTATCGACCAATGTGAGTTCTTAAGTGTCATTGGTTCTGAAACCCCAACTTACCACCTGCCTTTAGAAAGAAGGTTTATGCCTAATTACGGATATGGAAACTATTTGGAGTTTCCATTAAGAACAATAATGGTGAATCCAATGTGAATGATTATAAAATTCATTGAACCCCCACGCCCATAATAAACTGTTGATATAAACTAAATACAGCTTAGTTGTATCTTTTATGATGAAAAATTGAAAAATAAAATGTTCTTCCAACGCTTCTAGACTAATTTTCCTTGAATAAAAATAATGTAAACAAGGAAAAATGATTTGAGAAGGGTCGTATGAATTCTCTATTGCAAACATGATGAACTATTTAACTCCATCTTCATACTCTATTATCATATGATTAGCATACATCTATTTTTGATTCATATCCATCCTATTAGGTTCATAAAATATTCATTTTTAAAAAAAAATACACATAAGATATTAATTATAAAAGGTGAAAGTTAAAGATAATTAAAATAAAGTGAACCAAAAATTTGTTTGCTTCAAATAATTTCAGTATGATTTAAAGGAAATGGGTAATTTAATTTAAGAAAATAATTACTCAAATATTGTAGGTTTTATCCTTGGAATTCATCTAAAATGATCACCAGTACCTAGTATGGGATGACTACTACTCAGAGTAGTTCAAGGAATATAGGTGTGTGTCTAGAAGAAATGGGGTATGAGTCTTAATCAATAAAATTCAATAATAACTATTCAAGATATGAAGATGATGAGAATGATAGTTGTCTCCTTAAATCTAAATGTTCTCAAGCTGGAAGTTAGCAAAGCACTAGAAAACATTTCTAAGTTTTTCGCATAAAAGTAAAAAATTTCTCAAGCACACAATGGTTTGATAGATTAGATGATTATACAATACATGGTCACATTGTACTTACACATTTATACCCCTTTCCCCATTCCCAATGGTTTGAGATTCATGATCACATTGAATAAAGAATACATGAACCCCTATCCCTTTAATATAAAAATTATTGCACCGTGACTATAATAAGCTCTCCTTGTGGAAATGGATGCATTATTTCCTAGTACTACTTATTCCAAACACTATAACAAGGCTCTTAGTTGGTATAAAAATAATAAAACATCATGTTATTGGGAGTGATTCATGATTTATGTATCTATCTTATGTAGTACTTGTATCCTTATAACATCCTAATATTTAAGTATGTACATTTCTTTAAATAAATACTTTTTTGGGTAAATTTTATCACATATAACACTAAACTAAAAAAACTACAATATACTATATTATATAAAAAGGTTAGAATTAATACATTATGAGTATAAAATGTGAAACATCATTATGAAAATAACTATTACAATAAAACCTCAATAAATTAAAAATATATTAATATTATTTTTTATAAACAAAATGTATTATAATTTGATATATAAATATATATATTCATTTCAAATAATCATTTAATTTTTTATGATACCATGTAATTGATGAAATTTAATGAGGATAATTAATAAATATGATATTATTAAAAACAACGATGTTAAAAAGGAATATCTCTCAAATAAATTTTCAAATTTTTAAAACCTTGATTGAAATCCATTTTTTTAATTCCACATAAAAATTGACTAATATTTTTCAAAACACTTAATGGAATATGAAGCCCATTTTCTATAAGAATCATTAACATCATGTGAAATAAATTTAAAATCATATTAATAACCAGCAATAACAAATTAAAATTTTAAAATTATTTCCATGGAAATATGTACACTTTGAAATGTTTAAAACCTTATAAGTTCACTTGAAAATCATATCATGAGTTTCAAAACATCGAATCCATTTTAGTTAATTTTAAGGAAAACCCTCGTTTTTCTTTTCAAAACCCACTTTAACATTTAAAACCTAGTTTCCTTTTTCAAAATTTAAATTTAAAATATGAACAAGTATAAAAATTATAAGTGGGACACAACCCGGTTTAAAGAAAAGCATGATTATTAAACATTTCGTAAACATTTTAAAAATATGGCATGAATAAAAAACATAAGATATAAGTAAATTAATAATTTAAATCCTATCACCATGGTAAAGGATTTATTAGGTAAGTTAAGTCATGGCTCAAAGATCCTCACACTCCCAGTTATCATGGCTATCTAGTGCACCCATTACCCTAGGGATATGAGCCTATGGGGTAAGATTCAACTATTGTAAGTGTCTCCCTACCTCACTAATGTTTAGTTAGTGTTTTAAATATAGATTCCATTATTAGTTAGAGTTAACCATACGTAATATGATTGTCCAGGAATACCCACCTAAATACCTAGGTCCACATGGGCTTCTTTCAAAATGAAATCAAGAGATTATTTATTTATCAAAAACCATTTTCATCAAATATCACACAATAATATACAAATCTAATCTTTCACATTCCATAAAATTCATTCAAGAATCAACATCAGGAAGTTTTTACAAATATTCATGAAATTAAAAACTATTTTCAAAAATTTCATGAGGTACTAGATAGAGTCTGTATGTGATTTAGGGCTTAGTTTTTTATTTGAATTTATCTGAGTGTGAGTTGAATTGGAGGTGTTGTAGTACCCAGGTTGAAAGAATGACAGCGGGTTTGTTTTTTATTTGAAAAGGAACCAGCCTCAAAATTACACCAAGTTTTGTGTTTGTACATTGTTTTGGGTGTTAAGAAGATCATGGGACGATTTGTATTGTTTAGGAATCGTGATAGAGAAATGAGATAGTGCATTGATGGGTCCAACCGAGCATTTTCCGTGAAAATTTATCCAGAGGAGGACTAAATAATTTTTTTCCATGATATTGGGTGTGATGATATGGAAACCACATCACATGTGTTGTTCACATTATATATTTATGCTATTTGTATTCTGTAAAGTTTTTTAAACATGCTTACTTATTTTAAATTTATTTATTCAATGAAATTAAAGTTTAGACTTGTGTTCTTTAATTATTTTCATTATTTTCTTTATATGAGTTCATTCGTAGAAATTCCATAATCTTAAAATCATTTTAATATCCATAAAGGAATGTAGGTATCATATGTTTGGGTTATGTTTCCTCACTTTTTTTTGATAAAGTAACTTAGATATTCACATTTATTAAACCTTTGTTCAAGAAAGGAAATTATTATTTGATACATATTTATGTTGTGATTTCTTGAGAACTTTTTGTAAACCTGAATTTAGTTTTAAATCAGGAGTTTAAATGGTATGAATGTACTTAGTTAAGTATTATATTTTGTACCTTGTCTTTTATTAGAAATAAATTCATTTCCTTTCAATATAACCTAAATGAATTATAATTCAATAAATAATGCATAAAATTAATTAAGTGATTGCATCATTGATAAGATAATGGTTGGGTTAATTAAGTGGGAATGAACAATTTTTTATGATAACTTATTAATTATCATCAAGTTTTTTAATTTTTGAAACAAAACTAAAAACAATTTAAGTACTAAATGTGTATTGTTTTCAAAAAGAATTATGTATGGATTTTGTTTTATATAAATAACTTAAATAAATAGTTTTTTTCATGAAAATGAAATCTTAGGTATTTTTATTCTCTAATTTTTTATAAAATCATAATTTTACATTAATAACGAGACATGTTCTTTGTATATTTTAAAGATAAAAATTGTAAGACTTCATTTTCATCCAATAAGAGTTATATATGTGCTTATTAACTTTAAATGAACTATTTTACTTAATAAAGGTTGTTACTAAATTTAGTTTTAAATGTAGAAATTTTATTTAAATGAGAATCTTTCATCTTTTCTGTTAGAACATCTTAATTGATGCTTGAGTCACACCATATGCCTTCTTTGGGTTTTTATTACTATGCATTGGTTATAACTAATGCTATGTTTAATAATTTATGTAGTTTAATACTAGTATGAAGTATTTATTTCTTATTCCATGTTTATTAACTTGTTTCTATTAACATTAGTGATCTTTGAACTATACATACACCACAATGTATTCCTTGTGTGGGTTAACATAAGGTTATTTAAAAAGTAATGATTATGCCTCATTTGGATTGATATTTACATGATCAATTATTTTCTATATTGTAATCCACCCATTAAATCAAAATTAAATATTTTTATTATTAGGAAAACCACTTTAAAGGTTTAGTGGGAACCCTTATAGAAAACACCACACAAAAAATCACCAAGAGAAATAAAGGATCTTCCCAAGTGAGAATGTAATAACAACCAACAAACCAGATAAACCAAAATATAGATATCCTACCAAACTCAAGCATGTACATGGAGAGTATTAAAATGAAAAAAAGAAAATGCCCAGTGAATGACCAAGTAGGTCTAACCAGCGCCCACCCAAGAACATGCTCAAAATTTTGGGCATTAGCAATGTATATATTTCACAGCTCACTACATAGGGACATAAAATTGAAGTGAAAGAAACTAATTGTAGGCCTAAAATTCCTAAGACCATCTTCAACCCACAATGCTAAAATAAAGTAATCATTGCTCTAAAATAGTGTAGATATGGTGAAATGACTCAACCATTGAGTCATGTTTTACACTATAATTTTTATATTACAAAAATAAATACAAATTTGAACTGAAATCAACAGGAAAGAAAGAAAAAAATTAAAAAAAAGGATACCATTTCTACAGTAAATTTCCAAATATGGAACTGCACTATACCTCCACATAAAAATAGCACAAGGTATGGAACCTTGTTGGAGAAAAATACATGTTCCACTATAGCATTTTCACGAAAAAATAATGTGGGTTGGAGAATGTCTAAGAAAGGGACCCAAACCAACTATAAGGGGCTCCTTGAACTCTAGGAGGCTTTGATCCCTAGGCTTTTGAAATAAATATCAGTTGAATGTCAAGGAGTAGATACCATACATTGGAACCCACGATAGCACTGACCCAAGAAAACTCTTCAATAACACAAACTGTGGAACTTGAACAATCAAGAAATGAGGGAAAATGATAAAAAATAGCATACCTTGGATTTAAGGCTTGATTCGTCTAGGAGAAAGTTGAGGAGGATCATTGGTAGTAGTGTACTTCTACAAAAGATTGAGAACTGTGAATGAAATCAAGGCAGTTAGGGATCATTTAAATAGATCGGGGAGGGTTTTATCAGTGCTTCCAGAAAAGCACTGATAAATATAGATTTTATCAACTCCAAATTAATAAGCACTGATAAAGGATTTATAACTATAGTTATAAATAAATATATTTTAAAATATATTAATAAATATCTATATTTTATTATAAATGTATTTATATCATTATATATATTTATATAATTATAAATATATAAATATATATAAAATAAATTTATTATAGTTTTATAATTATTTAAATATATAATTATTTGTTTACAATTATTTTTTTACAATTATATAAATAATTTTTAAAAAAATTATATTTGTTTATTTATAATTGTAAATCTATTGGTAAATAAATATATTTATAAATGTATTTATAATCATAACTGTTTTTATATCATTATGTATATTTATATAATCATATATTTATATTTAATAAATATATTAAATATAAATATAAATATATTTATTATAATTTTATAATTATTGAAATAAATAATTAATTATTAATAATTATATGAATACCTTCTAAAAAATAATATTTATATATTTATATCATTATATATATTTATATAATTATATATATATATATAATAAATATATATTTTTGATAAACAGATATAAATATAAATATAAATATAGTAAATATATTCAATATTTAAATAAATTTATTATAATTTTATAATTATTTATATATATATATATATAATTATATAAATACTTTTAAAAATTATATTTATTAATTTATAATTAGAAATATATATAAATATATAAATATAGTAAATATATAATAATAAATATATTTATTTATAAATATTTATTTACAAATATATTTTTAACATTATTAATGAATATATAATCTTAAATGAACACATGTTAAAAATGAGTGAAATTGAATAATTAAGGGTGAGTAAACTTTAAAAATATTAAAAAAATGGATATGTTTTATTAATTAAATATAAATTATTAAAAAAATATGGATATATATTTAAATAAAGATGAATAAATATTGAAAATATTGAAACATTATAAATAAAAATATATAAATATATCTCATAAAGTAATTAAATTACAAAAAAAAATATTAAAAATGAATAAATAATACCTAAATTTAATAATATTAAAAATAAATAAATAATATTTACCGATTAAAAAATTAATATATTAAATGTATCATGTTACTTAATGAAATTCGAAAACGAATAATAATATTTGAATAAATTACATAAATATTAGGTTTATTTGTTTCTATGTAAGATTTCATTAATTACGTAAATATTTATGTGTGTGTGTTGTATATAAAAATACATTAATTACATATACATATGTGTGAAATCAATGTAACACACATTTGATATATTTTAAATTGATAAATCATACAACATTCAATTAATGTTCATTTCTCGATACAATTAGTTAGTGTTTTGAGTTAATATTAATTTTTAATTGTAAACCATTCTTTACTAAATATATGACGTATTTTATGTAAGCATAAATATCTTATATTATATAAATCATATTTTATAAAATATTATATATATTGATATATATATATATATATATATGAATATATTTCTAAATTAAATGTATTAATGAATAATTATGTATAAAAAACATTAAAAATGAATAAGACATTAATATGACTCTAATTACTACATTTTATTCATTTTTATGTTTATATTTAATATATATTATTTATTAATATTTATAATTAATATATATATATATATATATTAAAATTATTCACTTTTATTAATAATTATTTTAGTAATAAATTTTTTTTAAAAAATAATTTATTCATAATTTAGTTTTTTGTTTAATTATTTAAATTTATTCATTTTGTATATTTATATTTAATATATACTATTTATTAATATTTATAATACATATATATATTAAATTTATTCATTTTTTATTAATAAAAAGTTCAATAATTTTTTTAATTTACTCATTCTTAATTTTTATTTGTTTAATTATTTCATTTTATTCAATTTATATATCTATATTCATTATAATCTATTTATTAATATTTTTATTTCATGTGTATGTATATTAAATTTATTCATTGTTATCAATAATTATTTAATTAATAAAAATTTCAATGTTTTTCTGAATTTACTGATTTTTTTATTTTTTTTATTTTCATTTCATTCATTATATATATATATAATATATTTTATTTATTAATATTTATAATATATATATATATTAAATTTATTAATAATTATTTAACTAAAAAATATTATTTTTTAATTTATTCGTTTTAAATTTTTATGTGTTTAATTATATCATTTTTTTAGAATTTTTAAATCAAGTACTATTTTATTGGTTTGTAAATAAAATGGCAATGGACCGGCCTGGGTCCTATAGGATCCAAATATAAAGGTGGGAAAAGGGTGAGGTTATGTATAGGGTGGGATAAGGCCCATGTGGGCATGTATAAGTGTGTTCAGTGTATGCGGGAGTCTATCCCTGCATCAGGCTTCTGATCCATGGATGTGGCAGAATGATATATAAAGGAGCACCCTCTAATATGCTCTTTTGATGTGGGACTCACCCAATGATCAAGACCTTTATCTGTGCTAAAAATAAAGTGTTAATAAAGGGTATCCTTTATCAGTGCTAAAAATAAAGCACTGATCAAGGGTATTATTTATCAATGCTAAAAAATGTTCATAAAGTTAATCATGCCTCAGCACTAAAAAAACACTGATAAAGGGAGTCTTTTATCAATTCTTTTTTAGCGCTAATAAAAGGTACCATTTATCAATACTTTTTCGCACTGATAAAGGATGTTTTTATCAGTTCTTTTTTACAACACTGATGAAGGAATGTGCGTATTGTAGTAGTGTTAACAATTCTTTATTAACATCATCATCTCGGGTGTTATCGTTCCATTTTTTATACATGTTTCAGCTTGATGGTTTCGGTATTTACATCTTGGTTGTGATTTCAACATATAAAAAATATTAATAATTTCAAGAATCTAATTTTTATTCATTATATACAATTTTAGAATCATCCATACACTGTGTAAACATTATAAGGAATCACATCGCTTCATAGAGGTGGTAGTCCACACGTACACAAAAACGAGGTTATTATTTTCAACAAATGGAAGGTTAAGAAGGTAGAATAGTATATTATAATTTCAGAATCACAATTATGTCATAAATATAATCTATATTCCTTAATTATACATTTATAACCATCCATGTAATGAGGGATGAAAAAAAATTACACCGCTAAGTGAAGATGGTAAGTCATACATACACATGAGCGATGTTTTTTGTTTTTTATGCTATGGAAAGGAGGTGAATAATGGTTGTCCCATAATCATAATAACATCTCATTTTCCTCTTATATTTTTATTCATTTTTAATAATATTTCTTTTACTGGGTTGAAAGGGAACCCTGCATAGCCGATAGGCTTCATCACATTACATGACCCTAAGGTCTTAGGAGGAATTCATACCAGGCTATGACTACTTGGAACTTCCCTCCCTAGTATCTACATTGTGATGTCAGCTCTCCACCTTCCCATGGTTGTTTAGATAGCTATCCTATTCAGATATGCACAGGCCTCAGTACTAATGGAAATTTCATACCCACTCATTCTTCCAAATCTATTATGTTTCTTTGGTGAATGCACCTACTTTAAATACCTATCTAGAGCCTAATCCTAGTAGATTCTATCTGGTTACTTCTGAAAAACATGTGGTCCAAAGGCCTTGTGGTGGCTCGAAGGCCTTAAGGTGGCCCGAAGGCCATGAGGTGGCCCGAAGGCCTTAAGGTGGCCCGAAAATCATAATAACCCAAAGTCTTGGGTGGATCGAAGGCCTAAAGGACTCGAGGAAAAAACTGGAGGACCCAATGGCTAAAAATGATAAATAGTTCAGGATTTTAAGCAGTACCAAACAATACCAGCTACAGTACCTTCTATAGTACTACTATAGTACCCAGCAAATATGCCTCCCGCTCAGATTTGATCATGGGTCTCGTGGATGCACTTGGAGAGTCACACCAACTGGGTTGAGGCTCATGTGCAACATCTCATTGTATTGTTGACACTTTATTAATTATTTAGTGTAGATAAAAAATATTTATATAATGTAAAATAAGAAATAATCTTTGAAAAAGTTGGGTAAGAAGATTACCTCCTTTTTTAAGAGACCTCCTTTGGCCTATACCTTAAGCCTTCTTATGATGGTATTAAGGAATAATAGGGGCTCTATGCCGATGATGAAAAATCTAGTAAGGTATTATGGATGGTTTTGGTTGAGATAGAGTGTTGAATCTTTGTGAATAAAGAAGAGTAGGAGGTTCCCTTTTATAAATGAATAAAATGAAACACTTGAAATTACTTAAAATATTTAAATATAATATATATACTGATCATGAAAAGTGGAACCAAATGACTATAATTTCAAGGGATAGGATATGTCAAGTTATAGATACCTTCATCTAATAAAATTTAGACATATTTTTGTTTTATTTGAAATCTTATCTTTCAGTTTTAACCCCATCATTAACAATTTTAACCTTAACTGTGGTAACACATTTTTTAACATTTAATGTTCATAAATTTACTTCTAAGGTAAAAAAAAATTGATCAAAATGGTCCATGGATGTCACAAACCAAGCTCGGATTCTATCCTCCCGACAGCGGACCCAGCCTATGGCATGGCCCAAAGGGCATTCCTATCACATACATAGCTTATTTTAAATGTATTTTTATTTTAATTTCCATTAATGCTTTGTTTTGGGGGGGTTTCCAAAGTTTTTATGGAGAATAGGTGAGTTTTCATGAATTGGGCCAAACCGTGAGCCCAATTCCAGATTTAAAAATAAAATTTGTTTCTTTTATAACTTATTCATTTTTTAATATTTTTCACTAATTCAAACTCCTAAATTTCCTCCCTTGATATATTAACACCAAAATTAAAATTTGGAGCCTTTGTAAATCCATAATCAAGGTGTATATGGGTTTTTATTTAAGGGATTGGGCCTGCCCGAAAGCCCAATTCCAGTTTTAAAAAAAAAAATTGATTAGTTAATAACTTATTCATTTTTAAGGGGTTTTCGGTGATTCCAAGACCCAAACACGACCCGTGAACCCAGCCGCGCGTGTCAATATCCTTCCACGACTCGTTTCATCTCATTTTCATCTCGTTTTAGGTCGAAATTTCCTAAGAACTCAAATTCCGGAAGATTTGATAAAGGTAATTGTTTCCTTCATAACTCCTTCGATTCTTGACTCTTTTTCCCCATTCAAATTCCTAAATGATCTACCTATTCTTGTTCGAACTGAACTTGAAGTTTTGAGTATTTGTGAAATCAGCTACTGGTATTTTGGGGGGCGATTTATACAAGAAATTTTAAGTAAGTTGTTCTCCTCCTTTCTTCTTTCAAATTTGTTTAGGGTTACATCCAATTTAGTTAGGGTTTCTTCCATTATAATTGCGGTTCCTAATGTCCAAGAAGTAGGGTTTAAAAATTAGGGTTTTATATTGTGTTTCATGGTCTGAAATGCTGGTTTTATGTCTGGTTTACCTTCCTTGAGATGTGGGGGTGGGTGCGTTTGAGTTTTCGCACAAAAGATTCAAGGGTTTCCTTGGTTTTGGTAGGTGATTCCATTGTGTATGAAATCTTTGAGAATTGGATACTGTTTTTATGGTATTTTCATGCTTATTCAATTTTATTATTTATGAAAAATATAGTGTTAGTGGTGTTTGTATTTAAAATGAATCCTAAAGGCCAATTTCATGTAAAATTGGGGGTTTTACATAGAAATGTTTTATTAGTTTAATTGGGGCTAACCTAAAAGTAACAAGTTTATTTTTTTGAACTATAATAGGGAAAAAAAATACTATTTTTAATGATTTTACCTTGTTTTTGTTACTGAAAAATCTGGTTTTAATGGTGTTTGTGAACCACATGAAATTCTAAGAGTTGTGTTGTATAAAAATGGAGACTTTGCAATGATGTCGTTTCTTGAACCATATGGGGTTGCCCTAAAAAAATGATTTTGTGTTTTCACTGAAATGTAGTAGGATTCCCTTTATGTTTTGGAATCTTAAATATGTGCACATAGTATGCAAGTGAGGTCTATAAAGAGTTTTGTGTCCGAAACACTACGAGATTTTGAGGAATTGTTTTATGAAAAATCTAAGTGTTTTGTTGCGTGTTTTAAGTGGAATAAAATGTTATAGCTACTGTATTGGTTGTGTTTGACCAGTAATGGTGTTTTATATGAAAATTTATTTATTATGCATGCTGTAATTGATTGTGCACAAAAGGGGAAGCCCAGGTACCTAGGTGGGGCGGATTTGTACTAGTACGGCTAGTGGACCGGATGGGTTTTGTCCCTGTTTCACTTAGCATTTGGATAACGACAACTCTAACTAAACTATGTGGATGATTATTGGGGACCAATAGGATATGGGTGTGTTCCCTACTAGTGTCCCATGTACGAGAAATGATTTTTCTATGGTTACTTTACACCGAGGTACGAGGTACATAGGGCCCAAGACAACCTAGTTCCTAGGGGTGTTCCCAATGTTGTTGCTCATTGGATTTGTAGTATCTACCCATGTCTTAGAGATTGTTTGGAAGTAAATTACAGTATATAACATTTCTATTTTAATGTGTTAATATTCTGAAAATTTTGGATTGAAAACTATTTTCAATTAGAGGTTTCATTTCTTGAAATTTGAACACTACTTTTCCTTGCGTTTGAAAACCGCTTGCTTGTTCACATTGTATTTCTTACACTTTGGAATCATTGGGTGGTATCCTACTGGGCTTAGGCTCACACCCTACTTACACCCCTTGGGTGTAAGTAGACTTGGTTATGTTTGATTCAGGTAAAGGAAAGGATAAGGGTGATGGCGGTTCATGGTGTTAGTTCCCATTCTTGGTGAGGAGTTGTGGAGATAGCTTGGGGGCGAGGACCCCTAGTCATGTGGAGTCCTTGGGGATATATTAATGCTATAATTATTTTTATTTGGACCACTTTTATTATCTTTAAACCAATTTACTCAGTTCTGGTTTTTACTTAAGTCTTGTTTGACTCAAAAATTTCAGATTTATATTATGGATTTTTTTATGCTTTCATACTCGGGTAAATCGTTCCCAAACCTAAATTAATGATACCCGGGCACTTGTGCCAGCCCGTGGGGATAGGGAACACCCTTCGGGTCATGTCATAGGCTAGGTTTGGTGCCGGTTTTTGGCGGTGACCAGATTCGGTTCGTGACAAAATGGTATCAGAGCAGGTTCGCTCCTTGGGTCATGTTATTTGGGGAAGAGTCAGCATAGTCTGAAGCTAGGATTTTTGGGACTTGAAATTTCAGTCATGGGTAGTGTGCCTGGCCATCACACCTCATGAAGGGATTCAAGTTACCATGGTAAGTATGGAATTATCTGAGTGATTTGGTTTTCTTGGTTTAATGATGATTATGGGAAATGAAAAGAGAGTTGGGAGAATAATCTCAGTGAGCTCGCAGGGCCTGGCAAGCCATGTGGAGCCATGGATATTTCCCTTGGATACTCTCTATGATGGCGAAGTGATTGGAATATGGATGCCAACCATATGTCCAAGTCACCCACCGAAACTAGTTTCCTCTTGCATTGTTTTGTGCTTTAGTTTTGAAATCTTAGCACTTTGGTTTTAAGGTGACTTGGTTTTAAGAAGCGTAAAGTTTTTATGAAATGATTTTCAAATAAAGAGGGAATGGTTTGGTTTATGAAATGGCGGAACTGAATTTTCAGAATTGTTTTGAAATGTAAAATTTTGTGCTTACACCTCTTTGAAAGCAGGAACTATATTGAATTTGTTTTTTGAAAAGCGTTTCCAAAAGAGTTTTCTAAACAATTAGAGTGTGTTTTAATGGGATGATATGTTTCGAAATTGATGTGAATAACTGGAAAGTGAGTTATTTTCTAAATGGTTGTGTCCTTATGAAATGTTTTGTAAGATGTGAATTGGGATTTCGATCTCATTGTTAGTAGTTTTTGAGAAAAAGGTTGGGTTGGTTGACCATTTTGTTTTTGAAAAGTGGAAGGAAGTTTTGTTTTACCCTTTGGTATTTCCATTAGTGACCACATGCATGGGGTTATATGGGATGATGGACGGTTGATGGCACGACTGGATGAGTGCTGGGATGGATATGAGGAGGGTGCCCAGTGTGGCACAAAAACATTCATGTGTGAGGCCCATGGGGTACCATTGGTGGATACGCTTACTGCTAAACCGTTTGTTTTCAAATAATCGGTTTTAAAGAAAAACATGATGTCTTGACGAATAGTTTGGTATGGTTTGTATTATGGGTTTTTAAAAATGTTGATGTTGTGGGAGGTTTTGAGTTCAAGAACCCCTTCTGTTTGAACTGTGTTTTGGGTTTGTGTTTGGTCGGTAAGCTGTGTTGTAGGGACGATTAGTGGTCTCTTTTGAAAAAAAAAATTGGGATGCCTTTACGGTGGTTCCCTTAATGTGTTTGGATCTGGTTTGTGGAATTTTTTGACCAATGGACCAGATTGGTTGGGTCCTTGGGTTCTCTCATTGGATAAGGTACGCCCCCATTAAGGGTTAATGCACAACTGAAGTGCAACCCGTTTTGTTTCGCCATTGGAAAATCCTCCAGTTGATCAATAAAAAGAATATTTTATCGAAAATTTCTTTTATTGAGTTTACACCCATTCATTTCGCAGATTTTTGGATCCTCTTGTAGTGGGATAGTGCTTGTGGAAGGTTGAAAGAGACCTTAGTTTCTTAAGTTTCCTGATTCATCAAAGGTGGGAGTGTTCTTTCGTTGTTAGTACAGATGAGTGTCTTGATGGTGTCTAAGAGGGCCTCTGGGTTCTTTATAGTTTCTTTGAAGAAAGAGTTATTATTAAACAACCAATTTTGAGATTTAGGTCATGATATGATATTGTTTCCATTTTTTGGACTTATCTGTTGTTTAGGGACTTTGAATATGGTCTCGTTCCATGTATTGTTTCTATCAATCTCCAGGGTCATGTTCGGTGACGCATTGTGATGTTGTGTGCTCTTTTGACCATAAAGGTGAAGGTCACACAATCCTTTAAGGTTCTATGTTATGTTGGGATTGTGTCTCCCTTGGGAAAAACATCAAATCCTCTATCTTAGAGGAAGGTGTTTATACGTGTCTTTCCCTTCTATTTTTTCTCACCCAAAAAAACAAGGTGCGATGTGTGTGCATCTTCTGATCCCTTGTTTCAATGAAATGTCTGGTTTTGGTAAAATGGGTTATGGAGTGTGTTATGTCTTGATAAACCCATCAGGGTATGCAGTATAGTTGTTTGTGGCACCGAAAGAAGAAGTTCCACATAGGGGTTTCAATAGCATAACTGCGTGGCCGAAGATGCTTCAATATTTTGAGCTCCAGCCATAGGTCCCGGAGAGAAGCTGGCGCGTAGTCAGGGGAAACACCAGTGTCGTTTAAACACTTTTACAAAGTCCTATCCTCAGTATGAAATATAGGAACAGTTTAAACCTATGGTTTCATCATATTCCTTCTATTGTTCTCGTTCAGTGGAAATAGGTAGAGGGCCTTGTACCCATGTCATCGCCTAATGTCTTTCCCTCCCACGTTGGTTTCCATTGAGTCATTGGAGAATGGTTGGAAATTTGGCTAGAAAGTTTGAGCACACATTTTGTGCATGATTAGTAGTGTCAGTGTGCTAGGAAGCCACGTTCAAATAATGATCATCATAGTTAGTGCACGGTTTCCCAAACCGTGCGGACTGACCCTGCACCCTTTCCAAATCTTAAAAAAAAATTGGGTCTTTTTGTGTCGGCCCATGCTGGTCAGTGAAGATGGTTGGTTCTTGTGGTGGGAAGACCCACTGTGGGTATCATGTATATTATTTTTTAAATTTCTAATTTATGTATACCCCTTGTACTAGGGAGTCTTTTTGGGCCTCCCCCTATTAGTGTCTTTATTCTGTCTCGGGAAAAAAAATTTATGTTGTCTATTATGGTGGGGAGCCCATTTGTGTCTCTTCATACGAGTAACTCATATTTTTCCTTGGTTTTGTATGGGAAGTAGGTATTATCATTTGGAGATATCTAACTACCTTCATCTTTCTTTGGTAAAAATTGATATTGGAGTGTGACCAATGGTTTAGTTATAGTAGGGAAAGTGTAATCACGTTCGATGTTGTCGTTTATTTGGGTAAATTGATTGAGTGTTGTTCAGATTGTGTTAGAGGAGTTTTCATTTGGGATAAAGCCTGACTGTGATTTATTCGTTCAGGAAAGTGGTGTAATTCAGGTTTGTGAGAGTATTCCTTCCTTCATTGATCACTGGAGGTTTTATGGCCTTTGGGGGAGAAACCTGGCAAGAGAGTACTACTTGGTTTCTCAGTTGGGTTTGGTTGTTGCTTTGGCCTTACTGTGACTTTCCGGGGCGGAAAGTTTTTATGGTGGGGAGAATTTTCACATACATATCTTATTTTAAATGTATTTTTATTTTAATTTCCATTAATGCTTTGTTTTGGGGGGTTTCCAAAGTTTTTATGGAGAATAGGTGAGTTTTCATGAATTGGGCCAAACCGTGAGCCCAATTCCAGATTTAAAAATAAAATTTGTTTCTTTTATAACTTATTCATTTTTTAATATTTTTCACTAATTCCAACTCCTAAATGTCCTCCCCTGATATATTAACACCAAAATTAAAATTTGTAGCCTTTGGAAATCCATAATCAAGGTGTATATGGGTTTTTATTTAAGGGATTGGGCCTGCCCGAAAGCCCAATTCCAGTTTTAAAAATAAAATTTGATTAGTTAATAACTTATTAATTTTTAAGGGGTTTCAGTGATTCCAAGCCCTAAACACGACCCTTAAACCCAGCCGCGTGTCCAATATCCTCCAACACTCGTTTCAGCTCATTTTCATCGCGTTTTAGGTCGAAAGTTCTTAAGAACTCAAATTTCGGGCAGATTTATAAAGGTAATTTGTTTCCTTCATAACTCATTCGATTCTTACTCTTTTCCCCCATTAAAATTCCTAAATGATCTACCTATTATTGTTCGAACCGAAATTGAAGGTTTTAGTATTTGTGAAATCAGATACTGTTATTTTGGGGGGCGATTTATACAAGAAATTTTAAGTAAGTTGTTCTCCTCCTTTCTTCTTTCAAATTTGTTTAGGGTTACATCCAATTTAGTTAGGGTTTCTTCCATTATAATTGCGGTTCCTAATGTCCAGGAAGTAGGGTTTAAAAATTTGGGTTTTATATTGTGTTTCATGGTCTGAAATGCTGGTTTTAGGTCTGGTTTACCTTCCTTGAGGTGCGACGGTGGTGCGTTTGAGTTTTCGCACAAAAGATTCAAGGGTTTCCTTGGTTTTGGTAGGTGATTCCATTGTGTATGAAATCTTTGTGAATTGGCTACTGTTTTTATTGTATTTTCATGCTTATTCAATTTTATTATTTCTGAAAAATATAGTGTTAGTGGTGTTTGTATTTAAAATGAATCCTAAAGGCCAATTTCATGTGAAATTGGGGGTTTTACATAGAAATGTTTTATTAGTTTAATTGGGGCTAACCTAAAAGTAACAAGTTGATTTTATTGAACTATAATAGGGATAAAAAAATACTATTTTTAATGATTGTACCTTGTTTTTGTTACTAAAAAATCTGGTTTTAATGGTGTTTGTGAACCACATGAAATTCTAAGAGTTGTGTTGTGTAAAAATGGAGACTTTGCAATGATGTCGTTTCTTGAACCATATGGGGTTGCCCTAAAAAAATGATTTTGTGTTTTCACTGAAATGTAGTAGGATTCCCTTTATGTTTTGGAATCTTAAATATGTGCACATAGTATGCAAGTGGGGTCTATAAGTAGTTTTGTGTCCAAAACACTACGAGATTTTGAGGAATTGTTTTATGAAAAATCTAAGTTTTTTGTTGCGTGTTTTAAGTGGAATAAAATGTGATAGCTATTGTATTGGTTGTGTTTGACCAGTAATGGTGTTTTATATGAAAATTTATTTATGATGCATGCTGTAATTGATTGAGCACAAAAGGGGAAGACTGGGTACCTAGGTGGGGCGGATTTGTACTAGTACGGCTAGTGGACCGGATGGGTTTTGTCCTTAATTCACTTAGAATTTGGATAAAGAAAACTCTAACTAAACTATGTGGATGATTATTGGGGACCACTAGGATATGGGTGTGTTCCCTACTAGTGGCTCATGCAGGAGAAAGGATTTTTCTATGGTTACTTTACACCGAGGTACGAGGTACATAGGGCCCAAGACAACCTAGTGCCTAGGGGTGTTCCCAATGTTGTTGCTCATTGGATTTGTAGTATCTACCCATTTATTAGGGTTTGTTTGGAAGTAAATTATAGTATCTAACATTTCTATTTTAATGTGTTAATATTCTGAAAATTTTGGATTGAAAACTATTTTCAATTAGAGGTTTCATTTCTTGAAATTTGAACACTACTTTTCCTTGCGTTTGAAAACTGCTTGCTTGTTCACATTGTATTTCTTACTCTTTGGAATCATTGGGTGGTATCCTACTGGGCTTAGGCTCACACCCTACTTACACCCCTTGGGTGTAAGTAAACTTGGTTATGTTTGTAGGGTGTGATCTAATTCCTAGTTTGATGCCACCCAAAAATAAAGATTCTATTCTGTGACATTAAAATACAAATTAAAATGAATGTTTTAAGAAAAAAAATTAGAAACATTTTAAGGAAAAAAAATTAATGAAAACATTTTTATTTAAAAAATAAGCATGCTTTGGAAATTTACATGAGAGTAAAGTCCACTATGTGATTATGGTATGAAAAAAATAACAATAGAACCATTGGTAATCCCTAAAGGTTCTAGTACTAGTGGGACCTTATGAACCTCATACCTTAGTGAACCATGGTACAGTAACCAAAACTCACAGCGTCTTCATGCTTGAGCCACTAGTGGGGAACACAACCCAAGTTCTTATGGCATCAATAATTCTAAAAGAAATTAAACCTCATCCCCACCAATCCAACTAGTTTACTTGTCCTAGTTTTCCAACCTAGATACCTAGGATTCTCTTTGTGGTCAATTTTCTTATTCACATGTCACATAGATCACCATTTTCACATATAAACACTAAACCATTTGAATACACATGAAGAACGATCATTTTTAATAGGAAAAACCTATTTCAAATCCATATGTACACTAAATAAATTTTAAAACATACTTCACACCATTTACCCAATTTATATAACACGTTTGGAAAGCACAACAAGATATCACACTTGAAACACAAGAAATTTCATTTGTAAAATCATCTTTCAACCCATATGCACCCCAAAAACATCATAAAAACACTCCACACCACACACATAATCCATCAAACACATTTAATAAGCTAAGAAAGCTTACCAAAATCATCTAATAATTATAAAGAATGGAACCACCTACTTTGATCATGGAAAATTCTAGAATCTAATGGAAAACCACAACCAAACAACAAGAGAACCCTATAAAGGTAAGATCAAACCATAAACACTAAGGTTAACACCAAAGAACCATGGTTCAACCCGTTTTTAGGAAAACCAACCCAATGGAAATAGAAGAACCTGAGAAAGAGGAAAGAAGAACCCAGAAGAAGGAAGAAATCGAAAGTTTAAAGGCTTACTTGATGATTCTTTGAAGATCTCACACCAAATCCACCCAAAAATTAAAGTTCAAGGAGTCCAAGAGGGAGAGGAGGAGACACCTAGGCTTGAAAATCCTGAGTCGTTTGAATTAGGGGTGTTTTGGGGTTAAAATTGGGAGAGGGTAGAAAGGTTATTCACCGTATTTAAGGACTTGGATAGGTCGCATGGTCATCCCACACAGTTTCCTGAGAGAGAGCACACATCCATGAAGTAGGTCATGTGTCCTAGATGGTGACACTATCTAGGGCGTAAAATTTCTCCTAGGTTAGTGCATGGTTTCCCATAACTTTATTCCAACCATGTTCCATCTTCTATCAGGTTCAAAATCTCTATTTTTCACCAAAAACACCTGAGAAATCCATGGGATAAATATTGGACCAAAATCAAACAAAATAATACCTCGAAATAAAATCACAAATTGAAAAATTCTCCCTACTATGAAAACTTTCTTCCCACAGAAATTCATCCCAAAGTCTGGTCATAGATCAAAATAGATACTTCTCCTCAACCG
Source organism: Viscum album (assembly GCA_963277665.1). Lineage (NCBI taxonomy): Eukaryota > Viridiplantae > Streptophyta > Magnoliopsida > Santalales > Viscaceae > Viscum > Viscum album. Next base: position 769,884,905 of record OY728126.1, read on the forward strand.
AAGAATTTCACTCCCATGACTTATTCTCATCATTTCCATGATACCAAAGAAATCAGACCAACAATATAGACTACCCACGAATCACTTCTTCCTGGGAATCCATAATCTATACTGGCCACTCAAATAAAGACTAATCTTGTTCCAAATACAACTCCTCATTATTCAACACATGAGACAGATCTGGATTATAATTCTTTAGTTGAGAGACATGGAATACATCATGGGTTGATTTCAACTGAGAAGGAAAAGCTAATTGGTATGCCACCTTAGAAACTCTCTCGGCAACCTCAAAAGGTTTGACTTACCACAACACTAGTTTCTCTAGCTTACCAAGATGAAGGTGACCCAGGCAAGGTTCCACTTTCACAAACACCCAATCACCGACTTATAATTACAAGGCTCAGCACCTCTGATCTATATAAGACTTTTGGTGACTCTATGTCATAAAAAAAATTGATGATTAACTTTACTTTATCAAATGTTTCTTACAAAAAGCTCGGTCCCAACATTAAGGTTTCACCCACCTCTGCCCAGCATAAAGGAGACTGACATGGTTGATCGTAAATATCCTCAAAGGGATCCATCCATATTAAATATTGGTAACTATTATTATAGGAAAACTCCACCAACCTGAAATGGCTATCCCACAAGCCTCATAAATCTAACACATATGCTCAAAGCATGTCTTCTAAGATCTGATTCTCCCACTCCATCTAACCATATGTTTGAGGTTGGTATGTTGTACTCAACTTGACTTGAGACCCCATTTCATTCTGAATACCTTCCAAAATAGCAATTTGAAATGAGGTTCCTGATCTAAAATGATATTTTAAAGAACACCATGAAGCCTCACTACTTTCTAAAAATACAATCATCCCAACTCATCCACTTTTTTTAATATTTTATTGGAATGAAATGGGATAATTTGATCATACAATCATTCAATACTCAAATATCATTCCAACCCCAAGGTATAAGAGGTAAGCAAATAATAAAATTCTTGTTGACCCCATCCCACTTCTAAGTATGAATGGGAAATGGATGAAACAAACTAGAGGTCCAATGGTTCTCTACTTTAACTTACTAACACGTGTAACACCTGGATAAGAAGTCAACTATGTTCCATCTCATACATGTCCTCTAAAACAAATTTCGTGCATCATAAAATATCTTGGTTGTACCAGGATGAATGGCCCAAATAGACTGGTGGGTATCCCCCATCACCACCTTCTGTAATGACAACGACACTATTAAGAGAACCTTAAAATAGAGAACTCACTCGGGAGACAATGACCAATCACAAGGCACCTCCCCACTATTTAAGAACTACATAGAATGTTGGTACAACTCATAAATTATAATCTCTTATCAAAATAACTTCATAAGGAAATTTATCGACAGAAAACTGGCTAAGAATGCACTTCCACTATCTCCTTGGTCTCAAGATGCATCTTAGAAAAAATCCACATTAGGGTCCACTCTTTCAATACTTTAAAAAAAACATTCCTACTAAAATAATATGCTACCACATTAACCTTTCCTTGGGTATAGAAGATATAAAAATCAAAACCTTAAAGGTACTCAACCCAATGACACTACCTCAAATTCAAATCCTTTTTGGGGAAAATGTAGTCCAAGATCTTATGATCATAATAGGCCACAAACTTCTCCCTAAAGAGATAATGATGCCACTTCTTCAAGGCATGCATCGTCGTTACTAACTCTAGGTCATTGGTTGGGTAATAATTTTCATGTTTTCATAGTTAAAGTGATCCATACACAACCACATGGTCATACTACATCATCACACACCCAAGACTCACACTTGAAGCATCACAAAAAACCATGTATCCCTTTATAGATTCAGGAAAACTCAAAACTGGTGTCATGGTAAAATGCCTTTTAAGTTCTTAAAAGGACACATGGAACTATGGTATCCACTAAAAATTACCCCTTTTTGGGTAAGTTCTATCATGAGATAATTAAGTCGATAAAAATACCAAACAAACTACCTATAATACCCTTTCAGACCAAAAAATCTCCTGATCTCGATAGGATTCTTCGGCTTCTCCTATGACATCACTTCACTGATATTATCAAGATCCACTAAAACCCCATGCTTTGAGATCACATGACTAAAAAACATAACCTATATAATCTAGAAGGTGCACTTATAGAACTTATCATAGGTTTTATGGCCTTAAACAGTGCCCAATGCGATCCTCAAATGTCACTCATACTCCTCTTTGGTCCTTGAGTAGACCAGGATGTAATCCAAAAATACCATGACAAAGGATTCAAGACACTAGTTGAACACCCTATTCATAATTTCTTTAAAGTCCATGACGCACGCCTGTCGTAGGGCGTGGAAAAAGCAATTTAATTTTTCCTAGTGCAGCATAGAAGCTTACCAGGGTCGTCCCACTTGAAGAGATTTCTCAATCATTTACTTACTTAATCTATTTAACTAAACTAATTATTTTTGGTTGTTTTTATTTAATCTAGTAATGGAATGCAATTAAATTAAAATAAAAGATAAAACTAACATGAAATGAAATAATGCAATTAATTGAGAAAAAACTTGGCCTTTAGGGGTTGGTTTGTGGGTTTCATCATTCTTCTTGTTGGTATTTAAATTAAGTTTGATAATTCAATTATGAGATCTCATTCATGAATTACTTTTATTTTATATATTGGTTTAAAATATTGAATGCATTTAGCAATATTAACTTCACCTCCTCCTATAATCAAGGTTGATGGCACACCTCGATCGAGAGTGTGACATCTTCCAAGACCTGGCTCCATCGTAGGCCATTTCAAACACGGAATGGCTCAACTCCATAATATGAAGAGCTTGTATCTAGTAGAAGGGAGGGAAAATATTTAATAAAAGAATATAAATGAGTTTGAGATTAGTGTCATGCTAGACGATCACCACACCCGTCCACATCACTCTTGCTCATCAAAAACTTAATAAAACATCAAAATTGAAGCACAAAATAAATGAAATTTCCACATACCTCCCCCCGGACAAGTCTCAGGTTAACCCCTCATATTTGAGGGTAATAGGTCACGGTGGATAATATGAGAAGAATAAAATAAGAAAAGAAGGATAAAAGATGAATAAGAAATCAGGGTGGATGGGTGGACACAAAAATAATGCATGAATTTTATTAGAAATCTAAATTAAAACAGAAAACTAAAAAAATAAAGAAATTAAATGAAATCGGGATGATTTGTGGCTGTCCTCCCTCGGTGAATATCCCCTCCTTGGTTCCTTGAAGGAATGGATGGAGAATGGGATGCTTTAAGGAGGAGATGATGGCCTCCTTTTATAGGCAGAATTCGACCCCCGAAAGTTTGTGCATTTTATACCCCATAAATGATCTCTTCACGCATTCCACCCTTACTAACTGTTGTTCATAAATATATTTTCTGTCTCTCCTCAAAATTTCATCCAATTTGGAAACCGGATGAAGTATTTATGAATTTTTAATTCTCGGTTTCTGTTTCTGGACGAAGCATCCAGGATGGTTCCTCCAAAAGTATGTCGTTTAATTGCTGCCTTAATGACTTCCAAACTTCCCCAAATTTCTTCTAGGGTCGTTCCTGGATGTCCTCGTCCCATAATAGGTAGAAAAACCTCATTTGGATGTGTGTTGGCCGCGTTTGGGTTCTGTTACATTGGATGTGTCCACGCTGTCCACCCGAAAAAAATGGCCAACTTCAATTAATTTGCAAACCCTCTAGATGGCCGAATCAGCTCCTGGTCTAGAAGAAAAAAATATAGTAAATAAAATACTAATTATAAAAAAAAATTAATCAGAAAATTTGTAATTATATTCTTCATTAAATGACTAAAATAACCTTGACGTAAAAATCTGTCAAAAATCCATAATTAGTCATTTTTCACATTTATGCTCAAAATAACACTAAAACCCAAAAATGTGACAATTACCCATTCAATAACACTATGGTGGGATTATAAAAAATAATTTACAGTATAAAATATAGTAAAATGTATGCTTCATCACTCCCCCACACTTAAACATTGCACTCCTGGGCAATCATCTTACATCCAAATCAAAATCCACACAACAATCAAAAATGAGAAAATATCAATGACTTTATCCAAAATAGAATTCCATAATGTCTCATATATGAATAATAATTCTCTATTATTTTCATTTAAATCACTAAAATTTGTTCAACCTCATTAATCAATCCATGGCCCAATCACAACCTACCTCACATTGAATTTTATGTCACTCTTCACTCAAGAGAAATTGAATCTAGAGTTATACTCATACTTGAAAATCGCATGTATCACCATAGGTTTGTGAAAATTATAAATTCTCCAAAGAGTGAAACATGAAAATGAATTTAATAATTAGGGATTTCATTAAAGGTTCAAATGATTCTATGGCATAGGTTTGGTTGGAAAATTATTGAAAAATGTTCCAGGCTAGAAAGAGGAGGTTGGACTTTTAAGTACAATGCATGATTAAATCAAGTGAAAACACCGGAAATTCCTCACTCAATCCCACTTTAAAATGTAAAACACAATACCATCCCCCATTTTAATGATATGGGACATGATACAAGAAGTTATTATAATGAATTATATCATCTAAGTTCTCCTTTTTTTTCGAATCTCTAGAAAGGCACAACTTTTTTTTCTTTTTTTTTTCTTTTTTTTATGGAGGATGAGATGAAAATTGAATAAAATGAATGGATGAAAATTCATTCCCTTGATTTTTTCGAGGTACATGAGTCATAAAATAATGTACAATGAGGAATTCAAACTCATCTCCATTTTTTTCTTTTTTTTTTTGAAGGAGAAATGGATGAAACAAATAATGCACAATGAAATGACGACACATGCCCAATTCTCTTATTTTCCACTGCCCAAAGTATTGACACACACACCTTGCATCACCAATAAATGATACACATACCAATGAATGCACATGAAAGGACCTTCCCCCACACTCAAACTTGAAATATCAATGCAAAAATACAAAAAGTGCGGGTAGGTAAGGAAAAATTGGCTGGTAATGTGGCTTAAACCTATAAGGCAATTCATGGAATCTATGGGCTTAAGAAGGATAAATGTAAAGGTGGGTCTCATGATAAAATATGGCTATCCAAAGATATGCCTCAATCATTTCAAATACATTCCATTAAATCCAAATCTTCAAATGATAATTATTCACAAATTCTGGTTCTCACAAAAAATTCAAGTTTCCCTCAAGAAAGTGTGGGTATTAAGAAGAATATATAAAAGGGGTTTAGAATACCTCACATGATTGGAAAATTATTTTGAGTCAGTGTTTCATGGGCATGGATTTCAAAAATCAGTCAAACTCATTAAAATGCTTGAAAATTTATTTCAAGGGAAAATAATTCATATCAACAATCATTTAAAATCCATTATTTCAAAAATCATTTCAACTCTTTCAAAATCAATTGATGTGTGAAAAGTGATAAGAATATTCATTAAAGCTCAAAATATGTTTTGGACCAAAAAAAATGAAAGGATTTTAAATGATAATCGTAAAAAGTTAACTCCCTTTTGAAATAATGATTCGGTCCTCTTACTCTAATTCTTGGGGCTTCCTTCTGCCTTCATGATCCTAAAAAAGAAAAATTACTCAATTAATCACAAGGATAATTTCATTTAAGCTCAAAATGAAAAGAAGGAGGGGGCCATATGCTAGACTATTTCCTAATACTGAATTTGAAATTTAAATTACTAGAAAGCATGTAAAGATAAATCTTGGTATGATCCCCCAAGTGGGCCCTAGAATCTTTCACTGCCTCTAGAGGGCAGTACCGGCTTTTATCCAAAGTCTGATAGAGGATTAAGTTTCTTTGATTTGAACCACCACATGTGGCTTTTCCCAGCTTGTGCTTCATCATTGTTCTTAAGGGATGATCCATGGATAGAGTACACGATATCCTCCCCCTTCACAATGAAGTATAGCTTGCATGGTGGGGGTAGGATGAAGTATGGACCATCCTATTCCTTGGTTGCCACCTGTGCGACCTTCTTATCTTCCAGTGCTGGCTTCATGGGGACTGCATGAAGAGAAGCCTCTTGACTGATTTTCTTAGTCTCAGCTACCTGGATCTCTTGATGGGGCTCCTCTAGTAGATATTCCATAACTTTTGGGAGCTCCAGGGGTTCCTCAACAGGTGCATCTTCTTTTGTCTCTTCGTCCTCTAGGGCATAATAGGAGTCATCTGAATCTGAAAATTCAAAAACAATTGGGAGTTATACTCAAATTCGTTTCAACAAAATTAAATGAATTTGAGTTCAAGAATGTATCATCTCCCTGAGTTGGTTCAGCTTGAATCTCTTCTTGATTTGAAAGTTCCTCTTGGAGTTTATTTTTGTTGGATGGAGGTAGCTAGTAAGGCTCCTCCACCTCAAGTTTGGCTTCAAATTCATGGATGTTTTCAGTGAAATCTGGGAAGATCAGTGGCACTTCCTTCTTGGCCTTGAATCTTTTTAAGTCAACTTGGAGTTCATTCACCATGGCCATCAAATCTTCCAGTGAGATCCATGTTGTTATGCCTCTTTCCACCTGCTTGAACATTATTATCAGAGCATCATCTCTTCATTGGAGGGCCTCCTCAGTATAGTCAGTTTCTTCCTCCTGCATCTGTGAGTAATTGTTCCATGCAGAATAATTTGAATTTGAATGCATCATGGAAAAAGTTTTTTTATGAATTTTTTTAAAAAAAATGGAAACAATCTAAAATTTGAAATTAGAAAAAGTAAAGTAAACAACCGATTAGATCCTCGGCAACGGCGCCAGTTTTGACGCACGCCTGTCGTAGGGTGTGGAAAAAGCAATTTAATTTTTCTTAGTGCAGCATAGAAGCTGACCAGGTTCATCTCACTTGAGGAGCTTTCTCAATCGTTTACTTACTTAATCTATTTAACTAAACTAATTTTTTTTTTTTTATTTAATCTAGGAATGGAATTAAATTAAATTAAAATAAAAGATAAAACTAACATGCACTGACAAAATGAAATTAATTGAGAAAGAACTTGGCCTTTAGGGGTTGGTTTTTGGGTTTAATCATTCTCCTTGTTGGTATTTAAATTAAGTTTGATAATTAAATTATGAGATCTCATTCATGAATTACTATTCTTTTATTTATTGAAATCTTGAATGCATTTAGCAATCTTAACTTCACCTCCTCCTATAATCAAGGTTGATGGCACACCTCGATCGAGAGTGTGACATCTTCCAAGACCTGGCTCCATCGTATGCCATTTAAACCACTGAATGGCTCAACTCCATCATATGAAGAGCTTGTATCCAGTAGAAGGGAGAAAAAATATTTAATAAAAGAATAGAAATGAGTTTGATATCAGTGTCGTGGTGGACGATCACCACACCCGTGCACATCACTCTTTCTCATCACAAACTTAATAAAACATCAGAATTGAAGCAAAGAATAAATGAAATTTACACATACCTCCCCCCAGCCAGGTCTTGGGTTAACCCCTCATATTTGAGGTTAATAGGTCACAGTGGATAATATGAGAAGAATAAAAGAAGAAAATAAGGAGAAAAGATGAAGAAAAAATCAGGGTGGATGGGTGGACACAAAAATAATGCATGATTTTTATTAGAAATCTAAATTACAACTGAAAACTAAAAAAAAGATAAATAAATGAAATTAAATGGGGAAGATTTGTGGCTGGCCTCCCTCGGTGAATATCTCCTCCTTGGTGCCTTGAAGGAATGGATGGATAATGGGATTCTTTGAGGAGGAGGTGATGGCCTCCTTTTATAGGCAGAATTTGACCCCCAACAGTTTGCACATTGTAGACCCCATAAATGACCTATTAACATGTTCCACACTTAATAAATGTTGTTCATATATATCTTTTCCTTATTTCCTCAAAATTTAGCTAATTTTGAAACTGGATGAAGGAGTTATGAATTTTTAATTCTCGGTTTCTGTTTCTGGAAAAATCCTCCAGGATGGTTCCTCCAAAAGTATGTCATTTAATTTCTACCTTAATTACTTTTAAATTTCCCCAAATTTCTTCTAGGGTAGTTTCTAGATGTCCTAGTCCCCTAAAAGCTAGAAACACCTCATTTGGATGTGTGCAGTCTGTGTTTGGGTTCCGTTACATTGGATGTTTCCACGTTGTCCGCCCGAAAAAATGGACAACTTCAATGAATTTTCAATCCCTCTAGATGGCCGAATCAGCTCCTAGTACAGAAGACAAAATTTAAGGAAATAAAATATGGATTCTAAAAAAATTAATCATAAAATTTGGAATTATATTTTTCAGTAAATAACCAAAATACACTTGACGTAAAAATCTGTCAAAAATCCAGAATTAGTCATTTTTCACATTTATGCTCAAAATAACACTAAATCCCAAAAACGTGACAATTACCCATTAAATAACACTATGGTGGGATTATAAACAATGATTTACAGTATAAAATATAGGAAAATTTAAGCTTCATCAGTCCACTAGAGAATTCCTTAACCTGGAAGGCATGAACATATACTCAAAGTGGTCGTACCTACTTTGGAAGGTTGTTTTTAAAACATTCTCCTCTCTTACAATGACCTGGTGGTACCCAGAATGAAAATCAATCTTGGAGAACCAACTCAAAAAGGTCATAAGTAAGTGTAAAAGGGTATTTATTCTTGATCTCCACCTTATTCGGCATCCAGTAATTGATGCACAACTAGAGAGATCCAGCATCATTCTTTACAAACAAGACTGGGGTGGCCCAATGTGATATGATCGGGTTAATGTATCTTTTGGATTCCAAATCATTCAAATAAATTCTTAATTCTCTTAACTTGGTGGGGTACATAAAATATGAGGGAAGAGATATTAGTTTTGTTCCCATCACCAAATCGATGGTGAAATCCAAATCCCTCTCTAAGGGAAAACATGATAATTCATTAGGAAACACCTATAGGAACTCTTCCACCGCGAGAGGTAATCCACCAATAAATCATTTATCATCATTCACCAATATTAGTGATGATATAAAGAAAAAAAGACTACCCAACTATGGAAGTGGGGGTCCAACACATCCTGAAAGAGGATCCCAGACTCCTTGGAAAACCTGGGTACTTCATCAGGTTCTACGAAACTCACTCTCTACCGATAACAATTTATGTTCACCTAGAAGTGCACCATCCAATCTATACTGAGGATTAAATCAAAGAGTTCCATTTCTATATCCAGGAAATCCAATTCTAGCTTGACCCCTAACAAAATGAGTGCACAAGATGGACAACTGAAACCCTTCTCTCACTTCTTACCAAGTGGTGTAACTAACTCTATCACATAAAGCATTAGATCAAATAGAAAACTCAGAAAACCCACAATAAGGGAATAAATGAAATAACAAAATCCACTCATATCAAACATAGAAACAACAATAGATGATAAAATACTAACTTTACCTCAAACTATTGCAGTAATTACATCTGATTCCACTGGCACTTGATCCACATCACGAAGATGCCTTATCTCTGCCTGAACTTAAGAATGACCACTGACTTGTGGCTCTTCCTTGAAAATTTTTTTCCTATAATTGGATCCAACCCTACTACCATGACTTCCAAATCATGAACCCAGTGTCCTGGATGTTTATGACTGGGATAACATTATTCTGGAGGCACTACTACAAAGATGTGTTTATCAAGTGATAGGAATTTAATAGCACTAGCTAAAAGCAACATTAAAGACCCCATTTATCAGATCTTTTTCTAACACTAATAAAGGGGGGTCTTTAATAGTTAATTTTAGCACTATTAAAGGGGGTCATTAACAGTGCTAAAAAGTACTGATAAAGGCCACACTTTATTAGTTCTCTTTGACAAGAACTGATAAAGGAACCCACTTTTTCAATGCTTGTAAAAAATAATTGATAAAGACCCTCCCTTTATCAACACTAGTAAAAAATTGCTGATAAAGGCAGGCCTTTATGAGAGCTTGTAAAAAGTAAAAATAAATACCCCTCTTTATTACTGATTTTTTACTAGCTCTGATAGAGATTATATTTCAAAAAATAATTAAAAATATATATTTATATGTAAATATATTTATATTGATATAAATATAATATATATTTTTTAAATATTTTTTAAATGAGGCTAAATAAACATTTAAACTTAACATATAAGTTATTTAGTGAAAATGGGTTTTAAATTAATTAAAAAAATGTTTTTAATTAATAATTTTCTAATTATTATATATTAGTAGACATTTAATAACAACTTGAAAATAAAAAAATTAAAAACTTAATAAAATAACTAAAATAAGTTGTAAATGTAACTCAAACTTCAAACGACCATTAATTTTGATATAGGTGTTTTTTCTGCTCTACCACATGTCAAATAAAATATTTCAATGATAACTACGTTTTTTTGATTGGGGGGATTTTTAGATGTTTTTTCAAGGTCAAAATAGGCTTACAAGGCCTCCAAAACTGATTTTTTTTCCAGGGTGCCCCAATTTTTTAACATTCAATGGAATGCCAGCCATGTGTAAGGCGAATTTTTTCATATCTTTAGTGGGGAATGAATTTTATCCCATGTATTATATTCATATTTATACTATGGTTTAGAAATTTTATCATTTTTTGCAGTGTAGTTTTATTTATAATTAAATATATTCATATTTTCTTATATTTACTTATAATAATTCACTTGAATAAATACATATATAAACATATTTATGTAAAAATATACTTTTAAATATATAAAATAAATATTTATTATTAATTTTAGTTAAAGTAATAAAATATCCATTTTTTACCTTATAAAAAAGAAATAATATGTATATTTAATGTTTATATATACATATGTGTGTCTATTAATATATATGTGTGTGTGTGTGTGTATTTATATTCTATTATATATAAATTAATATTAATATATAATATATTTAAATAAATATAATTATGTATATATAAATCACAAATTTGCAATTGGGGGCTTACCCGAGTGGTAAATGCCCCTTGTAATCCTACATCAGACTCGTGTTCAAATTCAGGTTGGAGAGGATTTCCACTGGAAAGTGGTGACATAAGCATGACGCAGGTATGCGGTGATGTGGGCAGTGATGGAGGTATGATGCAGACAAATGGTGACGTAGGCATGTCACTACAGTGGGTATTCGTGCCAGTTTTTGGGCCTTTGGGTCATGTAATGGGATTCATGTCCACTGGGCCTTTGGGCCATGTACTAAATAAATAAGGATTTATGGGTGGGCTATCCCTTGGGGGGATATGGTCTGTATTTCTAGCCTGTTTTTTTGGGGTGTGTGTGTTTAATTTAATTTCACCCCCAAGAACCTTATATATATATATATATCACAAATTTTAAAATATATATATAAATAAATAGAAAAGTCATTAAATATACAACAAAACATGCATGGCATCGTGGTGAAGAGCTTTAGTCTGATAAGGGAGGTGCATGAATCAAATCGAATTGTGTACTAGAATTTGGGGTCGCCTTCAAGAACTAAAAAAGGGGGTGGGGTGCGTGGTGGTGGATGAGTAGTGGAAATTGCTGAGAAATGAGGTTGTAAGAACTAAGAAAGGTGGGTGTCAGGGGTGCATGAAAAAATAATTTTTTTCCAATATTTTTTAACAAAACTTTTTTTATCACTGTTAAAAGCCAAAATTTAACAGTTCTAAAAAAGTACTGTTGAAGTTACCCTTTAAAAGTGCTAGAAAAAATCAATGTTAAAGGGCTCCTTTATCATCCTTTTTTTAGTGTTTTTAAAGGGTGCATTTAACATCGCTTTTTTTAGCAGTATTAAAAAACCACTTTTAACATCGCTTATAATATCAGCGCTTTTTAATATCTAATGAAACCCCTTAACTAATGTTGTTAAATTCTTTATTTGTATTAGTGCGGCTACATATCTTGTACCACCCAGATATGGGTGCACCACCTTGAAAAAAAGATGCAAGTTCCCTATAGTTCCACATTGATGGAAAGTTCCGGGTGGATCTACACACATTGTCCACATATTCCCTGTATTACCACACTTCTGGCATAGAACTAATCCATCATATGAAACAGCAGACAAAAATAGTCAGGAATAATGTTTTGATCTACCACCTCCCCTCTTTACCTACTCATCATTTTTCTGCTTCTTTTTTAAAAACTTCCACTACTATGGCCCGTAGCTGGAACCACCCATGAAAATCCTGACATTCCAGAGAAGGCAGTATCCACCATTAGAACACATTCCACCACCTTAGCATAAATATTCATCTTAAACAAGAATAAATGGGATCAGATATCTGGCCTCAACCCCAACTCAAACCTCTGATCCTTTATATACTCATTAGAGACTACATCTGGCATGAATCGACCCAATTCTAAAAATCAGTTGGATTACTCCATCACGGTATGATCCCCTTGTTAGAGATCCAAAAACAATCATTTCTTGGAAAGTTCTAAGGTCATAGGGAAATATTTCTCATTGAACATAACTTTAAATTCCTTCCAACCCATCTTCTCATGCTTCCTAGCATGAACCACTGAGTCCCACCACCTCCAACTGGGACCTTCCAACAAGAATGAAGCGCACTTCACCCTGATTACCTCAAGAGTGTCAAAAAATCCAAAAACCTCTTAATATTCTTGATAAACTCCTTTTACTCTTAGTGATCCACACTACCCCAGTGAAAGTACCATGCCAGTGTATTATATCACTAAGAGGGGGGTGGGGTGAATCATTGATACTCTTTTTCTTTTATGTTGATTTTCAATTAAAATAATCTACACCTCCTGTTAAAGATTAAATTCCCTACCAAAATTAATTTAATCCACACATCCATAGGAACACAAAGATTTACAAGGTTCACTATTTAATTAGAACAAATATGTCTTTGGTTTGGTTTGTAAATGATCAAATGCCATACAATCCACTAGGAAACAATCCTTGGATTACAATGAGTAGGATATACCCTTACACTCATGTGTCACTTTGAAGTAATCCCAATAGTGTGTGCGCACCCTCTTAGTATAAATTGTGTAATACAATAGTTATGTAACAACTCATGTTACCTTCGCTTATTTTCAATTCAACAAATGTATTCAATTGAAATAAAAATCTTCAATTCCTTACCCAGAAGAAAGGTAAGAACCTCCTAGACTTTGTTATGAAAACTAAGACCAATTTTATGGGTCCTATTTTCCCAGTCTGATTCCTCTGAGTATGATTCTTATAAAACAATTTTCAAGTCCAATTTTCAGATAGAATATAATAGAAATGAATCAGTACCACTTCAAATCAGAATACAATACTTCCTCAATTTGAGAAACCCAATATGGAAATCCTAAATCTGATTAATCTATCCCAAAAAAATGATCATTTGAATACAATTTTGACCAATCAAATATGATGGTCCACTGAGTACGATTAATTCTGAGTGTGATGATCATCCAAATACAATGTTTCAATCTTGTCTTCTTCCCCATCAAAATGCCTTCAATACAAAACAAAATAGTATCACATTCTCTCACTGAAAACATGGATCTTCTTTCTCTACTGCGGTGAACATTACCAATAGTTAGAAAGTAAAATGTACTTCTACTTATATAGGTGACCCAGGAGAGTTTTGGGTGGGAATCCCAAAATGTTTCCTGCTCACACAAATTCACTCACATTTTAATTTCCCCTAAAATTTTGAATGCATTTTGAATTCATCAACACTTCTCGATTCTTCTCAAAACTTATACAATCTTCACCTATTCTTCTCCATACTCCCATTTCTAATGTTAGTATGATTACAATTGATGATAAATACATTGGTTCAATCATCTGAGTCTGATTTTTTCAAAACAAATTGCTGGATATGATTCACAGAACTGATTTGAATAAAAACATTTCATTTTAATTTACAGTTCCCCCTTGATAATTCATTCAGCAATATCCTTTACTTTTATTTTCTCTTGACTCACTTGAGATTCAAAAATTCATTCAAAATCATGTGCTTTTATCATGACTTTTTTATAACTTCAATTTCATTTAATAATAGATTTAGCATCATCTGAATTGGATTGGAAAGTATCATAACTTTCCATTCATTTCATGTTCTTTCTTTTCTTCTAAACCCAAGTATGATATTTTCTAAATACAATTGGCTTGGATATGATCATCCTAGGTATGATCATTTTGGATACAGTAAATTCATCTTCTACCTGGATATGATAATTTTGAAAAACAATCAGCACCATCTCTTACCCTTAAATCGACATCACCTTTTCAATCGAAACAAATTTTCAATTAGCAACACTTTTCAATTGGCATCAACTTTTCAATCGACACCACTTTTTAAAACAACATCATGTTTTAAAACAAGACCTCCCTTTAAAACAACACCTCATTTAAAAATATAACCTTGTTTTAAAATAGCACCATGTTTCAAAACAACACCTCCTTTTAAAACATAACTTTGTTTTAAAATAGCAGCATGTTTTAAATAGAACCTAGTTTTAAAAAAAACCACCTATTCAATAGGCACAAACATTTCAATTTCAAACATCTCTTACTTTTATTTCACTTGGATAAGATTGTTTTAGAAAAAAATTGGCATCACTTCTTTTTCTCTAACACAGGGATATGATAAATCTGAATACAATCTTTTTCTAATTGGTAGCATCTCTTTCACTCCCACTTTCTTCCATCAAGAATGAATGAAAAGTTATCAATTCAACTTAATGTTTATATGAAATACAAATCTGGAAAAAATCATCACAATTGAAACATCGTAGTCATGGTGACTTCGATTCTCCATCAAAACAACCACTTCTTTTATACCATATCCAAAGTGAATCTTATGAAATTTCCTTTAATGTCATACCCCAACTTTTTTTAAAAATTATTTATTTTATTATTTCTTGGATTAGGTTAGCCTTTTCAGGGTGTGGTTTGAGCACTGGTCTAAAATTTTTTCCGTTTAATATTTTTATTGGTTTTTGGACTGGTGCACAAGAACTGCATTGTTGGCGGTAACCATGCGGTATCCTGGTGCCTGTGAGATTGCCAATGCTTAAAAAAATAACTTTTTTATGAAGATAAAATATGGTGAATGTTTAAACCATTATAATAATATTATTACTATTACGATAATAATAATAATATTATTAAATTATTATTATTATTTTTGTTGTTGTTGTTATTTAAAATGAAATGAGAAAGGAAAAATAAAAATTAAGAGGATGTTTTGATAATAATTATAAAGATATTATTATTATTATTATTTTAATATTATTATTATTATTATTTAAGAAATAAAATTATTATGATTATATTGTTGTTATTATTTTTATTATTATGATTAGGTTATTATTATTAATATTAACATAGTAATTTATATTATTATTATATTATTATTATTATTATTTAACCCTAATACTAGCCTTACTCCCTCCCTCTTCCCCTACGCACGATGAACACCCACCCCCCCCCCCCCCGGATTTTGCACAGCCCTACCCCATGTCTCGATCAGATTGTTGGGCACCAACCCCGCTGGTCTTCACCAGAGCTCCCTGGTAGTTGTACTCCTTCCCAGTTGCACCTCCCTTTCCGGCCACACCTACCAGTGGTGACCCTGCCCTGCTCTGGTGGCCGGAACCCCCCCCCCCCCCCGGTACGACTCAGCTTCCCATGTTCCATCGCGGCCCAACTCCCCCCGCCTTTCCTCTGATGAAAAACTCCTGCTCCCCTTACCTAGTTCACATGTGACCCAGAAACCCACATGTGCACCTCCCTTCCCCACAGTCTGACCAACCAGGTCTGATGTGGACTGACCTCCTTGCCCAGCTTTGATGCGGCCTTAACCCTCTCTATGGTGCCTCTTCCCTACTCTAGTGTGGTTGTGTTTCCCCTTGCCGAAAATCATCCCCTCCTCTAGTATTTTTCTTTATTTTTGGTTCTTTTCTCAAATCAACCATACCCCAATTCGTGTATTTCATTTCTAAATCACTTCTCTAATACTAGTGATCTTTCATTTAGTTTTAAAACTTGATTTTCAGATTTTTTTATTCCATTAATTAGCCTGCAAAATTTTTCTTAAATTTTTTAGAATTTTCTAAAAATATTTTTTGAGTCAGTTCCTAGTTTACTTCTACTTGTGTCTATGATGGTGTGATTTTTTAAGTTCCAAATATTATTTTGATCATTTTTAAAAAATAATTTGCATATGTATGGTATCGTTGTCTAGATTTATGTGGTGTTTTAGCATTGATGGAATTAGTTAAAATTATTCCTTGGTGTGATTATTTAATTATTTTTATGTGTTTATGAACTTGGGGTGTTGATAAAATGTTATGTGATCTTTTAAAGTAAATTGATGTGATTTTAGAGGTGTTTCCCTTAGTTTTGTTTTATAAAAATGATGAAAATGTGATTTGGGGTTTACTTGTGAAATTTTTTAGTTTTACAGGGTTGGTTTTTTAATCGTATCTTGATTGATTTGTTTGGGTTAAATTTTATTTTAGGGATTTGTGGGGTTTTTGAGTCCTAGAGATTTATTTTAGGGAGTTATGTTTAGTTCTGAAGGTGTGCACGCATATTCCTAGGTATGGATATAAATAAATGTATATATATTTTATGTGCATGTTACCTAATGGCGCAATGAAAACATACATCAGTTTAAGGATATATATTTGTGTGTGTGTGTGTGTGTGTGTGTGTGTATGGAAGTGCATGCATGTGAGCAAGCTACTTCTTGAGTTAGAAAGTATGGTGTGAGCATTGTTTGAGGTAGGTTTTTCCATCATTTCTCTCTATCCAAAGATTTCCATAGGAACTTTCATGATTTTATTTATTTTATAAATGTTATTCTAAACTTTATAAGCATGATAGTTAATTCATTTTAGTGCATTTATGATGGTTATAACTGTTAAAAATAGCTTTAAAATAGTTCCTTGATTATATGTAGGTGTTTCCATTCCCTTTTTCCCATTTTTAATCCATTAAATGCTTGTGTTTTTTAATTAAATATTAGATTATGTTTCACACCTCTATTATGTTTATAGTTAACTTATGGTATTGTTTTCTTGTTGAATGATTTTCTTAAAAATGGGTTTTAGGATGCTCCTCTGTTTCTGAACATGTTTATGCCTTGACCACTTGATTGGAACTAAATACCTCTATCTAAAAATGGTATTATTGAATTTCTTGAGTTTTTTTTATTTTAGAAACATTTTATGAAACTTTTTTACCCTGCGTTGGTTAGTTTTATGGAACTTAGTGTTTTTGTGGAAATGATTCTGCATGTCTCTTTGGAGCTTCAATGCACCATTAGATGTTGACACATCCATGGGTTCACTAGGTGCACACATGGACGTGCCCTCAAATAAAGATGGTTCTTTGAATTGGTATTTTTCTCTAAACCTCAGTTTTCTAATTAGTTCTTGTTTTCTAAATTTTATTTTTCTCTTCATGAGGATCTTTAAATTAGTTTGAAAATAAATCAATTAGTATATTATTATTTGTCTTTTGGTGTATGTTTGTTGAGTGTGTGGTGTAAGGGGTAGTTTGGTTTGTTTTTAAGAAAGTATATATAGTATTACTAAAGAATGCAATGGTAATTCTATGAAACTTGGATCCTAAAGTCCCATTTGGATTTTTAAATAAAAAAGTTGTGTTTAAAGTGGTTCTAAAAGAGCTTGTGAAATATTTTCGTAAATGCATTTGATTATGTAAAACTAAAGGCCCGATTGACAACTCTAAGTGTTTTATAAAGTTTTTTTTCTAATATAATGATGTTAATGACAGGTTGGAACTTTGAATGTTTTACATGTATGAATATATATAAGTATATGGGGCGCTTCTATCTAGGGTAACCCTTTATGGGTGAATGCATAGGAAGAATCTGTTTTTGGGGTAGGCAAGTGAGGTGATGACTTGTGAGTTGAGTCACACATGTAGGGGTCTTCTACTTACATAGTGATATAACCACCATGGGTTTCTGGGAATAATTTAGATGATTGAGTGATGGTTGCTGATCAACCCCAATTAGATGGGTTGGTATCCCTGAATTTGTAGTTAGTCCAGGCGGGCTTTGCCATTGGATTTGATCAGTTTTGGGCAACCATTTGGTTACAGACTTAAGAACTTCACCATATACCGGTATGAGGTTCCTAACTAAGTAAATTTAGTGTACTTTTAGGGATTTTTAGGATCACCCATATTTACTTAATTATTTTCATTTCTTGTTTACTTTCAGTTATACCATCTAGTTTCTTTCCAGTTTGTACTATTTATTCATTTCTTTTAGCACAACCTTTGTCTTCTTGTCTTGGTTTTTTTTATAAAATGGAAAATGGTTTTGGAAATGGTATGTAGTGTGTGTTGTATTTTTTTATTTTAAATAAGAAAAAAATTTCTTATATTAAAATGTTAAAACCCTATTTTATAGTTGTATTTCAAACTGGTGTTTAGGGAATGCTTCAGAAAAGATAACTTTTAGATCTGGTGGTTTATTCTTGGCATCCCTACTGAGAATCTCTGTGTTCATGTCTATTATATCTTTCTAGTTATAGGTTTAGTTTCTTGTTCATGTTCCTGGTTCTGCTACTCAATTTTTGAGCAAGCTTGGTTCTAAGTTGGGTGGTGACCTAGAAGGCCACAATGAGGTATCTATAGTTTATTTCCTTTCCTATTATAGCTTTATTTTTATCATCTATCTTTATTTATTTGGTTATCTTTTTTTCATGGGCTAAATCATTCCAAATGATTGGATTTTGATGCCCAAAATTAGTTGCCAACCCATGGGTATTAAAACTTCCCCTTGGTCTATGCTACGGACCAGCTCGGGTGACTGGTTTAGGGTCGACCCAGATTGGTTCATGAAAAAATGGTATCAGAAGAGGCCCTTTATATTTGGGTTTTCTGGTAGACAGTGATTAGGACTCTCGGTTCATGGGAGGTAGGTGCTAGAAGAGCATCACAAATTCTTTCTCACACTAATCCTCAAGTCTCCAAGCGTAGTCCAGGATTTGATTCTTCTATCTGGGATTTTTTTGGATTGAGGAATGACAATTGAGGTGAATTGGGTTGTGTTGTGGACTCACATGGGTTGGTGACTCAGTATGATCCCAAGTTCCCGGTTCAAGGTCCTCTTAATGTTACACCGTACCTGGGGAATGTCCCACCACTATGTCTCCAAGTTAGACACAAACACTAGTTCCTCATTTTGGTGTTTTTTTATTGGCAGTGCTTCGTTTTGATTTCACTTGTTGTGAGTGTGTGATGAAATTGAAATTGCAATTTTAAATTGAAAATGGTTTAGGAATGAGAGTGCTTTCCTCAAATAGTTTTGGAATTGGTAAAGTGGGTTTTTAAAGAGAAAGAATTTTGATTTGGAAAATTTGGTATGTGTTTGTATTTGATGAGAAAAAGAGATGTTTGGAACAAGGTATTCTTTATGGAGGGTCACATGTGTTTTGGTATGTAAGGAAATTATGTGGGGGAACTTTTTTGGGAATGATGTAAGAGGTATTAGATGAACGCACACGTGATGGTTCATATGATGTCATAGGAACGTTTTAAATTTTAAAGAGAAATGATGGTTTTTGGAAATGTAGTTGTTTCTTGTGTCTATAAATATTTGACTTATGAGCCTGTTTCCCTTGGCTTGGGCTATTTCTTAGATTGATTTTTGTCTTGATACCGATTTCAGTTGTGTTTTTCATGTTTTTTGGAGTATACTTCCCAAAAAATTCGTCAATGTTACAAGTGAGTAATGCTCGGTTTCTGATTCCTCTTAGGTGATGCTTGTCCTTCAAGGAATGTGAGTTCTATTACTAGTAGCTAAGTGGTTTGATAGGATCAGAGAAAGTCTTTAGGTTGTTGGAAACACCCAAGTTGGTGATAGTCCTTATTTTTATGATTTTAATGGTGGGTCCGGTTTTGGACTAGTGGAGGTTGGGTGACTCATCATCATTAGGATTTGGGTTTTTGTTAAAGGGTGGTATGTTTTCATGAGGGTTCCCCATCTGGAAAGAGGGGTGTTCCAGGGGAACCTGATTCTAAAGGATCTTGTTCGTTGGTGTCAGCATACGGTTCGTCAGACCATTCTCTTTCATGCCACTAGAGTGGTTGGTTCGAACATCATAAGCTATATTGTCTCATACCTCTGAATTCCTGCTATTGTGTGACTATTCAGGTCACTAGGAAAGGTTTCTAAAGAAGTTTAATTTGGGGAAGGAGTTCTAGTTGTGGGATGCTAGTACCTAATTGTGTGGCATAAAACTATTCGGCCATTTGATCCTTAGCCCCAGGTCACAGGGTGAAGCATATGCACAGTCATGATTTTTTGG
Organism: Viscum album; assembly: GCA_963277665.1. Classification (NCBI taxonomy): domain Eukaryota; kingdom Viridiplantae; phylum Streptophyta; class Magnoliopsida; order Santalales; family Viscaceae; genus Viscum; species Viscum album. The sequence goes on from OY728126.1 coordinate 769,905,263, forward strand.
GGGTGTGAAGCCTCGGTCCAGGTTGTGAGTTCTGTGTTGGGACTGAAACATCTAAAATTTTTCCATTTTTTTTATACTATTAAAGTTTTACCGTCATTGTAAGTTCATAATTTCAATGGGAGAATGTGATGATTCTGTTCTATTATAATACAAGTTGTCCTCTTTATCTAGATGCAGTTTTCTGAATCGTGCACTTTTCTTTAAAGTGTGTTTGGCCCTTTTATGGGTTGATCTCAGTTTAGTTGCACTTATTAGGAGATGTAAGTACCTATGGAACAATTGATCCTTGTATTTTTTCTTGGTTTTCATGTTTAAGTCTTGGTGGTAGGGTTTGGTTGTGCGGGAAAATTGACTGAGTTTGGTTTTGGAGTTCCCCCCCCCCCCTCAGGGTTGGTGTTTTTGGGTTTTAAGGTTTCTGTGTTACTGAATTCTCGTATTCTCCCCTCAATCGCAGGCAGTAGTTTTTCTTGAAATGGTCGGGTGTGATGTGTGTTGGGAATGGTCACCCTGAGGCTCTCGATTTCCTTTGATTTTGTCTAGTTATGGACTCGAGATGTGTCAACTATTTTCTTGGTGAATTTTTGAGGGTAGAAAGTTTTGCGGTGGAGAAAATTGTCCCACCCCAACTTTTTTTAAAATTATTTATTTTATTATTTCTTGGCTTCGGATAGCCTTTCCAAAGTGTGGGATGAGAGATAGTCTAAAATTTTTGACGTTTATTTTTTTTATTAGGTTTTAGATAGGTGAATGGGAACCGCATGGTTGGCGATGACTATGCAGTATCTAGGTGCCCGTGATTTTTCCAATGCTTAAAACAAATAATTTTTTTATGAAGATAAAATATAGTGAATGTTTAAACCATGATAATAATATTATTATTGTTTTGATAACAATAATAATATTATTAAATTTTTATTATTATTATTATTATTTAAAATGATATGAGAAAGGCTAAATAAAAATTAAGAGGATGTGTTGATAATAATAATAATGATATTATTATTATTATTGTGATATTATTATTATAATTAAGAAAGAAAATTATTTTTATTCTATTATTTTTGTTATTATTATTATGCGTAGGTTATTATTATTATTATTAACATAGTTATTATTATTATTATTATTATTATTATGTTTTTTAATCCTAATACTACCCTTACCCCTTCCCTCTTCCCCTACCCACGACGCACAACCCCTGATTTCTGTAGCCCTACCCCCTGTCCCGCTCGGCTTGAAAGCACATCCTCACTAGAGATCCCTATCAGTCGTGCTCCTTCCCAATTGTGCCTCCCTTTTGGTCGCACCTCCCGACGGCAACCTTGCCCAACTCCACCGACCTGAACCCCCTGGCACGACCCTACATTCCTTGTTCTGGTGCAGCCCAACTCTCCTCTGCCTTTACTCTGACCAACATCTTTGGCGACCCATGCTGCTCCCCCGACCTTGTTTGTGTGCGACTTGGACACACCTTGCGCACTACCCTGCCTGACATTCCAACCAACAAGGTCTGGTGAGGCCTGACCTCCCTGGCCAATTTCAGCACAACCCGAACCCTCTACGTGGTGCCTCCACCCTACTCTGGTGAGGTCACATTTCCCCTTTTTGACCACCATCCCCTCCTCTGGTATTTTTATTTATTTTTGGTGTTTTTATAAAATCAACTAACACCCAATTGCCTTGGTTTTTTATTCACGTATTTCATTTCCAAAGCACTCTGTTAATACTTGTGGTATTTTATTTAGTTTTAAAACTTGATTCATAGCTTCATTATTCCCTTAATTAGCCTTCAATAGTGTTCTTAAATTTTTTAGAATTTGTTAAAAATATTTTTTGAGTCAGTTCCTATTTTACGTCTACATGTGTCTACGATGATGTGCTTGTTTAAGTTCCAAATCTTGTTTTGATAATTTTTAAAATATAATTTGCATCCCTATGGTATCTTTATCTATCTTTTTGTGATGTTTTTCAATTTATGGAATTGGTTAAAATTGGTCCTTGGTGTGATTCTTTAATTATATTTATGTGTTTAAGCACTTGGGTTGTTGATAAAATGTGATGTGAGGTTTTGAAGTAAAATAATGTGATTTTGGGGGTGTTTCCCATAGTTTTGTTTTATAAAAATGATGAAAATGTGATTTGGGTTTTACTTGTGAACTTTTTTAATTGTTTAGGGTTTGTTTTTGAATCGTATCTTGATTTCTTTGTTTGTATTAAATTATTTTTAAGGATTTTTTGTATTTTTGAGTCCCGGGGATTTATCGTAGGGAGTTACAGTCAGTTCTGAAGGCGCCCACTCATATTCCTTTGTATGGATTTGTATAAATGTATGTATCTTTTGTGTGTGTGTTCCATCATGGATAGGAGAACATGTGCATCAGTTTAAGGATATATATATATATATGGATGTGCAAGCATGTGAGCGAGCTACTCCTTGAGTTAGAAATCATGGTGTGACCATTGTTTGAGGTAGGTGTATCCATCCTTTCCCACTTTCTGAATATTTCCATAAGAACTTTCATGATTTTATTTAATATATAAATATTATTCACACCTTTATAAGCATGATAGTTAATTCATTTAAGTATTTTTATGATGATTAGAATTGTTAAAAATAGATTTTCAATAGTTCCTTGATTATGTAGTGGTGTTTCCATGCCCTTGATCCCATTTTTAATCCATTTAATGCTTGTGTTTGCTTAATTAAATATTAGATTATGTTTCATAAGACTATTATGTTTATAGTTAAATTATGTTAGTATTTTATTGTTCAATAATTTGATAAAAATGGATTTTAGGATGCTCCTTTATTTATGCACATGTTTATTCCTTCCCACTTGGTTGGAACTAAATTCCTTAATCTTTAAATGGTATTGTTGAATGTCTTGAGTAGTGTTTTCTTGTATAAAAGTATTATAGAACTTTTTTTCCCTGTGTTTGTTGGTTTTATGGAACATAGTGTTTTTTTGGAAATGATTTCACGTGTATCTTTGGAGGTTCGATGTGTCATTAGATGTTGACACATCCATGGGTGCACTAGGAGCACACATAGATGTGCCCTCAAATGAAGATGGTGATTTGAATTGTAATTTATCTCAAAACCTATTTTTTCCAAGAAGATCTTGTTTTATAAATTTTTTTGGTCTCTTCATGCGTCTCTTTTAATTAGATTGAAAATGAATCCATGATTATATGAACGTTTAGATTTTGGTGTATGTTTTGTTGAGTGTGTTTTGTAAGGGGTTGTTGGGTTTTTTTTACGAAATTGTACATTTTATCATCAAATACTTCAATGGTAATTATTTAAAACATGGAACCTAGAGGAATGTTTGGATTTTTAAATACAAAAGTGGTGTTTATATTGGTTTTAAAAGAGTTTTTGAAATATTTTCGTAAAATAATTTGATTGTGTAAAACTAATGGCCCAATTGACAACTCCAAGTGTTTTATAAAGTGGTTTTGATAATCAAATGATGTGACAACCTGATTGGAACTTTGTATGTTTGACATGTATGAATATATATATACATATATATAAGTATATCAAGTTCTCATATCTAGGGAAACCCTTTTATGGGTGAATTCATAGGATGCATTCATGTTTGGTGTAGGCAAGTGCAGTGATGACTTGTGAGTTGAGTCACGCATGTGGGGGGATCCTAATTGCACAATGATATAACCACCATGGGTTCCTGGGAATCTTTTAGATGATTGAGTGATGGTTATTGATCAACCCTGATTAGATGGTTTGGTACCCCCTATATTTGTTGTTAGTCCAGGCAGGCTTTGCCACTATATTTGGTCTGTTTTCGATGGCCAATTAGTTGTAGACTTAGAAGATTCACCATATGCAAGTAGGTGGCTCCGAACTATGTATGTCTAGGGGTATTTTAGGGGTGTTTAGGATCACCCATGGTTACTTAATTATTTACATTACTTTTTTACATTCAGTTATACTTGTTTGTTTATTTCCAATTTGTATTTTTTATTCATTTATTTTAGCACAACCTTGGTCTTCCTTTATTGGTTTTGTTTATAAAATAGAAAATGGTTTTGGAAATTGTATATAGTGTGTGTTGGATTTATTTATTTTAAATAAGAAAAACATGTTGCTTATATTAAAATTTGAAAACCCTATTATATATCTATATTTCAAACTGGTGTTTAAATACTGCTTTGGAAAAGAGAACTTTTGGATTCAGTGGTTTATTCTTGGCGTCCCTACTATGCATCTTGGTGCTCAAACCTATTATATATTTCTAGTTGTAGGTTCAGATTCTTGTTCAGGTTCTTGGTTAGCTGCTCAATGTTGGAGAAGGCTTGGTTCTGAGTTAGGTGGTGACCTAGAAGGTCATAAGATGGTATCTAGAGTTTATTTTCTTTTTGGTACAAGATTTATTTATAACGCCTGTCTTTGTTTATTTGGTAATATTTTGTTCATACATCAAATCATTCCTAATGGTTAGATTTGATGCCCGGTACTAATTCCAAACCCGTGGAGATCGGGAACACCCCTCAGGCCATGCCGCTAACCGGATTGGCTGACCGGTTCACGATCTACTCAGGTTAGTTCATGACAAGAATGATGTATTCACTTTCATTAGAGACCTGAGTTGAGTCCAATCAAAACATTTTATTATAGAAGAGCTTCTCATTTTTATGGACATTCACAGTGAGTATGATTCTTTTCAAAACATGAGTCTGATTCTTCTCAAAATAATGATTCGATTCTTTTTAAAACATGGATTTAATTCTTTTGAAAATATGGATCTGATTCTTTTGAAAACAGTCCTCATTGGTATTTTTTTTCATAAATAAAGTGAGGTGATTTCCAAAAACCTTCCTTGACAACAAAATACAATACTTGAATACAAAACACCTTCATCGTCATCTTGGTCCCAAAAATCTCCACCTTTTGATTTTTTCATTAACCAAGTTTCATAAATCAATGAAATTTTTATCCTCAAGAAATGGATCACTTGTCAACAATTCTAAGCCTACGTGAGCTAACTCGTTATAGGAAATAAGAATCATTAATAGCAAAACCATGTTGTCCAAAAGAATTAATTATGACAACATCTTCATATTTCTTCCTCAGTTCTTCTTCAACCTCCTTGGAAGAAAAAAAATTACTACAACCACTCCAACAAATAGTTAGAATAGCTCACACATTAAATAATGATGAATTCACAGCTTACATGAAACCCCTCATTTTTACATGCCTCACTTGGATTGATTTATAAATCAATAAATTCTCCCCCTTTATAATATAATCTAAAGGTAAGACGAGAGAGGAGATAGAAACACATACCTCATCCTTGAAAAGGAGGTTAGACACCCATGTTCAACCTCAATTTTGAGAATGATTCCTTTTTAAAAGGTTTTTAAAAAATTTCAACCACTTGTTCTAATATTGGAACATATTTCAATTTTAATTAATTTTTCACCATATTCTCTTTGATAAAATGATATTTGAAATCTATGTGCTTTGAACAATAATGTTGAACTGGATTTTCAGTGAGATTGATTGTACTTTGATTATCACAACCCAAGAGTAAGGGTAACTTCACTTCAACAATTAAATATTCTAATTGTGTTTTCATCCATAAGAGTTGAGTAGAATATTGAGTGGCAGAAACATACTCAACTTCATCCGTAATGAGGATTATTGAATTCTATTTCGTTTAATTTCAGCTAACACAATTTCTTCCCATAAAGAATACTCCACCATATGTGGATCTTCTATCATCAACACTTCCTTTCCAAACTGATTTTGAATACCCCAAAAAATCAATACTATCTGAGATGAAATAACTAATTTTGAATTATGTTGTGCCTTTGATGTATTTGAGAATTATTTTTCCAATAATAAGATATGATTCTTTTGAATCACTATGAAATCTTGCACATAAGGTAACAACATAAACAATGTCGGGTCTTAAGGAAGTCTAATACAATAGACTTCCAATAATCTTATGATACTCTTTCTAATCTACTTCTTTTCTTTCTCTAACATTACTCAACTTGGTTCCCATTGAAATAGGTGTGAAAAAAGGTTTTGAGTTTTCAATTTTCAACCTCTTGAAAATTTATTTAGCATACTTTTCTTAGGAGATAAAATTCATTCTTTCTTTTAAAATATTTGTAACCTTGGAAAGTATTTCATTTCCCCCAGCATGGACATTTCAAATACCTTGTTCATCTCTTCAGAAAATCTTTCAAAACTTCTTTCATAATTCCAAGTAAAGATAATATCATCAAAATAAACAATCACAATTAGGGAATACTCTTGACTTTCTCTAATATATTGATTATTATCTAATCTTCTTTTCTTGAAATTCATCTTTCTTTAAGAAATTATTCAATTTGGAATACCATGTCCTTGGAGCCTATTTTAGTCTATACGAGGATTTCTTCAATATTAATACAAATCTTTCACCCTTTATAATAAAAAATACACAAGTTTGTTTAATATAATACTCCTCTTCAATATCACCATTTAGGAATGCAGATTTTACATCCATTTGAAAGATTGTGTAGTCTTGTTGTGCAGCAATAGAAAGAATGATTCTAATTGATTCCAATCTGGCCACCGAAGAAAAGGTTTCATCAAAATAAATTCCTTAAAACTGTGAATAACCTTTGCAAACTAATCTTGCATTGTTTCTTATAACATTACCTTCATCATTCATCTTGTTCTGGAAAGAAAACTTTGTGCCAATAATGTTTCTGTTTTTAGGATTGTGTATGAGTTCTCATGTATTATTATTTTCAATCTGATCCAATTATTCATTCATGTATTGAACCCATTTCAGATGCTCAAAATATTCTTTTACATCATTCGTCTCTACTTTTGAATATATAGAAGTATGAGTAATTGATTTTGTTTTTCTTATTATTTAAAACTTCTGATGTTGATAACCGATTATATTTTAAGCTTCAAATTTCTTATTCAACCTTTGATGAGATTTTTGAGTGTCTTCCTCATCACTAGAAATAGATAAGTCCAATTCTTTTTTTTGAGTAAGAAAACAATTATATGTATCCTTACCAAATTTTTTTTCTTCAACTTTCTCAACTTCCTTGTCTACCAATGCATGTTTATCTTCTGCTAAATTTTCCATTAATTTCAGATCAACTGAATCAAAAATTCTTTTTGTTTCTTTTTCTAAGAACCTATATCCTCTTCCTTCCAGATCATAGCCAAAAAATATCCCATCTTCTCCTTTCTTCTCAAACTTTCCATATTGTCCACCATTATTCATTATAATTTATGGGATCCTAAAAACCTTCTAATGTTTCAAACATGGATTTATTCATAAAACAATTCATACGGAGTCATACCTGATTGAGGCCTTTAAACATAATAGTTCTGAATATAAACAGCAGTACTCCTGGCTTACCTCCAAAAGTAATTAGAAATTCCATGTTCAACTAACATGATTCTTCCCATTTACACCAAGCTTCAATTATTTCTTTCAACAACCTCATTTAGTTGTGGAGTATATGGGGAACTATACTCATGTTGAATTCTATGCTTCTCAAGTTATTTTTCAAAATATTTACTTCTATATTCACTACCATTATCTATACACAACTTCTTTACAGAATACTCACATTCCTTTTCTTCTTTTTTCTGAAACTTTTAATCATTTTCAAATAATCTTATTTATGTTTCATATACAAGACACAAGTAATGTGAGTACAATCATCAATAAAAGTAATGAAGTACTTATCTCTATTTTTTGATTGTTTTCTCATTGACCCATGTATATTAGAATGAATTAACTCCATGGGTTTTTCTGAACAAATATCAGCTTCCTTATGCACAACATTTGTAATATTTCCTTTTTGGAAGATAGTGCAACACAAATCTCTTCTTACTGACAAATCAGGAATGTTTGGAACACTGTCACTTTTTGATAACTTTATCATTTTCTCTAACACATGTGTCCTAGCATTTTATGCCACAATTCATTATCTTCCACCATACTCATGTAATAAGAGTTTTGTATTTCACCAATCTAAAATATATTCGTTTTTGTACATTGGCCTCTTGTAACAATCATTCAATCTTCTTCACTTTTCACAACAAAACCATCTTTCCTAAAGATATCTTTTTTACCCTCATCAAAAAATCATGAAACACTCAGAAAATTGTGTTTCATACCATCAACATACAATGTTTTCTTAGATTCCATATTTTCTTTTCCAATGATGGATGATACAACACCTTTGATTTATAAGGATTCATCATTACCAAATGTCACTATACCTTCCTTAAAATAATTTACATTCTTCAAAATCATCAAGTCTCTTATCATATGGGAAGAACACCCACTATTAGGTATCCAAGGTCATTCTCCTTTTGTGGATTTCAATGCAGTTTCAACAACAAGAGATTCTTCTCCTTTCTTTTGTTTCTTCACTTCTGACTTGTGAGAATTGTTAAGAATCTTTTGTTGTTCCGGTAACAAAGCAAGACATCCTTTTTGAAGATTTCTAGTTTTTTCACACCTTTCACAAATATTTTCTAGGGGTTGGAACCTATTTTCAATATTCACTTCATTATTTTAATATTTCTTCACAAAAACCTTCTCAAACTTAATTATTTGAGGATATTGACTCCCCCTCAATCTCTAACATCCATATCCTATGGGATAATAGAAATGTTTTTGGTTAAACCAACACATTCTTGTTGTCTATATGAATCTCCCAAAATACCAGCAATACCCATAGAAAAAATATTTTCTTCTACAACCTCCATACTAATCATAATTGTAAATATATTTCTCATACACCTTTTTTCTTTCTTTTATGAGCCATAAAACTTTCCCTAATAAATTATATTATTCTTATTCTTTTAATATTTAACAGAATCAGAAGTATTTGAGACTTTTCTGAATGAAAATAAAACATTTTCAAACTCAGGTTATTTTGTAACTTATGGATTCTTCACTTTATCCCCATACATAACTTTATCATTATTATTCTTTTCATAAACAATTCCATTCTTCTTCTCACCCTTTGAACATAACTTTTATTGAACCTTATTTGGTTTATCGTTATGATAACATTCACCAATTTTAGTGATAGAGTTTTGGAAGATTTTATTTCTTAACTCATATTTCGAAAGTTTTTGTTGGAAAAGTTCCAACTCTTCTTCTTTTTCATTTAGATTCACCTCCAAATGCTCATTGGGATTATTTTATTCTTAAAGATACTCAATAAAATTATCAACCTCTTTCACCATATTTCCTTTCTCATTAGAAAAACATTCTTGATTTATCATTGAAGAACATTCATCTTTCAACTTTTTTTTGCTTTTCAAGCCTTATAATATTTCCCACACATTCTTTCAATTATTCTTTAAAATGTATTTCAAGTTGAGTTTCTTTTTATTCAGAGCTACTGCTTCTAAATTCTTCATCATTAAATATTTCATTAAAAGTTTTTTTCAATACCATACTCAACTGAATTTTTCGATTCAGCATCACTTCCTTCTTCTTATTCATCTTTAGATAAGAAACTTCTTATTTTGGATTTGAATAATTTCTTTTCTTTCCATATGGAATAAAACTTTTCTTTATCACCCTGTTTCTTCCATGATATTCTTGGATTTCTTTGTTCTTAATCACTATCCTCTTCACTCTTTATTCAATAAAATGCAGCCGCAAAGTGACCAAATCCTCCACATTCAAAACATTTCAAGGGAATTTTTCCTTTTTATTTCCTTTGTCTCTTTTCACGTTTTTAGGAAAAAAAGGATAAGATGTCATTGAGATTTTTACATACCTCATTTTCAAATTTAGAATCACCATCTTCTTCTTTAATAAGAATCTTCTTAGACTACTCATTATTTATATCCATGAAATGCATTTCTCTATAAATCATTATTTTTCTTCTCATATATTTTTCTTCTCATAAATTTTATCTATTCCCATTTAATAAGTGATAAGAGTGTTATGAAAATAATCAAGAGATAGTGTCTCAGGATCTCTATCTTCTAATGAAGAAACTTTTGAATCAAATTTTCCAGGTAGGATTCTTAAAATATTTTCAACAAATGTAGAGTCATACAACTTTTCACCAAGACATCTAATAGTAATCACAATATCATTCACCCTGGTAAATAAATCCCTAAAAGATTCATTCTCACCCATCTACAAGTCTTCATACTTCTATCTCAAGATTTGAAGTTTTACCTTCTTGGCTTTTTTATTTCCTTCATATTTTTTTTCAAATTTGTCTCATATACATTTTTTGTGGAAACACCTTTCATTTTAAAGAATTCAAAAATACCCTTCTCTTTTCTTTTCTCTTGACCCACTTAAGATTCAAAACATCATTCGAAATATTGTGCTTATATAATGACTTCCTTCATGACTTTAAATTCATTTGATAATAGCTTTAGAATCATCTGACTTGGATTGGAAAGTATCATAACTTTCCATTCATTACAAATTCTTTATTTTCTTCTCAACCTGAGTTTGATATTTTCTAAATACAATTGTCCTGTATATGATCACCCTCAATATAATCATTCTAGATATGATCATTTATTACTTCACCAGATATGATCATTTTAAAAAAAAATCAACACCATATTTTAATCATCAATCGACACTGCCTTTTAAATCATCACAACTTTTTAAAACATCGTCATGTTTTAAAACAGAAACTCATTTTAAAACAACACCTCCTTTTATAATAGAACCTTTTTTAAAACAATTCCAGGTTTGAAAACAACACATCCTTTTAAAATAGCACCTCCTTTTAAAACATCACATTATTTTAAAACAATACCATGTTTTAAAACAGCGCCTACTTTTAAAAAAAACCACCTCATCAATCAACACTAATATTTCAATTGGAAATGTCTCTTAATATTATATCACCAGGATATGATTTTTTTGGAAAACAATCAGCATCACTTATTTTTTTCTACCAATCAGATACGATGAATCTAAATATAATTTTTTTGATTGGAAGCATCTCTTCCACTCCCCCTTTCTTCCTTCAAGATTGAATCACAAGTTCTCAATTCAACTTATGATTTATATGAAATAAAAATTGGAAAATAATCTTCACAATTGAAACATCATAGTCATAGTGACTCTGATTCTCTATCAAAACAACCACTTCTTTCATACCAGATCTAGACTGAATATGATGGAATTTACTTCTAGAAAGATGTATTCACTTTCATTACGAACTTGAGTAAAATTAGATCAAAGCCTTTTCTTCTAGAAAAGCTTCTCATTATGATGGAATTTCACAATGAATATGATTCTTTTGAAAAAACGAGTCTGATTCTTCTCAAAACATTGATCCAATTATTTTGAAAACATGGATCTGATTCTTTTTAAAAAATTTCCCATTATTATTATTTTCATTAAAAATTGAGTTTATTTCCAAAAAAAATCATTAAAAACAAAAGACAAAACTTGAAATCAAAACACCTTCATCGTCAGCTTGGTCCCAACACCCGGAATGTAGGAAGGTTGTTCTTGAGAAACTCTTGATATTTGTCCTTTCCAAGACTTGTTTTGGCTTCCTCAACAACGGCAGGACTACATCCTTCTCCCTGACCCAATTCTTGGATATCCCAAACCATAGATTCCACTATTCTATGGTCAAATGGTGATGGATAACTCTATACTTCCTATTCCCATGGTTTCATAGGAAGTATATAGGGAGGAATCTTGCTACAACAACCAATAAACACAAGGAAACCATCAATAAAATTATTAAGACAACATTCCAAATACTTCCATAGATAAAACAATAGAGTAAACTCAACAGCAAATCATGTCACCTCACCCTCGCCCGGTGTCCGCACACAATCTTTAGCCTGTACTTATCACCTAGAGGAGAAGACAAACCAATTCCCAACATCCCATGGTGACTCAAGTCCTGTCACAAGGCTTTTTAGCTAGACACCCCATTCATAACTAAAACATCAAGCCCCAATAGTCCTATCTCCTGCCTATCCAAACTCACTGAAATAAAATTACCCAAGAAAGGGTGAAACCTGCCTTTGATGCTATTTTTTCATGAACCATGCTGTGATATCATCCAACCCGACACCTGACCCAGCCTGCGGCATGACCCAAAGGGCATTCCCAATCCATACAGGATAGAAAATAGTTCTTGGGTATCAACAATAAACTTTTGGGAACAATTCCATCCTTGATAAACAACCATGAACAATTTCTAAAAATAAAACATCACACCAAGATCAATATACATAACCAAAATTGGCCCAGCAATTTCAAGTTAAACATTTTACAACATTAACCAAAAACCAAGATTCTAAAATGGGAAGGGAAACAATTAGAACACAATTCAAAATATCTATGAAACAAGAGTGTTAACTCCCTCATGCCACCTCCACCAACACCTGCAAGAATAAGAAACTAGAAACTGGATCCACCATCACCACTATGGAACATATTTCATTTACCTGGGTCAAATATAACAAGATCTACATACACTTGACGGTGTATGTAGGGTGTGAACCAATTCACAGTAGGATTCCACCCAAAAATAAAGATTCCATGTTGTGAAATTAAAAGAAAAATTAACATGAAAGTTTTAAGAAATAAATTGAGAACATTTTAAAGAAAAAAAGTTAAGGAAAACATTTTTTAAGAATCATTATTTGAAAATTGACTTGAGAGTAAGGTCCACCATATTCTAATAGTGTGCACAACATCACAAGAGCACAATGGGTAATAAATAAAGTCATTGGCACTAGTGTAACCCTGGGAACCTCATACCTCAGTGAAACATGGTATAATAACCAAAAACCACAGCATCCTCAGGAATAATCCACTAAAGGGGAACACATATCAAGGTCTAGGGGTCTTCAATCATCATCATAGTTTATTTAGTGTGTAGAGTCAATCCTTCTATAAGAAACTGGGCCTTGAACCCACCGATCCAACTAGTATAATATTCCTCGTCTTCCCACCTAGATTACTAAGATTCCCTTTATGATCAATTTTCCATTTCACATGTCACATAGATCATCACTTTTACATAAACACACTAAGTTATTTGAATACACATTAAAACCCTTCATTTTTCATAGAAAAACCTATTTCAAAACAATATGTACACCAAATCCATTTTAAACCATAATTTTCACGATTTACAAAATTTATAGAACATATTTAGAAATCAAAACAAGATTTAACACTTGAAATAAAAGTAATTTCATTTACAAAACCATCTTTTAACCCATAAGCACCCCAAAACCTTCAAAAAACACACTTTGCACCACACTCATAATTCATAGAACATGTTTAATAATACAAGAAATCATACCAAAATTATATTATAATGTTAAATCATGGAACCACCAACCTCAAGCATGGATAATTCTAGAATCCTATGGAAAACCACAACCGCACCATAAGAGGACCCTATAATGGAAAGGTCTAACCCTTAATACCAAGGTTAAACCTAAAGAACCATGGTTCAACCCCTTTCTAGGGAAACCAGCCTCTTGGAAAGAAAAAAACCCAAGAACAAGAAAACAAGAACTAAGAAGAAGGAATAAATCAAGAGAAGAAAGGATTAATTGATGATTCTTTGAATATCCAACAACAAAGCCACCCAAAAATTGAAGTTCACGAAGTCCAAGAAAGAGAGGGGGAGGTGTATAGGGCTGAAAATCCTGAGTGGTTCGAATTAGGGGTGGTTTGGGGTTAAAATTGGGGGAGGGTAGAAATTTAATTAACCATTTTTAATTACATTTATAGGCTACATAATTAGTGCATGTGGTTTTGTAAATCATTTGGTCTCCTCTATCCCAGAGGAAATCGGCCGCATGGTTTCCTAGGAGAGGGTACTCGCATGTACATCCTGGATAGTGCCACCGTCTAGGGTGCATGTTTCCTCCTAGGATGTCTCGTGGTTTTACCTAACTATGTTCCAACCATGATCCACCTACTTTCAGGTCCAAAAGTTCAATTTTTCACAAAAAACACCCAACCAATCCAAGGGATAAATATAGGACCAAAAATAAACAAACGAATACCTCAAAATAAATCATAGATGTGATAGAGGATTAAATTTTAGACTATTAACCATACTAATTATACCCATTAAATATTTTTTCCTTTTTAAATCATTTAATAAAATATAATTTAACATAAAATATAATTAAAGTCATTTTTTGGGCTATTCATTTAATTTGACTTTAAATTCATCCAGATAATAATGGATATCAAATATAAACACATTTACCATTAATTATACATTATATTTCCCTATGAAATTATTGGAATACAACAATTAATTCAAAACATATTAATTTTATTGTTTGTAAAATCATTTATCTTGATTTTTTAATAGCAGGAACAAGTATTGTATATGTATTACGTAAGTGTTTAAGGTAATTGTACTCTATTTAAAAATTAAAAATTAATTAATATCTTATAAATAATTTATTCATATTATAAATAACCATTTATAAATGATCGTAACTTCTTTTTATCCCAATGAATATATATTAGAGATATTAAAAGAAATAGAGTGAAGATTATATTTATTTCTTACTTAAAGTAATATAAATTTCATTATCAAAAGAAAATAGAACCAAAATCCCATATATTTGAATTTAGGGTGGATATGATTGAATTAAAATCATAAAATTAATAAAATTCAAGTTTTGGGTTGATTTTTTGACCTTATCTCATATTTTTAACCTTAATTAACCTATTTTAAAAAATAGATTTCATATTTATAATCATAAGGTTTAAATTTTGTATATATGTAAATTTCATAAATATTTTTAACCTTAATTAACTTTTAACTTTTTTAACCATTATTATGGTAATAATCTACTAATATGGTTGTTATTAATTATTAAAAAAAATAAAATTAACCTATTTACTAAATTTTAACCTTCCTGAATAATAATATGAAATCCATTTTTCAATATTCAATTCATAAAATTGGTATAAATTAATTATAATATAAGTATGAAAAACACATCGAAAATAGTTTCTAAAAAAATCTATTTTTATTTATAAAAATTAACTTATACTAAAATAAAAAATTATGTTGATTATTCTATATATTAATTTTAAATTAAATTCAACTCAGAATAAAATTATTAAATTATTTTATTGGAAGAAAATAAATGACAATTTTGTAAAAATTGGCATTTTTACTATTCACTACAAAATCAATATTTTCTAAATAATATAAAAAAATAATCCTAATCCTATTATGACATGATGATTTCAAAAATTATATCCATTTTTTGAAATAAAATTTATTAAAGTGGTATAAATTAATTATAATATTCATTCACAAAATGCAATAAAAATAATTTTTGAATAAAATCATTTTTAATAGAATAATATTAATATATTCTAGTTACTTGCCTAATAATTATAATTAAATGAATGTTAATTCATTAAATTGGATACATAATATAATTATTTCATTATAATAATTTATAAATATTAATTAGTTTTATATATTAAGATCAAAATGCATTACACGCGTAAAAAAATTTCAAAAAAATATATTTTTTACCTTCAAAATACTTTTTCTTAAATTCCAACCAATTAATAATAAATTTAATACTAATTGTTAATTTTATTAAGTAAAAATTTTCTGTATATATTTCACAATATAATTATTCTTATTCATACTCATCAACTCAATGTCTAGGTTATAAGAGTCATTTTTAAATATCATTTTTCAATGGTTTGTTTAAACTTGGTATTTCATATGTTACACTCTATCTAATGTAGAGAACTTTTTAAAAAAATATAAACTAAAATATTGTATATTAAATTATCCCCTCATTATATAAACTTCATCCTCTCAGTTTTAATTCTTATTTTCTAAACTGAATATGTCATAACATATAAATAAATTTGGAAATATATTTCATCTTGAACTTCAATTTCTAGGTTATTACCATGAAACTTTATTCTGCATTTACCTATATAAGGATAATACTTGTAAATGAGTTATTAAAAACATACCTTGGTAGATGAGTGTTACATTTAACACAAGACTCAATAGATTTATCTTAAGTTTGTTTGATATTTAGAAATTCTTTTACCATTGGGATAGAAAACATGGTAAAATTTACGTACATTATTTCTAAGCATCATTTCATCCTTCTATGTGCATAATCATGATCATAATGAATTTTTTATGGACAAACAACTAAAATAAACTTTTAGTCTATTATAATATCCATAAAATGATTAAATTTTATTCATCTTCTCTAAAACCAAAATGGTTAGCACAATATAAAATAATAATCACTATGAATAAACCTTCATAAAAATTAATGTCAAAAATCTTAATAGTATCCAAAGATAAATCTAAAACTCCTAAAATATGATTCATTAAATTTAAAAAAATCATAATGGTTTGATCACTTATTCTTAAAAAATCATCTTATTTTTAATCCCAAAAAACTTTATCACTTATATAGTCACATACTCAAATATGTATATTCCCTAAAATAACGTTTCCCAAATAAATTACAACAAAATGTAGTCAATTTAGCCAAGTACTTCCTTTTTATGTCAAATAATAAAATTAAAGTAATCTATACATTTTTCAATAAATATCTCCAAAAATATCATATATTTTTAAAAAACACTTTTCTTGGTGATTAATACCATTCAACATATGTTTCAAAAAAAATATTGTACCATAATATTTAATATTATTAGAAAAATCCTTGGATGTTTTCTCTTAATCCTCATACCATACTACCATTGATAAATACCAGTGCATCATAATCATATATTCTCCAATTTAACCACAATTTTTCTAAATTTAAATCCTTTAAGGTCATATTCATCCATAAGAAATATTCTTTGATTTCCTTTTTCTTATAAATATCAATAGATATTTTATCCATGGAGAAAATATTACCAAGAAAAGAATCATCCTTAAATCAATATTTACAATTAAATTTTTTTTATATAAATCATTTTCCTTTAAAAGTTTCAAGAATTATTTTCAATTGATTCTCATGATCATTATAATCTTTATAGTATCTTCTGATATCATAAATAAATACCATAATATTATTATTAGTATAATCCCTACATTTACCATGGGTGTTTATTACCATACATCCTATAGGTTCCGTCCCTAAACAATGGAACCCAATTTGTTTTCCCAAATTCATCATGTCTATTTATCCATGGAAAAAAATTCCCTAAAACTTTCTCAACTTTTATAAGGGATTAACATTATTCTCATGTTAGTTATTTAAATTTAAAATATAATTCCCAAATATCCTTATAAACATTCCCTTATACCAATTTTATTATCCCATATTCTAATAATATAGAGATGATTATTACTTATTATATTGGTACAATATACAAGGAATCACACCATGTAAGATTGCTTATTTTACCATTCTTGGAAAACAAGATACATACATGACTTCTATATTACATTGAAAATTAAAAACATATCATGAAAATATTTCTTACATCCTTAAAAATAATTAAATTATCACTTCTTCATATCCTAGGGAAAGGAAAAAACATAAAGGGTGAGTGAATATTCCCAATAAGTTATATATATAGTGGAATATATAATGATTAAATAAGGAATAATCAATATAATAGAGTGAAAAATCAAAACACATTTCATTCAATTAGTAAAATTAGTTCAATTAACATTCATAGATAATATCAATATAGAAATCACAATGATAGTGGAAACGGAATTACCAATAAAGGAAATTAATAAATCTAAGCATTATTGAACTTTCTATCTAGGCCACAGCTAAATTTTTATGATTATTATTATCAAGTCCTCTCAACCAAAACTTAATTATTAACAAATGGGTAGGTTTAACCCAAATACCCATTTAATTTGTCCACTTGTTTTGTATCATTGTAACTTTCAATTCATATAGGTGATATCTATAACTGAACCTCACCAGTCACTTGAACATCCTATTCATTCATGATACTTTTTAATAATCAATGAAATTCATTCTCAGAATTTCTTATAAATCAACATTTTTCCATATTGAATAAAGAATATATAATATTTCCCCAATCAATGAAATAAAATTATTCCTTAAACTTATACAGTATATAGAAATGGTATACGATTGAAACATCATCAATATAATATAAAAGATATTGAGTACATGATATAGAAAATACGGATATGAAAGAGAAAATTAATGTACAATCAATAATGGAGAGTGATATATGGAATCATCATAAGAAATTGAATCATATCAAAATAAGGTATAATCCATAAATTAGTCAAGGATGATAGAAGAACATCGATTCATTAAAAATGAAGGTTTTTTAGTTTAACCAAGACCTTATAAAAGAAAATAGAAGTACTAAATAAAAAATAACTTCCTTGTAACTTCATGTGAGAATGGAGTTATAAATCCTTTTTCAAAATTATTTTCATTCCAATAAGAAAATAAAACCCTTTTCTTTAGATATCATTTTAAATAAAAATTCCCAAAATATTGAGAAAAATGTTTTCTTTTAAAACAAAATTGGAAAATTATAAAGGAATCATGATAACATATAATAGATAAGATGGTGGGAA
The DNA here is from genome assembly GCA_963277665.1 of Viscum album. NCBI lineage: Eukaryota > Viridiplantae > Streptophyta > Magnoliopsida > Santalales > Viscaceae > Viscum > Viscum album. Next base: position 769,923,851 of record OY728126.1, read on the forward strand.
TGAGTGGTCAATACATATATGTTAAAAATCATTATTTTTACACTTTTATAAAATGTTAAAAATATCCCATATAGTAAATGTTGAAAATACTACTTTTTAATCATTTAAAAAAATTTAAAAATAGTTTAAAATTAAATTTATAAAACTTTGATGCATAAATAAGAACAGTATTGATACATTTAAAATTCCCTCAAAATTAAAGAAATAGATTTGTACAAAAAAAATTAAGCAATAATTTTTTAAATTTTCATACATGTAACTTATTGATTCTTGATATAATAAAAGAATTAATAAAAAATAAAAATTTAAACCCTTTTTTTAAAAGAAGGTTGGGGGTCAGGCCCCCTAAATTGATCATAAAAAATAGAGACCTATTTTGGACTAGGCAAGAGGAAACCCATTACACAAATTGCACATAGCATTAAAGAATATGCCAAAAATATCCTACAAGTCAAAAGGATGCAAAATTAGAAGTAGACACCAGATAATCTCATCGCCCCCCTTACAAAATAGTACACCAATGAGATGACTCAAATACCATAAATAAATATGTATTCAGGATATAAATTTTAAAATTATCATTATATATACCATTTAAAATATATTTGGTTCATAATGTTAAAAATTTCTCATTGAAGTGGAAACTTGACGAAATTACCCTTACCATAAGTCCAACATGCTTTGTATGAACTATTAATATCTTTTAAAATAAATTTATAATTATTATAAATATTTAAAATGAACATATTATTCTTTATTAAACCATATATGATTCAATTATATCATTATATCACCCATTTAAAAACAATTATATATTATCATCATTATCTCGCGTGTTAACTTTTCAGTTTTTCATATATGTTTTGGTTTGGTTGTTTTGATACTTGAATCTTGGTAATAATTTAATGAAATATATAATTTTAATAATGTAATGAATATAATTTTTATTCATTATATAAAATTTTAGAATCATCCATTCATGTTGGTAAAATAATAATGAATCACATCGCTTCGTGGAGGTGGTAGTCCACGCGTACGCATAAGCGACGTTATCATTTTTCAACAGATAGAAGGGTAAGAAATTAGATGATATATTACAATTACATAATCATAATTATTTAATAAATATAAAATATATTCATTAATTAAAAATTTACAACAATCCATGCAAATTATTTATGGAAAATTAATTACACTATTACGAGGATATAGTAGGTTGTATGTACACACGAGTGGTGTTTTAATTTTGTATATGATGGAAGGGAGGAGGAAAATGGTTATACCATAATTATAATAACATATAGAAAAATATTTTATTCTATATTAATTATGTTAGGATATATACAATATATTTATGGGAATTATAAGAAAAAATAAACTTTAAAATAGTTCGGTAAAACGATTACCTCTTTTTTAGATACCTCATTTAGTTTACACCTTAATTTATATTATAATGGTCTTAAAAGAATGCCATGGAATATATAAAAAAGGTAAGGAAGCTATGAAAATATTAGTGAAGGTATAATAGGATCTGGAGTGCTAAAATATGTTAATAAAGGAGAATAGTAGGTTCCCTTTTATAAGTGAGGGAAAGGACACACATGGAATTACATAAAATATTTAAATATAATATATTTCATGGTCATGTAAAGTGGAAAAAATTTATATAATATCAAATTTACGAAATTTTAAGGTTGAAAAAAATTTATAAATTAAAATTTATACATGTTTATGTTTCAATTTTAGCCTTATATTTTGGTTTAATTCCCCCATTGACCCTTTTTAACCTTAATTGTGTTAACACATTGTTTAGGATTTAAGGGTCATAATTTTATTTCTATGGTAAAAAGTGGATCAAAAATGGTCCATGAATGAAATTTTAGACCATTTACAATTCTAATTGAACTATTTTAATGTTTTGTTGAATTTTGAGTCGTTTAATAAAATATTATTTAATATAAAATTCCATTAAATTCATTTTTGTGACTATTCAATTATTTTGACTTCAAAGACATCAAGATAAAAATGGATATAAAATATAAACACATTTAATATTATTATAATTTATAATTTCTTATTAAATTCATGGACTACCATAATTTATCCAAAAATAATATTTTTATTATTTGTAAAATCATTTACCATGATTTTTCAATTTCTTGCACAAACGATGTGTTGGAATTGCGTAAGTGTTTAAGGTAAATATAATATCCCTAAAAATTTAAAAAAATAACTAATATCAAAATAATAATGTATTAATATGAAAAACTATTTATAAATTATCATAACATTTTTTTATTCAAATGAAAATATATTAGAGAAATTAAAAGAAATAGAATGATATTTTGTATTTATTCTTTACTTAAAGTAACGTAAATTTCATTATCAAAGGAAACTTGAACCAAAATGACATATATTCAAATTAAGTATGAATATAGTATTATTTTTCTAATACAATTAAATAAATGAAAATTTTTGGTTTATCCTGAGACCATATCCCTTAGATTTGACTTTAATTAACCCATTTTACCCATTACCGTGGTGATAAACTTTTACCATGGTTACTATTCATTATGACTAAAAATGAAATTTACCATTTTAAAAAATTTGAACCTCCTAATTCTAAATATGAAACCCATTTTTCAATATACAGTTCCTATAATTTCCATAATGTGAAATGTATCAAAAATAGTTTCCAGAAAAATGTGTTTTGAGCATAAAAATAAACTTATACCAAAATAAAATAAAATATTGATTAATATAGAATTTATTATATTGTTTTTAATAAAATTTATATTATTTCACTTTAAAACCAAATCCAAAATATAATGTTACATTTAAATTACTTTATTTAATGAAAAGAAAAGACATTTTTTTAAACATCATTTTTATTATTCACTTAAAAATCAATCTTTATAGAAGAATATCAAAAAATAATATTAAGACTATTATTTCATTATAATTTTTAAATTGTTATCAATTTTATTAAATAAAATTTATAAAAGTGGTATAAATTAATTATAATATTCAAACATAAAATACAATAAAAACACTTTTGAAGAAACTATTTTTGAAATAGAAAATTACATTATTCTCATTACTTTCCTAATAATTATAATTAAATAAATATTAATTAATTAAATTGGATATATAATCGACTTATTTAATTATAATAATTTATCAATAATAATTTATGTTGTCTATTGAGATCAAAATTCATTAAACACAAAAAAAAGTTTTATTAAAAATATTGCTTTTACTTTAAAAATATTTTATCTTTATTTACAAAAAAAATAATAATAAATGTGTTATTAATTATTAATTTTTTTAAAGAATAAATTTCCATATATATTTCATAATATTTTTATTCCTATTCGTACCTTCAAACTCGATATCTTGATTTTAATAGTCATATTTAAATAATATTATTTCATGGTTTGTTTAAGCTGAGTGTTGTGTATTTCATATGCTATCAAACACATTGTTATTTATAAAAGAAAATATAAAATAAAATATAAGGGTATTACGTTATTCCACCCCTACATAAATTATATTCTCAAAATTTTAACTCTTATTTTAAAAACTAAATTAATAATAACATATTAATAAAATATGATTATGATTTTATCATGAAAATTAATTTCTAGGTTATGTTTAGGAAAATTATTATGAATGTATCTCTATAAGAATTAAGGATGAAAATGAGTTTCTAAAAATGAAACATTTTAGATGAGTGTTTCTTTCAACATGTGACATGATAGATTTATCTTGAATTTGTTTGATATTGATAAATTCCTTTACCACTAGGATAGAAAATATGATCGAATTTACATGCATGATTTACAGGAATTATTTCATCCTTTAATTTGAATCATCGTGGTTTTGATGAATTTTTCATGTCTAAATCACTAAAATAAAATTTTAATCGAATATAATATCTAGAAAATAAAAATCAATTCCTCCCGACAAAAACTGAAATGGTTATCACAACCTAAAATAATAATAAATATGAATAAAGCTTAATAAAAATTAATCCCAAAAATATAAATATGAACCAAATATCAATTTAATACTTCTCAAATATACTTGATTAAATTTAAAACAAAAATAAGAATGGTTTGATCACTTATTCTTCAAAAATCATCTTATTTTTATCCTCAAACAACCTTTGTCACTTATACAATCACATAATCAAATATATATATTCCCTAATAAAAATTTTTCAAAATAAATTAAAACCAAATGTATTAAAATTACCCAAGGATTACCTTTACATGTCACAAGAATAACTTAAAGTTCATCAATAAATTATTCAAAAAATATATAAAAAAATATCACATTTTCATAAAAATCATAGTTCAAGGTGATTGATACCATTCAAAATATATTTCTAAAATTTACATTTTTTTATAAATTTTCTATACTGTTGAATACTATTATAACAAGCCTTATATGTTTTCTCTTAATCTTATTACAAACTACTAAATACCACCAAATATTAATCATATATTCTGCAATTGAACCATAATTTTCTTGAATTCAACTCCTTAAATGTAACCTTCATCCAAGAGGGCAACTATTTGATTTTATTTTTTATTATAATGATTAATAGATATTTCATCCATGGAAACAATATTGCCAAGAAAATAAACTTCATTAAATCAACTATCAAACCTACTAAATTTATCTCATAAATCATTTTCCTCTAAAAGTTTCAAGAATGATTTTCAACTGATTATCATTCTCTTCATAATCCTTAGTTTATCTTATGATATCATCAATAAATTACATAAACTTTTATCAGGGTAATTCTTATATTTACCATGGGTGTTGATTCCCTTCCGTCCTCAAGGAAACATCTTTAAACATTGTTGTTCACTTGGTTATCCCAAATTCATCGTGAATATTGAGACATGGAATAAAATTTCCAAAAAAAATTATCAAATACACTAAAGGGTTATCATTATACTTGTGTTAGCTATGTTAATCTGACATCTAGTGCATAAGGGTCCGACTAAACTTTCTCTAATATCAACTATAATATCCTTGAATATAGTAACATTGAGTTGGTTCTCACTAAATACATTTGTAAAAGATAAAAGGGATCAAACCATGCATGGTCAATCGTTATAGCAGTCTTGGAAAACTAGATACATACATGACTTTCATGTCATATTGGAAATTAAAAAAAATAATGAAAAACTTTCTTTAATCCTTGATAATTATTCAAGGATTTCTTATTCATATCCTAGTGAAAGTAAAAAAGTAAAGGGTGATCTTAGATGCTCTGTAAGTGATATGTAAAGTGGGAGATATTTTGAGTGAATATGGTATAATCAATATGAGAGAGTGATAAATAAAAACACATTTCATTCAATCAATAACTTTAGTTTAATTAACAGCCATGGATAATATCAACATAAAAATAACATAGATAATAGAATGTTAATGCTAAATAAATGAAATGCATAAATCCAGAAATTCAAGAACTTTCTATCAAGGCCTCAGTTAAGTTATCAAGAACATTACTATCAATTATTATCTACAAATATATTATTACTAATAATGGGTAGGTGTAAACCAAATACCCATTTAATATAGCCACCAGTTTTGTCTCATAAGCCCTATCGATGCATCACAAGGATATCTATAACTATCCCCACCCTTCAATTGTGTTTCTTATACATTACTTATATTTTTAATTATCAATAAAATTTATTCTCAATATTCATTAAAAATAAACATTTATCACTATTGAATTAAGAATATGTAATATTTACTAAGTTGATGAAATATCATTCTTCCTTCAAATGATACGGTATAATGAAATGGTATACCATTGAAATATCATCTAAGTAAATAAATGATATTGAATTCATACATGATATTTAAAATGTGGGTATAAGGATAAAAATAATTTCCAATGAATAATGGTGAGTGGTGGAGAACATGAACATGAGAAAGTGAATGATCTCAAAATAAGGTATAATCCATAAATTGTTAAAGGATGATAGTAGTCCATTGATCCATCATAAATAAAGGCTTTTTTATAAATAAAATACTTTATAAAATAAAATATAAGCAATAAATTAAAAATAACTTCTTTCTAAATTCATTTAATAATGTATTTATAAATCACTTTTCAAAATTCTTTTCATTCCTTTAAGAAAATAATACCCTTTTCTTTATATATAATTTTAAATAAGAATTATAAAATTATTGAGAAAAATATTTTATTCCAAAATAAAATTGGAAAAATGTAAAGGAATATTGATAACATATAATGGATATGATATTAGGAAACTTCAGTCAAGATGTATATGTTATAAAAACATTCTTTTTGAACTTTTGTAAAAAGCTGAAAATAACCCATGCGGAAAACATTGAAAATATTATTTTTTATTTATTTTTAAATAATGTCAGAAATAGTTGAAAATTAAATTTATCAAAATTTTAGGAATAAATAAAAAAATTCTTGAAATATTAAAAATAATGATGATAATGAGGAAAATGAGTTGGAAGGAAGACTTTACAACAACATTTTTTTAATGAAATTTCCTTACATGAAACTTATTGATTCTTAATTCAATAAGATAAGAAATGTAAAGTAAACATGTAAACCAAAAAAATTACTACAATAGAAGAAAATATATGGGGTTTAATAGGTTAGGATCATATAATTTTCCAAAAGTTAATCCAAACATAATTAATCCTTAAATTAAATTAGCTTGCAATAAAAATATCTTACTACTTTGGTAACATGTAAACAAAAACTACTTAAAGAAAAAACTTGAATAAAAACACTAAATACCATGAATAAATATTAATTCATGATATAAAGTGTAAGATGGGTATAATATACACCCTATAAGATAAATTATGTGCATAATGTAAAACATGTCTCATTGAAATAGAAATAAGACTAAATTAGCCTTAGCTCAAGTTCTACTTTCATAATATGTGATCTTGAACTACTATTTAATAAATTTATTTTTATTATAATTATATAAAATTAAAATATTCATAGCTATAATACCATATATGATTCACTTATAAAATTTTATTACCTTTTTATTAATAATTCTTTATTAACATTATCATCTCGGGTATTAACTATTGCATTTTTCATACATGTTTCAGTTTTATAGTTCTAGTCCTTGAATATTGCTCATGATTTAATCATTTAAAGAATGTTAATAATTTCATGAATATAATTTTTATTCATTATAAAAAAAATTATAATCATCCATTCATTGTGGTAATAGAAGAATGAATAACATCACTTTGTGGTGGTGGTAGTCCATATGTATGCACAAGCAACATTATCATTATCCAATGGATGGAAGGGTAAGAAATTAGATGATATATTATATTTATAGATTCATAATTATGTTTTTAATATCAAATATATTTATTAATTACACCTTTATAAATACTCTTGAAAATCAGTTATGAAAAACTAATTACACCGCTATGTAGAGATGGTAAGTCGTACGTATGCACAAGGGATGTTTTGTTTTTCTATAGGATGGAAAAGACATGAAAAATATTTTTCCTATAATAATAATAAAATATAAATATATTTTTTACTGGATTAATTATTTGGGGATGGATATACTTTATTTAAATGGAGTAGAAGAAGAAATAAACATTGAAAGAGTCAGGAAAAAGGATTACCTTTTCTTTGAGAGACCTCCTTTGACTTACACCTTAATCCTAATTAGGATGGTATTGGGAGAATAATAGGGGATATATAATCGAGTTAAGGAATATAGGAATGTATTAGTATATTTATTGGATGAGATAGAGGGATAGAACTTTTGGATAAAGTATAAGAAGAAGTTTCCTTTAGTCAGTGAGGGAAATGATACACTTGAAATTACTTAAAAGATTTAAATACAATTTATATAATGATCATGTTGAGTGAAACTAAATTGAAATAATTATATATTTATTACATCATAAGGAATAAATAACTTCTTCCAATAACATTTATACATGTTTAAGTTACATTTTAAAACATATTTTTTGGTTTAACCCCTAGATAACCCTTTTAAACCTTAACCGTGGTAACACATTTTTTAGAATTTAAGGGTCATAAGTTTAATTATAAAGTGAAAAGTGAATAAAAATGGTCCATATATGATGTATTAGACCATATAAAATTCTTATTCTCCTATTTCAAATTTTTTTCAATTTTTAAATCATTTAATAAAATATTATTTAACATAAAATGTCATCAAATCCATTTTTATGGCTATTTATATAATTTGAATTTAAAGTCATCAATTTGATAATAGATATCAAATATATAAAAATTTTAAAATTAATTATAGTTTATAATTACCAATTAAATTTTTATGATACAAAAATTCATCCAAAAAATATTAATATTACTATTTTTAAAATCACTTACCTTGATTTTTCTACTACACGAGCAATTTATTAGTGCTGCGTAAGAATTTAAGGTAATTATTCAATGTCTAAAAATTAAAAGTTAATTACTATCATAAAAATATTTTATTCATATTAAAAAATTTATATTTATAATTTATCATTCATTATTTTTATCCCAATTAAAATATATTAGAGATATTAAAGGAAATAGAAAAAAAATTGTATTTATTCTTTACTTAAAGTAATAAAAATTCCATTATCAAAGGAAAATGGCCCCAAAATGATATATATTCAAAGATAAAATTGTTATGGTAGAATTAATCTCATTAAATGGAATAAATTTAAGTGTTTGGATGATTTTTATTACTTATTCTATGGTTTTAACCATAATTTACCAGTTTTACCCATTATTATGGTGATAAACTTTACCATGGTTACTATCCATTAAGATAAAAATTGAAATTGAAATATTTTATAAAAATTAATCTCATTATTATAAATATGAAGAATATTTTTCAAGATTAAACTTCTATATTTTTCAGAAATTCATTTTAATATAAGTGTAAAATGCATCAAGAACAGTTTGTAGAAAAATGTATTCTTAAGAAAAAAAATGAACTTATACCAAAATAAAATATAATGATGATTTCTATGGAAATAATTAGACAATTTTTAATAAAATAAATCTTATATTAAATTAAAATTAAATCCAAAATATAACGGGGCTTTAAAATTACTTGATTTAAAGAAAAGAAATGATAGTTTATCAAAAATCGGCATTTTTCACTATTCACGAAAAAATCATTCTTTTAAGAAAAATATAAATAATTAATCATAACAATATTATGAAATTATGATTTCAAAAAATATATAAATTTTTTTGAAATACAATTTATAAAATTGTAAAAATGTAATTATAATATTCTTGCACAAAATGTAATAAAAATAATTTTTAAGGAAAATGTATTTTTAAAGCATAAAATGAATTTATTCTCATTACTTTACTAATGATCATAATTAAATGAATGTTAATTTGATAAATTGTATATATGATATAATTATAATAAATTATTAATAGTTATTAATTTTATCTATTAAGATCAAAATACATTGCACACATAAAAACACTTTTATAAAAAATATATTTTTTACATTCAAAGGATTTAATCTTCATTTCCAAAAAAATAATAATCAATGTATGATTAATTATTATTTTTATTAATGAAAAACTATCTAAATATATTTTAGAATATTTTTATTCTTATTCAACCCAATGACTAGGTTATTACAGTCATATTTAAATACTATTATTTTACAATTTGTTCAAACTCAGTGTTTTGTGTGCTACACAACTCCAAATCACTTTTTTATATTTTTAATAAACCAAATTTGATGTTTAATGGGAACTATTTACAAATCACAAAATCAACCACTCCGATCAGAATTCAAAGACTACTGATAATCAGGATTTAAAATACAAAATCACAATTGGAACCACTACCGCCCCACAAGCCGTAAAACTCTACATTTCCAAATTCAAAATTCAAATTAAAAATGACGAACCAAGGAAAATACATTAACCATCCACGTCAGACCATGATCAAGAAAACTGACACTCCATCACTTTTATCGATACCTGCAATGCCAGTCAGGGAAGCCCATCGCAACGTTGGCCTTGAACAGTGACCAAAAAAACAGACACCTCTATCACCTAAACTGGATCCAATGTCTGGATCATGAAGTTATCAAACTATATAAAACACCATTCAAACCATCATCTGAAACCCATTGGAAGGAGAGAATCCAACTTAGGTTGCACATTCTGGACCACGAGTGACTGCACAAACTGCATATCCCAAAGCCTCCAAGGGAACCTCATCCAGAAAACCCCATCATCAAACCTTCATCAAAGAATCAAAGACAAAAACACCACTTGAACCCACATTGAACAAATATGATTCATCATCACAAAAATAAATACATCATAAAAATCATCGAGGAAGAGGTTTAGCACCACTCTTCACCAATGACCACTGAAAAAACCATTGTTCAATAATGCACCAAAAATCCATTACCTTGAAATGAAATAGTTCTAAAATTAGGAAACCCATGAAAGTAGTAGATGGTGAGGAGGATGACAGAACATCAAGGTATGAGATGAATCACCTATTATGGGATCTAAGGTGATGTGGAAATAGAAACGTCCTCCTTAGTTTGGATCTGTATAGGTATTATTATAAAGGAAGAACCAAAAATTGGAACTCAAGGCAAGGTCTAGGGAGGAAAAAATGTGAGGGGAGTAAAATCAAGAAGAAAAAACAGAGACAAAAGGTATCCCCATAAAAGATGAAGGAATAAAAAAAAGTGAAATAAATACCAAAAAGATGAATGGTTATAAAACCACAATAGGTAAAAACTAGAAACAATCCTCGAAGAGAAAGGTGTCTCAACACTAATGCATTAAATTATGAAGATAAAATCATGTGAAAATCATTAAGGCTAGAGAGGAAAGGGTCATTTACACCTTATGATGGCCACTAAAGCCCTAGAGACCATGTAACCAAGAGATATAACCCAATAATTAGGATTCATCTTGTGTGTGCTACACTCTATTGAACATAGTTTTATTTTTAAAAGAAAATATAAACTAAAATCTTAGGGTATTATAATATTTCAACCACTAGTTTACACTATGGAATTAAATTACATATATAAGAACCCCAAGAAATCCCCTAGCTAATTTGATATTAGTGTAGGGGGATCTAATAATTCACTCTATTAAGTTTCACCCTTTTGTGTATATTTGAATTCTTTTGATTTAAAAGAAAATCTAAAAATGGATTTCATTATCAATGATCCACCTTGTGATTTGAATGAGGTAGATAAAATCTTTTCTATATAGGTTAGGTGGGTCTATAAGTCAAATTATGAGGCTTTGGTATTCAATGAGCTTATTAAGATCCATAAGGAGGGAACTTGAGGGTTCTTTCTTGATAGACCTTGATAAGGAACTTAGTGAGTTTTTTTAGTATTTTTTTAAAATTTCATACTGATGTTCAAGGAGAAGAAGTGATTCTATAATAATAAGAACTTATCCTTCCCACATTTAATAATGAAGTCAAGTATTTCATAAGAATATTATAAGACAAAGTCCCACTACATAAATCTCCCATAAGATGCATTCCAAATAGGTTGTATGTGTATATAGAACTATAAGATAGATATACTGATGATGATAATTCTCTCGTGAATTCATTTCCTTTCAACTTTATTTTATACCAAATATCTATTGAGTTCCACTATGATGACATTTTATATTTAGTAAAACTATTTCAAGACCTTGAGGATGAAGAGGGAAAATCCACAGTAGTGGTGGTAAGTGTTAAGGAAGAAATATAAGACCCTTTATTTCTTCCACACCCACTTTACAACCTAATTATCATAGTAAATGGGATGGATAAACAATACATAACATAAGGGTACCTCAGGATGGAATATGTTAGGAACTGCTGAGTTATTTAGATGTGGTGGCTTCAATCAAACAAACTAAATATCCATATATATTGGGGTTGACAGTTGAAAATTTCTAGCTATGAACAATAAAAATACAACCCTTCTTTGGAGTGTCAACCCATGATTCTTTCCTTTGTCATTTTTTTCTTTGTTTTAGTTTTAATAACTCACTTGCTTTGTTTTTTTTCTTTTAAAATTTTTATAATAACTAGTATGGATAGATGTTAGAGTTTCATAACTACCCACTAAAAATAAGCTTCAGGTTATGTCTGGATTTTCATTATTTTTAACTATCTTATTCTATTGATTGTAAAAGCACTTAAATACATTTAGTAAAGTATAAGTGTTAGTGGTGGGATATTTCATGAGATTTTAATGAGTATAGATAGATTTATTAAATGATATTTGTGTGTGCCATTATTTATTAGGAAGGAGAGTTCATAACATTCATTATAATCAAAGTTCCCTCTATTTATCCAAATACAGTTTTATAGAAATAAATAGAAAAAGAAAAGAAAAAATAAAGAGCATAGGATATATGACTCCTTATTTTTGTAGATATATGGACTACCATTGTGAATGGGATGTTTTGGGATGTAAATAACATATCTAAAGTGGATTGAGTGAGGTACCTTTATTGAGTGATCACACTTGAAACCATGCACCATCCTTCAATGATTCGTGCCTCCTTTTTCTACAATTTTTTTTCTAAAATAAACCATCCACCATCAACTTTAAAATACCATTGTCATATCCTTTATATTAACAAAAACATTTATTCCTTGATAGAGAAACAAGTATATCAGCAAGCCTACGGTTATGCATGTATGAGTTAAATAATGAGACAAACCATGAAAAATATACTATGAGTGATGAGGGAATAAAATTATAAGAAAGTAGGTTCAAGTTTGTATGGTTTTAAATCGAAGGTGGAAGTAAATTTGATGGGAATAAAGGAAAATCATAGAATAGTGATTCATATAGGAAGCATAATAAGTCCAAAAATATGAGAATTGGAAAGTGCTTCAATTAATTACTTGAGAAGTTTGAGTTGACCTTGGTATATTTATTTTCTCATTAGAAAAAGTTTAAGTTTGTGGGAGTGATAGAATATATATTTTAAATATATTTATCCCATAATTCAATGTTTATATTCCCATTAATTTCAAAATGTATGTTAATTTACTACATATTTAGAATTTTTGAATGTTTTAGAGTTTGTTATAAATAAGGCCTTGTGACTTTAATTATTTAATTAATATCATTTATAAATTTTTATGTATATACTATAATTTAGGTGTTATAATGTGTTTAAACATGGAAGAATACTAGTTAGGAAAACCATATAATAGAAAAATGGTTTTTAAACTAGTTATGTAAGATTAAATGAGGATATGTCATGGACACATAAGAATAACCCAGGAATATATAGATCTTTCTAAGGATTAATAATTTTGTATGGAAGTAATAGAGTGTGTATGGATATGTAATATTAAATTGGAAAATTCAAATTCCATGTAAGATTAAACTCAACTTATGTAAGATTAACTAGAGCTTGTGTAATATTTAATTGAAAATATTAATGTTTGCATATGGTTTTGTACTTGTCCGAAATGGGCTCAACCACTTATGTAAGAATAAATGAGAATCATAGAAGTTTTTGTAAGTTATTTAACTCCAAAATGAATTTCATAAGGTTTCTAACTTTACAAAAAATAGGAGATGACGAAACCATTAATAAGAAAATGAGTTCCATGTGGTGAATGTGCACATATTGAGGGAGACAAAATGTGTGTACATAGTTTTCTAACTAAATAAAGAAATGAAGAAAAAAATAAATAATTTGAGGTCAATATAGGAATTAGAAGAATGAAGATAATGGATTTATGTTGATTCCTATAAACCTAAGGGAGACTTTTGATCTATTAAATATCATAGGATACCTCAGGGAATGATATTTTGAGACCCCCAAACTAGTTGTAGTTTATTTTACCATATTTTTTACTTTTATGTGTTCTTTATCATGTTCTTATCCTATAGAACCTATTTCCATGGACGGATGAACTATATTTTTAATTATAGGTGGAATAAATCATGTGATAATTCTTGAGTTCATGTTATACTATTTATTCTTTTTCTTATCTTCACTCTAAGATTTTATTAATGAATGTTTGAGTACATTCTGGTGATCATTGATTATGATTCAATTAATTTTACAATAATTTTATTCCCATGATTATGCCACATTACTTCCCCTCCTATAGTTATCAAACATATGCAGAATTTAGCTGGTTATATAGGGAATGTTTTTGCAATTACAAGCCATGCATGGTGGTGATTAACTCCTAAATAGTTAGTTGGGAAAACATGTTAAGGACCCATTTACTTTATTAAGGTATGAATTCCACCACTATTCATATGAGGATATAAGATCTAGTACACCTAAAACTATAATTCATTGGTCACTTACATAGGATAAATAATAAGGGATTCTTTAAGGTAATGATGGTGAGTTGATCTATTGTGTGTTGACTAAGTCAAATTCATTTTAAGGAGAGTTTTGAGGGAAATACACCCCAGGATTCACTCATGGATCATTACCCCTTTCTTTATAAAATTTCTTTGCTTAAATTTTTATTTATTTCATCACATGATACAACTAATTCCTCCCCTACTATCTCTATTTATTTTATAAATAAAAACCCAAAAAAATAATAAGTAACAATTGAAGAATAGTGAATGTATTTGACATTCCTTGAGAAACATCCTAGGTTATCCACTAGGCTACACCTTGTGATTAAATTATATTATAAAGGACTCCACAAATGGCCCTTTTCAGCTCCTTTATTTTATATTATATTCCATTAATGCTAGTCACCTATATGTGGCCTATTAGAGGTGGGTTTTTATAGCTGCTGACGGCTTCACTATCAGTCCTGGAGGGGTTCTAGTGTATATTGGTCCTAAAACCTCATCAAAATATAATTTCTATTGTCAATGTCATATCCAAAAACATTATAAAAATTATCATTTAAACACGAATTCTTCTTATCCATCCTAAAAATTTCTCATTATCCTTAGTAAAATTTTCCCTAAACTATAACATAGTCTTTTCTCCTTATCAATTTCATACAAAAAAGATATAAATAAATTATATATAATAGTATACTGGTATCCAAAAATAAATCCATTTAATTTTAAAAAATTAAATTTAAAAAACTAAAATAAAAATTTATTTAAATTACAAGGGTTGTGAATATAATATTTATTTATTTATAAAATAATTATTATTAAATTATTATTTTTTTCTTAATTATATAAATTATTCATTGCAAAATTTTATTTTTTAAAAAATCAATTTTCAAAATAAAATTTTATTCAAGGATGTATAATGAGGAAATATATTTTAAAATAATTTCTTTTAAATTTAATAACACATATTAATATAAAATAAAAAATATGATTAAAATATCTCATAATATTTACTACAATTAATTAGTTTATAATCATAATAGGGATACATGAATCCATAAGTCTCAATTGAGTCAAGCTATTATCCTGAAAGGGATGACATGTATTTTTTTAGACAATACCAAAATCTTATAGTACAATCCCTCATTTCTATAGACCCTCAAGATGCTATAGAATTATACTCTAGTACACTTATATAATTATCTATCGTAATAGTACTACCATGAAATTCATATTGATAGTACACTCTCTATTGTATCTACTATAGTATGTTAGAGGTTTATACATAACATAGTCTCACTACTCACTAATATACCTAATCAAATAACTTGAAAATATATCACTTTTGATTAACTACATATTAAGAAATCTAAAATTATGTTGATTATAAACTTCTTGTTGTATACATGATTCATGATCTTTCACTCTTTTCCCTCACCGCCCCCACCACCCCACATATCCCCTATTGTGTCACCCTCTAATCCATCTACCCATCCGAATTTCATATCTTCTTTTGAAACCTTAATTTTTATATGCACCATGACCCCACCTTTTTCACTACCTCTAGCACTTCATATCCCTCACTATGCCTCCACCTAAACCTCCCCCACCCCCTTCGAATATGCCTCTCTTCCACTCCATCTCCCCACCTCCGCCTTCACCTACAACACCTTTATATTCTTATAATAAATTTTTTCCTTCATGAGATCACATTTATCAAATTTATTTCTACCTTATTTTGATAACCTTATGCTCTTTACCCCTATATTCCTCAAAATGTATCCTATTATTTTACTTCTCTTAAAAACTCTTCCATCTTTACAAGTTCTCATATCTTTATCATATCTTTACCTGCATCATTTCTTCCTATTTTATGATTTTTTTTCTTCTATTATTCTCTTGTTTTCATTAATTTATTATCATCAGTGACTATTATTTAAATTTAATGTAATATTAAGTTTACCGATATCAATTTAAAGAGACCTATAATTAGGTTTGGTTAATATTATTTTTTTTTATTCCCCCAATATAACTATCTCATATTCTTTTTATGCCTTTATTATCCAGTTTTATGGTTTCAACCTCCATAACTATCCATGATCATATAAATACAAGTAGTGATATGATATAGTATTTTGAACCTTAACTGGTGGTCCATAATTTAGTTCTCTTAAAATTTTAATGTTATTTTTTCTTTTCTCTCAATATTAGAGGGATGAACTTCTTTATACAATTACTAAATTTATTTCTTTTTTTTTCACGATATATTTTTATTTTATATATAATTTTTTTTACACTATATGTTTACTTCATGAATTTTCTTAAATATAACCTCTTCTTTTTTCCATTAACTCTATAAATGTTCATTGTATGAAATTTATCTTTTACATTGTTTCACTCAATGTTGTTAAGTTATTGACACTCTAAATTATCCATTGTATCTTTTTTGTTTTTATATTTACTCTTTATTTTTTCATTGTATGTATTATAAACATATTTATTTTCAATATATAAAACATTAAAAAAAATTAATTCTATAAAATAGCATCTATAAATTTTTACTTAATATTTTATTCAAAATTTTATTTTATTTTTTCTAGGAGCATTGTTTTGATGCAAATTCAATATACATTGTTTAAACATATTTTTTGAGCAATAAATATTCTCTATAATTAAAATGTCTATTTTATATACTCTGTTTTTTAAATTTAATCAACTTATTAATTCATTCATTCTATAAGAATTTATTTCTTGAATTTTGGTAAATAATTAAAATTATAATTCCAATTCCATGGGCCTAATTTTAATATTTTAACATATTATTCAATATCAATGTTTAAATTTTGATTCCCTATGAATTTGTATGGTATTTAATTTGGAAATTATTTAATTAGTGATTCTTCATTATAGTAATATTATAAAATTTTATAGAAGTTTTTAACTACATGTGCAGAGACTACCTATCTGGGATTAAAACAATGCGAAAATTAGACATCATAGGAATCTATATGTGCCTTACTTTTGTTTTCATCCACAATATTTCTTATGATATTAGTTGTTATTATCCAATTTGGAATAATTATTTGGTATTTTAGGTTTAGCTCAGTGATTTTTATTGTTGTTATAGAGAGATGATTCAAAAAAATTCATTAAATAATATTATGTTTAATATCAAATGTATTTTTTTTTAATTTTAAATGTTGTTATGTTTAATATTTGTATGTTAAATACTATTGTGTTTAATACAGTTATGTTTGGTATCTCTAGAATTCTTCCTTTTTTCAAATATTTTCATTAGATACTTGTTTATTTAATAAAAAATAAGTTTTTAGGTTTATTATCATGCCTAAATTTTTATATATTTTTTCATCAAATACTTTAATGTTTAACAAGATGCATGATAGGGTTAGAGGTCATCAAATCCATAAAAATTTTATTTATAATATCCTGTACTAGCATAGTAGTAAAGGGTATATTTCAAACTAAGTGTGATTTTTGGATTGGTTCTTGATTATGGGAGG
The DNA here is from genome assembly GCA_963277665.1 of Viscum album. Classification (NCBI taxonomy): domain Eukaryota; kingdom Viridiplantae; phylum Streptophyta; class Magnoliopsida; order Santalales; family Viscaceae; genus Viscum; species Viscum album. The sequence continues at coordinate 769,941,754 of OY728126.1, forward strand.
GTTATTATGGTTGCACAGCCATTAAATTGGGATGCTATTTTTATTTCGGTAAGTTTTTGATGGGGTTTATTCATGGAGCCCAAAACACCCAATGTCTCCTACATCCATGGCATGAAATTTCACAAAGGACCTACTTTTCAAAAGCATTCGGTCACTTTATTTTCTATCTAATTACTCTTAGGAACCCACATTGGTCAAGAGGATGTGGGTTTGGGCTCATAAAACTCTGTTGTGTGAAATCAATGCCTACTTCATAACTCTCTTATATATTTAATTCATGTTCATGAATCCTTCCCAAATTAAAAGGATAAAACAATTACTCCTATGATAATGATCAACTATTAACATTAATCAACATGTAAATATATATATATATATATATATATCAAATGTTCTTTGTCTATAATTCACATATTATCAGTTCTTAATTCGAAGACATTATGGTTTAAATCCATATATTTAGGTTCTATGGAGTTTATTAGCATCTAGGGGTGGTTTTTGTTTAGGGTATTATGATTCTACCCATGATAAGGGATATTTACATATACCTATAAAAGTAATTAGATCCCATGTAGTTTGGTTCCACTTAATATGACACATTGTAAATTTTAAGGTCATGTGATAAGGACTGACCCATGCAGTTTAACATCATGTAGTAAGGATGACTAGGTGAAAGGTTACTAGAAATGGTTGGTGTGAGGATTATGCATAAGAAACCCTTTCTAGTTAACCTTAATGGGGTTACGGATTAATGAAAATGGGTGGGGTTGGATAGAAAAAATATGGTCCACTAATCAGAAGTTTGATTTCATTAGGGACACGGAATAATTAAGGAAACATGATAAAACTTGGAGGGAACATGTCCATCTAGGCAAGGAGCATTGTTTTATCATGGATATAGAATGATTAAGATAATATCCATGGAATATAGCCTTGGATAAAGGGATTCATAGGGTCATTAGAATATATCTAGAAGAGGTAAGTATATAATTGACTTCATGATGAATATGGCCCCATGAGGGTCGATTTGGGAAATAGATAGTATTGGGTATGAACCTATGAGAGGAATCCTACGTATAATAATTTATATGAATGAGATATCACATAGTTCAAGACATTATTTAAGGTCATGTGGGGGGATAGTACCATCAATTTTAACATCATGTTCTAAGGATATTATCATACAGTTATACATGATACAGCTAGGATGTTTGTATTTTGAATGGTAAAAAAATGAAGGATTGATCAGGGATTATGTATATGGGGCTTCCCTTGAATTCTTACCAAGAAAAATTAATTGTTTAAATTCCTAGAATGTTTTGTCTTATACTTAATGGGGAATGGATTCCTTTTAGTGATACTAATTGGCATGATAGACCCATATCTCTAAGCTCATGTGATAAATGTTTGATGTGGGAAACAAGATATAATAAGAGGTCAGGAAAATTTAATAAAAAAACTCATATAAATTTGAATGAGTTTCATGTGTAGAGGTTGTACAAGGCTCATTCTCTCTATCCTTAACTTGATTATTATTCATGGATAATGAAATCATCAGTAAGAACCACGTCAGGTATTATGTCATTAGAACCCAACTCTCTTGTCTTCTTGTCTATTTTTAAGTTGAGGTGGGGTATTGAATATATAGGCTTGAGGAGTATGGAATCCTTAAAGAAATATTTGGGGATTACTCTAGGATGGATGACCTGTCTAACCTGACTCTCGTGAATAAATAAGAAATAAATCATGAACTATGAGAAAATACTCTTATGTATTCCCAGTAAGAAGACTTGTTATCAAGGGGATCCATGATTGTGATCCCCTTGAGGGTTTCACCTACCTATAATGAAAACCCTAAGCTTAATTTTTTCAATGGAATACACAATTGAAGGGATAAAAACTGGTTGGTATTCCCTGATCATATATCTTAGGTGGATTAGGTGTGGATCTTTATAATTTGATGCCCAATTAGGGGGCTTGGGAAAAATATTCTCTACCATCGATTCCATGGTTTTCAATATTCTTTTGTACATGAGTGGTAAAAGGTGTTTTTCCTTGGTATAGAGCTCAAATACAGTTTATCCCAAATGATACTAGAGTGGGTAAGTGGTTTTTCTCATGTGATTAAAGGATAGGGTGAGTGGTTGCCCAAATAAATGTTGGAGTGAATTATTACCCTAAACAAATTCTAGGGAAAATGTTCTCCCTAAATTAATTCTATGGGGAATGGTCACTATAAATAAAGGTCATAATGAATAGTAACACTAAATAGATGCTACGGAGAATGGATTACCTAAATTTTGGATAAGGATAATGGTCTCTAAATATAATATATAGGGAGAATGTTCACCCTACTAAAGTCTAATTAGATGGACCTAGCCTTGGTGCGGGCCCTTCAAGGTACCTTGTGTGAATTTTCTCAAGTCACACCCTAGAGAGATGTTAAAGAGAGTTTCAACTTAGTGTTGGTTTGTAGGGAGGTACTTTTGCCTAGTGTTATTCCACTAGTGTTGAAGTGGTCTCTCACAATGGACCTTTTGATACTTGGAAACTTGGATAACCCTTTCACCCTCTATCTTAGATAATTACCATATATTTTTAGATTAATATAAGTTACTTGGATGAGAGTTAGAGAATAGGGCGAGTAAAGAGTGAATCACCTCTTCATATTCCATATAAAGTGTCTCATGATGATCCACATGGTTCCTATTTATAGGAAAATATAGGGGATAGTGTGTGAGAGAGGTGTTGTGCACTAATGGGGCTCAAGAGACAGACATGGGATTACTAGTAGTGCACGTTATCATGCTCAAGCAATTAATAAGAGGATTTGGTTAGCGAATTGAGTGAGTGTTTTGGGTGAGACTACTTGGATGGTTGCAGTAATATTAGTACGATGTGGTCTGAGTAAATGGCGAGATACATGGAAACAATAGCCTGTAGGATTCTATTTAATGCATATATTTTCTAGGAAAATAATAAAGTCCCATGTTCCTTTTCTCCTTCGCATGAAGGAAGTGTCAAAAAATCAACTCTTTTAGAATTTTATCATATTAGGAGTAAAGAGGATTTGATTCTAAGGTGAGAATAACCTTCATGTGAACTTTTATTTTGCATTATATATATATTTTTAGGTATGATGGAAAGTGAATCACTCTCCATGGTATAACTGGAGGTTTTCTAACACGTGTGTGTGCACTATAGTATGTGTGTTGGTGTGCCTTGCATATGCCAACATGTAAATCCATGAATCTATAAATATCACCCCCCCCCCCATATTTTCTTACATATTGTTACCTTGGATTAAGAAACACCTAATTATTTGTACTCACTATTCACTTAGTCTATCCATGTTATTCAAGGTGAGTGAATGCATCTCTTATCTCGCCTTAGTCATCACGTTGAGTTATTTAGTGAGTCCTAAGGAAAATGTACTAGAGAGGTACCCTGGGGTAAAGCACTAGGGTGAAGTTATAGGGAGTAGGAATAGGGAGAAGCTCATGGGTGATATACCAAGGTGAAGTACCAAGTAAAAATTCCTTCATTATGTAATTTTTATGCCTTAGATTCTTTGAATTCTCAACATGCTCTACTTCTTTATGCTTAAATCTTATTTATTTGTAATTCTTCCCCTTTTATCCTAGCATAAATGTAATAGTAGGGACTTAGATCATTGTTCCTGACACTGAGATTGTTTTCTGTATTGAGGATATTATAGAGGATAGCATTGAAGGTACTTTTTTCACACCCTAGATTTCTATTTTGGTGAAAATTATGTGAAATCATCATCAAGAGTATATACCTTTAGTGTTCCTAACTCTATATGGCCATGGACTTTTGTCAGATAACAGAATTCCAAGGTCAAACAAAAATATTCCACAATCTTGGATCTCATCATATTAACACTTTTCAAGTGATAATATTTCTACAAAAGAGGCATAATTTAATGAGGGTGAATCCACTCCTGTGGAAATTCTTCACCACACCAAGGATTCCACAGATAATAATTCTTGTATATTTTATCCTGAGATGCATTGATATTTCTCTATCCTTTATTAATCTTTAATGGATCAAGGACAAGGATGGGTAGATGATTGGGAACTATTTCCTATGGGTGATGTGAATCGAGAAAGGCTTTGGTCATTTTGGGTCCACTATAAGTGCGATGATTTTGATAAGGAGTTGAATGAAGCTTCTATCTATGAAGCTACCTGGATCACACAGAAATATGTCAACAAAAATAGTGAATTTATTCCTAAAATTCTCAACCACTGGATTCTAGATACGAATACTTTCCACCTGGATTATAAAGATATGGGTATCAGTCTTTGGTACATCTAAAAAATTTCTGATAGTGGTGTTAATGGGTCAGGTTGGGTCGGGTTTAGAGAGTTTTTTTGACCCAACCTTGTCAAAAGAGGTCAATTCGAGTTGGGTGAGGTCATAGATGGTTTTTAGTTCAGAACCAAACCAAAAAAACCCATATCTGATTGGGTTAGGTTGGGTTTGGTTGATTGGGTTATAAAAAAATATGTTGTCTCTACTTATTAACTAAACTAGCTCCTCCATCTCTGTATGGTGACATCCCTTTATCCTACAAGCAGTATCTACCATGACAGTGCCACCAGAAACAGTAAAGTAATTAGGGAATCATACCTCATTGAATAACAATACCCTTGGGGGATCCTCTACCCTCAATGGTTCTTTCCCTTGAGTTACACTATCACCTGATCTAATCCCACTTTCACCTCCATCCCCGCCAAGAACACCCCTATCCCAGCGACGAATCGACCCCAAAGTGGTTTTCTAGGGAATGATCAACATAGTGGGATTCACATATTTCTTGTAGGTAGTTATTGAGAAGGTTGAAAGCAAATTCCCATAGAGTAATGAGGATGGGGAAATCTCTGATTGATCTAGGGCCATAGTCCCAGTGAAGGTGGAGGAGGAGAAGGGAGGCATCAGAGAGGGAGAGGGACTTAGGTTCAGTGGAGTGGCAGCTTAGGTGGAAGAGGAGAACAAAAATAAATGGTGGGGATCTTGATTAGGAACTAGTATATGAGGATGGTAATAATGGAATAGGTAGAATTGGCTTCTATCTAATGACGAGTGGTGAGGCGGTGCGTAGTGGAGGGATGAAGGCATGGTCTATCGGGTTGACTAGGTCAGGTTGGATCATTTTATTCCAACTCGTAACCCGTCCCAACCTAAACATGGGTCAGCCCAAATAAAACCAATGAATGAATATATATTTCAAAACCCGAATCAACCCGGTTGGTTTGAGTCAGGTTGGTCAGGTTGGGTCGGGTTTGGAAACCCCTAATTTAAGAGGCATCAGTATTGGGATACATGTATGATGAGTTCCTCCCTCCCGAGGCTACATGGGAATATCCTCAATGAACATAAAAATTAACTCACTCCATACTACGTATATTTATCACAATTACATAAATTAATCCTTTCCCAAAAATTGACCTTGGTTTCCAGTTCGGGATGGAGGCCTTCTATATCAGAAAGGGTTATGGGTCATCTTACAAGTGTCACACAGGGTTCCCCAAGGTACTGAAGAAGGGAATCATGGGTACCTAATAGACTATGTTTTAGAGAGGCTATTATAATTATTGGGTTTATGATATTAACCCTCACATCTCTACTCATATCCGATGGGAAACATTTTTAGCCATGTGGTTGAGTGAATATCTATTACCTATGCATGATTCTCATAGAGGTGTTTAGAAAATCACATTCATGATTATGGGAAATATTGAAAATGGGATCACATGGGTTTAGAGGCTCCCATGATTGAAAGAATATTTTTTTTTATATTTCACCTCTATAAGGGAAAAGATCCCTTCCCCCTTTCAAGAACATTTCAAATCATATGGTGTTGGGTGGAAACACATTTCAATGTTTATGAAATTATATACATTATGGGGGTTCTATGAGGTAGATTAAAGAAGTATATTAAAGTTTATATGGATCTAGGCCTTTTATTTTTCATATGATATAATTTTTAAAATTCTAAGCCTCCACTCGGGATTTAATTTTCTCCATACGAAATACCTCCTACTGAAAATATTTTCAATTATGGGAAATATGACTATGAAAAGGTGGTCTTATTTAGTGGACATATGATACAGTGTATTAGTGGTCTACATTTATTATATTATCATTTTAGAATCATATTCCCCATACAATTTTTCTCATCTATTTCTATATGTACATAAAAAATTTAGTTTCTCCATTAACTTATGTTTTTATAGATAAACACATGATAGTGGTGTGGAAGTAGTAGATCATGATGGCTCAAAAATAATACTTGGTTTACCATTACAATTATTTCCTTAAAGTCCTTTGTTGTATTAATCATAGGATATTATTAATATTGGATATCTCCATATCCTAAAGAAGTATTTACAACTAGTGTCCCTGTTGTTACTACCTCCACTGTTGTAAAGAAAGTAAAAAAGGGTGATGTAGAAGGTTCACCAAAAGATAATGGAGAGGGTAATTCCTAATTTTTCAGGTCTTTCACACCCCACAATTTTCCCATTTCTTAAGGATAAGGATATAACACAACCATAATTTTAGGTTAAGGTGGTCTAGCCATCGAAGACAAAGTGAGGCCCCCACAGAGCATCAAAATCCATGGAAGAAACTAAAAATTAAGGATCATGAGTCCTCCTCATTGAATGGAAAGGGGATAGTTGGTAACCTTTTAGATGATATATATCTAAATTTCTTCTAGTTATAGTGTATAATACTCTATATTAATGGTACCCATGACATAAGGGTGATTATACAAGATAGCATTTGGACTCCCCAGATCAGGAATGTAAGGGACCTAGAGGATTTTAATTTTGAAAAAAAACATTCAAAAGTGGGGAAGCATTTTCAAGAGTTTTAAATAAAAATCTTGGTCACTGATGAATGGGTCCTGATTATGAGTAGGATGAAAAATATGGTCAACATAGGAACCATTGAAGGGGTAATTTATAAATCGAAAAATCAAGAGTGGGATGACCTCATCAATCCAAAAGATGTATTTTTATTAATCATATTACTTTTAAAACAAATAACCAATTTTACTAGATCATTCTAAATTTATTTTTAAGGGTAAAGGTGATGTCATGGTCACTTAAGTTACCTAAATACACATAATTATCTTCTCAATAAATTTATAAAGTATATTTATAGAGGGTTCTAGGGAAATACCCATCTCAAATACTTCCACCTCTTATTCTAGTCTTTATGAGGGCACAGACCAACACTCCTACTAAGGTTAAAGCACTAAAAAGAGAAAATTAATTGGTCTGAAACATTATTTCCTAGAAGAGGGGTTGGCCTTAAATCTGATTTTTTATCCTTTTTATATATTCACTTGTTAATATTCAAGTAATAACCTTGGAGTTTGATAAATATAAAATCTCACACCTCTAGGAGTCATGAGGAAGATCTTGAGAGTGCTCATAAGAAAACCCTGAGTGAGACTCAAGTCTCTAATACTAAGATGTTTATAACTTTATTAGATGGATAATTGGCTATGGGGGTGTATAAAATGTATAATAAGCATCAATTTTGGTCACTCCATGAACCTCTATTGATAAGGGTGGTAGATTCCTTGGATATAGAAACCAAATATCATCATGATGCTATACGACACTTGTTAACTTTTCTTCTTAAAAAATATCATTTTTTTTATTTATAATCCTTTACATACAATGGATAATCTCCTAAAAACCATGAAAATCATCACCATCATTCATCATAGGGAAATTATTAAGGAATCATCCCTTTATAAATAACTATATGAACTTCCTCCGAGTGGTTTATCTCACTAGGAGGTCCTTACTCATCATGTTGGGAAAATGGTTATCATTAAGAGAAGCCAAGGAATTATGGGTGAATAGGATATGGAAGAGGATAATAATGTCCCCATATATCCTAGATTCAAGATCACACCAATGATTCATGCTTACACTTATATTAATGAGTAGATATTTATTGAAAGAGACACTCAGATAATTAAACCATCTAGGGCGATGCCTGTAGTAGAAGCTTTCATGTCAAAATAACAAGGTGTGTATTCTCATTATTTTACCTTTTAATAATATCTTCCATATAATTATTATTCCTTATATATTTCATAGTATTTAAAACACATCTAGGAGTGATGGATTTGGAAAGAAATATCTTAGTCCCATCCTTAATAGACTGTATCCCAGACTATATTCTGGCTTTAGGGAGCAACTCTGAACCGAACTAGGATACTCTTTCCCTTCACCAAACTATGCATCATCATTCTTGGAACAACCTATGGAAATTAATTTCCGATACTCCCTAGGATAAGCTAAGTGATAAGATCCATTGAATTCATTACTACTTTATTTTTCTAGGTGGGGGATTTAATTATCAGAACATCCATGATTCTATAAAAGTAATCATAAAGGCTTGGGATAGGGTAGGGGAATCCAAATGGTTTCTATAAGTGGAAGATTCAATTTCACACTTTATCAAACTTTGAGTTTCAGTGATTCAATGAAAACCCCATTATACAACAATGGAACTAAAGTAGAAAGGCCTTACTAATGAAGATGAAACATACATAAGACTCCTTGATTGAGAGATAGATACCTCTAGGATATGATTAAAGGATCACCAAAATTATCTCTAGGATTATTAGTCTATGAATAAAAAATAATTTTTTGAGGTAGAAATAATTTCTCATTCTGAAGAGTTTGAGCAAGATAAAATAGAAAATTTCTATCATATCATTAAAAATCACAATAATCCATCAAGTAGATTCAAGATTTAGCTGATGGATCTTTTCAATAACCCAATATCATGTAGAGATTCTTTGAACTATAGATGCTACTATTCCTCCCCTTTTTGTTGAAATAAATGACAATTAATTTTGGGTCAAACCATTTTCTATTTTATGATTTCTTTATATGGACTGATTATCAATTTAAAATAACTCATGAATATCTCATCACAAATATCTAGATAACATGATTCATTATTGTAAAGACCTGGAATTTTCAAGGAAATTTTTTTCTTAGTTTTCTTTGGGATTTTACAAGAACGCAGTTTCTGACGGCGCCTGATTCCGAGGCCCGGTGTGCCCGGAATCAATTTCCGAAGTATAGCTTGGGTACGTTCAGTAAACGAACAAGAGGGTTTTCCTAACTTTTGAACCGGTGCTCGGAATTGAATTCTGAGGGCACCGATGAAACCGTAGTCCTGGTAATTTCTTATGAAGACCCTTTCGGGAGTTGTGTTTTCTCCTAGGAGTTGTTTTAAAAAATGAGGAATAAAAATATAATTATTTTACAATTATATTTTCATTTATTGTTAAATGGATTAAGTGTTGTGTCACAACACTTTCCCCCCCTCTTATGTGGTTATAACCTAAGTAAGGGAGTTAGGGGTGGAACCCACTTGTAGTTAACTACCTATGAGAGGATTAAGGTGGGGTGGGGCCCACACGAGCCCAACCCCTCACCTTCCCCTAACGTTCTTAACCTTTTCCCTCTTAAGTTTGTAACTCTCAAAAAGAAAACCCCCTTTTTAATTAAAGTCAACTCATTAATTGAGTAGGTTTTTCAAAGTAATTAGTTCTTGGATTCATTTGAATTTCAAATGAATTTTTGGCTTGTGTGTTAATTAAATAAGACTAAGTCTTATTTCGGGGGAGGATAGTTGGTGGTGCGAGAGGATTTGGAGAGGAAAATCTCTGAGTTCTGAAGGACGTTCTTCCTCCTTGAAGAACGCAAAGAACGCACCGTCGCCGATGAAGAACGCCGACCTCCGAAGAAGGACGACGGTGAGAGGCGCCTTCCTCGGAGATCGACGATGTGGTGCTGAGTACCGTGATGCCAACGACCCTCTCCTTCCGCGACGCCATCTTCTGCGACGTTCAATTCCGCGACGAACCTTTGTTCGACGTTTTCTTCGAGGTAGATAATTCTTTTGTTGTTGTTCGTGATTTCTTCTGTCATCGTTCCTCGTTTCAAATTGGACCGCTTGCTATCGATTAACGGGAGGGGGCCGGACCGCACAAACACGGCCGACCCTCCTCCCTTAATTTTTGTTGTTGACCTTTTTGTGGTTTGGAATGGGGATGGCGCGGTGTCGTCGCACTGCGCCGGATCATGCAACAAGGATGTGCGGCACCGTCGTGCCGCGCCGTTGAAGCCGAACAAAGCCGCGGCGCCGACGCGCCGCACCGGAAAACCATGAAGAGACGTAGTTTTTGTTTTTGGCATACAGATCTTCGGTCCATCGAAGAATGGGCCGCAGGGGAGATTTGAAGGCCTTACAACAAAGGGCTGGTCCCGGGAGGACCGCAGGCGAAGACATATTTAAAAACGGACCACCGAAGCAACTCTGGTGGTCTGCGGAAGGCGGCGGCGGCGCGCCGCCAGAACGGAACCTCTATGGCTAAGCCGTGGTGGCAGGCCGAACCGGAACGGCTCAGATGTTCCGGAGTCGGAGCGGCGTGGCTCAATGTCGTGCCAGTTACATCGACCGCAGGGGTTTGTAACCCCCGCACCTGCTGGCCACGCGGGCGCCGCACCGCGCCAGCACCAGGTCTGGCCTCCTAGGCCAGGCCGTGCCCAGGTCGGGCTCAGCCATGCCATCCGGGCCGGGCCGCGCCCAAGAGAACTGGACCTGGACCCGGTTCGGGTCAACCCGGTTCGGGCCGACCCAGGGGTCTCGGGCCGGATCGGACCGGGCCCGAACCCCCTATTTTCGGACAGTTTCCGTTCAAACACCCATATCACGGGCCACGGACCTCCGAACAACGCACCGTCAGCTGCGATGCGATCCTTGGATCGAGACGGTCATTTCAGTATATTACGCTCAGGGTTTCGGAGAACTTTGAGTATGTCCGGGTTGGTTGGGATATGAAACCAACCAGGCCCTCGGAGCGGAAACGCTTATATCTTGAGCTCCAGAAGTCCGATTGACATGTCGTTGACTTTTTTGGATTCCTCTTGATGACACCGAACTTTTGGAATACTTTTTCTGAGTTTTGGTTACAGTTGGATAGTGGTCGGGTTGGATTATACCTGAAATCCAACCGGGCCCATGGAACGGAAAAGTTGATAACTTTCAGACCGGACGTCCGTTTGACGAACCGTCAGTGGCATTGGTGATCACGTTGAGAAGTGGTCCCTATGAGCATACCCTATGAGAGTTTGGGGTAATGTAGAGATACAGCCGGGTTGGTTTGCACACAAAACCAATCGGCCCCTGGGACAAAAAAGGTTAATAACTCACAGATCGGGCGTCCGATTGATGCACCGTCTGCTGCGTTGAGAACCCTATGACGAGGCGGTCCTTTGAGATACTTCTTCATGGAAATTTGTGATACTTAGAGTATCGACCAGTAGCTCGTGGAGCGGACCCTCCTGGTTACAAGCTAGCAGAGTGCGGAGACCTAGTAGCTGGATGAGACTTGACGACTACTGATCTATTCGACTCAGTGTGTTTCGGATAGCCCTGCGGGGAGCGCTTGTTTGTAGAGGCAGACTCACAGCTGAGGAGCACTTGGTTGTAGCGGCAGACCCGCGGTACTCAATAGAAGGAGTACCTCTGGAGGCTATGAGGGGGAGCGCTTGGTTGTAGCGGCAGACCCACGGCGGAGGAGTGCTTGGTTGTAGCGGCAGACCCGTGGTACTCAATAGAAGGAGTACCTCTGGAGCCTATGAGGGGGAGCGCTTGGTTGTAGCGGCAGACCCGTGGTGGGAAGTTCTTGGTTGTAGCACCAGGCCCACAGTACTCAATAGGTGGAGTACTACAGCAGTCCAAGGTTACTGGGGCATGCTTGGTTGTAGCGGCAGGCCCACTGTACTCGACAGAGGAGGAGTTCTCCAGCAGCCATGGTTTTGACTTCATGAATAAAATCCTATTTGAGCTAAGTCTATGACCTTTGTGTTTACCTCATGATTGAGATGGGTCACTTGATAACTTAGGTATATGTATGGGCATATATCTGGGTAGTGGTTATCCATTGATTTCATAATCTTTGTGTTTCCTCATGATTGAGATGGGTTACTTGATGACTTAGGTATATGTATGGGCATATACCTAAGTAGAGGTTATCTGTTGAGATCTTCTTTGTGGTTATCCTTGTTGGATTTTGTGATACCTTGAGGATCTCAGGGTCCCTACTGAGTATCGTTATACTCACCCTTGCACTGGCTATGCCCGAGCCTCGTTGTGTTGGTTGCAGACGACGGGCAACGCAGACAGAGGACGAGTGTTCGAGGACTGGACGGTACCCGGAGGTGGGCCTCACGACGAGAAAGTATCCGGCGGTGGGATTCACGATGATATGACACTCGAAGGAGGTTGACGGGCGAGAGCGTTGTAGAGGCTATCTGTACCTACCCTTCAGGTAGGATCCGTGGTGGACGATCCAGGAGCTGTGCTATCTGTACCTACCCTTCAGGTAGGATCCTTGGTGGACGATCCAGGAGCTGCTTGTCACCTTCCGGTTGTTTTATCTTTTTCCTTGTACTTTACAGTTGGGCTTGTATTTCTGGCCCCCTTTACTTTTATCACATCGTGTTTCAGGTTTACTTAGTGTTTTACTTCCGCTTGTACTCTATGGTGTTTTGTTTACTTTTATAAAGGCAATGCCTTCCCAATTATCAGCATTTACGCCTTTGTTGCTAGTCGCCAGCCCCTGGCCTATGGAAGGCAGGCTTGGGGTAGTCACGGAACGGGCCCCGAGGATGGGTCGTGACAAATTTGTATCAGAGGAGTTCGGTTCTACCACAGAACTAAGGACTCTGAACTTTTTCTATGTGAAGCAATAGGGTTAAGGGTACCGAGTGTGGTCTTCAGTTCAGGGAGTCCAGTGTTGGTGTGGCGGCCGACGTATCTGTACACCTGGACCCTGACTACTGATTTCCGACTTTGTACACGAAAACAATGATTGCGTGTTTGTTTCCAAAGTTTTAAAGTCAGCTCAAACCAGGTCATCTCAGAAGGTATAAATCGTTGACCGTGTCGCATCTGTTCAGGATGTCTCCACGCAGACAGTCAGTTGGAATTCTGAGATAGTACACGATGACGGTCCACCGAGCGACGAGGCTCCGGTGTGGGGCCCTTTTTACTATGTTGGCACCCTTGAGTGGTGTATCAGCAGCACCACCACCTGTTGGAAAGCAGATGCCACCAGCCTTACTAGCGAACTGTGCACGCTGGCAGAGCGCGTTGCACAAGTTCCAGCAGCAGCGACCTCTGAGGTTACGAGGTGATTCCCAGACAGCAGAGGACAGGCTGGAGATGATTGCTAGAGTTTTCCACCTAGCTGAGACATCAGTAGAGTGGATGGTGGACTTGGCTTCTAGTGTTTTCCAGTGAGTGAACATGAGGATGGTCCGCATAGCGATGAGGCTTCAGTACGTGGACAGATGCCTGAGGTAGTGCCTTCGGGTAGTGTGTCAGCTATACATCACTACCTGTTGGTCTGCAGTTACAACCGGTGGTACCGGTAGGTGACACATGTAGGCTTACTGCCTTACACGTTTTCCAACATCAGATACCCTCAAGTTCTGAGGCGAGCCCGACTCACAGGCAGCTGAGGACTGGCTTGAGGAAGTGGCTGAGAGTTTTCTAGAACTTATACAGCTTCGACAGGACGACATGTCAGTAGCTGAGAATTCATCGGGGTGTACCAATCGTTCTTGGTACTTGATGACTACAATATGATCAGTTCTTTAGAGCTTGGATCTCAGAGTGAGGTGTGTTTAAGGATATCCGATTAATCACTCTTTCCTCTATGCATTCCTACTTATGTTAGGGTGCTAGAGATAACCTTTGTGGTTGAATGTTCTTTGGCTGATCGGTTATAGCCAGTGAATGTTAGCAGTGGGAAGATGCGAACTAGCGTCAATCCTAGAGACTTGGACGTGTAGAATGTTTCAAGAAGAGGAAGTGTCAAGGAAGGATGAATCTACAGAGTAGCAGATGTGGAAGCGGAGCTAGGAGAGTAGCATGGGGTGGTGTACTTTTCGACATGTTACAATCACCCGCCTTTGTATTCCCCGCTAGGCTCAGGGAGCTGGAGGGCAGGGGAAGAGATTAGCTGCATGCGGTCAAGGAGTGTGACCCAATGGCTCTAAGAATGATTCTAGGGACAGTCTGTGTCCACTACTAGCTTCCGTAGTAACAGACGTAGATATGAATCATTCCTTCCTTCCACGAATCTTGTCCCAGACCTAGAGTTTCCGGTAAGCCGTAGACTTGACCCTCACATCTGGAGATACCTTAGGAGGAGACTCGATAATCACAGTTACGCCTATAGTGTGATTTGACCCTCGAGTCTAGAGTTTCGTTTGGAATATCTTGGTGGCAGCGTCGAGTCCTTACGATGTTGGTTTGAGTATGGACTGGGAAATCACAGTCCATACACAAATTGACGGTATTAGGCAAAAAGGTTGTGGTTTAACTATGACGTCGGGATGGGTTTTCCTTGGTCGGCGAAAAAGAAACCCCATGGAGAACATGATAAACTCATGCATATGAGGGATTGGCCGATCACTCTTGAGTCGGTCAACCCTACCCTCGTGGCAGTAGGAGTTTTGAGTTTTTGTTCTAAATAGGAATTGGAGACCTCTGGAATTCGAGGATGAGGACCACGTTTTCTTATGGGTCTCAACTTGTTGAGGTCTATGGAGTTGTGGCCGAGGCGACAAGTTATCTCTGAGGTTCAACGGACCTTTCTAGGTACTCATCAGGGTAGGTGAGGTGGTTTACCGCTTGACTCATCCACCTCAGTTGCACCAGGTGCACGATGACTTCCATGTATCTCAACTGAGGAGAAACGTGCTTGACCCAACGCATATCATCGACCTTGGGGAGCTGGACTTTGGCGATGGGGTGACTTTCACGGAGCTTCCAGTGGGGATCGAGGATCGACAGGAATGGATCCTACGAGGACGGTCGATTCCTCGAGTGCACTTTCACTGGCAGTACGGGAACCTCCATGTGAGCATATAGGAGCGGAAGGCTCAGATGCGTGCTCAGTACCGCTTTTGTATCCCTAGTTTGTGTTAAAGCTTTACGGGGATGTAAAACCCTAAGGCAGGAGTAATGTAAAGACCCATAAATTTCAAGGTAAATTTTTTCTTAATTTTCTTTGGGATTTTACAAGAACGCGGTTTCTGACGGCGCCTGATTCCGAGGCCCGGTGTGCCCGGAATCAATTTCTGAAGTTTTGATCGGGTACGTTCAGTGAACGAACGAGCGGGTTTTCATAAATTTTGAACCGGTTCTCAGAATTGAATTCCGAGGGCACCGATGAAACCGAACCGCTGTTAATTGCTTATGAAGACCCTTTTGGGAGTTGCGTTTTCTCGGAGGAGTTGTTTTAAAAAAATGAGGAATAAAAATATAATTGTTTACAATTATATTTTCATTTCTTGTTAAATGGATTAAGTGTTGTGTCACAACACTTTGTTTCCCCCTCTTATGTGGTTATAACCTAAGTAAGGGAGTTGGGGGTGGAACCCACTTGTAGTTAACTACCTGTGAGAGGATTAAGGTGGGGTGGGGGCCACACGAGCCCAACCCCTCACCTTCCCCTAAGGTTCTTAACCTTTTCCCTCTTAAGTTTGTAACTCTCAAAAAGAAAACCCCATTTTTAATTAAAGTTAACTCATTAATTGAGTAGGTTTTTCAAAGTAATTAATTCTTGGATTCATTTGAATTTCAAATGAATTTTTGGCTTGTGTGTTAATTAAATAAGACTAAGTCTTATTTTGGGGGAGGATAGTTGGTGGTGCGAGAGGATTTGGAGAGGAAAAGCTCTAAGTTCTGAAGGACGTTCTTCCTCCTTGAAGAACATGAAGAATGCACCATCACCGACGAAGAACACCGACCTCCGACGAAGGACGACGGTGAGATGCACCTTCCGTGGAGATCGATGACGCGACGCCGAGTATCGCGATGCCAACGACCCTCTCCTTCCGCGACGCAATCTTTGGCGACTTTCAATTCCACGATGAACCTTCGTTCGACGTTTTCTTCGAGGTAGGGAATTTTTTTGTTATTGTTCGTGATTTCTTCCGTCATTGTTCCTCGTTTCAAATTGGACCGCTTGCTATTGATTAACGGGAGGGGGTCGGACCGCACAAACATGGTCGACCATCCTCCCCTAATTTTTGTTGTTGACCTTGTTGTGGTTTGGAATTGGGATGGTGCGGTGTCTTCACATCGCACGGGATCATGCAGCAAGGATGTGTGGCGCCGTCGCGCCGCGTCGTTGAAGCCGAACAAAGCCGCGGCGCCGATGCGCCGCGCCAAAAAACCATGAAGAGACGCGGTTTGTTTTTTTTTGAGTACGGATCATCGGGCCATGGAAGAATGGGCCAAAGGGGAGATTTGAAGGCCTTGCAGTGAAGGGCAGGTCCCGGGAGGACCGTAGGTGAAGACGGATTTGAAAAGGGACCACTGGAGCAACTCCGGTGGTCCGTAGAAGGCGGCGGCGCGCCGCCAGAACGGAACCGCCGCGGCTGAGCCGCGACGGCGGGCCGAACCGGAACGGCTCACCCGTTCCGGAGGCGGAGCGGCACGGCTCAAAGTTGCGCCGGTTACATCGACTGCGGGGGTTTGTAACCCCCGCACCCACTGGCCACGCGGGCACCGTGCCGTGCCAAGGCCAGCGCCAGCGCCTGGTCGGGTCGCCCAAGCCGGGTCGGGCCGCTCACAGGCCGGGTCGAGCCGCGCCCAGGCCGGGCCGGGCCGCACAGGCCGGGCCTGGCCGCGCCATCCGGGCCGGGCCGGGCCCAAGCGGGCCGGACCCGGTTCGGGCCGACCCAGGGGGTCTCGGGCCGGGTCGGACCGGGCCCGAACCCCCTATTTTCGGGCAGTTTCCGTTCAAATGCTCATATCTTGGGCCACGGACCTCCGAACGACAAACCGTCAGCTGCGATGCGATCCTTGGATCAAGACGGTCGTTGCGGTATATTACACTCAGGGTTTTGGAAAACTTTTTGTACGGCCGGTTTGGTTCGGATACGAAACCAATCGGGCCCTCGGAGCGGAAACGCTTATATCTTGAGCTTCGGACGTCCGATTGACGTGACATCAACTTTGTTGGATTTTTCTTGATGATACGGAACTTTTGGAATACTTTTCCTGAGTTTTGGTTGCAGTTGGGTAGTGGCCGGGTTGGATTGTACCCAAAATCCAACCGGGCCCTTGGAACGGAAAAGTTGATAACTTTCAGACCGGACGTCCGTTTGACGAACTGTCAGTGGTGTTGGTGATCACGTTGAGAAAAGGTCCCTATGAGAATACCCTATGAGATTTCGGGGTACAGTTGAGATACCGCCGGGTTGGTTCGCACACGAAATCAACCGGGCCCCTGGGACGAAAAAGGCTAATAACTCACAGACTGGGTGTCCGATTGACGCGTTGTCTGCTGCGTTGAGACCCCTATGACGAGGTGGTCCCTTGAGATACTTATTCGTGGAAATTTTTGATACTTGGAGTATCGACCAGTTGCTCATGGATCAGACCCTCCCAGTGACGATATAGCAGAGTGCGGAGACCTAGTAGCTGGCTGAGACTTGACGACTGCTGATCTATTTGACTCGGAGTGTTTCAGATAGCCCAGTTGGGAGTGCTTGGTTGTAGCGGCAGACTCACGGAGGAGGAGAACTTGGTTGTAGCGGAAGACCCGCGGTACTCAATAGAAGGAGTACCTTTGGAGTCTATTAGGGGGAGCGCTTGGTTGTAGCGGTAGACCCACGGCGGAGGAGCGCTTGGTTGTAGCGGCAGACCCGCGGTACTCAACAGAAGGAGTAACTCTGGAGCCTATGAGGGGGAGTGCTTGGTTGTAGCGGTAGACCCATGGTGTGAAGCGCTTGGTTGTAGCAGCAGGCCCACAGTACTCGATAGGTGGAGTACTACAGCAGTCCAAGGTTAGTGGGGCGTGCTTGGTTGTAGCGGCAGGCCCACTGTACTCGACAGAGGAGGAGTTCTCCAGCAGCCGTGGTTTCGACTTCATGAATAAAATCTTGGTTGAGATGACTCTATGACCTTTGTGTTTACCTCATGATTGAGATGGGTCACTTGATAACTTAGGTATATGTATGGGCATATACCTGGGTAGTGGTTATCCGTTGATTTCATAATCATTGTGTTTCCTCATGATTGAGATCGGTTACTTGATAACTTAGGTATATGTATGGGAATATACCTAAGTAGAGGTTATCTATTGAGATCTTGTTTGTTGTTATCCTTGTTGGATTTAGTGAGACCTTGAGGGTCTTGGGGTCCCTACTGAGTATCGTTATACTCACCCCTGCACGAGCTATGCCCGCACCTCGTTGTATTGGTTGCAGACGACGGGCAGCGCAGACAGAGGCCGAGTGTTCGAGGACTGAACGGTACCCGGAGGTGGACCTCACGATGAGACAGTATCCGGTGGTGGGCTTCACGATGAGAAGACACTCGGAGGAGGTTAATGGGCGAGAGCGTTGTGGAGGCTATCTGTACCTACCCTTCAGGTAGGATCCGTGGTGGACAATCTAGAAGTTGCGCTATTTGTACCTACCCTTCAGGTAGGATCCTTGGTGGATGATCTAGGAGCTGTTTGTCACCTTTCAGTTGTTTTATCTTTTTCCTTATACTTTACAGTTGGTCTTGTATTTCCGGCCCCCTTTACTTTCAACACAGCTTGTTTCAGGTTTACTTAGTGTTTTACTTCCACTTGTACTCTGTGGTGTTTTGTTTACTTTTATAAAGGCATTGCCTTCCCAATTATCGGGATTTATGCCTTTGGTGCTGGTCTCCTGCCCCTGGCCTATGGAAGGCGGGCTTGGGGTAGTCACAGCACGGGCCCGAGGACGGTTCATGACAATTATAAACACTAAACATGAATAAAATAAGTCCAACATGGTTCCCAATAATTTTAATTAGAAATAATCCCTCTTTGGTGTGCTCATGGATGGATATAGGCATGGATATCATCACTTTAATGCTAGAGTTGGTCCATTTAGATTCTTTACTCCTAAGCATAGATCACGAATTGGTATGGGTATAAGTACCATCACCATACACTAGAGTTAGTCCATGTGGATGTTTTTCTCTTGGGAGTGTCTCATACATGGTTATAGGAAAAAAAATACCATAATTGTACACTATAGTTAGTTTATTTGGATTTTTTCCTCCTAAGTGTGGTTCATGGATAGGAATGGTAATAAATACCATAATCGTACACTAGATTTGGTTCACTTGAATTCAATTCACTTGGGTATGGCTCGCAGATGGGTATAGGTGTAAATACAATCATCATAAACTAGATTTGGTCTATTTGTGTTATTTCCTCTTAAGAATGGATCACAACTAGGTATAGGTAGAAATATAATCATCATACAATAGAGTTTCTTTATTTTTGATGTTTTTCTTATGGGTGTAGCTTAGGGATGGGTATAAGCATAAATAGATCTATATACACTAGAGTTAGTCCATTTTGATGATTTCCTCTTAGTAATAGATCAAGGATGGTTATATCCATAAATTTCATCACTTTATAATAGAGTTATTCCACTTTGATTCCTTCCTCATGAGAATGGATCACATATGGGTATAAGAAAAAATACCATCATCGTACAATATATTTGGTCTATTTGAATGATTCCCTCTTAGGCGTGGATCATGGACTGATATAAGTGGAAATACCATCATTGTACACTAGAGTTGGTCCATTTGGATGATTTCCTCTGAGGCATGGCTCATGGATGGGTATAGGAAGAAATACCATCACCATACACTAGAGTTTTTATATTTGGATGTTTATTTGACTTAATGTGATGAGGATTAAGAAGGTATATTTGGAATTAAGATTCCAGTGATAAAGAGTGTTTCAGGGTGGATGCTCTAAATTTTTTCTAGGACAAGGGGCCTAGCAAGCACAACCTGACTTGAGTTATAGTTATACTAAGTACCCCACAAAAAAAATTTCCCTTATTATATCACCCTAAATTCTTCCTAATCCCTGTATTGGGGAGACTTAGCAAATAGGAACTTAGTCTTTTCTTAGGACACCCTAATGAGATTTTTTAATTTTCCCTTTAAGCTACTCGACATTTTGAAAAAGTTATTTGAGGGTTATGTCTAGTAATTAGAGACTCAACTTTTACCTAGGATTCCCTTTATAGGTTTCTAACCTGGTAAGTGTTGTGTATCCTTCCACTATTTTAGGACCAATAGGGGCCTATATACCCTGAGAGGGGGGTGAATCAGGGTAAGGATATTCTTTTTCAAAGTTCTTCTTGCCCCACTGGATCTTGACCTCTTTATTACAAGGGTCACTTTGTTTGCACTTATGTGTTTATTATGATCACTTATTTTCTTCTTTATCTGATGATGATGCTTTAAATGCAATGCTGGGAAGTAAGCAGGCAGACAAAGAGATTTTTACTTGGTTCACCCTCACTGGGCTACGTCTAAGGATCATACGCCGACAAGTTTCCGGTCATACAAAATTCCACTATTCTTCACTAGATGTGGATACAAAGGTTCGGGAACAGTCACTCTATCCCAGGATCACTGCCTTTACAAGGTTTAGGTTCAGCTCACTGCTTTCCCAAGGGTCATTCCCTATTTCTCTCTCTGTGTATCACTACCAGTGGAGAGGATCACCTTCTTCCTCTTCCTTTGCTCACTACTCCAGAAAGGATCCACTCACAGTTTATAGACTTGTAGGTCTCCTCATTTTCATGAATGAATGCATCTTCCTCTATATGTAGATTCTATTTTGAAGTTCAACTTTCACCCATAGATGAATTTCTCTTTTCACCGAAGGTATCGGGAAAACTTCCAGCTTCCACGCAGCCCGAAAACACTTTCGAGGAATCAACCTTACATGTCGCGCAGGTCTAACCTAGCACGCAAGTATCGGTGTGCAAGTCACAACTGGTTCATAGGTATGTTTCCACCACCTGCGTGGCACAATCTTCTACAACTCCAAACCTGTGTGACTCAATCCCTTTTACTCCCAAGCCAATATTGGTGTGCAACTACTAACTGGCGTTCAACTTCAAACACTGGCGCGCAAGTCCACCTGCGCGACCACACACCACATGTGAAACCACCACACCAGTGTGACGGGAGCTCTGATTTTTCTAGGTGTTGAACTCTATTAAAAATGAGTAGGGTTGGTCTTGTATTTATAGTCATTTGTTCAGCCTACATGGCGGTGTGCAGGTCACCCCTCGGCGGGCAGGTCTCGGCGCGCAGGTCTCTTCCACTGCAAGTCACTTGTGCGACCAAACCAATACCTACGCGACCCTCTTTCCTTTTCCATATTTTGATCTTTTGATCTTGAAAAACAATAGGCTTGCAACTTCTCAATCATCCAAGGCATCAGCACACAAGTCTCTTCATGGTGTGCAGGTCACCTGCACGACCTCACCAATACCTGTGTGACCCTCTTTCCTTTGCCATATTTTGATGCTCTGATCTTGAAAAACATATGGCGCACAAGTTTCTTCTACTTCAAGTCAACAGAATGCAGGTCCCTTTTTCAAAAGCCACTTGTCTTCATTTGTCGATTTTTAGGCCCAAAAATTTGGAAAACATTGGAAAAAGGCACCACCTTGTATCTGTTCTTTTTGTACCACCTCCAGATCATCCATTCCATTGTTGACATTCTTGAAACAAACATGGATCGTTGACCACAACTCTTGAACTCTACATTCCACCATGAAATCCTCTTTTTCAACAAATTTTTATGTCATGGTTTGCTTTGTCAACAATCACAGCACAGTTGTCCACTTTGTCAACAAACACAATCACCTCAAAAATGCTTTAATGATACCTTGAGGGATTTTTTCCCAACACACTAGAAATTCAAGGTCCTATAATTTATATTGATGGGTGATAATATTTAAGGTCAAATAGAATAGACTATATATTTTTGTGGTTTAGGGTAATATATATTTGACTAAATTTGAGTCAGTCTATCTAATAAAATGAGAAGAAAAACCCTATACGGATTTAATATCGTAGTGTCATGGATGTAAATGACCCCAAGGAGTGGTTCATATAGTTTAGTTTCATAGTGTTTAGACCAATGGTCTACTTATGATTTGGTTCTAATATCTTTGAAAAAATATTTTTATTGTTTAAGGTTGTGTGTATTTGATCAAATGCGTGGGTAGTCTATTTAGTATGGGCAAGGAAAACCCAACGTGAGTGAGATAACCATTTCTAATATAAACTATAATAGATTGGCATTTACCAAGAGGATTATCTCTACTTGAGTCATTTGGGCCTCCATAGGAGTATAACACCCAGATATGAGAGGTCAAGAAATAGGATATCATGATCATGTCCTAAAAATGGTTACGATGCACAACTATGTAACATCAAGGATATTTGAATCCACTTGAATAATTGGGTTATGAAATGTGTAAATCAAATCTTGAGAAATTTTTAATTGATGGTAAATGGAGACTAATGGGAGTAGGTTGGCCATTGTTAATTGCAAAAACTAGTGCCACTTAATTAGGAAATATCTCATGGAGTTAAGGGGGGGGGGGGTTTCTAGATACAATACATCCCTAAGGGGTTACTTCACAAGATCAAAGGTAGTCATGTCATTCACTATTCAATGGGGTTTCATCCAAATTAATCAATCCATGTTACCAATATTTCTAAGAAAGGGATAATCAGTGGGATTCACTTGAGATTATAGGATTTCAAGGGTGGTGATAATTCAAGAATAATATATAAATTAGGTTTATATAGAACATGATATTAAAATAACATTCCGAGCACAATAAAAGTTATGACACCATGTATTAAATACATTCTCGAGGTGATTAAATATAACATGAGATTTTTTAGTACATGATCACCTAGAAGGGTGATCTACTCAATGTGAATATGTGGACATATCATGAATGAAAATCTACCCACTTAATGGCGAAGAGAAACATTTTCTCTAGATTTTTCACAAACCCTTGGAATGAGGGCTTATAGAGTGAGAAATTGAATTTTTCATAGGATTACTTTTATGAGTTTTCGTTCTAATAAGTTTTATGTCTCTACAATTAATAGCTTAAGGTATTGTTTTTTTGACCATCTAGGGATAGATTTTAATGTTTCACGACTTTGACTAGGGCTGTGAAATAATAGTCTAACTCGGATTCCAAGGCCAAGAATTCTCTAACACCCTTTTAAATGGAGAATTATGATTTGGTAAATTTTTCCTAATGCTCTTTAGATCAGGAGTGATGAAACAGGACATGTAATCCAGGAAATTCTACTGAAAACATTTGAATGATGGTTTTTTCTAGGATGATGTCAGAGAATATGGTTATTATATGATCTTTTCTTAGGATAATAATGCCTTTGGCTAGCAGGATGGATTGGAGAACATATACAAGATCCAAATTGGGGCATATATACATAGTTGAGAAGAGGTTTCCCTTGAATCTAGATATGTTCATTATCAATATCCATGAAAGTTTTGTGGTAATCCAAGATACTTATGGAAATAAATGGAAATTATAGAAAAGTAATGTTCAAAAAAGGTGTTATAGGTGTATCATAACTCAATTGACCATGTTTAGAAAATGATAGTCCTTTATAAAGGAGTGAGAGTAGATGATGATATATGTATTTTAATTTCATTCAACCATGAGATAGGTTCCATTTAGTTTAAGTTCATATGATAACGACCCTTCTTTGGGTTCTTTACATAGGTCTGAATCGTACAAAAAATGATATAGCTTGGTATTGGTACTAAATGTTATGTCCCAGTGATATGAAAATATTTACTAGAGGGGGTGAACAATCCTTTTAAAAAAATTAATCAATTAAATATAATTATTAGAGTAATAAAACGTGTAAATTTTGCAGCAGAAAATAAAACAAAGAACATAGGATGGTTTTTATAGTAATTCAGATCACCAAGATCCAAGTATACTATTTAATCTTCTCTACTTTATGAGAAGATTGGTATTCACTAATTTCAAACTCTTTATATAAAGTGATAAACCAGTTATAGAAATACATTTTTCTAACCTAGTAGTATAATCCAAACTAACCTTTATAGGAGTTACAACCCACCTAACTTTTTTTCTGGGAGTCACAGCCTAGCCTTCCTTTTGGATAAGAGTAATAACCTAGTTAAACGTATTTTGGATGGGTAAATATTAAACCAAATATATAAGCACAAAAAGAAGATGGAAGAAATACAATAATAAAAACTAGAGAAAATTTTATATCAATAGTGGAGTAGATGGTGAGGAATGTCGATGAAGTTCAAGAACTTTGATCACTTTAGTTGTGGATGATCAAAACAATAAAGTCCTTTATGATCCCACTAATGGAAAATTAGTCATAGCATAAATCTAATACCTCCCAATGCTCGTATGAATGTTTTTTATCTCTATTATTATATGTAATTGTCATCAATTATATTGAATAAACTATGTTGATTTTATTTTATCATGTTCATCCTTGATTTCATTCCAACGGGTAATCTTATGTCATGATCTCAAATATTTGGAGCATTTAAACAACAAATTATATAATTACATGTTAGAGAATAATAAAACTTAGAATAATTTTGTAACCTGTAATTTTAATTATCATTCTCATAGTTAGAGGGTTCTTGTGATATTTTATTCTTGCATGAAATGGATTTTAAACACTTATATATGATTGTTAAGATAAACGAGAATTTTTTCAAATAATAAAAATAATTAAAAATGATTTTAATAACTTAAAAAAATTAAAAAATTCAAAAATAAAATAATATATAGAGTATAAAATAAACGATATAAAAATTATCATTTCCATAATTATTTCCTTGATGATTTTATGTCAAATAGTTTTCACATAGTCATTATAATATATAATTATTTTACAAAGTGATAAAATCATTAAAATAATTTTAATAAACTTATAGTTAATTAAACTATTAAAAAATCACTAAAATAGAGAATATTAGAAAAATAGATTTTTTAAAAATAAACAAAGTAGTGTATTAACCAGTTTTATTGACTGACCATGATACGTTAGACTTATGGTAGGCATACTGAATGTATGAATAAATTATTCATGCAGTTAATATATTAATCATGCTGAAGGAGATAAACCAGAATGGGAAGATGTTGAAGTAGAGATGAATAGCTAAGGAAGATAATCAAGGCATGATATGCACGCACTGATGTAGAGAAGCAGTGTCATCAAGAATGGTTGGGGTGACGCTCGCATGGAGGTGTTAAACTCACGTCTAGAGAATATTTTGAAGTTGTTGTCGCATGGAATGAAAATGGACAAGGAAGAAAATGAGGATGGTTGAGTATATATAAGTTGCTACTACGAAGTTGTGCACTCAATCGGAGTGCTATAGAGAAGAAGGTGTGTTGATATGGAGGATCATGCTACCTTTCGAAGAAGAAATATTGTGTCTACTATATATTTATATAAACACATATAACGATATATATAATAAAAAATAAAGAGTATATATAAATATATATTAAAGGTTGGTTCCAAAGCCTCCTTTTATTATTAAATCAAAGAAAACACCTATTTTGACTGGGTAGATGGAGACCCGTTACATAGCCCGAAGGCCCAATGGGCATATAGCTCATTATATGGCCCATAGGCCCGAATTTTTTGGCCCAAGGCCCAATCTGTGAATAGGACTACTACAGTACCTTCCTGCTACAGTTCCCACAGCTATTATAGTGTTCATCGCCGCTATAGTTCTTATCATTGCTACATTGCCTCTACTGCTACAGTACTGCTATAGTACCGCTACAGTATTGTAACACCCTGAGCTTCCACGATAAGCCTCTCTTTCAATAATGCAATAGCTTGCATTGTACGCAAGTTCGAGATTCTAACACACAGCGACCAATCAAAGTAGCAGTTATGAATAGTAATACCCACTTTTTGAAATTATATAAATTTTCTATTTCAAAATGGACTTCATTTTTGTATTCGGAATATCAAAATTATCCTAAGTTGAATTTTTTGTAATTTTCTGAGAACATCCAATTTTCTATGAATAGAGAAAATACTTAAAAACAACTTTTTTCATCAAAATAATTTATAGTGATAAATTATACTATTGAGTGGTTTCAAAGTATAATTATAATATATTTTTACCATTTTATCCAATGGTGTTCATTAGAATTAATTTCACTTTGAAATTGGACATAAATAATTGTCAATCTTTTGATATATATTGTTTCTTAAAAACACGCTATTTATTGTGACAGCGGGAATTAATTATAAAATTAATTAATGAAAATTATATTTTAGGAATTTTGTAAAATATATATAATTTTTGAATTTGGAATATCAATTATAGCTTAGGGTGAAATTTTGGCATTGTTCTGAAAAACTTCAATTTTTGATGAATAGTGAAACCACTAAGTGGTAGTTAAAAAACTGATTTTTCGTTTAAATGAAACATTACCACTTCTGTGATTTGATTTTCAAAAATCCAACATACATGGTTATCATTAGGAAGTAAAATGTGGTTCAATGGGATTAAAATAATTTTTTTGTGAATAGTAACTTTTATGTTTAATTAATCAAGATTAAAGGTAATTAGTGAAATTTAAGGTAAAAATGATATTATAAAAATATTAGAATACCTTTACACTTGTCATACCCCTATTTGATGAGTCATGGACGACCAAGAAAATCCATGGGTCAACTTGGGGACCCCGTGGAGCCACTTGTTTAGGAACATGACATTAAAAACTTTTTATTTAATGTTAAAATAAAAATGTCACAAACATGAGTTGTTTTACTAAAAAAAATTAAATGGGGTTATAAAAGTAATATTTTTTACTATAAATATTCATTAGAAAGATAAAAATATTTCCTACATCATGATAATTTGTTTATAATTTTTAGACATTATATAAATTAAATTTTTTATGACACCATAATGATGCAGCGATTACCTCATTAATTAACGATTTAAATAAAATGAAAATATAATGTAAAATCTAAGACTTACACATGTCAAAAACCTATTTTATGAGTATATTTAGAACCCTTATCACCTTATCTTATAAATATATAATTGTGGGACCTTTTAAATCCGAAAATCGTCTCATAATAATGTAACATTTCATGAGTTTCCAAGAGTGCCCCTCCTCTCCTCTTATAAAAGGCCCCCACCACTACCAACTTATTCACCCCATAAAAGCCTTTTGGATCGGCCAACCTCTGCCAAAATACTCTCTCAAATTTTCTCTCTTACTCCAAGAAGCCTAAATTTGGGAATAATTCTTCCCAAGTAAGCCTTTGGCTCAAATCAAAAAGAGTTACCCAATTTTAAGGTAATGTCTTCTTTTATGTTCTTTTGTATTATTTTTCTTCTCCAACCCCCTAAACTCTTTTTATTAATTTCTTTTTTAACAACACCAGTATCCTCAATATACTAGTATGTTGTTATAATAATTATTCGAGCTACACTTACACACACCTACATCTAATGGTTAAAGAACATACTGTTTCTGTGGATGGCGAATTTCTGCCTCACGAAACGATGATTGTTCAACACTCATATAACACCTTAAAAGGTGGCCATTAATATGTCACTGTATTTATATATGATATATAATATGTTTATGTTTCACTTAAGCTTCTGTATTTTTCATTTATTGCATACCTTTATGGTTTCCATTATGGGTAAACGTGATATTTTCATTTTAGGAAGTGCGGACTACCGCCCCCTCAAAGTGATTTGAATCATTAATGCCATATGTGGGATGTATAAAGGATAGAGTAAATGGTATTATACACTATATTATACTGTAATTATATTATACCTTTATATAATTATAACTTTATTCCATTAAATATGAAATAGAAATGAAAGTAGCGTTCATGCGTATGTACGGCTTACCATCTCCATGAACGGTGCATTTCATTTCTTACCTCTAAATGTTATGTAATATTATAAATGAATTTATATACTGGATATATATGATGTATATGATATCTACATCATGAATATAATTATTGATATAATGTATATTTTACCACATGAACAAAGTGTAATTATAAGGAGTTTATTTTTGACTCAAGTACCTAAGATCGACAAAACGACCGTTATTAACTTAAATAATTACATAATGTTCATAACATGGTAATAAGTGATATAAAAGGAATAATGAACTTGAAAAAGGTTCTTAATCAGGTAGATATTAACTCTAGTTTATTATTCAGGAGGTTAAAGAGCGGTCGAGTCAAGTCGGACACGAGGTAAGGGAATTTCTTAACCCAATTTCCATTTTTTGGGTTAATCTCCTAATTTCAAATTATGTAATGATATTATTATGTTATATATTGTATTTTTACTTTATTTATGTGTACTTATAGTTAATACACATAATAGATTTATTTTATTTAAAAATGATCTTTGTAAGGGAACTTCTTAACCCAATTTCTATTCTTTGGGTTAATCTCCTACTTTCAAATTATGTCATGATATTATTATGTCCAATCTTGTATTTGTACTTTATTTATGTGTAATTATAGTGAATACACATAATAGATCTATTTTATTCAAAAAAATGATCTTTGTAAGGGACTTTGTCTCAATCTCCTTTCATTGAGGCATATTTTGTTTTATACACAATTTACTTTTATACGGTGTATAAACCCCTTTGACTTTTACGTTTATTCAAAAGGTATATTTTTATACGAAGCATTTTACTAAATGAAAAAAAGGAATGTTTTTTTTTGTCATACGTATGCGGAGACAATGACTTCTTTGCCACCACGACCATTATTTGAGTTTCGGATTCCTCTGCAAGCCATAACCTTTTTTAAATGATTTAAAAAAGAGAGAGAGATATTTCTCCCAAAGGTATGAAAATCCAGTGAAAATGTATACGTATTTAACTCAAGCTTAAAATTGTTTTAAGAAAACCCGACTCTCGAGTGTGGTTGATAGGAAGGGATTGGGAGTGGACCCATCATGTCCTGTAATTAGTCGAGCAGTCTCAGAATTAGTTATTTTGTTTTCAGAAGCTTGCATAATGTTTTCAGAAAAACACTGGAGTATATTTGATCAATTTTAAATGTAAGTATCTTCTAAAAATCGAACTGGTATTTTGATACCGCAATTAATTTCAAACGGTATTTTAAAAAATGGTATTCCTAAATGTTTATATACTATATTTCATATAAGGAGTGCATTGGACTTAATAAGTGACGGGTGGAGCCCGCTATAGCTCCTCGATGCATCGGTTGGTCTCATGAGACAAACTAGTGTCTTGGCACGAGGCCTTGACAAAATCTTATTGTAGACTTGGCACGAGGCCTTGGCTATGTGGTTATGATAGTCTGGAATTATGCATTCCATCATTATGAAAGTGGTTATTGATATTTCATGTGATTATTCAAATAGTAGAATATCCATGTGAATAAGTAAATAGCATTATTTAATTTTATTTTTTCCCTATTATGGTTAAATTCAAGTTTAAAAAGGATTTTGTTTTAGTTATACACTGCCTTAAATGTTAATGTTTATTTATAAAAGCTTCTACAATATTGTTATCCTTACTGAGCATCTGAGCTCACCCCTTTCAATGTTTTAATATTTTCCAGGACGTGAAGAAGTATTTTATGAATGATCTGCAGGGATAGTCAGAAGAGGATATGAGTGTGGACTATGGAGACTTTGTTATTGTAGTTTTTCAGTTTATGATGTAATGTAACATTTATGAATGTATCTAGTGTTTCCAATTCTACTAAACTAATTGGTCTTTTGAGACTTGCTATTTTGTGATCATGCCAATGTTACGCAATAATGCACCAAATCTGGGTAACTGGGGTCGGGGTGTTACAGTTGGTATCAGAGGCAATTTAGTACTAACCTTGGAAGATAGATTTAGATAAACTCTGATTAGAGCACATAGCCCTAAGATATACTTTGAGTATTAGTATAGAAGAACTTCCTAGAATTTTGGTATTATAGAGATGTTATGAGTTTTCCGAGCAATACATCTCTGTTTGGATACGAGCAGGTAGAGGCACCTCTGGCACAGATGTACCTAGGAGTAAAACTCGAAAACACCGCTTTGAGATAGACTCGAACGGGAACTGGTGCACGACAACGGGCCTTGCTGCACTCTTGGTTACGACACTCCCAGTGGATATTCTTAGGATAATTATCATTTTCTTTACAAACCATTATGAAGGGATTATGAGTACATAATTCCTCAAAGAAAACATTTTTATGATTTGGGATTATATCCATAAATAGTTCAATTTATGTTAAGTGTTTTACAAGTATGGAATTATGTATTTTAATTCATAAACTAATCTATTTTATTCCATTGTTTAGAAATGGCACCTAGTGGGAGGAATGGAAACCGTATCAATGCACGCACTCCGTGTAGGGATTTCCCTCCTGCTCAAGATAATTATTGTGGAGCTAGAGACACAACTGGTGTTGATAAACTTATCACCATACTGGGACAACCCACTCAGGCTATGAATAACAACCTTACTCATATGGAGCACCCTGATCAGCAATGTGGAGGATCAATGTTAGACCACTTCATGAGGCAACAACCGCCAACATTTAATGGGGGTACAAATCCATTAGTAGCTGAGGAATGTATAAATTCCTTAGAGAAAATATTCCATGCCTTGGGGAGTAGTGAAAGGGAAAAGGTTATCATGGCAGTTTACCGCCTCACTGGATATGCTAATCAATGGTGGTTGCTGATTCAAAACACAAAGGAAGATGAAGAATTATCAAGTATGGAATGGAGGGAGTTTAAGGAAATTTTCTTAGAAAAATACTATCCTCGTGACTATCGAGCAGATATGGAAAGACAATTTCTGAGTCTGAGACAAAAGGAGGATGAGAATGTTTCAAAGTTTGAGGCCAACTTTACAAGGCTAGAAAGACATGCTGCAGATTATATACGTAACCCAAGAAGTAAGATTGATCATTTCTTTGATGGGTTAAAACCATTTCTCCGTCGAGCCTTAGTCTCACAATATTTCTCGTCGTACGAAGATATAGTCTCATGTGCTATCAAGACAGAAAAAGAATTCTCTAAATCTTATGACAATAAAGTAAAGTAAGAGAAGAAGAGAACGGTGGAACAAGAGATAGATAAATGGACAAAGGGAAAGAATGATTTTCTATTATGCGATAATTGTGGGAAGAATCACCCGGGTACTTGCCTAAAAGGAATGAGATTTTGCTATAAATGTGGAGAAAAAGGTCACCAGGCTCGTGATTGAAAGGGAAAGAAAGAGGATATCAATGTTGAATGCTAAAATTGTAGGGAAATGGGGCATTATGCAAATTAATTTCCTAATCGTCAGGTAAAATTACCTCAAAAAAGGCCAAGGGATCAAGGACAATCTTATGTTGTTACTATAGTTGAAGTGGAATAATTAATGTATTGGTGCTTTTGGACTCAAGGATTATATTCCGATTATAAATTTGATATATAAAAGGATTGTACTACAGTACTTGTTGTTTTCATTAAGGTTTTAATATTATGAAGGTAATCATATTTTTATATGTGACAATAATAGAATCTTTACTTTGTTTGGGGAATCTGATGTTACAATTGATTTTGGAATTTAAAGACCTTTTAGAGAAAGTCTAGACGGAGGTATTTTGGATAACTATAAAGGTTGGAATGGATTAAGTTTAACTTTGGATAGTATTTTTTAATGTTAAAACATTTATGAAGATTATTTTTGGAATATTATAATACTATAGTTTTAGGAAAAGGACAACCTGCAGGTTGGGGGATAACCCGTCACGTCGGACAAAGCTGCAGGAATCAAACCCACAACCATAGTGCGACAGGCCTTTATTACCTACCACTAACCTACAAGAAGTCCCTGGATATTACAAAATAGTTTTCCTAATCTAAATGGTATGTGTTAGTATTTAGAACCTTATACAAGTATGATAAATAGAGTATTTTTGAGTTCTATTACCTTTTGGAGTGAAAGATGGGTTTGTGGTAAAAATTTATGACAAGTAAGTATATTTCCTTACGTTATTAGTAAATCTCCTAAATAAATTCCTCAACGTTATGAATGGTAACTTAAAACAAAAATGTTGTCGGTTAACTTTTCCAATTGGGAAATCAATGACCGTTTAACCAATCACAAGTTTGTGATTTTCTTGTAGTTAACTTTCTCCAAATCCAATTTTCTACAACTATCTATCAGACCTTGATGGTTTCTTTCTCCTCCATATCCATATTTTCATAGGATCCTAGTATGTGCTATCTTGGGTGACCTTTGTACTTCTCTTTATTTATTTTAAAGTTATATTTTTAATAACCCTATTTCCGATGTGGGTTTTCCGCAAAGGTATTTTCTATTTTCAACCTTTTATTTTCAAAGAAAAATTTCAAATTATGAGGATGCAATTTATTGAAGGAGGGGAGAATGTAACACCCCGATCTTCCACGATACGCCTCTCTTTCAATAATGCAATAGCTTGCATTGTAAGCAAGTTCGAGATTCTAACACACCGCGACCAATCAAAGTAGCAGTTATGAATAGTAATACCCACCTTTTGAAATTATTTAAATTTTATATTTTAAAATGGACTTCATTTTTGTATTCGGAATATCAAAATTATCCTAAGTTGAAGTTTTTGTAATTTTCTGAGAACATCCAATTTTCTATGAATAGAGAAAATACTTAAAAACAACTTTTTTAATCAAAATAAGTTATACTGATAAATTATACTATTTGGTGGTTTTAAAGTATAATTAGAATAAATTTTTACCATTTTATCCAATGGTGTTCACTAGAATTAATTTAACTTTGAAATTGGACACAAATAATTGTCAATCTTTTGATATATATTGTTTCTTAAAAACACGCTATTTGTTGTGACAGCGGAAATTAATTATAAAATTAATTAATGAAAATTATATGTTTGGAATTTTTTAAAATAGACATAATTTTTGAATTTGGAATATCAATTATAGTTTAGGGTGAAATTTTGTCATTGTTCTGAAAAACTTCAATTTTTGATGAATAGTGAAACCACTAAGTGGTAGCTAAAAAACTGATTTTTCATTTAAATGAAACCTTACCACTTCTATGATTTGATTTTTCAAAAATATGACATACATGGTTGTCATTAGGAAGTAAAATGTGGTTCAATGGGATTAAAATAATTTTTTGGTGAATAGTAACTTTTAAGTTTAATTAATCGCGATTAAAGGTAATTAGTGAAATTTAAGGTAAAAATGATATTATAAAAATATTAAAATACCTTTACACTTGTCCTACCCCTATTGGATGAGTCATGGCCAACCAAGAAAATCCATGGGTCAACTTGGGGACCCCATGGAGCCACTTTTTTAGGAAAATGACATTAAAAACTTTTTATTTAATGTTAAAAAAAAATGTCACAAACATGAGTTATTTTACTAAAACAATTTTTAAATGGGGTTATACAAGTCATATTTTTGACTATAAATATTCATTAGAAAGAAAAAAAATCTTTCCTACATCATGATAATTTTTTATAATTTTTAGATATTAAATAAATTAAATGTTTTATGACACCATAATGATGCAGCGATTACCTCATTAATTAACGATTTAAATAAAATGAAAAGATAATGTAAAACATATAAGACTTGCACATGTCAAAAACCTATTGTATGAGTATATTTCGAACCCTTATCACCTTATCTCTGAAATATATAATTTTGGGACCTATAAAATCCGAAAATCATCTCATAATAATGTAACATTTCATGAGTTTCCAAGAGTGCCCCCCACCCCTCTCCTCTTATTAAAGGCCCCCACCACTACCAACTTATTCACACCATAAAAGCCTTTTGGATCGGCCAACCTATGCCAAAATACTCTCTAAAATTCACTCTCTTACTTCTAGAAGCCTCACTTTGGGCAGAATTCTTCCCAAGGAAGCCTTTGCCTCAAATCAAAAAGAGTTACCTGATTTTAAGGTAATGTCTTCTTTTATGTTCTTTTGTTTTATTTTGCTTCTCCAACCCCCTAAACTCTTTTTATTAATTTCTTTTGTAACAACACCAATATCCTCAATATACTAGTATTTTTTTATAATAAGGATTCAAGCTACACTTACACACACCTACATCTAATGGTTAAAGAACATATTGTTTCTGTGGATGGCGAATTTCTGCCTCACGAAACGATGATTGTTCAATACTCATATAACACCTTCAAAGGTGGCCATTAAGATGTAACTATATTTATATATGATATATAATATGTTTATGTTTCACTTAAGCTTCTATATTTTTCATTTATTTCATACCTTTATAGTTTCCATTATGGGTAAACACGATATTTTCATTTTAGGAAGTGCAGACTACCACCCCCTCAAAGTGATTTGAATCATTAATGCCATATGTGGGATGTATAAAGGATGGAGTAAATGGTATTATACATTATATTATACTGGAATTATATTATACCTTTATATAATTATAACTTCATTACATTAAATACGAAATAGAAATGAAAGTAGCGTTCATGCGTACGTACGACTTACCGTCTCTATGAACGGTGCATTTAATTTCTTACCTATAAATGTTATGTAATATTATAAATGAATGTATATACTGGATATATATGATGTATATGATATCTACATCATGAATATAATTATGGATATAATGGATATTTTACCACATGGACAAAGTGTAATTGTAAGAAGTTTATTTTTGACTCAAGTACCTAAGATCGACAAAACGACCGTTATTAACTTAAATAATTACATAATGTTCATAACATGGTAATAAGTGAAATAAAATGAATAATGAACTTGAAAAAAGTTCTTAATCAGGTAGATATTAACTCTAGTTTATTATTCAGGAGGTTAAAGAGCGGTCGAGTCAAGTCGGACACGGGGTAAGGGAATTTCTTAACCCAATTTCCATTCTTTGGGTTAATCTCCTACTTTCAAATTATGTCATGATATTATTATGTCCTATCTTGTACTTGTACTTTCTTTATGTGTACTTATAGTGAATACACATAATAGATTTATTTTATTTAAAAAATGATGTTTGTAAGGGAACTTATTAACCCAATTTCTATTCTTTGGGTTAATCTCCTACTTTCAAATTATGTCATGATATTACTATGTCCAATCTTGTATTTGTACTTTATTTATGTGTACTTATAGTGAATACATATAATAGATCTATTTTATTCAAAAAAATGATCTTTTTAAGGGACTTCTTCTCAATCTCCTTTCATTGAGGCATATTTTTTTTTATACACAACATTATTTTATACGGTGTATAAACCCCTTTGACTTTTACGTTTATCCAAAAGCAATTTTTTTTATACAAAGCGCTTTACTAAATGACAAAAGGGAATGTTTTTGTCGTACGTATGCAGCGACAACGACTTCTCTACCGCCGTAACCATTATTTGAGTTTGGGCTTCCTCTGTAAGACATAACCTTTTTTAAATGATTTAAAAGAGAGAGAGAGATATTTCTCCCAAATGTATGAAAATCCAGTGAAAATGTATACGTATTTAACGCAAGATTAAAATTGTTTTAAGAAAACCAGACTCTCGAGTGTGGTATACAGGAAAGGATTGGGCGTGGACCCATCATGGCCTGTAATTAGTCGAGCAGTCCCAGAATTAGTTATTTTGTTTTCAGAAGCTTGCATAATATTTTTAGAAAAACACTGGAGTATATTTGAGCAATTTTAAATGTAAGTATCTTCTAAAAATCGAACTGGTATTTTGATACCGCAATTAATTTCAAACGGTATTTTAAAAAATGTTATTCCTAAATGTTTATATACTATTTTTCATGTAAAGAATGCATTGGACTTAATAAGTGATGGGTGGAGCCCGCTATAGCTCATCGATGCATCGGTAGGTATCATGAGACAAACTAGTGTCTTGGCACGAGGCCTTGACAAAATCATATTGTAGACTTGGAACGAGGCCTTGGCTGCGTGGTTATGATAGTCTGGCATTATGCATTCCATCATTATGAAAGTGGTTATTGATATTGCATGTGATTATTCGACTAGTAGAATATCCATGTGAATAAGTAAATGGCATTATTTAATTTTATTTTTTCCATATTATGTTGAAGTTCATGTTTAAAAAGGCTTTTGTTTTAGTTATACATTGCCTTAAATGCTAATTTTTATTTATGAAAGCTTCCGCAATATTGTTATCCTTACTGAGCATCTGAGCTCACCCCTTTCAATGTTTTAATATTTTCTAGGACGTGAAGAAGTATTTTATGAATGATCTGCAGGGATAGTCAGAAGAGGATATGAGTGTGGACTATGGAGACTTTGTTATTGTAGTTTTTCACTTTATGATGTAATGTAACATTTATGAATGTATCTAGTGTTTCCAAGGCTACTAAACTAATCGGTCTTTCGAGACTTGATCTTTTGTGATCATGCCAATGTTACGCAATAATGAACCGACTCTGGGTAACTGGGGTCGGGGCGTTACAAGTATCCTAATGGGTTTTGAAATTAACACATAAAACAAATTAAAATAAAATAAATAAAATTAATAAAAAAGATAATAATAAAATAAAATGATATTAAAAATTAAATAAAGGGATTGATATTTAATAAAATAATAAAACAAATAAAACATAAAATCTCATCACAAACAATCTACCCCATTTTTAAATTTCAAAACCAAAACAAAAATTTTAATTCTAAAAAATCCCAAAATTTCTCCCCCCTTTTTTAAATTTATCAAAAATAAAAAAAGAAACTCTAAATAAAAATTTTATTAAGAATAAAATTGTGCAAAATAATAACAGGAAAGTGATAACTACACCTAAATTCATGATTTTCTTTCATGGATATAAGAACAATAAAACAAATAATATTATTCTCTCAAAAACTAAATTTCCATCATTCCCATATCAAAATTTAATTTTTCAAACCTGAAAGAATATAATGCTTTAGTAAAGATATATTCAAAATAATTTTATATTGGAATGGATTTGAGAATCATATCCCCTTTATTAACATGATCTCTTAAAAAAGAAATATAAAATCCACATGTTTTCCTAGAGTACTGTAAATGGATTTTTAGATATTGAAATAGAAGATGTATTGTCACAAAATATAGGCATTTTGTATAAGTAAACATTGAAATCAGATAGTATTTTTTTTATCAAAATACTTTGAACATAATAATTTACAGGAACAATGTACTCAGCCTTAGTTGTGGACAATGAAATTGAAAATTTCTTTTTGGGACTCCATGATATTATACATATACAGAGTAAGTGACACATACCAGATGTGTTTTTCCTTTCAATTCTGTAGCCTTAAAAATCATATTCCAATATGATAACATATTAAAAAATTCTAATTGGAGTAAAATAGACTAGTATTAATAGTTCCTTTAACACATCTGGTTATCCTTTTAATGACATTTAATTGATTTTTTTTATTAGACAAATATCTTTCATGAATTCATACTGAAAACATAATATTGGACCTTAATGCAGTCAAATAAAGTAGGATTCCTATCATTCCTCAATACATTTAATTATTCGCATATTTTCTAAATTCATCCACATCCATTTTAGAATTATTTATCATTAAAGTTATTATAGTTTTACATGAATCAAGATTGAATTTTTTAAACAAATATTTAGAATATTTTCTTTGATTTAGAAAAATGACATCTTTTCTTTTTAAAATTCAAAGACCAAGGGAAAGTTTAATTCATCTATTAATCCCATATCAAATTCATTTTTCATTAATTTTAAAAATTAATTACTAATTATATCATTTATAGATCCAAATAAAATATCATCAACACATATTTATATAATTAAAATATCACTTGAAACATTCATTATAAATAAAGTTAAATAAAAATTTCATTGGTTAAAGTCATTTTGTAATAAAAATAGAGTTATTCAATTATAAAAATCTCTTGGATATTGCTTAAGACCTGAAAATATTTACACAATTTAAAAACATTATTTTGGAATTCATCATTTTTTTAAACCAGGAGGTTGAATAACATACCCCTCTTCATAATTTACACTATTTAAAATGCACTTTTTACATCAATTTGAATCAATTTAAAATTATGATAACTTCAGAAAGATAATAGAATCTAAATGGATTCTATTCTAGAAACTGGTTTAAAATAATCTTCAATATCAATACCTGATTCTTGTAAATAAAATTGGGAAACTAATATGGCCTTATTTCTTAATATATTATTAGAGTCATCCATTTTATTTCAAAAAAACCATTTAGTTCCAAAGGACTTCTTATCTTTAGGTAACTCATCAAGATTCCATATTTTATTTCTATCAAATTTATTAAGTTAATTTTTATGAACCAATCTAAATACATTGGTATCTTGATACCCAATCCAAACCTGACATGGACCGAAGGGCATTCTCAAACCCTAAGGGTTGGAAACTAACACATGGAATCATATAAGAATCGGGAGGGAATGATTTCTTTCAACCATAATGTGGAAGATAAAAGATACAATTAAATATTTTTAACACTCCAATAGCAGAACGTACCAGAATCAAATAGGTAAAACAGTACATCATCAAGAGACACAATGTCTTCCAAGAGAAAACTCAAAGATAAACCCTTTTAATAAGTAGATCAGATATCCATCGATCACCTCCATCACTCTAGGTCCCAAGGATCACGAATATCCACCACCTTCAAGTGAAACTTTTTCTTTTCTTAGATGTGGCATAAGATAGTCTACAAATACCCAAAATCAAAGGTGAGGTGTGAGCTATAAATCCTAGTAAGTTCTCACCAAGTGTTCCATAAACAATTCAATAATAATTATACCAAATATTATTTCAATTTAAATAAAAAAATGCATAAAATGGCATTCACATATTTTTAACAAAACATTATTCCATATCAATATAGATGGAAGATATATCGAAATAGACTTAAAACAACATTTTATATAAAAAAATTATATAAAAAAGTTGGCATGAATAAGATATTTATATAAGTCAATGGAACATAATAATGAAATCAGGTATATCATAGAAATATGTATCAATCCCTGTGGTACATTATTTTTTGTTAATATGATCCTTACCCTACTCATTAGTGATCTCGGCTCAATTTGTGCACATGTCCCATGACTCAGGCCATCGAGAATCAACTCCCCATCAGGGAAAATCTTGTCATAGTATGTTTATATCAGTGTTTTCATAATCAATCTATTGCTAGTGGTTCATTTCCTATAGTGATTTTCTTAGTTACCAACTAACTACCCAGGCTCACATGTGCTTCAGTTAATCAATCAATCAATCATGGTAAAATAAATCATTTCAAATCAATTCAAAATAACATTTTCTACTTTTAGTTTTCAATATTACTTTCTCATTACAAAACCAAATTATATTTTTTCACCAATTAATTCCTTCTCAAATCATCGTTCAATTTAATCCCTTTAAAATCATATCATCAGATCAATTTTTAAATTAGTCCATCCATTTTATCAAATCCACTAGAAAATTTCAATTCCATTGAAATTGGGGGATTTTATAATCTCTATTACCTTTTCAAAAACATCCATCAATCATCTCAAATATGGTTTTTTAAATCATTTAAAAGCTTAATTTGAATCAATCAAGAAATTATAGGTTTCAATTATAGGGGAAAAACATATGTAACCACCTACCTTTAATTACAGATCAAACAACTCCCATAATAAGAAAAAGTGAATAAAGAACAAAGAAGAAGGAGACCAACAAGAAAATCCTAGATTATAAACATCAAGATAAACCTCTAATTCGATCCACAAACACAAGATCATACCATTTCCAAATATATATATTGGAGATAGGGAGAAAACCAAAGAGAGAGAATCCAATAAGGATCAAAGGCCTAACAGATACACTTGGAAGGGAATAAATCACTCAATATGCATTGGAGGAATCCTAGGGTTCTTAGGATGAGTGCCTATAGATTGCGTATGTAACATCCCAAGGTTTTCTAAAAATAACTTGAAAATGCTTGAAATTTTGTTTAAGGTATATATTTATAAGTATCCTTTAAACATAATTTTATTTCTTCTATGTTTTGAATTTCAAGAAACTGTCATCTACAATTGTGTTCAGTATGTTATTTAGAGTCTGATGGAACAAACTTGTTTTTTTTGGTGAATAGTAACATGCCCTTATGAATAGTAATATGAATAGTAATATGACCTCATCAATAGTAAATAATAATATTATTTTATTTTTCCATGGCAATAGGATAATGGGATCATAATTAATTTTCCAATGTCATATGAAACTAGTTGCACTTAAATATTGTTATTTTTCGAGTTAACTGTGAGCTTATTTAAAAATTAAATTAATAATATTTAGAAAATTATTTTTGAAAAATGGAGTTCATTTTTGAATTCTACACATCGAAAAATGGTTGGGGTAAATTTTTGGTAGAAATACGGTAAAATACCGTATAATCAATTTATCAGTAAAAATGCACTATTTATGACATCATAAGTGATGAAAGGCCACTTGCCTCGAACTCACTTGATATTTTCACTAATTAAGGCCACTTGATTTGAGATTATTCATAGTATTGATAAAAATATTATAATAATAATTAAAATAATCTAAAATACCTCCCCTCCCCCACTATAAATATCACCCTCACTCCCCTCTTCCTCCCACACCTCTCAAGCCTTGAGCATTGTCTAATTTCTGCCAAATTTCCTCCTCAATATTCTTCCCCACGTCCTAGATCTGCTGGTCTCACCAAAAGACCAAAATCAAAGCCCTTAAGAAGGATCTGAAGGAGAAGAGATCAAGAGGTAAACATCCTCTTTCATTTTCATTCTTTCCTTCCATTTTATGTTATTCTCTTCCTTTTACTTTGTCTTTTGTTGGGATATTTCATTTAATATTTCCCCTTACTGTCCAAATTTTGTATGAATGATGAGATATTCCATTCCCCTCATCAATCTTATTTTTTATGAAATTTTAAGAGACGCCGTTAGGCTGCCGAATTTTTGTAAGAAATTTCTTATGTTTTCTTAATTTCAAGATTCCCTTCTCTTTGTTCTTCACCCCCTCTTATCCAAGAGGCAAGAAATCTCCAGAATCATGTATATTCTGGATGTTTTCATGTTTATGGAAAATTACAAATCATTATTCCTCTCCTCTCTCACTTATTTAAAGAATCAAAAAAACATTGTCCATTTGTGTCGAATTACCGATATCGTGGACGATGTATTTTCAATCTTCATTAATTCTTTCAAGTATGGTCATGAAACCATTTATATGGTTGAACCAGGTTATAATATATGTTTAATGAATCATATAAGGTTCTAGAATTCTTTTGTACTCATGATTCAAATTTATAAGACTAAATTAGATTGTAATTATCAAAGAACCACTTAAATTATCTAAGTAAACATAATTAATATTTTAACTTATAAATCATCATCATATAAAGAATCAAAGTGATAAATGGTATAATTTATGGTACTGGAAATATTTAAATACTACTCCATTCCAATTCTGGAGTTTCACTTCCAATCAACAAGACCGTTCATCATGAACCGATTGTGAAAATCACAAAAGAACTCACCCAAAATAATGCAAGGAACAAAATACTAACAAATAAGGGGTGAAATGAGGTTATGAAATAACCATATAAGATGTTATAAACATGAACATGTTTCTGTAAAATACTAATAACACTATTTTAACCATTATACAGGAGGTTTAAACAATTTTGAAGTACGACAAGCCTAAGGTAAGGGAATTCTTAACCCGATTTCCATTCTTTGGGTTAACCTTCTACTTTATAATTTATGTGTTATTTAAATTGTTTGTGTGATGGTTTCTGTTTATATTATGTTTAATTATGTGTATTTACATAGTATATACATATTCCATCCACTATATTAAGTCTCACTTCAATTATATGATGTTTATAAGGGACTTTTCTTCTAAAATCCCCTTTTAAAATTCTGTTTTACAATATTCAAAAGCAATGTTTTTATGATATTATTTATGTTGTATGATTATGTTTTGGTTATTGGGAATTTTTTATTATGAATGTTGGGACCTATATTTCCCTCCAATGCATTGGGTATGAGTAAGTTGGAGGTCGGCCTTATGGTTACTCCAAGTGTAACTGTGATGGTTACGCAAAGTAAGGTAGCCGTGAGGGTTACAAATTTTAAGGTAGCCAAGACGGTTACAAGATTATGTAAGTAATGCCCCAATATAACTCTATGATTATAATTATGTTTGTGTGGATCTTGTGTAAATCTCATGTTACGCTAAGTAAGATTTTATGGGTGGAAATCATGTCTTTTGAAAATGTTTTCATATGTTATGCGTATTCATGGACTAATGTGGTTTTTCCTTCTTTTTCATACCTTACTGAGCTTTTGTGCTCATCCCAAGTTTTTAAATGATTTTCCACAGGTTAATGATGAGTAATACAAGGAAGGAAGACATGTTAAATGTTGAAGAATTGTCAAGGAATCTTGTTTTGTGTTTTAATGTTTTATATTCTGAGGATAATGGAAACTGATTTTATGGTATCCACTATGTAAAAATGTGTAATGTTATGAATGTTTTGTCTTAATTCTCTAAAGCTCTAAACTTGAAAAGATCCTCAATGTATAATTAAGTGTTCTCTTAAATAAATTCAAGATTATGTATGAAATAAGTGCGGGTCCTTATAGTTGGTATCAGAGGTCGGTTTAGACAACTTTAGGGATTAGGAGTTCTTGTGAGACACGTGATTAGTCCCTATATCTATTATTTCAGTTAAATCCTTGTTTTATAACTTTTTTTTAGGTCAAGTAAAGTCGGTTATGAATGGAAGAAGAAGGATCTCAAACGACATTCCTATCTCTTCCTGATGACATGCTTGCAATAATTATTGCAAAGTCATCTTCGGATGATTGTGAAACTTTTTCTAGCATACAACTCACTTGCAAGCAGTTTTTTGAGATATCAAACACCTCCTCTATACCTCGTTATCATCGTGGATCAGGGGTTGTTTTTAGAAAAATACTATTTTCACAATATTCACATAATTTCAAGAAAGGTAAATATTATCAAGGTATTTTCAAATATTTTACCTTATCACAAGAATTTGAAGCATATTATGATTTTAAAAATGGTGCTGAGGAAGGAGACCCTTGTGCAACCTATTTATATTTGCTTTTAAACTATAGTCTCACATCACATACTTATGGTATTTTCAAAGGACCAATAATAGAAAGTTTCAACTCAATTTCGGTCCGACTATTTTATAGAAATCATGTTTTATCATATGTTTTGGAATTATATGTCATACATGATTATTTTCCAAAACTGTTTTTCTGTGAACACCCATATGAACCATGTTGTACGAGGAGTATTTGTATGGAGGAAGAAAATGATTTTGAAGGATCTCTAAATCATTGTTGTAATGCATGGGACTTCTACCTACGTGAACAAGATGACGATGAAACCGAGTGGACACCTTGATCAAGGTACCCTTAGTTGTTTAATAAGTAAATAAAATTGTGAGGACGCAATTTCAAGAAGGTGGGGATAATGTAACATCCCAAGGTTTTCTAAAAATAACTTAAAAATGCTTGAAATTTTGTTTAAGGTATATATTTATAAGTATCCTTTAAACATAATTTTATTTCTTCTATGTTTTGAATTTCAAGAAACTGTCATCTACAATTGTGTTCAGTATGTTATTTAGAGTCTGATGGAACAAACTTGTTTTTTTTTGTGAATAGTAACATGCCCTTATGAATAGTAATATGAATAGTAATATGACCTCATGAATAGTAAATAATAATATTATTTTATTTTTCCATGGCAATAGGATAATGGGATCATAATTAATTTTCCAATGTCACATGAAACTAGTTGCACTTAAATATTTTTATTTTTCGAGTTAACTGTGACCTTATTTAAAAATTAAATTAATAATATTTAGAAAATTATTTTTGAAAAATGGAGTTCATTTTTGAATTCTACACATCGAAAAATGGTTGGGGTAAATTTTTGGTATTTTTCTGAAACTCTTGAATTTTCGGTGAATAGTGAAATACGGTAAAATACCGTATAATCAATTTATCAGTAAAAATGCACTATTTGTGACATCATAAGTGATGAAAGGGCACTTGCCTCGAACGCACTTGATATTTTCACTAATTAAGGCCACTTGATTTGAGATTATTCATAGTCTTGATAA
Source organism: Viscum album (assembly GCA_963277665.1). Classification (NCBI taxonomy): domain Eukaryota; kingdom Viridiplantae; phylum Streptophyta; class Magnoliopsida; order Santalales; family Viscaceae; genus Viscum; species Viscum album. The sequence goes on from OY728126.1 coordinate 769,986,015, forward strand.
AAATATTATAATAATAATTAAAATAATCTAAAATACCTCCCCTCCCCCACTATAAATATCACCCTCACTCTCCTCTTCCTCCCACACCTCTCAAGCCTTGAGAATTGTCTAATTTCTGCCAAATTTCCTCCTCAATATTCTTCCCCACGTCCTAGAGCTGCTGGTCTCACCAAAAGACCAAAATCAAATCCCTTAAGAAGGATCTCAAGGAGAAGAGATCAAGAGGTAAACATCCTCTTTCATTTTCATTCTTTCCTTCCATTTTATGTTATTCTCTTCCTTTTCCTTTGTCTTTTGTTGGGATATTTCATTTAATATTTCCCCTTACTGTCCAAATTTTGTATGAATGATGAGATATTCCATTCCTCTCATCAATCTTATTTTTTATGATATTTTAAGAGACGCCGTTAGGCTGCCGAATTTTTGTAAGCAATTTCTTATGTTTTCTTCATTTCAAGATTCCCTTCTCTTCGTTCTTCACCCCCTCTTATCCAAGAGGCATGAAATCTCAAGAATAATGTATATTATGGATGTTTTCATGTTTATGGAAAATTACAAATCATTATTCCTCTCCTCTCTCACTTATTTAAAGAATCAAAAAACATTGTCCATTTGTGTCGAATTACCGATATCGTGGACGATGTATTTTCAATCTTCATTAATTCTTTCAAGTCTGGTCATGAAACCATTTATATGGTTGAACCAGGTTATAATATATGTTTAATTAATCATATAAGGTTCTAGAATTATTTTGTACTCATGATTCAAATTTATAAGACTAAATGAGATTGTAATTATCAAAGAACCACTTAAATTATCTAAGTAAACATAATTAATGTTTTAACTTATAAATCATCATCATATAAAGAATCAAAGTGATAAATGGTATAATTTATGGTACTGGAAATATGTAAATACTACTCCATTCCAATTCTGGAGTTTCACTTCCAATCAACAAGACCGTTCATCATGAACCGATTGTGAAAATCACAAAAGAACTCACCCAAAATAATGCAAGGAACAAAATACTAACAAATAAGGGGTGAAATGAGGTTATGAAATAACCATATAAGATGTTATAAAAATGAACATGTTTCTGTAAAATACTAATAACACTATTTTAACCATTATACAGGAGGTTTAAACAATTTTGAAGTACGACAAGCCTAAGGTAAGGGAATTCTTAACCCGATTTCCATTCTTCGGGTTAACCTTCTACTTTATAATTTATGTGTTATTTAAATTGTTTGTGTGATGGGTTCTGTTTATATTATGTTTAATTATGTGTATTTACATAGTATATACATATTCCATCCACTATATTAAGTCTCACTTCAATTATATGATGTTTATAAGGGACTTTTCTTCTAAAATCCCCTTTTAAAATTCTATTTTACAATATTCAAAAGCAATGTTTTTATGATATTATTTATGTTGTATGATTATGTTTTGGTTATTGGGAATTGTTTATTATGAAGGTTGGGACCTATATTTCCCTCCAATGCATTGGGTATGAGTAAGTTGGAGGTCGGCCGTATGGTTACTCCAAGTGTAACTGTGATGGTTACGCAAAGTAAGGTAGCCGTGAGGGTTACAAATTTTAAGGTAGCCAAGATGGTTACAAGATTTTGTAAGTAATGCCCCAATATAACTCTATGATTATAATTATGTTTGTGTAGATCTTGTGTAAATCTCATGTTACGCTAAGTAAGATTTTATGGGTGGAAAGCATGTCTTTTGAAAATGTTTTCATACGTCATGCGTATTCATGGACTAATGTGGTTTTTCCTTCTTTTTCATACCTTACTGAGCTTTTGTGCTCATCCCAAGTTTTTAAATGATTTTACACAGGTTAATGATGAGTAATACAAGGAAGGAAGACATGTTAAATGTTGAATAATTGTCAAGGAATCTTGTTTTGTGTTTTAATGTTTTATATTCTGAGGATAATGGAAACTGATTTTATGGTATCCACTATGTAACAATGTGTAATGTTATGAATGTTTTTTCTTAATTCTCTAAAGCTCTAAACTTGAAAAGATCCTCAATGTATAATGAAGTTTTCTCTTAAATAAATTCAAGATTATGTATGAAATAAGTGCGGGTCCTTATAGCGTAAATAAATTAGGTGAGAAAAAAATTAAAACCACTAGGCATGAGGCATTCAAGTCATAAATCAAGGGTTTATGGTGTAAATTCATAAAGTTTCACATATGTTGGAAAAGGTTTCACCTTGGGTTAAAACCCTGGATCTATTAATTTAAAGAATAAGTTCATTCTTTATGCCTTAAATAATTTTTCTCCTTATTTCATTTTCATGGCATGTGTCCAGTGGAAAATTTACATCGTAAATCAAGGATTTACAATCTAATTATTTCTATAGCTATCGCCCAAAAATAGAAACCTATAAAGCACCCAAACAACCTCAAATCCATCCTTAACTCAAAGGGGATCCCTTTAAAACCATAATAGGTTTATATATGTACTCTATTAATTAAAAAAACATATATACCTAAACTTTAGGTCATTTTCCCCGATAAAATATATTAATTCTCAAGATGATCGAAATGATCCCAAACAAAAAGGGAAACAAAATAAGTATCAAATAGTACCTAAAATAAGGTAATGGGATGTTACATCATCCCCACCATAAACACTTTGTCCCCATAAATCCTGTAAAGAAGATTCCATATTGAGTTATAGCATATGGACCAAATGTATCATCTTCCCATGAATAATCTTTATCTTAGAATCAACAATCCTGACTGGATACCAAGTCATGGATAAATCACTCTCAACATCAATATCCTCCTAGCTCAACAAATGATAAGGTTCATAAAGATATTTTGAAGTGGTGATGCATGAAATGCATTATGGATCAAAGTAAATAGTGCTGGAAATTTTAAATAGTGGGTCATTTTCCCCACTCCCTCAAAAATCTTAAAATAATCCACAAACCTTAATGAAATATTATACTATTTTCCAAGACGTTGGTGACCTAACTAAGGTGAAACTCTCAAAAACACTTGGTAAGATATATAAAATGCCAATGGAATTCGATGAAGATCAACATAGGATTTATATCAGCTATGTTCCATCAACATCCTCTTAATAATTTACTGATTCCTCATCATCATATCTTATACCAAACTCTATCCAACCAAGGAAATTTCACCAATCTATGACCAAAAAAATTGATATCTACAAGTCTGGACATACAAGTCCTCAAAAGGATCTATTCTGATAGCAGACCAGTAAAAATTGTTATAGGTGAAATTGTAACACCCCGAGATTTTATGAAAAATATTCTTTTAATTTCATTGATGTCTTTTGTTGTAATCTACAACAATATTAACTTGCGCTATACGCAACACCGTATGAGCTTGCAGTATACACAACACTATTCTTGGATCATGTTACACACAATATTGATAGTAGTTATTCTACGAAACATTGAGTGTATATATATACATATATTCAATGTATAAATGAAATATGGTTGGATTCTATTATACGAAACAACGGAGGAGTCTTGCATAACACGCAACCCTGACTTGGCTTGCATTACACGCAATCGCGACCTTCCTCGATAGCATACCAGGTTTCACTAAAAATGATATATGGTTATAATATTATTATAGACTATCCGTTATGAATAGTATCAACTACATTTTTAATTTTATAACATTATTATTCATCTTACACATTTTCTAGAACATGGTATGAGAACAAAATCAATTTTTCGAGTAGAATAAGTATTTTTCAAAAAATGTAGTTTTGCCGCCTTTTGATGGAGCACCCACTTTAAATCTTGTTTTTGACATGTATATAAGTTCAATTTGAAAAAATAAAATTATTATTAGGAATCAGGATATAAAAATTTACTTTGGATAAATTTTTCATATTATTCTGATAACTTTCATATTTTAATTAATAGTAAAAACACGCTATATTTTAATTAAAAACAACTTTTTTCATCGCAATAATTTATATTGTTAGATTATATTTTTAATTGGGTTTAAAGTGTAACTAGAATATATTTTTACCATTTAATATAATGTTGGTCATTGGAATTAATTTCACTTTGAAATTGGATATAAACAAGTATCAATCATTTGATAGTTATTGTTTCTTAAAAAAACACGCTATTTGTTTTGATAACGGTAATTAAATTTAAAATTAATTAATGCCACTTATATGTTATGAATTTGGAAAAATAGACATCAATTTTGAATTTGGAATATCAAATAATTCTTAGGCTGAAATATTGGTATTTTTCTAAAAAACTTCAATTTTCGATGAATAGTGAAACCACTTAGTACTAGTTAAAAAACTGACTTTTTTTAATTTAAATTAAATTTTACCACTTCTGTGAATTGAATTTCAAAAATATGAGAGACACGGTTAATATCAAGGACTAAAATTTGGTTCAATGAGATGAAAATAATTTTTGGTGAATAGTAACTTTTTACTTTTATTTACCACTGTTAAAAGTAAATAGGATAATTAAGGGTAAAAATGATATTATTATTACCCTAAAACATGTCTTAATTCTATTGGATAAGTGTAATTAGACCAAAAACAACCTTAGTAATAAAATATTACCATTTAGGCCCACTTGGATTAGATTAGGACATTTAATATTAATTTATTTAAAGAAGGGTTAAAATAGTTAAAATCAACGTTTAATAAGTAAATAATTTTTAATATAGGGTGATACATAAGACAAATTAGACTATAAATATTAATTAGAAATATAAAAATATTTCCTACATAATTGTATTTTATTTATAATTTATAGAAATTAAATAATTTATTTTATTTATGACACAATGATGATGCAGTAATTATTTTATTAATTAATTATTGACTTAATTGATGTTATAAATACCCAAATAAATGTAATTTGAGACTTTTTATGAATTTAACTAATTTTATAGGTTAATATGACATGTTATTTTTGATTTAATTAACTTTTTTCGAACTAATAATTCTGTTATGATTTTCACAAAAATCAATTACCAAATAGTGTCAAAATTGACATAAAATAGTTTTTAAAACAAATATTATATTATTAATTGTTATTTTTTTCCTAAAAATCTAAGGTTTGGTAAAATGACTTACATAAGGTTATATATATTAATAATGAACAACTTGGGGTTCTTTTGGCTTGTTATAGTAAGTTTATTAACCTTATAGTGTAAGAAAACAAGAAGACATGGTAAAAGTAAAATTATTTAACTTAAGGTTAAATCTAAATGATAAGGTTAAAATAGAAATCTAAACTTGTCTAAATTCTATTGGATGAGAGGATTTCTACCCATACCCACATTATCTTAGAAATAAATCAATTTGGAGCTATTCAAAACCGAATATGACTTTTTAATAAAATAATATTTTTAGTTTTTCCAAAGGTGCCCCTCTCCTCCCTTATAAAAGGGCACCTCCTCCCTCTCTTCCTCACACCACTTTGAGACTTCAAGCTCAGACAACCCCTGCCAAATTCTCCTCTCCACTTCCATAGAAACATCCTAGATGTTCTGGCCTTCTTCAAAGACCAATTTTAGTGCCCTAAGAGGAGGTCTCAAAGAGGCGCTTCAAAGAAGAGGTAATGTCCGTTACCGATTCTTTCAACTTTATTTCTTCTTCCATTTCTTCTTCTTTAGTTGTTTCATTATGAAGTAATAACATCAGTATAACTCATATACGGATATGTTATTATAAGTATTAAACAACCCTATTTCACCATCTATCCATCCTACGAAAAATGAAATCACCATGCGTGCGTACGTACGGAATACCGTCTCCACGCCGTGGTGAAATCTGTTTTTCCACCAACACCTTACATGGATGGGTATAATGGTGTAAAGAATAACTATATATGGTTATTATAACATCATACTGATTCTGATATATTATACCATCCACTCCAATTCTATTAAATAATTATGGGAACGATATCATCACTCGTGCGTACGTACGGACTACCGTCTCCACGACGCGATGAGATTCATTCTCCATGTTAACCATACATGAATGATCATAAAGTTTATATAATGAATAATAATGAAATATATGAATTAATAATGCTACTTTATTTATGTATATATATATATATTTATTTCATCTATTTAGTTTCATTCAATTCAATAAGGAAACGAAAACAGCGTTCATGCGTACGTACGGCCTACCGTCTCCATGAATGGTGTATTTCATTCCTTTTATAAATCTATAATATATATATGTATATTATGAATATATATTATATATAAATCATTTTTGACATTATGGAATTATATAAATCAGTATATAAGTAATAATATCAAGAACGACAAGTCGAAACACATACTATAAATGAAATGATTTTACCCAAAACGCTGCTTTAACATGGAATTTACAAAAGAACGGGTAATATAAAGTCATAAGTGATAAATATATGATATCATAACAATGAATATGATTCTTTAATAAGTCAATGAAATTATTTAAATCATTATACAGGAGGTTCGGATACGTACGAAGCATATCAGACCTAAGGTAAGGGATAATTTTGCAAATCTCATTTTTATCCAAGATTTCTTATTCGTAAGTATTTACTGGGGTTATTGTTATCATCCATGTCCATGTTTTATAAAAGTGTTTTTATATATGTTTAATGTCCTTTTTAACCATTTTGAATTTTACTACCTGGTATGTAAGGAATCTTTCTTTTGTTTACATACGAGGCACTTTTTGACTTTTCCGGCAAAAGTACTAGAAGAATGTTTTTTTAACTTATACGGCATGAAAGGATTTTTACGGTTTTATAAAGCCTTTTTTTCATGAAGATTCCTCCAAAAGATTTCATGACTATTTTCAACAAAATACTTTTCTTTTAAAATTGCACGACATTTTGTGAAAAGAAAATGATTTTGAAGAAAAAATGATATTTTCCTCAAGAATTCATTTCAAGAGTTTTATCAAAACCATTTTTCATGTAAGATGACATTATTTCATATGTGTATGTTTCAAGTATAATGTGTCTATGATTTACATGGTTTCACTTTTCTTATTATGAAATTATATCCATTTCTTTTATATGGATTATGGGATGATGGGATGATGTTTATGAAACCCATTTTATATATTGGTTTTTTATGAATGATGTATGTTTATTTTGTGGCACAAGTAAGAATGATTTCATTATGAGATGGGTGGGACATATATCTCCCTCCAATTCATTGGGTAAAGATTTATATCTCATGAGATAGACATGGCTGGAATAGTATGTTAATCCGGTTCAGTATTACAGGACTGGAACGAGGAGTGAACTCTATTTAGAAAGGGACTTTGTCCACTAAGATGGTCTTGGAAGCAATGCCTTGGCTAATATGGAAATCATTACATGTGCTTAATTTATCCCACAATTACATGTTTTATTCCCATGCTATTTTATCATGATTTATGTTCCATTTTGATCTATGCCTTATATACTTCTATGTTTTATGTCGTTGCTCAAGATTTTGATGTTTAAACAATATGTTCATGTTTTTAAAGTTCAAATGTATATGGTATGTTTTATTTTATCCATGCTTACCCTTACTGAGCATTTGAGCTCACCCTTTTTATGTTTTATTTTTCCCCAGGATTAAAAGAAAGGTTTTAGTTAAGGAAACAAAAAGTGGAAGATCTTTATGGGAGATGTTGAAGATCTTTCACCACGATTAGAAGACTACGTTCCAAGTTTCCAAAGACCCTAAACTATTATGGTCCTTGTGTGTCTGTTTTTGTTATGTATTAAGTATTCCGCAAAAGTAATGTGATATCTATGTATGTCAAGCTTCAGGCCTCTACAGTTGGTATCAGAGGAAAGGTTTATTCAACCTTTGGAAACTAGGATGTGAGAACTTTAGTGAGATCCCTAGAGATATTTCTAAGGTATGTCTAGGGATGTCCCTAATGTTAAGTATAAGTATAGGTTGTAGTCCTAGAATTACAGTAACGATCTTAGAATTAAACCTAAGATGTTAGATATTGAAGGTACTCCCCCTTTATTATGTTGTTTTCCATAGCATGATTTTTGCCTCTCACACTATTCTTTTTGGGTTTTAGACGATGGCTGGAACCTGAAGGAATCGTGTTGATCAATGCCATGGACAATGCAATGATTGTCCTCCTGAACAAACAAATGTTATGCGAGATGGAGTGCAAAATATTATTGATATACTTACACAAGCTATTAATCATTCTGGAATTCCAAATGAGAAGAGAAGGGAACAATATTCTATTGAGTCCTTCATGAGGCAACGTCCACCTTATTTCAGTGGGTCTTCTGATCCACTTGTTGCTGAACAATGGATCAGTACCATTGAAAATATATTTTCAGTTCTTCAATGTTCTGAACATGATAAAGTCATCTTAGTAGTATATCGTTTGGAAGGTGAAGCTGATCAATGGTGGAATCTTATCAAGAATACAAGGCCAAGAGATGAAATTGAGTCCATGGAATGGGACGAGTTCAAGAACTTATTTTTCAATAATTACTTCTCTCATATTCTTCGAACAAAGATGGAGAAGGAGTTTCTTGAACTAAAAAACGGATGATGAATCTTTTGGTGTATACGAAGCGAATTTTACAAGGCTTGCAAGGTATGCATCTGGATTTATCATCCAACCTGAAAGTAAAGTTGATCGATTATTCAGTGGCTTAAAACCAAATCTTCTAAGGGCATTAGCTATAAGAGACTTCAGTAGTTATGACGAAATTGTGCGTTGTGCTATCAAGGTAGAAATGGAAGTTGGTGTTACTTATACATCTCATGGTTTTGATAAGAAATGAAAGATGGAGTTCAAGGAGAAATCTCATAATAATGGTGAAAAGAAGATGAATGTTTCCTTATGATCAAAGTGTGGAAAGAAGCATGGTGGAGATTGTCTTAAAGGGACTAGAAAATGTTTTAAGTGTGGAAAATAAGGTCATCGAGCAGTTGAGTGTTGAAGTAATGGAAAAAGGGTTGCTAATGATGTGAATAAAGAAAATACTGCAGAGAACGCACCACCAACACTTCAATGCTTCAAGTGCAAGGAAATGGGGCATTATGCTAATAAATGCCCCAATCCAAGGGTTAGTGATGATCGACATGAGCAACCACTTAAGGCAAAGGACAAAGGGAAGTCACATGCGATCACTATTGGAGATGTTTAATATGACAACGATGTGGTGGAATGATTAATTGTTTATGTAATGGGATTCCAAAATAATGTTGTATATAGTATTGTGGAATATTGGAATATTTATGTATTGGACTATTGTGGTTTTCAATAATTTTATGGTACCGGTAACCATGGAAAGTGATTGAGATATTTTTGGAAAGAAGATGATATGCGCATAATGAAGGGATAAGGAGAAAATGAAATGTTTGATAGTATTCATGATCTCATGACTGATATAAGGAAATAGTTATATCATGGTTTGAGTATATAGAATTTTGGGGTTTTGGTATGTGGAAAGAGTTAACTTTTGATAGCACTCGTGTTTTCACTAAGATTCAATGGGTATTCATTTTTTAAGAGAATACATGATTAAGGCCTTCAAATGTTTGGAATGTGACCAACAAGACATATCTTATGATATATGGGGATCAACAATGGTATTAACATGCTTGTTATATGAAATCTTTGGTAATCATTTTCACTATAATATGATAGTGGACTGCAGTATTATGGATAAGCCTAAAGATTGGAATGGATTATGTTGGACATAATTTAGTATTGTTTAAGGATGGAAGTTTTTTTCGATATTATTGATGGGATGTTATAGTAATGTAGTTTTAGGAAAAGGACAACCTACAGGATGGGCGACAGCCCATCGCGTTGGACAAGGATGTGGGAATCGAACCCACAACTGAAGTGCGACCGGCCTTTATCGCCTACCACTGGCCTACAGGAATCCCTTATTTAGTAGAAACAAGTTTTATTATATTAAGCAGTATGATATATGAAGTATAAGTCCATTTTAGGAACCATATATGATTAATATCACTATATATGGACTTATGTATTTTTGATAACTTTTCTAACCTTTTGTTTGAGACAGATTGAATGACTCATCATTCTATCACATGATCTGCTAACACTTCACGAATGACAAATTCAACTTCATTTCTTTAAGAGATGAAGTGGAAATTGTCCAAAGAATGACCAACAGTGAGACTATACCAAAATCACGAAAGTATTTCTTCTAATTCCAATTTCATCAACTTTAGGGAAATGATCTTGAAAACCAAAAATGTTGTCCTAGTGCCCTTATATCCGATGAATTAGATGGTAACTTAGATCATTAAAAATCTATGGCTTTGTGATTGATGGATTTTTCATAGCCATGTTCTCTACCACTCTCCATCAGAACTTGATGGTTAGATTTTTCTTCCATATCCATATTTTCACCTATGTTCTTCTATATGGAAACCCAGTGATGAGTTACTTTGGGTAATCGTTACATTTCATACATTAGTTTTTAAAATTATGTTTTAGTATTCTTTTTTATGATGTGGGTTTCTATAAATAGTAAGCGATTTATAACCCCGACGAATTTCGAGGGAGAAATTCATTTTAAGGGGGGTAGGATGTAACACCCCGAGATTTTATGAAAAATATTCTTTTAATTTCATTGATGTCTTGTGTTGTAAGCTACAACAATATTACCTTGCGCTATACGCAACACCGTATAAGCTTGCAGTATACACAACACTATTCTTGGATCATGTTACACACAATTTTGATAGTAGTTATTCTACGAAACATTGAGTGTGTGTGTGTATATATATATATATATATATATATATATTCAATGTATGAATGAAATATGGTTGGATTCTGTTATATGAAACAACGGAGTAGTCTTTCATAACACGCAACCCTGACTTGGCTTGCATTACACGCAATCGTGACCTTCCTCGATAGCGTACCAGGTTTCACTAAACAACGATATATGGTTATAATATTATTATGGACTAGACGTTATGAATATTATCAACTACATTTTGAATTTTATAACATTATTATTCATCTTACACATTTTCTAGAACATGGTATGAGAACAAAATCAATTTTTCGAGTAAAATAAGTATTTTTCAAAAAATGTAGTTTTGCCGCCTTTTGATGGCGCACACACTTTAAATATTTTTTCTGACATGTCTATAAGTTCAATTTGAAAAAATAAAATTCTTCTTTGGAATCAGGATATAAAAATTTAATTTGGATAAAATTTTCATATTATTCTGATAACTTTCATATTTTAATGAATAGTAAAAACATGCTAAATTTTAATTAAAAACAACTTTTTTCATTGCAATAATTTATATTCTTAAATTATATTTTTAATTGGTTTTAAAGTGTAATTAGAATATATTTTTACCATTTAATCCAATGTTGGTCATTGTAATTAATTTCACTTTGAAATTGGATATAAACAAGTATCAATCTTTTGATAGTTATTGTTTCTTAAAAAAACACACTATTTGTTTTCATAACGGGAATTAAATTTAAAATTAATTAATTCCACTTATATGTTATGAATTTGGAAAAAGAGACATCAATTTTGAATTCAGAATATAAAATAATTCATAGGATGAATTTTTGGTATTTTTCTAAAAAACTTCAATTTTTGATGAATAGTGAAACCACTTAGTGGTAGTTAAAAAACTGACTTTTTTTAATTTAAATTAAATTTTACCACTTTTGTGAATTGAATTTCAAAAATCCAAGAGACATGTTTAATATCAAGGACTAAAATGTTGTTCAATGAGATGAAAATAATTTTTGGTGAATAGTAACTTTTTACTTTTATTTACCACGGTTAAAAGTAAATAAGATAATTAAGGGTAAAAATGATATTATTATTACCATAAAACATGTCCTAATTCTATTGGATAAGTGTAATTCGACCAAAAACAACCTTAGGAATAAAATATGACCATTTAGGCCCACTTGGATTAGATTAGGACATTTAATATTAATTTATTTAAAGAATGGTTAAAATAGTTAAAATCAAAGTTTAATAAGTAAATCATTTTTAATATAGGGTTATACATAAGATAAATTCTACTATAAATATTCATTAGAAATATAAAACGATTTCCTACATAATGGTATTTTATTTATAATTTATAGACATTAAATAATTTAATTTATTTATGACACAATGATGATGCAGTAATTATCTTATTAATGAAATATTGACATAATTGATGTTATAAATACCCAAATAAATGTAATTTGAGACTTTTTATGAATTTCAATAATATTAGAGGTTAATATTACATGTTAGTTTTGATTTAATTAACTTTTTTCTAACTAATCATTCTGTTATGATTTTCACAAAAATCAATTACCAAATAGTGTCAAAATGGACATAAAATAGTTTTTTAAACAAATATTATATTATTAATTGTTATTTTATTCCTAAAAATCTTAGGTTCGGACAAATAACTTAGATAAGGTTATATATATTAATAATGAACAACTTGGGGTTCTTTTGGCTTGTTATAGTAAGTTTATTAACCTTATAGTGTAAGAAAATAAGAAGACATGGTAAAAGTAAAATTATTTAACTTAAGGTTAAATCTAAATGATAAGGTTAAAATAGAAATCTAAACCTGTCTAAATTCTATTGGATGAGAGGCTTTCGACCCATCCCCACATTAGCTTCGAAATAAAATAATTTGGACCTATTAAAATCTGAATATGACTTTATAATAAAATAATATTTTTTGTTTTTCCAAAGGTGCCCCTATCCTCCCTTATAAAAGGGCACCTCCCCCCTCTATTCCTCACACCACTTTGAGCCTTCAAGCTCGTCCAAACCCTGCCAAATTCTCTTCTACACTTCCATAGAAACATCCTAGAGGTTCTTTTCTTCTTCAAAGACCAATTTTAGTGCCCTAAGAGGAGGTCTCAAAGAGGCGCTTCAAAGAAGAGGTAATGTCCGTTATCGATTCTTTCAACTTTATTTCTTCTTCCACTTATTCTTCTTTAGTTGTTTCATTATTAAGTAATAACATAAGTATAAAAAATATACTGATATGTTATTATAAGTATGAAACAACCCTATTTCACCATCTATCCATCCTACAGAAAACGAAATCACCACGCGTGTGTACGTACGGAATACCGTCTCCACGCCGTGGTGAAATCTGTTTTTCCACCAACACCTTACATGGATGGGTATAATGGTGTAAAGAATAACTATATATGGTTATTATAACATCATACTGATTCTGATATATTATACCATCCCCTCAAATTCTATTCAATAATTATAGGAACGATATCATCACTCGTGCGTACGTACGGACTACCGTCTCCACGACGTGATGAGATTCATTCTCCATATTAACCATACATGAATGATCATAAAGTTTATATAATGAATAATAATGAAATATATGAAATCATAATGCTACTTTATTTATGTATATATATATATGTGTCATCTATTTAGTTTCATTCAATTCTATAAGGAAACGAAAACAACGTTCATGCGTACGTACGGCCTACCGTCTCTATGAACGGTGTATTTCATTCCTTTTATCGATCTATAATATATATATGTATATGATGAATATATATTATATATAAATAATGTTTTAAATTCCGGAATTATGTAAATCAGGATATAAGTAATTATATCAAGAACGACAAGTCGAAACACATACGATAAATGAAATGATTTTACCCAAAATGTTGCTTTATCATGGAATTTACAAAATAACGGGTAATATAAAGTCATAAGTGAAACATATATGATATTATAACAATGAATATGATTCTTTAATAATTCAATGACATTATTTAAATCATTATACAGTAGGTTCGGGTACGTACGAAGCATATTGGACCTAAGGTAAGGGATAATTTTGCAAATCTCATTTTTATCCGAGATTGCTTATTCGTAAGTATTTACTGGGGTTATTGTTATCATCCATGTCCATGTTTTATAAAAGTGTTTTTATGTATGTTTAATTTCCTTTTTACCCATTTTGAATTTTACTACATGGTATGTAAGGAATCTTTCTTTTTTTTACGTATGAGGAACTTTTTGACTTTTCCGGCAAAAGTATGAGAAAAATGTTTTTTTTAACTTATACGGCATGAAAGGATTTTTACGATTTTATAAAGCCTTATTTTCATGAAGCTTCATCCAAAATATTTCATGACTATTTTTAAAAAAATACTTTTCTTTTAAAATTGCACGAAATTTTGTGAAAAGAAAATGATTTTGAAGAAAAAAGGATATTTTCCTCAAGAATTCATTTCAAGTGTTTTATCAAAACCATTTTTCATCTAAGATGACATTATTTCATATGTTTATGTTTCAAGTATAATGTCTCTATGATTTACATGGTTTCACTTTTCTTATTATGAAATTATATCCATTTCTTTTATATGGATTATTTGATGATGGGATGACGTTTATGAAACCCATTTTATTTATTGGGTTTTTATAAATGATGTATGTTTATTTTGTGGCACAAGTAAGAATGATTTCATTATGATATGGGTGGTACCTATATCTCCCTCCAATGCATTGGGTAAAGATTTATATCTCATGAGATAGACATGGATGGAACGGTAAGTTAATCCGGTTCAGTATTACAGGACTGGAACGAGGAGTGAACTCGATTCAGAAAGGGACTTCGTCCACTAAGATGGTCTTGGAAGCAATGCCTTGGATACTATGTAAATCATTACATGTGCTTAATGGATGCCACAATTACATGTTTTATTCCCATGCTATTTTATCATGATTTATTTTCCATTATGATCTATGCCTTATGTACTTCCATGTTTTATGTCGTTGCTCAATATTTTGATGTTTAAACATTATGTTCATGTTTTTAAAGTTCAAATGTATATGGTATGTTTTATTTTATCCATGATTACCCTTACTGAGCATTTAAGCTCACCCTTTTTATGTTTTATTTTCCCCCAGGATTAAAATAATGGTTTTAGGTAAGGAAACAAAAAGTGGAAGATCTTTATGGGAGATGTTGAAGGTCTTTCACCATGATTAGAAGATTACGTTCCAAGTTTCCAAAGACACTAAACTATTACGGTCCTTGTGTGTCTGTTTTTGTTATGTATTAAGTATTCCGAAAAATTAATGTAATATCTATGTACGTCAAGCTTCGGGCCTCTACAGAAATCAACCATCCCCATATGGTCATCCCAAGCTCCACCAAACTCAATAATGTAAGAATGCAACATGTCCTCAAGAATCTTTATATCTCTCTTTGTATGGATATCTGTCTATGGATGATATTACATACTCAAATTTACCCAAGATCATGTGGCCTCCTAGAGGCCTCTCTAAAAGAAATAAGTGAAATGGGGATCACTATTAGAGACTATAATAGATGGAACTATAATAAATATAAAAATATTTTGCATTTATTTATTTCCCAAGTCCTAAAATTTGTTTATATCTCAAATGGGTATAAATCGAACCAATTTAATCAATCTATCAACCATAACCCATATCATGTTCTTCCCTCTAGGTGTATATAGTAACCAAACCACAAAGTCCAAGGAAATATCATCCCACTTCCAATTTGGAACTGGATGTTGATGAAGTAAACCTGAAGTTTTTTTGTATTTGTCTTAGAAATTTTTTCATGTATAACAATGAGAAACAAAGTTAGTGATGCCTTATCTCATACCTATAAAAATTATCATCGCATATCATATGAAATCTTTGTGGTTCCTGGGTGAACATCCTTCTAGGAACTATGGTAGTCCCCCATCACTTCCTTTATAATAAGAAAAGGTAATACAAACTAATTATGGAAACATAGGATACCCTATAAAAAATGACAACTCACTAATCGTTTCCCCAAAATAAATAGAGTTCTTAATTTCATAGAGTTCATTAATAAAAAGATGCTTCCAAATAATCATCTTACGAAGAGAGGAGATCAATTTCACACTCACCAAAACAACCTTAGACTCTTTCTCCTGAACTCCTAAATGAAACTGAGAAAATATATCCATCAAATTCCATAATTCTGATGATTATTTAACAACTTGGGTGAGAAGTTTCATGCTCAAAGAATCATTAATGAAATTACCCTTACCAAGGGTGTAAGAAATGTTAAAATAAAAATTATGTAGGTACTTCACACAATTCCTCTATTAGAGATTCAAATATTTAGGATAGAAGATATAACTCAATATATTGTGGTCAGAAAAGATGATAAATCACTCACCAAAAATATAATGCCCCAAAATCATAAGAATAAGCAACATGGTTGTTATTTTGAGATCATGGGTTGGATAATTCTTCTTTTTTGGCCTAAACTTCCTGAAACCATAGGCTACCACATGATCAACCTACATAAGGAAACAACCCAACTCAAACTTGACGCATCATAGAAGACCACATAGTCGTACCTAACATCCAGAAGAGTTAAAACTAGTTCAGAATTCAAAAGACTCTTCATATCAACAAAATAACTATGTAATTTCTCATCCCATGTGAACTTCACTCTTTTACAAGTGTGATCAGTCATTGAAGAATCCATCTTTGATTAATATTTTATGAATCTATGATAATAACCCGCAAAACCCAAGAATCTATGAATCTCAAAAACATTATGTGGTTTCTCCCATGTCATAAAAACTTTCACCTTATCATGATCAACTGAAATAAAATATTTCAAGACCATGTGTCCTAATAAATTCACTTCCCAAATCCAAAAATTACATTTTGAAAGTTTCATACAAAATGATTTCTCAAGGTTTCTAGAAAAACTCTCAAATAACTCACTTGGTCCTCATCAGTCTGAGAGTAAAGTAGGATTTCATCCTAAAGTACCAGCACAAATGATTCAAGTCACTCACAAAATATCATGTTCGTCAAATCCATAAAAATTGTAGGAGCATTGGTTAGACCAAATGCCATGACAAGATAATTATAATAGATGTACATACTCCTGAATGATTTTTACTGAATGTTAGACTCTTTTATTCCCAACAATTGATAACTATATCAAAGATCAATCTTCAAAAACCACTCCCCCCTTTCAAATGGTAAAAAATTCCATCAACCCACGGTAAAAAATACTTGATCTTCACTATAACTCAATTAAATTTTTGGTAATAAACACATATGTGAATTTTCCCATCATCTTTCATTGCAAAGAGAACATGCACTATCCAGGGTGACACACTTGGTCATATAAAACCTTTCTTTAGAAAATCATCCAACTAATATTTAAATTATTTCATCTTTGGTGGTGTTATATGGTAAGAAGTAATAGACACTGGTTGAGTACCAAGTACAAAATCAATAGAAAACTACACATATCTTACCAGTGGAAATCCATAGAAATTAGAAGGAAAAGTGTTGGGAAATTAAATAAAAACTGAAGAGGGTTCATTACATAAAGATTCCACTTCTAAGTCAAATGAAAACATTAATATCACCCTACCCAACTCTAGAAAAATAAGTCCATCTATACTAAAACTTGGGTCCCATTCTCCCTACAAAATATGACACACCCCATTAGGATTAGAAAAGGAGACTTGTCGAAGATAACATTCAATCTAGGACTTATGAGATATCATCGAGTCCATCCTAAAATGAAATCAAGATATTTCATATCAGAACCAAAATAATCTAGGTAAGATCAATATATGATAAATATAAAACCCAAGGACACTGAATACCCTACTCTCTCTTCATTTTAAGGGGCATAGTAATATCCATCACATTAGATAAAATCTCCATAAGAAGGTTCAAAAAATTCACAACACGGGTTGATATAAATAAGTGAGATAAACTAGTATCAAATTAAATAGATTATAAAGATGAAGATATAGTGATGGTAACTCTCACAATCACTAGACCTGTATTAGCTTCTTCTAGAGGCTCTTTAACTGCGTGAAGAAGCTTCATTCCAAGTACCTGTGGCTGGAACCCCTTAGTTCTTAAAGCATGTGATTTCACCATAGTAATTTTGGGTGATAATTATCACATTCCACTATCAAGAGCATAAAAGAAATGGTATAACTTCTATAGGTGTCCAAAGTGACCACACGAACTACCAATCAAGGGTGACTCAGTGAAAACCCATCTCAAATTCCCAACATTAAAACACTTGAAGCAAGAAAAATGGCCTCTATCAGGAAATATAGGGGTTTTGTGACAAAACCTATCCCCTAGGGCCTGTTTCATGACTTTCCCAAGACCACCTCCCAAATTCCATGGGTTAGTGACTAGCACTAAGGGCGTCAACCTACAAGTGGGAGGCATTTTCATAAGTACCTATACGCACGTACACACATCGACGTCCCAAAAATTGGAAAGGTAAACATGCATGCCACTAAACAACCACTGAATAAAGGTACAATATATAAGTAAAATGGTCTAGAATAAAAACCCAAAAAACTAAAAATAAGAAATTACAAGGATCTTGAAAAAGTCATCCACTAAAAAAACCCACTTGATGGTAAGTGTAGAGTAGCTGTTGGAAGCTATAGAAGTATGCACTGCCTGCCTGAACTCACTGGACCTCGCCTAGTCTTAGGCCACTAATTCCTCCATCTAGGCATCAGTCATCTGCATAAGACACAACATGTACGAGTGAAGCCCATTCAAGGGTGTGTAACACAATACTTAGTAGGGACCCCGAAACACAAAGAAAGACCACAAAAGAAGTATACACACGGTACGGTTATCTCACCTAGGTATAATCTAAAGTATAGAAAGAAAGACCATCAGTTGAAACACTTAACACCTTGTACTGTTGGGGTACTCATCCCTGATTAGTACCATGGGTATGCTGGGTCACACAGAGCCGCTCCCCACCATGGGCCAGCTGGGTCACATAGATCCACTTCCCACCTTGGCCATCGTACTGAGGTACTCATCCCTGATGAGTACCGTGGGTCTGCCAGGTCACATAGAGTCGCTCCCCACCATGGGCATCCGGGTCACACAAATTCGCTTCCCACTATCCCATCATAGCTGATCCACAAAAGGTCTCCTGCAGCTGATCCACATGGGGTTTCTTGTCATCAGTCTTCGGGTCTTAGTCTGTTGCAGGATTCTTGCACGTAGTGAGAATGATTCTGTAATAAACATATCTTCAAGAAATTATTCACATTTTAACATCCATTAAAACATCCTTAGAGTATTCCAAAATAGTCTCCTCTTCACAATGGTTCCAACACCGGAAACGATTCTTCAATTGGATGCGCGGTCTGAAATATATTGGTATTTTAGTAATCGGTGGTCGATCGTGTTTGGGCCCCAGTCCGACCTGGTAAAACTGACCTAACCAACCCGGCCTGAAGGCCCCACATTCCTCAGCCCAGTACGACCATTTCGGCATATCCCAATTCGGGTCTGGGTCGTACCGGTTTGGCATGGCCACTGGGCCAAGCCCATTGGGCCTTGCAAGACCCGACCCAGTTCGGCTGGGGGTCCAGCGACCCGGTTCCATCTGGCTCAGCCTACAACAGGCGAAACAGTTGTTCCCAAACCAAGATGAATAGTGACTTGGTGTTATTCTGTCAGCACACCCACAATAATGGTCCGGCTTAATCTATCATGGTCCGCTCTGTGACTCTATTCATGCCCTACTGGCTCGGTCTGACCCGGATGCCCATCAAGGCATTCGTTTCTTACGTGTCATGGCCGAATAAGCTGGTCATGCTTGTTTCCCACACACGGTCCCGATAAACCGTGTGTCAGCAGGTCTTCATGACCGATGCAACGTGGGTCGCTACATCCATGTCTTCCAGCCATTGGCCCACTATCGGCGGCTCTTGCCGCACCGTCGTGGGTTCCGCCTCGGCTCACCGACGGAGCCTTCTCCAGACCACCAATTCTGCTCGGGTGGTCTGTTCCTCATACTGTCTGTGCCTCCAACTTCCATGGGATGTTTCCTTCCTTGATTAGGCCTCGAAACCTCCTTGCTGACATTTCGAAGGTGCAGGCACGAAGAACACACAAAGGTAGAGTGGCCCAAGCCTTGTTCATGTCAGCTTGTACCCTCCTTGTTAAAGGTTTTGAAAACATGGTAGGGGAGGTTTTTTATTCAAACAATAGTCTAATCCCGATGAAATCCCTAAGATAAAAAAATACCCTCCCATAAGAACAATCAACTCGTGGATCAACCTATTTATGGGTTGATCCATATTCATTATTTTATAAATAATAACAGAGAAATTTAACTTCAAAAAGGTAAAAACCTACCTATTATAGACTCCCATCAGAGGAAATATCATTATTGGTGGTGATCCATCTATAGAGATTCAAGAGATTTATGTTGTTTGCATTCTTTTCTCATCGCTTCCATTCTTCGAGGTGCGTCGGTGTCGCTAGCATTTCACAGATGTTTTTTGGAGAGGAAAACCTTCACCATTAGTTAGAGAAATTCTAACTCTAATTCTCCAACTCATTACCTCATTTAAAGAGAAATGATTCGTAGTGTTTCTATTACACTATGTCATCACGTCATTACGCTGTTTCATTAGTGAAACAGTGTATCTATTACACTTCAATTAATGATTCATTACGATGCACATTAATGATTAGTTAAAGGGATTAATTTAATGCAACTCGTCATCACCTCATCATTGTGATGTAGTGCAGATGTGTCACTGCTCAATGGTGAAGGAAACAAAAAAATAAGTTTTTAAGTTATTTTTATTTTTCTCCCAAAAAGTCTGAAAACTAACTTTTATGTTTGACCCTCACCGGTCAAATTCGGGTCCTTTATAAAAGAATCCCGACATTCTGAGTTCAACGGTGTCCTCATATTTTTGATCTAGAACTGGTTTCAATGTTTTAAAACCCCTCTCGCATGTTTATTTAAATGAACTTAAAAAAGCTCAAAAATCTATTCCAGGCTCACCGAGCTTTGGAATCAGGTTTTGTCTGAGTGTCTGGCCTCAAAATAATCCTATATAGTTTTAAAAAAATTACATAGAATTTTTGGGACACTAAATTACCCCAATCATTAAGGATTCATGTCCCCGTAATCCAAAATAAGTCTAAACAAACAAATGAGGGTACTGGGCATGAATCTGAGACTCCTGCTCCCATGTGCTCTCCTGGAGATTCCCATTCTTCCACCAAATGCACACCAGAGGAATTGACCATCCACGAAGGACCTTCCCCTTTAAATCATCTATCTCCACTGAGAACTCCACAAACATTGCCCCATCATCAATGTCCAGCTTTCCCCAGTCGATGACATGCGATGGATCATGCACTTACCTCCTCAGCTGCAAAATATGGAAAATATCATGCACCAGGTGCATCTGTGGGGGGGAGCTAGGCGGTACACTACCTCTCTAACTCTGATCAGAATTTGGAAAGGTCATATGAACCTCGAAGATAACTTTCCACCCCGGCCAAATCTCTGCAATCTCTGTTGAGGTGAGACCCGAAGAAACACATGGTCTCCCTCCTTGAACTATAAGGGACTCTGTCTCCTGTCAACATAAGATTTATGTCTACTCTGTGCAGTCCTCATCCACTCCTGGATAATCTGCACCTTCTTAATGGTAGATCGTACCAACTCTGGACCCATGAGTGTTGACTCCCTTAGGCCTGTCTAGCATAGAGGTGATTTGCAAGGCCTCCCATACAAATCCATGAATGGTGCCATGCCAATGGTGGGGTGATAGATGTTTTTGTATGAAAACTCCACCAGTGACAAGTGGTCTTCTCAAATATGACCAAAATCAAGGATGTAAGCATGGAGCATGTCCTCCAAGATCTGTATGGTCCACTTCGTCTGACCATCATTATATGGGTGAAAATTTGTACTCAAGCACAAATGAGTCCCAAATGCTTCATGTAATCCCTTCCACAGTCGGTATGTGAAGCGAGCATCACATTCTGAGATGATCATCAAGGGCACCGCGTGAAGCTGCACTATCTCCTGGATGTAGGGGCGTCCTAAGCCCTCTACCAATCCCTGCTCCCAGATGGGTTGAAAGTGCGCCAACTTTGTGAGTCTTTCAACAATCACCCAAATAAAATCTTGGCCCTTGGACATGTGTGGTAATACCATCATGAAGTCCTTCGAGATACCATCCCACTTCCACTCTGGTACCTTAAGTGGTTGTACCAATCCTTTTGGAACCTGATGTTCAGCCTTCATTTGCTGACAAGTGAGGAACCGTGAAACAAACGTTCCCACCGCTTTCTCGACCCCTGGCCACCAGTACTGATGTCGGATATCCAATTACATATTTACCACTCCAAGATGTACCACAAAGAGGGAGGTATGGAAATCTACCAAAATATCCTCTCGCAAAGCCACTGGTACTATTCTATGTCCTCTGAAAAGAATGAAATTCTCCCCACTTATCTAAAATTCATGAGGATTCTATCCTGAGGATAACTGAGCATGTTAGGCCTCGCAGTCAACATCCACAAGTTGTGCCTCCCTAAATCGTTGTAAGAGTAGGGGAGTAACAGTTGTCAACTGAAGGTAAGCTACTCCATCATCATCCACAAAGGATATTTGCATTGTGGATAGCTTCTCCTTCACCTCACTCAGCAGCTGCAAACCAGATATTCTATTGAGCATGTATGTCACCACATTCCCCTTCCCAAAGGTATAGACTATATTGAAAACATAGTCCTATAGGAACTCCAGAAATTGCCGCTATATCAAGTTCAGGTCCTTCTGGGAGAAGATATACCTGATACTCTTGTGGTCAGAGTAGATGGTAAACCATTCACCCATCAAGTAGTATCACCACATCTTCCTAGAAAAGACCATTTCTTCTAACTCTAGGTCATGGGTCGCGTATTTCTTCTCATTCTACCTCAACTTCTATGAACCATAGGCAATCACAGCTCGCTCCTGCATCAGGACACAACCCAGTCCATTCCTTGATGCGTCACCAAAAACTACATACCCAATTCCCTCCTCTGGTAGTCTCAAGATGGGGGCACTTTCCAGCCTCTGCCTCATCTCTTGAAAACTCTACTAGCAATTCTCCATCCACAAGAAGGGATATTCCTTCCATGTTAAATCCAATAAGGGTTTTTATACTCTATAAAAGTCATGTACAAAACTCCGGTAGTATCCAGACAACCCCAAGAAACTCCTCACCTCTGTCACACTCTTGGGTGGATCCCAAGAAAAAAATTCCTCTATCTTCGCTGTATCCACTAAAACTCCAGCTTCTGAGATTATGTGTCCTAGAAAGTGGACCTCCTAAATTCAGAACTAGCACTTCGAGAGATTCCCATAAAGCTAGTGCTCTCATAGTGTATCCAAGACTATTCACAGGTGTGTAGCATGCTCCTCTTTTGACGTTGAGCACACCAAGATGTTATCAATTAATACCACCATGAAACGATCAATGTAAGTCCGTAAGATCATGTTCATGAGTCCCATGAACACTGTTGGGCATTGGTCATGCCGAAGGGCATCACCAAGAACTTGTAGTGGCCATACCGGCATCTGAAGGTTGTCTTTGGTACATCCTCATCTGTACCCAAAGATGGCGATAGCCTGATATGAGCTCTATATTTGAAAACCACCTCACTACTTTATCTAGTTGAAGAGGTCATCAATTCTCAGTAGTGGATATTTTTTCTTCACAGTCACCTATTTTAGGTGTCGGAAGTCCATGCATAGCCTCAAGAATCCATCTTCCTTCTTGTAAAACAACACTGGGGCTGCCCATGGTGAAACGTTGGGCCTTATGAAGCCCTTATCCTGCAAGTCCTTCAGCTTTACCCTCAACTCATGAAGCTCTGTGGGAGCCATCAGATATTATATTGTGGTTATCAGTGTCGTCCCACTGTACATGTCGATGTAGAAGTCTACCTCCCTATGAGGTGGTCGTTCTAGAACATCCTCATGAAATACGTCTTCATACTCATCCACCCCTATAAGAAATCTTGGACTCCACTCATCCACCACACCGAGAGTGGGGCTATCCAACTGGTAAGTGATCGGCTACACCCTCTTCTAAGAAAGTTTGTCCTGCACTGCAAGAGTTCCCTTCTCACTGGTGAAGGTAAACCTAGTCCCATCCTCACGGACACACCACACTCTACGCCTAATACAGTCGATCTAAACATAAACTATGGATAACTATTCCATACCCATGATAACATCATAAGGCCTATATGATGCTACTAGAAGATCACAGTTGAAGCTCTCACCTCATAGAGTAAGCTCCAACTGTTGGCACTAGTGTGTAATCATCATATCTCCTTCCGTAAAAGTCTCTAACCATAAGGATCGAGCCAACTACTCCACCAGAATCTCTGATCCTCGAATAAGATCTATGGAA
Organism: Viscum album; assembly: GCA_963277665.1. Lineage (NCBI taxonomy): Eukaryota > Viridiplantae > Streptophyta > Magnoliopsida > Santalales > Viscaceae > Viscum > Viscum album. The sequence goes on from OY728126.1 coordinate 770,010,330, forward strand.
AGCAAATATTGAATGGTAATTGTGTCTATAAGAACTACAGATAAGGTGAATAAGACACATATAGTACCTCTAATCATCTCTAAAGCGTCATGGTCATAGATCTCCAATTCCTAAAGTTGAGCTCACCCCTGTCCACCTACTCCCTGGGGCCATGGTGGACCACCTGGGGGTGGTGGTGGTGGTACCTCAAACTGTCGCCCACCACCTGCTGCTCGACTAACTCTTCTTCCACATCAACTACCTTGTATACCTTCTTGCTCGAACCTATGCATCTTCATTGGTGGTCCCTCAATCGTCTACTAATTGTATGTGCGGTGGGTTGGGCAGTCACGAGTCATGTGTCCATGCCCGCCTCATGAGAAGCACAACTTGGATCCCTATTGAATCCCTCTACTCTAGAATCCCCACACTACTGACCCTAAGTCCTAGGGTTATCATCCAGATGGTCTAGCCCACTTGGACCATTGTTTCAACTGTCAGTTGCCTTCTATGGATGACTCGGCCACCTGTCGCCTGGTGGTAGCTCCCACCATTGGTGCATGATCTGTGAGGAAGCTCTCTACTAGTAGAGATATCTCCAGCACTCCAGCCTGAGTGGGGATACTAGGAGAAATAATCAACGCCATGATATCCCATTTGAGTCCCTACTCAAAGGTTTAGGCCATAAAGAAAGGGTCATGTACCATATCCATAGAGTAGCATGAGAGGTCTGTAAACCTAAAAAATTACTCATCCACTGACATGTTACCCTGCTTTAGGTGAAGCAGCTTTTGTATGCGCACTGAGCACAAGGTCATGGGGAAGAACTCCTCCTAAAAAAGCTACTCGAAGTCAGCCTAAGAGAGGTTCGTCTCATCATGAGTTTGAATGTTCAAACTCCACCATATCCCCACTGATCCCTAAAGAAGGCTCGCATCTAAGATCACCATCTGGTCAAGTGGTGTCCTCACTAAGTGAAAGACCCGAGTCACCACCTCCATCCAGTCCTCAACAACCTAAGGATTTGTCTCTCCACTGAAAGTGGGAGGTCTCTAGCTCTGAAACTCATGCAAGGCACTGAGTCTCTGTACGTCCTCTACTGGTAACTCCAGTAGTAACTACTGATCAACGGGTGGTGGTAACTCTGGTTCACCACCCAAAAAGGCTATCTCTAACACAATTCCCTGAACTGAAACCTTATCACTAGGTGGGATATCCTCACGATCACGTATCAGAATCCTAGCTAGCTGTCTATGTGGAGGCATCCTAAAATAGATCAAGATGCCCCATGGTTAATAGATTATACCTAGTGAGCAGACTCTAATTTAAGAAGAACATGAGGAAAAACTCAATTCATATATGATACATGCAACCAGTGTTTTTATATAGAGATAAAAAGTTGAATTCAAGATCCTAGTGTATGGATAAGTCAAATACCGCACCAACACTGGACTCCCTGAATCTGGAATTCGAACTTGAAACATTTAACACTATTTACAAAAAACAAAACAACAGACTCCTGGTCTTTGAAGTATAATTGACCACCTCCGATACCACTTTGTCACGACCCATCCCCCGGGGCCCTTGTCATGACATCCACAAGCCTGCCTCCCAAAGGCCAGGGGTTGGCGACTAGAACTGAAGGTTTCAACCTGAAAGTTGGAGGAATTGTCCTAAGTACTTGTAAGCACGCACATAAATCCACATCCCAAAAACTAGAAAGGTAAACATGCATGCTACTAAACAACCACTGAGTAAAGGTATATACTGTAATTCAAATGGTCCAGAATATAAACCCAAAAAAATAAAAACTGAAAAGGGGAAAGTATAAGGATCTCAGAAAATTAATCCTCTGAAAAACCCCATCTGATGGTAAGTGTAGAGTAGCTTTTGGAAGCTGTAGAAGTATTCCCCGCCTACCTAAACTCACTGGACCCCACCTAGTCATGTTCCACCAAGTCCTTCATCTAGGCATAGGTCTTCTACACAAGACACTACATGTGCGGGAAAAGCCTGTACAGGGGTAAGTAACACAATACTCAGTAGGGACTCTGAAACACAAATAAAAGGCCACAAAAGAATGTATACACATGGTACAGTCAACTAACACAGGTATAATCTAGAGTATAGAAAGCAGGACCATCAATCTCAAAATAGAACACATTGAACTATTGGGGTACTCATCCTTCATGAGTACCATGGGTATTCTAGGTCACACAAAGCCTCTCCCCACGGTGGGCATGCCAAGTCACAAGGAACTGCTTCCCACTTTGGCCATTGTCACATAGAGTTGCTACCCACCGTGGGCCTGATGGGTCACACATAGTCGCTTCCCATTAGACCATCATATCTTATCCATATAGGGATACTTGTAGCTGATCCAAATAGGGTCTCTTGTCAGCAGTCTTTGGTTATGATTCAGCCGCAGGATTCCCACACATAGTACGCTTGATTCCGAGAGAAATCGTTCCTCAAGCCATTAATCACATTTATACTTCCATTAAAACCTTCTTAGAGTTTTCCAAATGAACCGCCTCATCGTAACGGTTCCAATGCCACAAATGTCTCATCAATAAGATGCCTGGTCTGAAATCTATTGGTATTTTAGTAATCAGGGTTCGGTCGTGTTTGGGCCCCAGTCCGACCCGGTCGGACCGACGTGACCAACCTGGCCCTGGGGCCCCGCATGCCCCAGCCTGGTTCGCTCGATCCATCCTAACCCATTTTGTATTTGGGTCAGCCCAATCTGGCATAGCCGTTGGGCCATCCCCATTGGGCCTTGTTGGACCTAGCCCAGTTCGGTCGGTGGTCCAGTCTGCCGGGTCGCCCAGCGACCCGGTTCCATCCGACCCAGCCCGCAATAGGCAGGCCAGTTTTTTCCAACCCAGGATACCCAGTGGCCTAGTGTTATTCTGCATGCCCATCCTGAAATAATGGGCTGACTTAATCCAGCCTGAGCCACTCAGTGGCCCGGTGGTCCAGTCCTCTCCAGCCCAAATGACCAATGGGGTGTCTGGTTCTTGTGCGCCATGGCTGGCTAAACTGGACGCTCTTGTTTCCCGCATGGGGTCCCACTAGACTTTGTGTCAGCAGGTCACTGTGGGCCGCCCATCCAATGTAGCTGGGTGGCGGCATCCCTGTATTCCAGCCACCGACCTGATGTTGGTGGCTTCTTCCCCACCATTGCGGCCCAAGCTGGTTGTGGCTGCTATCATGGAGCATTGCCACCTGCCCATGGTCGCCGCTGGCGTGCCGGTGGAATCTTCCAAAAACCACTGAGTCTGCTCTAATGATCTATTACTTTTTTCATCTACGCCTTTGGCTTCCATGTGATTCCACCTTCCTTGCTAAGGACTCAAAATCTCATTTCCACCATTTTGAAGGTGCGAGCACAAAGAACACACAAAGGCGAAGGGGCTTGGGACTTGTTCATGTCGGCCCGTACCCTCTACGTTAGAGGTTTTGAAAACATGGGAGGGGAGGTTTGTGAATCAAACAACAATCCAATCCTGATGCAATCCCTGAGATAGAAAAATATACTACTGTAAGAACAAGTGACCCACGGATCAAATTATTCATGGGTTGATCCATGTTATTTGTTTTATAAATAAGAACGGGGAATTTAAACTTCCAAAAAGTAAACCCCTACCTGGGATAGACTCACTTCAGAGGGAATCTCGTTATTTTTTGTGATCTATTTGTGAAGATTCAAGAGTTCTATGTTAATGGTGTTCATCTCTCACCAATATCGTTCTTCGAGGTGCGTCGGTGTCGCTAGAAATTCTCCAACGTTCATTGGAGAGGAAAATATTCATTGTTCATTAGATAAATTATAACTCTGATTCTCCAAATAATTATCTCATTAAAAGAGAAAAACGTCACAATGTTTCTGTTATACTGCGTCGTCACTTTGTTACGTTGTTTCTTTAGTGAAACAGTGTATCTGTTATGCTTCGATTAATGAGTCATTATATTGCACATTAATGAGCCATTAAAGGGATTAATTTAATGTGAATCATCATCGCATCATCGATGCATTTCAGTGCATACTTGTCACCACTCAATGGTGAAAGAAACCAAAAAAATAACTTTTTAAATAATTTTTATTTTTCTACTGAAAATTATGAAAACTAACTTTGTCGGTCGACCCTCGTCGGTCGAAGTTAGGTCCTTTCTAGGTGAATACCGACATTCTGAGTTCAACGATGCCCTCAAATTTTTGATATGGGCACTGGTTTAAAAGTTATAAAAACCCTCTTTCATGTTTATTTAAATGAACTATAAAAAAGTTCAAAAATCTATTCTGGGCTTGCTGGACTTCAAAATGAAGTGTTTTCTGAACATATGGCCTAAAAATAATCCCATATAATTTAAAAAAATACATGGAATTTTCAGGAAATTACATTTGTATAATTATTGGTAGATAGAACCACCACGGTACTCATCATGATTCCTATTTCATTTAAAATAATCCATAAAATTGTTTCTAGTAGAAAAAGGAACTCTCATCAACCCTAACCTACCCACCTGGTCAAGAGAAGCCATCAACACTCTATCCATCACATCAACATAATAAGTGATCTTAATAAACAAAACTTTTGATTAGATATAAGGTTGGAGACCCATATAGAACCGTTGATCCCTTATCTTCTCATTGGACACAACCTCAGGTGAAAACTAAACAAGCTTAGAAAAATAGTTCCCATAATGTTTCATTGTCCTGTCACCTTGTTGGAGGTTGACAAACTCCATGGAATTCGCTAAGACTATCGATTATGGATGGAACTAAATAGGGATAATAACTTTGATTTCTTTCCATTCTAAGTCCTCATGCTTATTTTCCATCACTATTGAATCCCACCATCTCCTTCTAGGTCCCTCAATCTTAAAGGTATCAAATTTTACCTTTATAGGTTCTGGAATTTCTAAGAACTCGAAAATAGTTCAATATTATTCAACAAATCCTCAGCCTATTGATGATAATTCAAACCATGAATATCTAGTGGTTTTAAATGAAGAAACTCTTGAGCATGATATTTATAATCATCCGTTTGAGGTTACACTACCTAAGGCTAAATGTGAATGGATGTAGGAACCTATCTGAAATCTTGGATAGCATGTGCCGCTATCTTAATAAGATTCAGTTCAATCAGAGGATTCACAAATTTTTCTTTACTAGAAACTTTCTTCTGTGGACTATTCAAACATATTCTTGGAGGAATGGTGTTACACAACATCAATAGAAAACACTGAATGCATCAGCAAGGACACAAAAATCATCATCTCAAACAAGAGTCACAATAATATTAATTCCATCAAGTAGAATTTAATATTGGGTTTTTAACATACTCATACCATAATCAAAAAAATATAGTATTAGATCAAAAATCTACTCAAGATACTTTTTTCAAACACCAATGGTGACATAATGATTGTTATAATGAGATTTGTCTAGGAAATCTCTCAAAACTACCTCTCAGTACCATCAATCATGCCTCTTATCTACCAGGAAAACCCCCCACAATATACTAACATCAATTAAATTTACACAGCCTAAACCTCCTTTGATACAACATTTTCACAACCTGTCCTTAATACCTCAGTACCCTAATACCAAAGTCAGCCTGAACATGGACCAAAGGGAATTATCAATCCCTATAGGTTAGTGACTAGTACCTAGAATCATACAAGAATCATGAGGGAATCATTTTTTCCAAAATAATGTGGAAGATAAAAGATACAAGTCAGTATTCTCAACACTCTAAAGGGAGAAAGTACCATAATCAATTAGGAATATCATCAAGAGACACTACATCTATCAATATAAAACTCAAAAGATCAACCCACATAAAAAGTAGATCAAAACTCCACTAGTCACCTCAATCACTCCAGGTCCCAAGGATCAGAAACATCCACCACCTCCAAGTGTAACTTTTCCTTTACTTGGACCTGGAATAAGATAATCTACAAATTATTGAAGGTAAAGGTAGGGTGTGAGCTATAAATCCCAGTAGGGTCTAACCAAGTGTTCCATAATCAATTCCATAATAATTAAAAAAATATGATTTCAATTTAAATAAAACAATTCATGGCTTGTAATTAGAATATTTTTAACAAAACATGCTTTCATAATCAAAAGAGATGGTAGATATATCAAAATAGGCTTAAATAAACATTTTATATAAAACATTTATTTAGAAAAATTAGCATTAATAAAACAGTTAAATAATTCAATGGTATGTAATCATCAAATCTGGTATATCCAAGAAACATGTAACAAGCCCTATGGTATGTTAATTTCTGGTAATATGAACCTCACACTACTTATCAGTGATCTCACCTCAATGTGTGAAAACGTACCATGACTCAAGACATCACGGCTCAACTCCTCATTAAGGAAAAAATTAGGTCATTGAATGTTTATTTCATTATTTTCATCATCAATAAAGTATTAGGGGGTCAGATCCTATTTTGATTGTCTTAGTTACCCACTAAATACCCAAGAAAACATGTGATTTATTCAATCAATAAATAAATCATGGTCAAATAAATAATTTCATATCAGTTCAAAATACAATTTCACACTTTCACTTTACAACATTCCTTTCTCACTTCAAAATAAAATCATTGATTTTCATCAATTCATGCCTCCACAAATCATATTTCAATTTAATCCATTTCAAATCATGTCTTCAAATCAATTTTCAAATAAAACCATCCATTCTATCAAATCCACTTGAAAATTTTAATTCCATTGAAATTGAGGGGTTTTCATAATCTCCATTACCTTTTAAAAATCATCCATCAATCATCTCAAATTAGGGTTCTTAAAAAATTTAAAATATCACTTCAAATGAATCAATAAATTATAGGTTTCAATTTTATATAAAAATAATATGGAACCACCTATCTTTAATCAGCTATCAAACAATACCCGTTATGGGGAAATTCTAATAAAGAATGAAGGGAAAGGAAACCAATAAAAAATCATAGATTAGAATCATCAAGGCCAAACTCTGACTCAATTGGAAAAATGAGATTATATCACTGCCAAAGAGGGGTAGTAGAGAAAGGGAGAAACCCAAAGTGAGAGAACTCACTAAGGATTAAATCAAAAACCAAGACATCCAAATTGGGGTAAATAACTCACTATGCATAGAAGGAATACTAGGGTTCTGAGGGGGTCACTTGAAGAGTTCCTACAGAAATTAGGCGAGTAGAATAATTAAAATAGATGGGAATAAGTCATTTACATTTTAAATCAAGGGTTTATGATGTAAATGTGAAAAGTTTCACATACACCTAAAGAGGCATCACCATGGTTTAAAAATAATTATCAAATAGTTTATGGCATAAGTCCATTATTGATTGTGTAAATCATTTAAAACCATAAATAATTTTCATAGTTTGTATCCAGTAGATAATTTATGTAATAAATCAATTATTTTTTTGTGTAAATTATTTTTTTAGCCAACACCTAGAATCATAAACCTACAAAACACCCAAAAAACCTCAAACTCATCCCATACCCAAATGTGTTTCATATAAATACCTTAACACATTTATACCTAGGATTATTTAATTCAAACAAACATGCATCCCTGAACTTTAGTTCATCTTCTCAGACAAAATCTCTACATCCTTGAAAATACTGAAACACTCCCAAAAAAAGGGAAAAAAATAAGAGTCAAGAAGTACCTAAAATAAGGTAGTTGTATGTTACATTAATCAAGAATAACATTTATACCATTTGAATAATTAAATTATTCTTTAATATTAATAGGAACAAAATCAGTTGTAACATCCCCTGATCTGACACTCTCTCATGTGGCCAAATCAGGTTGTTTATTGGACCTCGAACATGCATCACCATATTCCAAAGTCTTATTAAAAGTAGAAGGGGTGTAAAGAGAATAGTATGGATACTATATTCCTAGTATATATTTGTAATAAATTATAAGTAAACAAACATCAAAGTAATAAAAATAGAAAAATGGTGCGATATAGAACTATAAAATAAGGATGAACCAAGAAAACCAAATAATATAACATGTAATGTTAGGATGAGATGTTTCTAAATTTTAAAATAAAAGTAATAAAAATAAATTACCAAGTTAACATAAATAAATTCAAAAGACCTCAGTACCAAACCCCATGTTGGTCTCATCTCTAAGATATAACCCTTCCAGCAATCAACAATCAACTAAAAGGTGCATTTCCCATGTCCAAACCTGAAACCAAGTAATCTTCTCAGGTGAAAAATGGTGGCCAAAATAATGAGTGATTAAAACTCAGTAGGTCGACACCAACATGTCAAAAAAAACTAGTCTGATAATAAGTGCATATAATAAAGTGATAAATAGAGGTATTAATTAATCAATTAATATGATAAAACAATCAACCTTCTTTGTCACCATGCCAGAATATATCTAAGAATATATCACAACCATTCCAACTGTAACCATAATTCCATGGAATAATCACATAACCAGGTTAATCCCTATAAGAATTACATAATAACAGTAAAAATATCTTTATATAATCATTTCAACATATCGTGTCAAGTCCTTTGTATAATTTTTAACACCCCAAGCTTCAAAGGTACACTTCTCTTTGAATAATACATTAGTGTGTGTTGTACGCAACTTCGAGTTCTAACACACACCACAACCAATCAAAGTAGTCGTTAGGAATAGTAATACCTACTTTTTGAAATTTTATAAATTTTATCTTTCCAAATAGACTTCTTATTTGTATTCGGAATATCGAAATTATCCTAAGTTGAATTTTTTGTAATTTTCTGAGAACTTCCAATTTTTTTTATAAATAGTGAAAAATACTTAAAATAAATTTTTTAAAAAAAATAATGTATAGTGATAAATAATAATATTGAGTGGTTTTAAAGTATAATTAGAATATATTTTTACCATTTTATCCAATGGTGTTCATTATAATTAATTTAACATTGAAATTGGACATAAAAAATTGTCAATCTTTTGATATAGATTGTTTCTTAAAAACACGCTATTTGTTGTGACAGCGGGAATTAATTATAAAATTAATTAATGAAACTTATATGTTTGGAATTTTTTAAAATATAAATCATTTTTTGAATTCATAATATCAATTATAGCTTAGGGTGAAATTTTGGCATTGTTCTGAAAAACTTCAATTTTTGATGAATAGTGAAACCACTAAGTGGTAGTTAAAAAACTGATTTTTCGTTTAAATGAAACATTACCACTTCTGTAACTTGATTTTCAAAAATATTACATACATGGTTGTCATTAGTAAGTAAAATTTGGTTCAATGGGATTAAAATAATTTTTGGTGAATAGTAACTTTTAAGTTTAATTAATCGCGATTAAAGGTAATTAGTGTAATTTAAGGTAAAAATAATGTTTTAATAATATGAAATGACCTAGACACATGTCCTACCCTAATTGGATGTGTCATGGAAAACCAAGACAATCCATGGGTCAACTTGGGGACCCCATGGAGCCACTTTGGTAGGAAAGTGACATAAATAACTTTTTATTTAAAGTAAAAATAAAATTGTCACAAACATGTGTTGTTTTACTAAAACAATTATTACATGGGGTTATATAAGTTAACCTTTCGACTATCAATATTCATTGGAAATGTAAACATATTTCCTATATCATGATATTTTTTTTATAATTTTTAGACATTAAATAAATTAAATTATTTATGACACCATGATGATGCAGTGATTACCACATTAATTAATGATTTAAATAAAATGAAAAGATAATGTAAAATATAAGACTTAAACTTGTCAAAAACCTATTGTATGAGTATATTTCGAACCCTTATCACCTTATCCTCTAAATATATAAGTGTGGGACCTTTAAAATCCGAAACTCATTATATAATAAAGTAAAATTTCATGACTTTCCAAGAGTGCCCCTCCTCTCCTCTTATAAAAGGCCCCCACCACTACCACCTTACTCACACCTTCAAAGCCTTTTAGCTCGGCCAAACTATGCCCAAATACTCTCTCAACATCCCTCTCTTACTCCTAGAATCCTCACTTTGGTCATAATTCTTTCCAAGTAATCCTTTGGCTCAAATCAAAAAGAGTTACCCGATTTTAAGGTAATGTCTTCTCTTATGTTATTTTGTTTTATTTTGCTTCTCCAACCCCTTAAACTCTTTTTATTCATTTATTTTGTAACAATACCAGTATCCTCAATATACTAGGATGTTTTTATAAGAAGGATTCGAGCTACACTTACACACACGTACATCTAATGGTTAAAGAACATACTGTTTCTGTGGATGGGGAATTTCTGCCTCACGAAACGATGATTGTTCAACACTCATATAACACTTTAAAAGGTGGCCATTAAGATGTCACTATATTTATATATGATATATAATATGTTTATTTTTTACTTAAGCTTATGTATTTTTCATTTATGGAATACCTTTATGGTTTCCATTATGGGTAAACGCGATATCTTCATTTTAGGAAGTGCGGACTACCGCCCCCTTAAAGTGATTTGAATCGTTAATGTCATATGTGGGTTGTATAAAGGATGGATTAAATGATATTATATATGATATTATACTGAAATTATAATATACCTTTATATAATTATGATTTCATTCCATTAAAAACGAAATGGAAATGAAAGTAGCGTTCATGCGTACGTACGGCTTACCGTCTCCATGAACGGTGCATTTCATTTCTTACCTCTAAATGTTACGTAATATTATGAATGAATGTATATACTTGATATATATGATATATATGATATCTAAATCATGAATATAATGCTGGATATAATGGATATTTCACCACATGAACAACTTGTAATTATAAGAAGTTTATTTTTGACTCAAGTACCAAAGATCGACAAAATGACCGTTATTAACTTAAATAATTACATTATGTTCATAACATGGTAATAAGTGATATAAAAGGAATAATGAACATGAAAAAGGTTCTTAAGCAAATAGAAATTAACTCTAGTTTATTATTCATGAGATTAAATAACGGTCGAGTGAAGTCGAACACGAGGTAAGGGAACTTCTTTACCTAATTTCCATTCTTTGGGTTAATCTCCTACTTTCAAATTATGTCATGATATTATTATGTCCTATCTTTTATTTGTACTTTATTTATGTGTACTTATAGTGAATACACATAATAGATCTATTTTATTTAAAAAAAATTATCTTTGTAAGGGACTTCGTCTCAATCTCCTTTCACTGAGGCATATTTGGTTTTATACACAACTTTCCTTTATACGGTGTATAAACCCCTTTGACTTTTACTTTTACTCAAAAAGAATATTTTTATACGAAGATTTTTTACTAAACGACAAAAGGAATGTTTTTTTCTTACGTATGCGGCGACAACGACTTCCCCGCCACCGTGACCATTATTTGAGTTTCGGCTTCCTCTACAAGCCATAACTTTTTTTTTAAATGAAAAATAAATATCAAGTTTTAATTTTCTTTTATTTTGGTATTGAAAATGGTTTTGAAAGTGTTTTTATTATATCAATGTGTTGTATTGATATCTTTTGATTGAAATGTGAAAATTTTATGTTTCCTTTATGCATATTTTATGTGATATGATTATGCTATGGTTTATGATATGTTTAAACCAGTTCATATGAGGAATGCATTGGACTTAATAAGTGACGGGTGGAGCCCGATATAACTCCTCGAGGCATCAGTAGGTCTCATGAGACAAACTAGTGTCGTGGCACGAGGCCTTGACAAAATCTTATTTGTAGTCTTGGCACGAGGCCTTGGATATGTGGTTATGATAGTCTGGCATTATGCATTCCATCATTATGAAAGTGGTTATTGATATTGCATGTGATTATTCGACTAGTAGAATATCCATGTGAGTAAGTAAATTGAATTATTTAATTTTATTGTTTCCATATTATTCTGAAGTTCAAGTTTGAAAAGGCTTTTATTTTAGTTATACATTGCCTTAAATTTTAATGATTATTTATGAAAGCTTCCGCAATATTGTTATCCTTACTGAGCATCTGAGCTCACCCCTTTCAATGTTTTAATATTTTCTAGGATGTGAAGAGGTATTTTATGAATGACCTGCAGGGATAGTCAGAAGAGGATATGAGTGTGGACTATAGAGACTTTGTTATTGTATTTTTTACTTTATGGTGTAATGTAACATTTATGAATGTATCTAGTGTTTCCAAGGCTACTAAACTAATCGGTCTTTCAAGACTTGATCTTTTGTGATCATGCCAATGTTAGGCAATAATGCACCAACTCTGGGTAACTGGGGTTGGGGTGTTACATAATTATTTTATCATACTGGTTGTAATTACTCTTGTTTTATCTAGTTTTATTTTATAAATTAATTGGGAAAATTTTGAGACCAGGCGTTGAGATGGCATGAGATTCCGAGACCTGGTGTTACCAGAATGATATGGGGAAAAATGTTAAGTTTTAAATAAAGATCACATGCAGTTTCTTATTTAAACAAATAATAACTTCCAAATGGGTGCTTGGGTAAGAAATATGAGGGCACCTTTGCATTCAGAATAGTGGATTTAACTTAGGTGGGTCCTAACATCAATCAATTTGGTTCGACTATGAAAGTTATAAATTGGACATAACCATCATAAAAATATTTTAATAAAAATGTTTTATTTGACTTTGTGTTTGTTTATTTTAATTAAGTCTAATTGTCAAGAATACAGGGTCATCTCTATAACCCTAGAAATTCCTCTGAGTCAAGGAGACAGAGACCTCTCAGATGAATGATGACAAATGTTGGCGGATTAAGGATGGACAATGACACAGAACCCTATTCTTCGTCAACGACTGATCCAACCTCGAGGTAGGATGTTGATCTCTTTTTTATTTATCTCTTTCCCATTATTCATTTCTACAATGAACATAGACTAATCCACAAACATATTAGCCTCGTGGATCGACCATATGTTGCAGGAGGGAATATATTGCGGGTTAGTGGGATTAGATATAATCTGTTTCTAACATAATTTCCCCAGATTTAGATCGTTGGCCAAGAATGTTTATCCAATGATGTTAAACCTTTTATATGTGAATTTATCCTTCCATTCAACATGTTCTTCACTATTGGAATACTATGGTTCCTGGATCAACGTTTCTGGGTGGTTTTGAGCACAATTAGACCCCTAGAGTGATAAAAGACAGATCAAGCCCCATGTAGTGAAGATCATGGCCCGAGGATCGCGAATATTGCTCTGTTTCATAAAAACAGAGCACCAAAACAATGGGGGAAACCCGTGGAACCAGGGTCACTGGTGGACGGCATCGATGGAGGTGCACGATAGCTCTTGGTGCCACATGGTGGAGGCTATGTGTGGGTGTGAAGGAGGATGGAGGTCGCCCTGACGATGACCGCGGGAGCAGGCAGCGGAAACTGGACCATGTAGGGCCCACAATGGTGGAAGTCATGGGAGGTGAAAATGGGTTGAATCAGGAGGTCATGAAGGTAGTATCAGGACCTGGCTTAGATCCATGTTAGATAGAACCCATGGAAATGGTGGGGCCATGGGACCAGGCGAATGAGGCGAGTCGGCCACATGAAATTCAATTTGGCACCGCATTAACTGGGGCAGTCAGTTGGCCACGCGGTCAGGAAACTGTGTAGACCAGAGGGATGTGGCCAGGGTAAGCTACATTTGGAAGAGCAAGGCCAGCCCACGTGACATGCACCGGGCTGGAGAACCAAGATGGTTCAGGCTGGCCTAGACCGGTCGGGTCGAGTGAGGTCTTCCGGACCGAGTCGAGTTAGATCCAAACTGGACTGGACCCTTTTTACTAAATTAGTCATATTTTTTAAACCATGTGTTTGTTTGATTATTCATTTATATATTTGGGGCCCTTGCGATGAGAAGGCCCTTTTGAGATACTCTAAGTGAGTTTTTGTGGAAGTTTGCATACAACCTGATGGCTTGAGGAGTAGGTTCTCCTAGAATAAGCATGTTATGAGCGGAATCCTAAGGCTGGTTGTGACTATGTGATCTTGGTGATTATGTGATCTTGGTGACTATGTGACATAGTGGGATATATGACACATTGGAACTCTGTGTTCCATTTATGCTCTGTACGCCACCGATGCTTCATGCACCATTGATGCACTGTGCGCCACCGACACTCTGTGCACCACCGAAACCCTGTGGACAATCGATGCTTCATGTGACGTTGACACTTCTAGTGTCATGGAGACTAGAAGATATATATATACTAAAACTTTAAGTCCTTCTCTTCATGATTTATACTTATACCTGTATGAGTTGACCATATTGAATGTACTTCATGTGTTTCCTTTGTGGTGTACTTAATTTGTTTCCTTTATAGTGCACTTTTTGTGTTTCATTTGTGGTATACTTCATTTATTTCTTAGTGGTATTAAATTTGTGATTTCGGGGTGTCCTACTATGTATTATTTTACTCACCCCTATATGGGATTTTCCCACACGTGTCATGTCTTGTGCAGACGATCAACACTTTGATGGAGTCCTAAGTGGACTAGGACCAGGTAGTGATTAGAGTGATCAGGTAGGCAAGGTGTGCTCCTATGGCTTCAGAAAACTATCCTACACCTACCCTTTAGGTAGGGTTTTCTATGGATTAGTTTCAAGAACTCATGTATTCACTTTGGAGGACTTTAATTTTGGTGGTCTTTTTATCCTGGACCTATTTACTTTCCATTTTTTCCTACATTCATACTTTTTTGTTGGTATCTTAGTTCTATTCATGCTTGTTTACTAATTATTTTTACATTTAAGCATTTTGGGCATGGAGATGTGTGTTTTTACAGGTACTTAGGAAAATTCCTCCCATTTTAGGGAGATGCCTACTCAGTGCTAGTCGCTAGCCCTTGGCCTTTCAGAGGAGGGCTTGGGGTAGTCATGGAACGGGAACCTTTGGGATGGGCAATGAAATAGTGGTATCAGAGCAGGTCGGTTCTACCTAAATAACCAAGATTTTTTTAGATTGGTTTGGGGAAACAATGTTATGTGTTTCAAGTTCAGTTTTTAGATCTGAGGACTCTAGTGTTGGTGTGGTGACTGACGTATCCATACACCAAGACTCTGAATTCTTCTTTTCGACTAGGTACATGAAAACACTGGTTTAAGGGATTAAATGGTACGTGCATCATATAGGATTTTGAGTGTGTTCTCATATCCTTTTTGATTCAGTGTTAGGTCACCAGGTATACTCTATTGATTACAGTACATCTTGATCAATTTTAGGATGCCTCCACATAGACAGCCATCTAGGATTTCAATGTGTGATAATGATGATGATCCACCAAGAGATAAGGCATCGGTACTGGGACTAGTACCAAAGATAGAACCCCTAGGTGGTATACCAATGATACCACCACCCAGAGAATAGCAGTTACTACCAAATCTACTGATAGAGTATGCACGTAGGCTGAGTGTGTTGCATGAGTTCCAGATGTTGCTACCTCACAAGTTTAGGGGTGAGATGGACCCCCGGGTAGTTATGGATTGGATGGATGCAGTTACACATGTCTTCCTATTTATGAGGAATCCTTCTGACCAGATGGAAGTTCTAGTCATGAGCCTTCTTCAAGGATCAGTAGGGCGATGGTAAAGCTTAGTTATCCAGACGCATGATGAGATGAGTCTCTCTTGGGAAAATGTTGAGCGCCTCTTTAGAGAGGATTTATTTCCATTGAAGTTATGCTCATTACACATATAGGAGATCCTTCATATGTATCAGGGTATTTAGATAGTAGTGGAGTAATTTGATAGATTTACGGATCTTTCTTACTATTCCTCGTATATAGTGTGGAACCCATTCTTCAGGACATGGACCTTCAATAAGGGACTAAGTTGGGGATCATGGAATCCATGATATCCCTTAGCATTCTAACACATAATGGGGTATTTTAGTGAGCTATTCTAGTATAGAGCTTTCTGGTGGAGTAGACACCGATAGTAGGAGCTTCCACCAGGTGTCACGTAGATGAAACTTCAGTAGCAAGTAGCTGACAGCTGATGTAGGGATCTAAGAAGATTAGAAAGTTCATGGGATGACCCCAGGACATAGGGTTAGTGGTGTGAGAATCCTATGGTAGATCAAGTTAGCCAAATCATAGACTGTGTTACTCATGTGGCGGTTGGGGACATCTAGCTAGATATTTCCTGACCCATCATACGACCGATTAGGAGATGGTCGAGGGACCTCTGAGGTATAGGTGAAGGTAGGAATAGGGTGACCCTCTAGGAAATAGACATGGAGGAGGATCTGGAAAAGAATCAGAAGGAGGGATGATGTTTGAAGTACTACCACCACCACCCGCAGGTGGTCCACTACAATCTCAGAGAGTTTGTGGACAGGGATGAGGCTAGCTTCAGGTGATGGAGGCTTATGACCCTGGTGATCTAGAGATGATTAGTGGTACAATCTGTGTCTTTTACACCCTAGCTATATTTTTGATAAACACAGGTTCTAGTCACTCTTTTCTTGACACAACCCTTGTTTGAGACTTAGAGATTCTAGTGGAACTGTTGACTTGGTCCCTATACTTAGAGACTCCTATAAGAGAGATTTGAAAACCACACACTAGTGCCAATAGTGTTCATTTAAACTAGGGGTGAGAGGTTTTATTGGGATCTCTTGGTGGTAGTATTGAGGCCTTACAACTTCATTCCTGGTATATACTGGTTATCTACAGTTCATACACAGATTGACTGTTTTAGGCACAGAGTGTGGTGTGTCTGTAGAGATGAGACCAAGTTTCTCTTTGTTGGTGAAAAGGAAACACATGCAGTGTAGGTAGAACTTGTGCATTGGTGGGTGCAATCTATTACACATTATTTGGATAGAATGACCCTCAGCACAGTAGATGAGATGAGTCCTCAGTTTCCTTCAGTGGTGGCAGAGTACGAGGACGAATTTCTGAAAGATGTTCTAGGATTACCTCATCACAGAGAGTTGTATTTCTACATTGATTTATACCCCAAGATGACACTGATATCTATACATGAATATTGTATATCTCTCATAGAGATTTGTTAACAGAGGGTATGGTTGGAAGACTTGCAGATGAAGGGCTTCATGAGGCCCAGTGTTTCACCTTGGGTAGCCTCGGTGTTGTTTTCCAAGAATTTAGATGGGAGATTGAGGTTGTGTGTGGACATTCGATGGATAAAACAGGTGACCATGAAGAATAAGTATCCAATACCATGGATTTTAGACCTCTTTGATCAACTGAAGGGAGCAAGGTGGTTCTCAAAGGTAGACCTCAGATCTGGCTATCACCATCTTCATGTATGGGATGAGGATGTATCGAAGATATCCTTCAGATGTCAGTACAACCACTATGAGTACTTAGTGTTGTCATTTGGAATGAATAATTCTCTGGTAGTGTTCATGGGATTCATGAACATGATTTTCTTTCCTTAATTGTACCAGTTCGTCTTGGTCTTCATTGATGACATCTTGGTGTACTCAGCATCTGAGGTAGAGCATGCAATACACTTGAGGATGGTCATGGACACACTCTGATAGAACCATCTTTATGAGAAGTGCTTTAAGTGTCCGTTCTGGATTCAGGAGGTCCAATTTCTAGGATACTTCATTTTAGAGGCTATAGTTATAGTAGATCGAGAGAAGATTGAATCGGTTCTTGCTTAGGATCCACCCAGGAGTGTTACCAAGGTGCTGATTTTTCTGGGTTTGGCTGGGAACTATTGGAGGTTTGTACCCAAATTTTATAGAGTAAAAACACCTTTAATAGCCTTAACATGGAAGGGGAATCATTTCATGTGTGTGAAGTGCTTTTATGAGCTAAGGAAGAGATTGAGGAGTGTCCCCATACTGATATTACCAGAGGAGGTTGTTGATTATGTGGTGTTATGTGATGCATCAAGGTTCTGGCTTGGTTGTGTCCTAATACAGGGGTAAGCAGTGATTGCCTATGGTTCATTCCAGTTGAGGAATCATGAGTAGAACTATATGAGCCATGATCTTAAGCTAGTAGTGGTATGCTTCGCAATGAAGATGTGGCGACACAACTTTATGACTGAGCAGTTTATCATCTACTCAAACCACAAAATTCTCATGTATATCTTCTCTAATGGAGATTTGAACTTGATACATAGGCATTGGCTAGAGTTCCTCTAGTACAATGACTTTGATATATCCTATAATCCAGGGAAGGGAAAGGTGGTGGTAGATAATCTCAGCTGGAGATCGAGTTCACAGCTACTAAATGAGGCATCAGAGAAATTAGCCTCATTGCAGATATCCTTTGTGGATAGAGATGGAGAAGCTTATCTTTAGTCGATGGTAGTTAACCCTCAATTCTTACTGTGATTCAAGGAGTCACAACTCATAGATACTGACTATAATACTTTACATGATCATATTTCCATAGGGCATGCCCCTGATGGATATTCAAAATTTAGGGAGCACATATTTCTCTTAAAAGGACGCACACTAGTAATAGTGATGTTGTGGGAGGAGGTCTCGAGGGAGTTCCATACTCTCCCTTTGGCAGTACATCCAGGAGTGGAAAAGATGTATCAGGATCTTCGAAGTCATTTTTGGTGGCCAGGGATGAAGAAGGCAGTGGCAGAGTTCATTACTCGGTGCCTCACTTGTTAGCAAGTGAAGGAAGAGCACCAGGTTCCAGCGGGCTTAACCCAACCACTTGAGGTGCCCGAGTGAAAGTGGGGTGAGATATTGATGGAGTTTTTGACGATTTTACCATGAATGTCTAGGGGAAATGATACCATTTTAGTGATCATTGACTGACTCAACAAGTCATCCCACTTCCTACTAATCTGTGAGCAGAGCTCAGTAGAGAGGTTGGGATGAATTTATGTGCAGAAGATAGTTCGACTCCATGAAGTCTCATTGATGATAGTATTGGATAGCGATGCTTTATTTACATCCTGATTTTGAAAGGGACTACAAGCGGCCTTTGGGACTTAGTTTAACTTGAGCACAACATTTCATCCCCATAATGATATCCAGATAGAGAGTACCATCCAGGTTCTTTAGGACATGCTACGTGCTTGCATCCTAGACTTTGGTCATAATTGGGAGGATCACCTACCTCTGGTGGATTTCATGTACAACAATAGCTACCACTACACCATTGGTTTGGCACCATTCGAGGAATTGTATGGGAGGCCATAAAGTTCACCACTTCACTATAAAGACCCAGGAGATTCATCACTCTTGGTCATAGAGTTGGTCCAGGAAACTATAGAGAAGGTATAGGTCATCCAGGAGTGGATGAAGACTGTACAGAGCCATTATAATTCCTATGCTAACAGGTGGTGGAGGCCTTTGGAGTTTGAGTAGGGATATTATGTGTTCCTTTGGGAATCATTTCAACTAGGATTGCATATATTTGGCTTGGGAGGAAAGTTATCTATGAGATAAATTAGCCCTTTTCAGATTCTGAGTAGAGTTAGAGAGGTGGTGTACCACCTAGATCTACCCTCGAAGTTACACCAGGTGCATGATTTCTTCAACGTGTCACAACTGGGTAGGTACGTTCATGATCCATCACACGTCATCGACTAGGTTGAGCTAGACATTGATGATGGGAAGTCTTTTTGGAGTACTCAATGGAGATTGAGGATCGATAGGAGTGGATCCTTCATAGATGGTTGATTTCTCTAGTTCATTTTTGGTGGAAGCAAGATAATCTCTATGAGAGCACTTGGGAGTGGGAGTCTCAGATTTGTGATTAGTACCCTCGTCTTTTTGTCGAGTAGCCCTTTTTTTGGATTTCGGGGATGCAATTTCCTAAGTTGGTGAGAATGTAATGACTCATATTTTCTTAGGTTTTATTTTTATAAATTAATTAGAAAAATTCCAAGACCATATGCTGAGACGGCGTGATATTTCAAAGCTCGGTGTGCCTGGAATGATACAATGAAAAAAGTTAATTTTTTAATAAATCATGTGGGAGATTTATTCTTTAAATGAGAATAAATTATAAATGGGTGCCTAGATAAGAAATATGAGAGAACCATTTCATTAAGAACCGTGGATTTAACTTAGACGGTGCCTAACATAGACTAGTGTGGGTCAATTGTGAAAGATATAAATTAGACATAACCGTCATTAAAATACTTTAATAAAAATATTTTATTTGATGCTGCATTGGTTTCTTTTAATTAAGGACTACTTTCATGAATATAGGTTATCACCATAACCCTGGAAATTAGTATAAGGCAAGGAGATGGAGTCCTCTCCGATGAACGATGACAAACGTCGACGGATCGAGGATCAACGATGACACATAACCCAATTCTTCATCAATGACATATCCAAACTTGAGGTAGGATGTTGATCTCTTTGTGATTTCCTCTTTTCCCACTCTTTATTTCTATGAAAAATGAGGACTAATCCATGAACAGATTATCTTGCGGATCAACCGTATGTTGTGGGAGGGAATATGTTATGGGTTAGTGGGATTAGATCTAATCTGTTTCTAACCCAATTTCCCAGATTTAGATCATTGTCCAAGAATGATTGGACAACGGAATTAAACCTTTACTATGTGCATTTATCCCTCCATTCTACAATTTATTCACCATTGGAACCCTATGGTTCCCGGATCGATGTTCTCGGGTAGTTCTGAGAACAATCAAACTCTTGGAGCAATGTAAATCTAGATAAAGCCCCAATTAGTGAAGATTGTGACCTGAGGATCACGAATATAGATCTGTTTTGAAAAATTGAGCACTGAAGCAACAGGGGAGACCCGTGGAACTAGGGTCACCGGCGGTTGGTGCCAGCGGCGGCACCCGGTGGCACACGGTGGAGGATGGTGGTCACCCTGGTAGCGACGGTGGGAGAAGGTGGTGGTGGTTGGACTGTGTAGGAGTTGCAGCTAGACCGCATAGGTCCCATGGCATTATAAGTCACAAGTGACAACCAGGGGTCATGGACGGAGGTTGCAGTGGTGGTGATGGAGTCTCAGGACCAAGAGGACGAGGTAGGTTGACCATGTGAAATGCGGTCCAGCACCATGTTGACTGGGAGAGCCAGTTGGCCAAGCAGTCAGGTGACCACGTGGACCTTAGGGACTTGGATAGGGTGGGCCGCATCCACCAAATCAAGGGTGGATTGTGTGATGTGGGATGAGATGGAGAACCAGGCCACTCCGGTGGTCTAGTAGGCTGGAACGCATGCCCTAGTAAGACAAACTGGTTCGGGTCGGCCCAGACCAACCAGTTTGGGTTGGACCCAGACCAGACTAGACCCTTTTTACTAAGTTGAACATATATTTCAAACATTGTGTTTTTTTGATGAGTCATTTGCAATTTTGGAACCCTTGTGAAGATATGGTTCTTTTGAGATACTCTAAGTGAGTGTTTGTGGATTGTGGTATATGACTTGATGGCTTGAGGATTAGGTTCCCCCAGAACAAGCATGCTACGAGTGTAATCTTGTGGCTGATTGTGACTATGTGATCTTGGTGACTATGTTATCTTGGTGACTATGTGATCTTGGTGACTATGTGACTTGGGGGTGGCTTGACCCATTGATGCTCCATACACAATTGAAGCTTGGTGCACCATCGATACTTTGTGCACCATTGATGCTTTTTGCACCACCGATGCTCTGGGAGCAATTGATTCTCCATGCTCTATTGATGATTTTTGCACTATCAACACTTATATTGTAATGGAGACTTAGAGATATGTGGACTAAAAATGGAAATAATTCTCTTTATTCTTTAGACTTATACCTGTGTGAGATGACCATATTGATTGTACTTTGTGTGTTTCCTTTGTGGTGTACTTCATGTGATTCCTTAGTGGTGTACTTAGTGTGTTTCTTTTGTAATATAATTCATGTATTTCTCAGTGATATTACCTTTGTGATTTTAGGGTGTCCTACTGAGTATTGTTTTACTCACGCCTACAAGGTATTTTCCCACACATGTCATGTTTTGTGTAGACGATTGATGCCTTTATAGAGTCCTAGGTGGACCAAGACCAGGTGGTGCTTAAAGTGATCAGACAGATGAGCTGTGTTCCTATGGCTTCAGACAGCTTTCTTAAACATAACCTTCTGGTATGGTTTTCAATAGACTAGTTTCAAGAACTCATGCGTTCACTTTGGCATTCTTTACTTTTGGTGGGCTTGTATTCTAGCCCTTTTTACTTTCCAGTTTTCCTACTATCATACTCTATTGTTGGTATCTTTGTTGTATTCATGCTTTCTTACTTAGTGTTTTTACATTTCAAAATTTTGGGCTTAGAGATGTGCACCTGTGTACAACTACTTAGGAAAATTCCTATCATTTGATGGATATGCCTACTCAGTACTAATCAATAGCCCCTGGCCTATCATAGGCATTCTTGGGATAGTCACGACATGGGATCCTCTGGGATGGGTCATGACACTGGTCCAAGCCCCTTGTATTAGTATTTCATTATATCAAGCCAGGCCCTTTATATAATCATTTCAACATAAATCAAAACCCAAATCATAATTCAAAGAATAACACAACATCATATCATAATACATAAATTTTAATTCTACCAATTACCATTTTTCATTTAATTACTCATTATTTCATTAAATTATATCTTAATTCATTTCCATGCCAATTTTCACACCCAATAATTATCAAGTCGTCACCAATCATTTCAATAATAAATTAAAAAAATTTCCTAAGTGAACCTATATTAATAAATCATATGAGTTCTCATTTCATGATAAAACATATCTTTAATCCATTATTCAATTCTTATTTATTCAAGGGTAGGGTCACCTTATGGGCATCTACAAGCCAGGTCTCAACACTATTATATCCAATAGGATCCAATGAGTATTCCAAACACATTATTTATTATATTTTTTAACATTCACATGTGTTGGAATAATATCATAGTATTTAACATACTTAAAAAGATATAAATAAACCATAGGGTTTTGTTATAGACTGCCTACATTTATCTGGAAATTAAAAAAGCTCTTCTAATAGGTAAATCCAACAAAGAATGAAGGAAAACAGATCACTAGAAGAACTAAGATAAAAAAGACCAAGATCAATACTTGATTCTATAGAGGTCAAAATATTACATTATAATACTAAATAATAAGTATAAGAGAGGTTAAAAACATATAAAAACTCATTAGGGGTTAGGAGCTTGATTGATACATTCAGAAGAGAGTAAGCACTCCAAAATTTCTTGGAGTTTCTCTAGCGTTTGGGAGAGAGGTTTTCACGGTGGATGAAGAATGAATCAAATTAACTATGTGAATTTAAAACCATTGATCATAAGAAATTTACAGGATGTAATCCTTTTATTTCATGTATTTATCAATTTATGAGTTATGCTTAAAAATGCATCGACTTAGGTTGAAATAACATCTATCTAACATTACATGACATGAACCAGTTCATGACGTCTACCTGGAAACATTTACACATCGTGTAACATGTTCATGGAGTGTATATGTCCAGCAGATAGCACTCGAACCAATTTCTATATAATAACTTGTACCACCTTCAAAGCCTTCCAAACTTATGGATAGCCCTCATAATCTATTTACATGCTTATACCCATTCTCTATTAATTCAAAAAAATATACATCCCCAAACTTTAGGTCATTTTCCACAGAAAATTCTCCCCATCCTCAATGTAACTTGACCACCAAGTTTTAAATAAGAAGAAAATCCCAAATTAAATAGGCTTAACACAAAATTAAAATAGCGAAATATCCAAAAAAAATATGGGATCTTACAACCTCCCCACCATATAATAGCTTTTCCCCAAGATGCTCTAAGCATCATTGTGGGGTATCGGTGGACAAGTTTATCCACTGTGCTTTCATAATAGATTCCCTCTATCAATTCTCCTCTTGAATATTCCAATTTTTTCACTACACTCAAACTAGAGATATGTTCTTTATTTGGATATACTTCTCACTATAGTATACATTCAATACCAGATGTTTCCCAAAGGACACATCTACACCAAACTCAACATCATTAACTTTTACCACGTGAGAAGGGTCGGGATGGTATCTTCAAAGATGTGACACATGAAACACATCATGTATGGCACTATAGCATTGTGGAATGTATAATCGATATGCCACTGGACTAGAACTTTCTATTATCTCAAATGGCCCAAAAAATCTGGGTTTTAGCATTCCCTATTTCTTGATATGGTGTTTCCCAAACCTAGATGAAACCCAAAGGAAAAGATGATGACCAACCTAAAACTCTATAGTTCATCTCCGCTGGTTAGCGTAAGATTTCTTCCTACTCTACACAGTCACCAAACACTTCTTGATTAGATGGAATAACCTAGACATCTCATATACAAGAATAGGTCTAAGAATAACTAAATCACCTTCCTCCAACCAAGAAAGAGGTGAACGACATGGACTACCATACAAATCCTTGAAAGGTTCCATATGGATCAATTCTTGGAAGATTTTAATATAAGAGAACTCCATACTCCAATGGCCTGAAGGCCTTCATTTTTTATTGATTTTTGATAATCCACCATTCAAGGGGTGAGGTGCAACCCTTACAAGGCCCATAGGCGTAAGTATTACATGGCCCGTAGGCCTTAGAGGAATTCATTGATCATAGTCTTTAAACATTAAATACAACCCAGACTATTTACTTGGAACTTTTCCTTCCCTAGTATCTTTATCGTGATATCAGTTATAAACCTTTGCATAGTTGTTCGGCTAGGATTTCATGTGCATGCACAGGATTGTCCCGATAGCAGGTGTCATACCCTCTCATTCTTTCAATCTGTTTAGCTTCTTCTATGGAGAAATCTCTTTTCTCATCCTCCTTCTGGAGCTTGTTCCTTGTAGGTTATCTGGTTTGAATCTTCACTTAAGGTGGACCAAAGGCCTTGAGGTGGACCGAAGGCCTTGAGGTGGGCCAAAGTCCTTGAGGTGGCCCAAAGGCCTTACTGGACTGAAGATATTGGTGGACCAAAGGCCTTAAAGGACTCGGGGACCAAATTGGTGGCCCAAAGGCCCAAACGGGGAAATAATCCTGACTACTACAATGTCAAATAGTAACTTCTATAGTACTTCTATAGTAACCCAAAAATTATGCCTTTTCCAGGATTTGATCATGGGTCACCTGGATGCACTTAAGGAGTCCTCACCAACCGGGCTGAGGCTCAAGTGCTATAAGATAACTCCATGAGTGTTAAATATTTATCCCATGAACCAATGAAATCCAAAACACTGGCTTGTAACATATCCTCTAGAATCTAAATAGTCGGCTTAGATTGACCATTATTATGAGGATGGTAGGTCATACTCAGAAGAACCTATGATCCAAAATCCTTTTGAATACCTTTACATAACTGATAAATGAAATGAGGATCTCTATCATAAACGATACTCCCCATAACACTGTATAGTCAAACTATCTCCCAGATATAAAGACTACCCAAATCATCAATATTGAAGGTCTCCATGATAGGAAAGAGTGCGATACCTTCTTCATTTAATCCAAAATAACTCATACAGTATCATTCTTGTGATGTACCTTGGGTAATCCTATCATAAAATCCATATTGACATCATCCCACTTCCACACCGGAATGTACAGAGGCTAAAACATCCCAGTAAGCCTCTAATTCTCATCCTTCACCTACTGATAGGTGAAACATATTTACATGATTCTCACTATCTCTTTCATTATTCCTAGCCACCAAACTTGATACATCTTTTTCAAACAAGGATGTACCACCCCTCTGGAAGTATGAAACTCTCTCATCATTTACTCATGAAAACCCATATAAACTCATACTCTATAATAAAAAAGAAAATAATTTTCACTTCCAAGAGACCATCCTGATGGTGGATCCCCACCAAATAATATATCCCTTAGATCTAATCCCTCAATATCAGATAACTTCTCAATCTTGATATGGTCTAAAATCACAGGTATAATTGTTGTTGAAGTTATATATACTCATCTCTAGTACTCCTAAACATCTACATGCATGTCTGAAAAGGGTTCCATAATTTTCCACTAATCGTAAAACTCACACACTACCTCCATTTTCATATTTTAGCTTAAGGAATTAGAAACAATGTTTCACTTTCCTAGTGTATAAGATAGCTCAAAGTTAAAAGACTACAGATACTCGACCCACCTACTCTACTAAACATTTAGGTTTCTCTGAGAAAAGATATACCTAAGGCTCTTGTGTTCCATATAAACTGAAAACCTCTTTCCCAAAATATAGTGTCTCTAGCTTCTCATGGAATATACCACCATAGATAACTCTAGATCATGAGTAGGATAATTACTCTCATGAAGTCTTAGCTGTCTAGATCCCTAAGAAACCACTCGGTCCTCATACATCATAACGTCTATGATTCCAACTCCATATGCCTTATATTACATGTTATATGCATTACCCAACATAGGTAAGGTGAGGATTAGTTATAAGTTCATTCTGATCTTCAAACATTGAAAATATCTCTCATAAGAATCCAACCAAACAAACCTCACTCCTTTCTTTCTCATCCCAGACATCGGTGCTTCCAGGTGGAGGAAGTCCAGAATAAAATGCCAATAATAACCAGCTAAACCTATAAAAAATTGAATATCAAAGACATTATTAGGCCTATCCTAAGATACCACAGCCACAAACTTCTCTAGTTCCACTGACACTCCAATATATGAGATGAAATGACCTAATTAGTTAACTTTATCAATCCAGAAATTTCATTTGATTAGATTATAGTTAGGCAAATTATCTCTCAATATACTCAAGAGGATGTCAAGATGTTGGGAATGATCTTATACTAATCAGTAGTACACTAAGATGACTTCAACAAAAATCTACCATAAAATGGTCTAGAAAGGGGTGAAAGATATGATTCATCAAGTCTATGAATATCACCAGTGTGTTCTTAAAATCTAACAGCATCACCACAAACTCATACAAACCATACATTATTCTAAAAGCAGTATGAGCTATGTATGATGGTCTCACCCTCAACTATTGGTATCTTGATCTCAAATAGATCTTGTTAGAATATCTTAGAACCTCTCTAATGATCGAATATAACATTGATATGAGGAAGGGGATACCAATTCTTGACTACCATCTGGTTCAATCTCTAATAATCAACATACAATGAAAATGTCACATAAGATTTATTAGAGAAAATAACTAGAGAACCTCATGGATATGTGCTTGGTTGTATAAAAACCTTGTCTTCTAGATCTTCCAAATCAAATTTCAACTACTAAAGTTCTTTTTTTCATCTTGTAAGGTAGAATAGAAACTAGATCTGATCTCGACACCAACCTGATCATGAACTTGATCTCCCACGTAGGTGGTAAGTTATATAACTTATCAGGAAATATGTCCTAAAAATGGTCTATCACTTGATGAAAAGTATACCACTACATTCAACCATCATCTATAGAAGGACTTGTTATTTGATCCATGATACAATCTAATCTATACTGAATTGGTCCTACACGACCAGCCTAAAGATCCCACTCACCCTAGTGAAAATAGATGCCTTCTTATGGAGATAGAAAGTTAAATCTTTTATGGTAATATTCAATATGAGACTAATATATAACTAAAAAATACATACCCTGAATCAAGTCAAAACCTATCATTTCCAGCACAAATAGTTCCCAAAAGAAACGATTACCACCAATTTATAGAGAATAAGCCTTACAATGTTTGATATTCTCCAGCCTCACTCCCAGTGGTGTTTCAATAGTCAAAACACCATAAAAAATTTCCATATAAAAACCCAAAATGTTTGAAAAAAATACTGATATAAAGGAATGTGAGGCTTCTATATCAAGAAAATGTAAGAAAGGGTAGATAATACAATAATCGTACCTCTAATTGTAGAAGGTATTGTATCCAAGATTGTTTAATTAAACTACATAATATGAAGTTGACTAAACCCTCTACCCTAGGATCCAGTCTAACTCCCTTGTCTAATTACCTCTTCTTGGTACTATCACTTCTACACTGGGGTTGCATGTACCCTACCTCGACCTGGACATCCAGTGGAACTCCAAAAACCTGTTTGTTGAGGGGTAGTTATCCTTCCCATACAATAGTATATGTACTGATCCTCTACCACTACTCTAGTACTATATCCCCCTAAAAAACCTATGAAGGTGACTTATCCTACCACAAGAATGACACTCCAAATCCTGACATAGACACTGAGGCCTCTTGTGGTCAAAATTTCCACACTAATAGCACTATAACATAACACAGTCTTGAGATGGATTCCCACTAACCTAGTTTTATTACCACTATTTCCTTGGAGATAAATATATAGTTTCACTTCATACCACTTGAAGAAGAGCTCTTAGTTCACCCTAGTGAAATATCCAAGCCACTGCTTAGGGACTCTCTCAGATTCCCTCATGTGATGCGATCCCGATTCATCATGTTCAAAAATATACTCAAATGAAAAATATTCACCAATGACCCAATATCATAGTGAATCCCATAATGAAAACAAATTTCTCTATAGATATCACCAGTAACTAAATATGGAAAAAAGTGCAGAAAATCAGTGAAACATTCAACATAGTCCATCACTAACATACTCTCCTATGTCAGGTGTATGACCTCACGATCCTTCGCATCCCTAAACATCATTGGATAGAAGTGGATAAAAAAATTATCTCAAATTACTTTTGGGATAACTACTCTTTCTATATAATGTCACATCAATGCTTGGAAGTTCCACAATGCATGTACGCAATAAGATTATCCCTCCTTTCAGTGGGTGTCTCTAGGTTCTTTAATATTTTTTGGACTGACTCAATCCAAAACATGGCTTTTGGGGGGCCTCCCTCCTCAGTAAATGTATGTGTATGTTATAGCTGAAACTATCTATTCAACTCATAAATCAAAGAAAGGGTGTGAATGATATCCATTTCCATAGATTGAATAATCCTAAGGAAGCTATCATGAAGTTGAACGTCCATCTGATCCCCAGGAGAAACTGGAAGATCTAGTTCAACTACGTTAGGATCATACTAATTTCCACTCTCCTAACACTCAATTAAGAGATAATAAGGAGACATTTTCTCCAAAATACAAACACAATCCTTAAAACACTAGATAAAAACAAGGTTAACCTCAACAAATGATATCAACATAGAACCAATGGCCCAAGGTCTCTCTAAACATGGCCTAGGAAGTGAATTATCACAACATAACAGTTATTCCTTTTTTATTTATCAAGTATAACAGTATCTCATTTCATAGTTCATGAAGAAAAATATATCACATGTAATAAATATGTCCCTATCATAAACAATGCATGCCAATATACATCCATATCTTCCAATCATGATGCATTCATACTCATCTCGTGACATACCGGGCCATGAGTATAAATCTAAATAAACAATAACATCACACAACATATGAATCACCCAAGGTGAAATAATATTAACCATAACAAACATATATCATGAATAACAATCCCATCCCTAGGTAATTAAATTTTTCCTCGTACATGGGTTAGCTACTCCCATACACTATCTCATTGCCAATTCATGATACATCCTAGTATCCTTTATAACATTACCAAATAGTAAATTAACATAAAATAACAACCTTATCCTCTGATACCACTTTGTAATGTCCCCAGATCTGGTACTCTCTCATGTGGCCAAATTGGGTATGTTTCAAGACCATAAGTGTTCCTCCCCATACGCCAGAGGCTACCGACTAGTAGAGGGGGTGTAAAGGGAAGAGTAGAGAGACTGTATCCCAGGGTATAGATTTTTAATAAATCAGAATTAAACAAATATCATAGTAATAGAAATAGTATAAACCATATAACATACAACTGGAAAATAAGGATGAACCTAGAAAACCAAATAATAAACCATGTAATGTCTAGTTGGAATGTATCTAAATTTAAAAATGAAAGTAATAAAAATAAAATACCATGATAACAAAACTAAAATCAAAAGACCCCAGTCCCAAACCCTATTTCAATCCCATATCCAAGATCTAACCCATCCAATAAGCAATAATCAACTAAATGGTCCCCTTTATTTATCTAAACCTACATCCATGTAATCTTCTCGGGTACCAAACAGTGGCCTAAATAGGGTGTAATTAAAACTCATTATGTCAACACCACCATATCTAAAAAAATAGTCTAATAATAAGTTAATGAAATAAAGAGATAAACATTGGTATTAATTAATCAATTAGTATGCTAAATTAGTCAACCAACTTTGGCACTACGTCAGAATATCTCTGATCATGTAGCACAACCATTCCAACCATAACCATAATTATATGTAATAATCACATAACTGGGTCAATCCCTATAATAATTACAATATAACCTGGAAAATACATTTATATAATCATTTCATTATATTGGTTAAATCCCTTTATATAATCATTTCGTCATACTGATCCAAGCCCTTTATATAATCATTTCAGCATATCGAACCAAGCCCTTTAAATAATCACTTCAGCAAAAAACAAGAACCAAAACCATAATGGTAATAATAAAACAACATCATATAATAAGACATAATGGTTAATTCTACAAATTTATATTTGTCTTTTAATCATCCATCCAATCATTAAATTAAATCTTAATCTATTTTTGCATCAGTTTTCACGCCCAATTATTATCAAATCATAATCAGCCATTTCAAAAATCAATTAAATAATTTCACAAGGTGTATCTATCTCAAGAAATCACATGAGGTATCATTTCATGCTAAAACATATATTTAATAAATTATCCATTTCTTAATTATTTAAGGAAAGTCTCACCCAATATGTATCTGCAAGCTAGGTCTCAACACTTTTATATTCAATGGGATCTAATGAGTAGTCCAAGAACATGATTTATTATATTTTTAATGTGTAATTGTGTTTGTGAAATATAATAAAATTACACATACTTAAACAAATAGAAATATACTATAGTGTTTTGTTCTAGACCACCTAACTTTATCTGGAAATCAACAAAAATTCTTCCAATAGGTTCTAAAAATAAATAATGAAGGAGGAGAGATCAAAAGAAAAACCTGGATCAAACATGATCAAGATAAACACTTGGTTCCATAGTGTTAAAAATATTACACCATGATAATAAAGAATGAGTGAAAGAGAGGGGGAAACCAAAGAAAAAAACTCACTGAGGATCAGACGCTTAATCGAGATTTCCAGAAGTGAAAAAAGCACTCCAAAATCACCTGGATTTTCTCTAGGGTTTGAGACATAGGGTTGCATGTTAGATTAAGATTGAATAAAATGAACATTGTGACTTCAAAATAATTGAGCCTAAGAAATTCATGGAATGTAATCCTTTCATGTCATGCATTTCTCAATTTATGAGTTACTCTAAAAAACATGTTGCCTCGAGTTGAAATAACCATGATCGAACATTACATGACATGAGATGGTTTCATGATGTGTAACCATTTCACACCCTAAACTAGTTTATGAAGTCTTCCTTTAAACATTTATATGTGTAAAATGTTTATACTATGAAAATTTATTGTAGACAACACTCATAATAGTTTCTAAAAAAGAGATTTAACCACCTCTAAAGTCTTCCAAACTCATAGATAACTCTTTTAATCCATTAACATGGTTATACCCAGACTCCATTAATTCAAAAAAACATACATCCCTAAACATTTGGTCATTTCCCCCAGAGAATTATCTCCATACTCAAAGGAACTCAACCACCAAGGTTTAAAGAAGAAGAAAAAACCAAACTAAAGAGGTTAAATGACAAACTCAAAGAGGGGTGTACATAGAAAAATATAGGATCTTACATCAACAACAAATGTATAGTTATGAAAAAAAAATTCAAAACTAATTTTCTAGTTTTTATTCCAAATTCTATATTTCCAATTAAATTTTCTAAAGAAAAAACTCTATGTTTTTTTCAATTTATTGGACTATATTGAGAAGAGATGAGATCCACCTCAACTGATGCATTATTATTTTAGGTGTCTTCATCAAAGTTTAACTCTTTAAATTCTTCAATAGGATTATAAAAATATGAAATATGTTTTTAATTATTTTTAATTAACTTTATATGCATAGATTCCTCTATTAAAATTGTTCTCTTATTATAAACTCTATAATATTTACTATTATTTGAATATCCTAGAATTATTCCTTCATCATTTTTATCATAAAACTTGACTATAATATATTTAGTACTTACAATTTAAAATCAATAACCATAAACTTTAAAGTAACCAATCTTAGGATTCTTTTTGTTAAATAGTTTATAAGGGATTTTCTTTAACATGGGTCTAATGTAAACTCTATTTAAGATATAACAATAATTATTAACTCATTCATCCCAAAATAATTTTGGTAAGTTGAATTAATTTATCATAGTTCTTAACATTTCTAGAATAGTTATTTTTTACTCTCTACAACACAACTTTGTTGTGGTGTTATAGGGGTAGAAAAATTATGGAAATATCCATTATCTTTAAAAAAAATTGAAGTATAAGTTAGAAAATTATCATCTATTATCACTTCTAATTGATATTATTAAATAACATTTTTATTTTTAATTTATTTATATAAATTAATAGACTTGTGTAGGGTTTCACTTTTATGAGATAAGAAATGAGTCCAAGTGGATCTACCAAAACCATTTATAATTAAAAACACATATCTCTTACTACCTAAGATAATAGTTATCATGAGTCTTAATACATCAAGATGAAGAGGTTTTAAACATATATCATTATTGAAATTATTAAAAAATATAAAATACTCTTTGTGTTTCATTCTCTTTAGATAATAATCATAAAAAATAATCAATTTATTTAAATTTTTGAAGTTCCAAAACCTATCCATGTTTTTATAACTTATGAAATTTTAAAAGATGAACATGTACCAACCTTCAATACAGAAGAATATAGTTTTTTTGTACATCATTTAAGCACTTTACATTTTATGGGGTTAGTTATGAAAAAATATATATATTAGAAATTTTATTTTATAATAGAATAAAATAATACAGTATTGTATTTATAAATTAAAAATTTATTATCTTCAAACTTCACACTCATTCCATAATAAAAAATTTTAGAAATACTAATTATATTATTTTTTAATCCCTTTATATATATTACTTTATAAATTATTATTGATTTTAATATTCCTTCTTCCTTATAACCTCTAAACCTTCCTTTAGAGTTATCACTGAAATTGATAGTTCCTCCACAACATTAATTAAAATATAAAATGTTATAAATATAACCATCCATGTGCTTAGAGAACCCATTGTGTATATACCATGTATCTTTAGAACTATTTAGGAAAGTTTCCTATAAAATAGATAAATAAGATAATTGTTTTTGTACCCAAGATATTTTGGGTCCAACTAGATTAGTAATAAAACTTTTAAGAAACCTTACTAATTTAATTAATTTATTATAGGTTTGTTTAAAAGATATATTATTAGAAATAAAATTATTATCATGTCCTGGTGACTATGTAAATATTACAGATTTTTTTTTCATAATGTCCTATTAGATTGTATCTAAATCATGTAACACTTGAGATATTATGTTTAATTTTTCTAAAAAAAGTAGTTTTTTACATCTTAGGAATATGACTGTTATAACCAAATCTCTTTTTATATTTATTAGGTTTGTTCATATCCATCATCTTATCAAATTTTTATTTACCTTGAATAAAAATAGATAAGTTTTATTTTAATCCATTAATTTACCTTTTAATATTTTCATTCCCTTTTTGAATAACTACCAACTCATCACATATTTTAACATTTGAACATGATATAGTATTTTTCAATTTATTATTTTAATCGTTGAGCTTATTTCATTCCATTTCAATGTTATCTAAATCATCAAAAACTAAAATAAATATCTTATCTTGATCTTTATTAGTTTTTTATAAGAAATATTTTATTATTTCATTATAATATTTGAGTTTTATTAGTTCATAATTTGCAACCCTTTTATATTATACATTTATTAAAGAAAAAACCTTTAGTTTTTCACTTTCTTCGTTAATTTTTTTATTTTCTCTTTATAGTTCTCTATATAGTTCATTCATTTTAAAAATATAAATTTGAAACTTTTCATTTTTTTTAGTTAATGATTTAACTTCAGTTTCAATATCAGACTCATAAACTAAACTATAATCAATATTATTGTTTACCTCATTCATAGTTATTGTAATAAAATATAGATTGGATGATTTCTTTCACTCTCAGAATCATCACTTCATGAATCTAACTCCTTTGTGAAAATTCATAGAGCATGATATTCATGTTTTAACTCCTTATTATATTACTTGTATTTCCCTTGTTTCAATTTTGGATAGCCTAATTTGATATTTTTCATTTTTCTTTCACTTATAGTAAATTAATTCTGAAACATTGTACTTACAAATATTACTATTATTAATTACTTTACAATCATCCTTTTGATGATCAATTCTAGGATGCTTTTGAATGTATCACTTTATTTTCATGTACTTGTATAATCCTTTAGTAAAACTTGTTATTTCATATTTCTCGCTTTACTGCAACTCAAAATCAAAGGAATTAGTAGAAACATTTATATTAGAATTGAATTCTATAAATTTATTTTTTTCAAGTTCTTCTCCATTATCATTATTCATATCCAACTTTTATTGAAGAGTAAATACTATTTGTTTATCCATTGAATACTCAGTTAAATCATTACTTTATTCAAATGCAACCTTATTTTAGTGCCATATTTTAGGTGGAGCTTGAAGTGTTATTTATTTAAGAACTTTATTATTAAGGGTATCATCAAGTTTAACCCTGATGTTTACAATTTTATTGAATATTTTTGTCACATACATGACTTATTTTAAAGGTAAATTTCATTTAACTTCCATTCTTGATTTGTTGTGGGGGTTTCTCATGCATTTTTTAGGAAAGGTTGAGTTTTCATGATTTTGGAAAAATCGTGAACCCATTTATAGATTTAAAAACCAATTTTTTTCTTTTATAACTATTTATTTTTTTAATATTTTTCACCCATTCCACTTCCAAAATGGCCTCCCCTGACCTATTAACACCAACATATCAATTTGGACACTTTAGGAATCCATAATCATGGTGTATTTGGGTTTTTATTTAAGGAATTGGGTCATCCCGTAAGCCCATTTCCAGTTTTAAAAAACAAATTGTTTATTTAATATCTTATTAAATTTTTATTATTTCTTTGTGATTCCAACTCTAAACTAATCCCACTGACCCTAGCATATCCCCATTCTCTTTTCCCACTCTTTGAATCTCATATTAATCAAAAATTAGGGTATAACGTCTTAAAATTTCTCAAATATTCTAGATTTGAAGAGGTAACTTGTTTCCTTCATAACTCCTTCAATTTTTACTCTTTTTCCCCCATTTTAGTTCTCATATGACCTTCTCAGACTTATTCAAACCTCAATTTTATTTTTGGATGTTTTGAATTTCAAATACTGGTGTATTTGGGGCTATTTCTTCAATATTACTCAAGTAAGTGGGTCTCCTTCCTTCTTTCTCCCATTTGCTTAGGGTTTCTTCCATTTTATTAGGGTTTCTTCCATTATTATTAAAGTTCCTAATGTACAGAAAGTAGGTTTACAAACCTATGGTTTGATATTGTTATTATTGTTTTATTCTTGTTGTTTTAGGCTTGATCTAATTCCCTTGTGGTGTGGCGGTGGTGCGATTGAAATTTCGCACAAAGATTCAAGGGTTTTAACACTTGTGGTAGGTGATTTCATATATAACCAATAATAGATGAGTTATATTTCATTAATTTTAATTTTTAACACAATTATAATTCATTTTACTTGCTGTGAAATTTGGTTTTGGTGTTGTTTGTTAAGAAAATGATTTTTAGGTCCCAATTTTGTGTTAAATTAGGTGTTTTACATGTCTATTCTATGTTATTCTAATTGGGGTTGTTTTATAACTCATTTAATGGATTTATAAAAAATTATTTAGTGTTTAAAATTATGTTTTGGTGAATATGGGTATTCACATAGTGTTTAAAGTGGGGTTTTTAATGGAATTTTGTGTGGGAAACATTGTTGAATTTTGTGAAGTTATTTTATTGAACTTTTAAAGGTTTTATTGAGTGGTCTAAGTGGTGAAAAGCATGTGTAGATACTGTTTTGATTTTATTGTGACCAGAACTGATTTTTTATGTTCTAATGGCTTTTGGTAACATGTTAAAATGGTTTTAGCATAAAGTGGGAAACCCGGGTATTTGGGAGGGCGGATATGTACTAGCACGCTAGTGATCCGGAGCAGTTTTATCCCTATTTCACTGATCAAAATGGATAATGAAAAAACTATCAAAAATATATTTATGATGGTTTTGGACCACTAGGTTATGTTTATATTCCCTACTAGTGGATCATTCATGAGAATGGATTTTTCTATGGTCACTTTACATCGAGGTACGAACTACATGGGGTCCGAGACTAACTACTGCCTAGGGGTGTTCCTAAGATTAGTGCTCATTGAATGTTTTGTATTTATCTTTAGAATATGGTGGTTTTGGATGGAAAATATAATATCTTACATGTTTTATTGAAATGATCTCACTCATGGAAGATTCCCTTTGAAAACTGTTTACATTTAAAATTTTCATTTTTTATAAATTATTTCCACCACTTCTTGATAATAAAAACCAGCATGATTTTTATCTTGTATTGATTACTCTATGGAATCTCTTGGTGGTATCCTACTGGGATTAGTCTCACACCCTAATTACACCCCTTGGGTGTAAGTAGACATGATCATTTTTGACATAAGATGTAGTTGTTGGGGAGAGGCAGAACCTATATTTTCTTTGAAATTATCTGTACTATTTTATTCAGTTGTTATGCTGGACTTGAAGGTTTCTCAATTTCCTTTAAAAGTGATTTGATAATCAAATAAAAAATAATTTTCAGTCAGTAAAGGAAAGGCCTTGGGTGATGTTTGTTTGGGTTTTCGGTTCCCTTCAATGGTGCGGTGTTGTGGATACGGCTTGTGGGTAATTACCCCTTGTCGTGTGGAGTCCTTGGGTCTATTTTTCTGATAATTTTATGTGTATTTGGACCTCTTGTTTTATTTTAAAACTTGTGTATTCATTTTTGTATTTTTTTTAATCTTGTTTGGCATGAATTTTCAGATTCAGTTTATCAATTGTTTTTTACGTTTTATGTATCCATCCTCAGGTAAATCATTCCCAAACCAAAATCTATGATACCCAAGAACTTTTGATAGATCGTGGGGATAGGGAACACCCTTCGGAACTTGTCATGGGCTGGGTTTGGTGTATGTTTCTATAGAGACCATATTCGGTTTGTAACAAAATGTTATCATAGGAGGTTAATGTTTTTGGGTTATATTATTATTTTTAGATGATTCATGCTAGAAAGAAGCCAGGACTATTAGGGATCAGAGTTTTGGTCATTATTAGGGTGCCTGGACCACACCCCTCATGACAGACCTTAAGCCACCATGGGACGTTGGGATTGTTTGTTTGACTTCCCTTCCAGGTGAGACGTGTGGGCTACAGACTGCACGTGGACATTAGGTGGGGTGAAGTGGTGGTTTATTTTATTGTTGTAGTGTGTTTGGATTTTAAATAATTGATTTTATTTATGAAAATTTTCATAACTATTGTACTGATTTTTACTCTTGTGATTATTGCCTTTTTGTAGAAACATGCCTCCCTGGAAAGCTCCCATGCACCCACAGGAGGTAGCCAGAGAGAGTTTTCCCTTACCGGTTGATCATAGGCTAGTCGAGGCTGTGGTATGGGTTGTCCAAGCTCTAGGAAATGGACCATATCCTATTCCATCTCCTATTAGAGAAGATGATATTGGTCTTAGGAACAAAAAAACCCAAGAGTTCCTGAAAAACAAGCCTCCTGCTTTCCAAGGTAACATAGAACCCTAGGAAGCATAGGAATGACTCGAAAAGATCAAGCACATGTTCGATTTTCTGGACACACCCAAGGAGGTCATGGTGAAGTGTGCCTCTTTTCTGTTGGAGGTTCCCAGCTGCAGGTGGTGGGGATCAGTACTTCAAATTGGAAATAATGAGAAGAAGTGCTGGGGAGATTTCAAGGTTGTCTTTAATGAACAAAACCACCACGAAGTCTTGGTATACACTAGATCCTGGGAGTTCAAGGATCTTGTTTAGGGGGATCTTTTTGTGATGGATTATTACAACTTTTTCACTGACTTGGTTCGGTATGCTCCTGAAATCCTCTCTAATGAGCAAGCGAAGTCCTAGAGGTTTGATAAAAGCTTATGGTTAGAAATATACTCCCAGTTTTTCTTGTTTAAGATAAGGACCAATGCTGAGGTGGTTAACCGGGCATGTATGGTGGAGATTAACCAAAAATAGAGGGTTGGTTTCTCTGGGGCAGTATCAGTAGTGGGTAGTGGAATCTCTTTGAAGAAGAAAAGCAAGCGAGAGGAGTAGGGGAAGAAGGGAGGTGGTAGTTCAGGCCACTCTTCTAGGAAGTTTTTATCTGTGGCTTCCGATGCAAGATCTGTCGTGTTCTTCCAGTGCGGGAGGTCGGGGCACATCCGACCAGCATGCCCATTTCCTTTGAAGACCTTTTATCAATGTGGAGGTATGGGTCACTTACAGAGATTTTGCATGGTGGCATGTCCACTTCAGAGTGAGGAAGGATATGTGGCTTCAAGAGGAGTGCCAGCTCAGTCAGAGCAGTCAATGATGGGGGATATAAATTTGGTGGTTGTGGTGGTAAGGCTAGGTCAGCTTCTTAGTAGATCCAGTTTAGGGAACAATCACATACTAGAAATAATCCTCAGGAAGAGGCCAGACATCTCCATGCGGTGGATCAGGCACCAACAGGATCAGAGGCAGGATCGTCGATGGTTCGAGGTATTGTCTAGATTTCATCTTCTATAGTTGTTGTTATTTTTTATATTGATGTGTCTATTTCATTCATTTTTTACTGATTTTTTAGCATGATGAATTTTCCAACCAAGTTGTTATCTTTTACAATGGAGTTGGTGATGCCGCTGGGAAATAAGAAGGAGGAGGGTCTCAGGTGCTCATCATGTGCGCTTTCCATGTTAGGGGTTGAGATAGAGTGGGACCTATTGGTATTATATATAGATAAATTCGACATAATACTTGGAATGGATTGTCTAGTACACTTCCAGGCACACATTGATTTCTATATACGGCGAGTGAGTTTCACGACACCTGATGGGAGTGTGAGGTTTTTCATGGGGAATGGAATCCCCGGTCAAGTCGTGCGGGACCTCCACTCCTAGAGTTAGGAGATATTTTTTTCATTTATCATTGCTCACGATAGAGGATGATGGTCATGCTTTTTATGGTGGACTACCTCATGTAGTGTATAAGTTTTTAAGGTATTTTTGGATGATTTTTCAGGTTTTCCCCTAGAGGAGGATGTGGAGTTCTCGATTGATCTGGCACCAGGAACATAGCCGATATCTATTTCTTCATATCGTACAGCCCCCACCGAGCTAAGGGAATAAAAGATAATTTGGATGACTTAGAATCCAAAGGATTCATTCACCCAATTTTCTCCCCTTTAGTCACTCCAGTGTTTTTTGTGAAAAAGGCTAATGGATCCCTTCAGTTTTTCATTGACTATCAGAAGATAAATAAGGTAAAAATAAAGAATAAATATAATTTTCCCCAAATAGATGACTTGTTTGATTAGTTTAAGGGGGCAGGGTGGTTTTCTAAAATAGACATGCATTTGGGATATCATCAACTCGGGGTGAAAGAGGCAGACATCCCAAAGACAACCTTCTCAAGTAGGTACAACCACTTTGAGTACTTGTTCATTCCCTTAGGATTGACCAATGCTCCATTGGTATTTATGGAACTCATGAACAAGTTGTTCCATCAGTATCTCGATTCATTTGTCATGGTATTTGTGGATGATATCCTAGTTTATCCAGGATCTGAGGAGGAACATGAGCATCACTTGTGGATCATTCTGGGCACTTTACGAGAGCATTTCCTTTATGCAAAGTTGTCCAGGTGCACATTCTGGATCAGGGAGGTGAAATTTATGGAGCATGTGATCTCAGAGCAGGGGGTTTTGGTGGACCCTGATAAGAATAGTGTGGTTATGTCATGGGAGTATCTAAAGAAAGTATTTGATACCAGTAGTTTCCTTGGTCTGGTGGGTTATTATAGGAGGTTTGTTTGGGAT
Organism: Viscum album; assembly: GCA_963277665.1. NCBI lineage: Eukaryota > Viridiplantae > Streptophyta > Magnoliopsida > Santalales > Viscaceae > Viscum > Viscum album. The sequence continues at coordinate 770,050,558 of OY728126.1, forward strand.
TTCTCTCAGTTTGCTTTACTAATTACTACACTCACTCGGAAAGTGGTGAAATTTTTATCAGGCCCAAAATGTCAGGCATCCTTCAAGGAGATAAAGAGGCGGTTGAAAACCACCCCCATTCTAATTTTTCTAGAGGCTGGAAAGGGGTATGTGGTGTATTGGGATTCTTCTGGTATGGGTCTTGGGTGCATGCTTATGTAGGATGATCACGTGGTGGTGTATGTCTCTCATTAACTCCGACCACATGAAAAGAATTACCCAACCCACGACTTGGAGTTAGCAGTTGTGATGCATGATTTTAAGACTTGGCATCACTAACTCTTTGGGGAGAATTTTTTGGTCTACTCTGATCACAAAAGCTTGGCCTATATCTTCTCACAGAAGGTCCTCAACTTGAGGCAGCGTCGTCAGATCAAGTACATGTAGGGTTTTGACTTTGACATCGTTTATACCCCAGTAAAGGGTAATGTGGTGGAAGATTATATGATTAGAAATATACCAGTGCAATCCTTGATTAATTCCAGTGATGAGTGGACTTTGATGGGACTCTTTGCTCAAATGCATGTGGAGACCAAGGAGAAAAATGCGGGTGCGTTCTTGGATAGTTTTCAGTTGACTCCTTCTCTGGTGGAGCTAATTTCGTGGGAACATCCTATTCATGATATGTTTTAGTTATCGAAGCAGTTTCTCCATGGTGGGGAGACATCTTTTGATTGGTCTCCATCTCCCGAGGGCATCCTGTGCTTCAAGGGCTGTTCAGTGGTGCCTTTATCTCTACAAAAGGTGGTGATTCATGATATCCAATAGTCTTAATGGTTTATCCATCCGGGTTCCACCAAGATGTAATATGATGTCTGTCAGTAGTTTTGGTGGCCTGGTATGAGACGAGAAATCACAGACTTCGTGTCAAGATGCTACACATGCTATTAGGTGAAAACAGAGCATCAAAGGCCCTCCATTTTTCTCCATCTATTACCCATTCCTACTTGGAAGTGGAATGATTTCAGCATGGAATTCATTGTTGGCTTTACTCATACAACTCAGGGTGAAAATTTCATTTTGGTGGTGATTGATCGTCTGGCCAAATCATCCCACTTCATTCCGATCAAAGATACAACTAAAGTGGATGATTTGGGTTGTTTGTATCTTTAGGAGGTGGTAAGTATCCACGGTGTACCTTCAGCATTTTTCTCAAATAGAGACTCTTGTTTCACTTCTAGGTTTTGGGAAGGCCTTTATAAGGCCTTGGGGTCTCAGATAAATATGATCACGACATACCACCCTCAAATGAATGGTTAGAAAGAGAGGGAGAATTAGATTTTAGAGGACATGCTTTGTGCATGTGTTCTAGACTTTGGAGGTTCATGGAATATCCATTTAAGATTGGTTGATTTTTCTTAAAATAACATTTACTAATCCTTGATTAGCATGTATCCTTTTGAGGTGCTCTATGGTCGGCCTTGTCGGTCCCCCTTGTGTTGGGTTGAGGTAGGTGAGACCTCACTATTGGGGCTGAGTCTGGTGCAGGATGCGTTTGAGAAGGTCAAGTTTATTAGGAAGTGATTATTGATAGCTCATAGTCTCCATAAATAATATACTGACCAGAGGCGTTGAGACCTAGAGTTTTTTGTGGGTGACAAGGTATTCTTGAAAGTGTCCCCTCGTTTGGGCCATCGTCGATTGGGAAAGCAAGGGAAGCTAACATGCAGGTATGTCAGATCTTTTGAGATCACCAAGAATATTGGAAAGGTTGAATAAAGATTTTACTTACCTTCTCATTTGACATCAATCCATCATGTCTTCCATGTCTCCTAGTTTAAAAAATACAACCTGGATCAATCCCATGTACTGAATTGGGAGGAGTTGGATATAGAGACTGATTTATTTGTTTTTGAGTGGCTGGTGAGAATAGTGGAATTCCAAGAAAAGGTGCTTCAGGTAAATTCTATTAAAATTTTCTGGTTTCTTTGAAAGCATGGGAATGACACACATGAGACTTGGGAGAGGAATTTGTGGGTTGAGGAGGAGTACCCATTCTTGTTTTCCGATCCAGCTTTAGGTTGAATTTATGGGGCGAAAGTCTTTCATGGTGGGAAGAATTGTCACATACATGATTTATTTTAATGGTACATTTCATTTAATTTACTTTATTTCTTTTTTTTGGGGGTTTTTCAAGTATTTTTGGTGGAAATGAAGAGTTTTCAAGATTTGGGCCAAACTGTGATCCCATTTCTAGATTTAAAAACCAATTTTGTTTCTTTTATGACTCTTTTTTTCAAAAACTTTTCTTCATCCCACTTCCAAAATGGCCACCCCAGACCTATTAACACCCCCATATCAATTTTTACCCTTTAGGAATCCATAATCATGGCGGATTTGGGTTCTTATTTAGGGAATTGGGCCATTCCGTAAGCCTATTTCCAGTTTAGAAAAAATGTTTATTTAATATCTTATTAAAATTTTATGATTTTTTGGTGATTCCAATACTCACCTGATCCCACTAACCTTATGATCGTCCCCAATCTCTTTTCCCCCTATTTAGATTTCATATGCATCATGAATTAGGGTTTTAACTTATTAGGCTTTGTCAAATCATCCAGATTTAAATAGGTAACTTGTTTCCTTCATAACTCCTTCAATTTTTACTCTTTTCCCCCCATTTCAGTTCTCACGTGACCTTATCAGACTTATTCTAACTAAAATTTCATTTTTGTATGATTTTAATTTCATCTACTAGTGTATTTGGGGATATTTCTTCAAGATACCTCAAGTAATTGGGTCTCCTTCCTTCTTTCTCCCATTTGCTTAGGATTTCATCCATTTTTTTAGGGTTTATTCCATTATTCTTGAAGATCCTAATGTCCAAAAAGTATTTTTTTTGAACCTAGGGTTTTATATTGGGTTTCTTGGTCTATTATTGTGGTTTTAGGCTTGATCTAAGCCCCTTGTGGTGCGGCGGTGGTGCGGTTGCACTTTCGCACAAATATTCAAGGGTTTAGAAACTTGTGGTGGGTGATTTCATGTGTAAGAAATTATATATGAGTTAGATTTTCTTAATTTTTATTTTTATCACACTTATCCTTCATTTTCATTTCTGAACATTTTGTTTTTGGTGACTTTTGTTAAGTAAGTGATTTTTAGGTACCAATTTTGTGTTAAATTGGGTGTTTTACATGTCTATTCTATGTTATTCCAATTGGGTTGTTTTTTAACTCATGTAATGGATTTATAAAAAAATCTTTAGTGCTACAAATTCTGTTTTGGTGAATATGGGTATGCACATAGTGTTCAAAGTGGAGTTTTTAATGGAATTTTGTGTGAGAAACATTGTTAAATTTTGTGAAGTTATTCTATTGAAATTTTAAAGGTTTTATTGAGTGATGTAAGAGGTGAAAAGCATGTGTAGATACTATTTTGAGTTTATTATGACCATAAAAAAATTATATGACAATAGATTTTGTTAACATGTTAAAATGGTTTTAGCACAAAGGGGGAAACTCGAGTATCTTGGAGGGCGGATATGTACTAGTATGCTAGTGATCCAGAGCGATTTTATCTCTGTTTTGCTGAGAAAAATGGATAAATAAAATACTTAAAAAACTATATTGATGATGTTTTGGGACCACTAGGTTATGTTTATGTTCCATACTAGTGTCTCATTCATGATAATAGATTTATCTATGGTTACTTTACATCAAGGTACGAGGTACATGGGGCTCGAGACTAACTAGTGCCTAGCGGTGTTCCTGAGATTAGTGCTCGTTGACTCTTTTGTATTTATATTTGGAATATGGTGGTTTTGGATGGAAAATAAATTATCTTACATGTTTTATTGAAATTTTCTCACTCATGGAAAATTCCCTTTGAAAACTGTTTACATTTAAAAGTTTCATTCTTTAGAAATTATTTCCACCACTTATTTCTTATCAAAACTGGCATGATTTTTATCTTTTATTGCTTAATCTATGGAATATCTTGGTGGTATACTATTGGGATTAGTCTCAAACCCTACTTACACCCCTTGGTTGTATGTATATTTGATTATGTTTGACACAAGTAAAGGCAAGGCCTTGGGTGATGGCGGTTTGCGTTGTTAGTTCCCTTCCACGGTGCAGTGTTGTGGAGACAACTTGTGGGTGATGACCCCATGTCATGTGGAGTACTTCAAGCTGTTTGATTGATAATTTTATGTTTCTTTTGAACTCTTGTTTTATTTTTAAACCTATGTATTAAGTTATTTATTTTTTGTAAATCTTGTTTGGCATGAATTTTCATATTCGGTTTATCAATTGTTTTTTATGTTTTATGTATCCATAAGAGAGTAAATCATTCCCAAACCAAAATCTATGATACCTGGGAACTTGTTCCAGCTCATGGGGATAGGGAATTACCTTAAAGCCTTGTCACAGTCTGGGATTGGAGCTGGTTTTGTTGGTGACCAGATTCGGTTTGTGACAATGTTGTACACCGCATTGATGCTCTCTTGATCATTTATTATAAATTCTTAAAACTCATCTCTATGAATGTCTAATTTGGTTTTATATAAATTATAAGTTTTTTGATGAATTAATTTTAAATTCCTCCAGATTTCTGATACATTTTTATATGAATAAATATATAAATTCATATTTCTACCAAAAGAATAATATGTTTAATTTATAACTTTATATTTTAGAACACATTTTATAGCGTTATTTCCCACTTGAGTCTCTAAATCCACATTAGGACGTTTTTAAGGTTTTAAATTAATATCTCAAAATTAAAGACCAATATTGTTTTAGAAATACCTCCATCTGATCCTTCTAGTCTATATAGTCAATTCCAAAGAAATGGGGTGGTCTGATGGGATTCATCATCTCAAATTCCTAACATTCCATAAGAAATATTTGTATTTTTCCTTAGAATATTATGTCTAGGATAATAGTTAGTTCAAAAATATAATGAAATATTACTAACAAACTTCTTAAAAGGAATCACCCTATAACACCAATTGTTAGGTTCTAGTGATATGTAAATATTGAGTAGAGGGGGGTGGATGGTCCTTTAAAAAAATTAATCAATTAAATATAATTATCAGAGTAATAAATAGAGTAAATTATGTAGTATAAAATAATACAATTAACACATGATTTTTTATAGTAGTTCGTATCACCAAGATCCTAGTCTACTATTCAATCTTCTCTACTTGAAAAAAATACTAGTGTTAACTAATTCCTAACTTTTGATAGGGATTGATAACCTTGTTACAGACTTACATTATGTTCACCAGGTAGTATAACCCTAACTAAATTTTACATGAGTAACAACCCAACATTACATTTGGATATGATGAATAACCTAGTTAAAAAAATTTTGGATGGGAAATTCTTAAATTGAATATAGAAGAACAAATAGTAGATAGAGGATGTACAAAAATGAAAACCATACCAAATTTAAAATCATCATGGGAGTAGATGATGGTGAATTTCTATGCAGCTTAAGATCTCCGATCACTTTAGTAGTGGATAATAAAAATAATGAAGTCCTTGATTCCACTAATTGAACAATAGTCATAGCATAAACTTTGTACTTCACAATTTTTGTATAAAAGTTGTATTTTTTTCTCTCTATAATCGTATGTATTCATCATCAATATTATTGAATAAAATATGTCAATTGTATTTTATTTCATTATCCCTTTATATAATTCTAATGACTAATCTCGCATCATTAACTCTACGATCTTGGAGCATCTAAACAACTAATCAAAAAATGCCATGTTGAAGAGTAATAAAACATAGAATAATATCATTACTTATAATTTTATCATTCTCATAATTAGATAGATATCATGATTTTTTACTCCTATATAGAATATCATGGAAACACTTCGAATATGATCGTTAAGAAAAATCATAGTTTTTTGAATAATTTAAACAATTAAAAATTCTCCCACTAACTTCCAGTAATTTTATAATTCAAAAAATATAAAAACCGAGTATAAAATAAAAAATATTAAAACTATATTTCCATAATTATTTTCAGGATAATTTTAAATAAAATATTTTTCACATACTTGTTATAATATATAATTATTTTACAAAGAAATTAAATGGTTAAAATAAATTTAATAAACTTGTAGTTAATTAAACTATCAAAATGTTGCTAAAAAGAATAATAGAAAATTAGATTTTCAAAAAATAAATAAAGTAATGTATTGACCATTTTTTGAGTGACGATGAGATATTATTCTTACAATATGTATATTGAAAGTGAGATCAAATCTTTCATGTGGTCAATACACTGAATGTATGAACAAATTTATCTCATAGTTGATATATTTACCATGTGAAAAAATTATAATTCATGTAATCTATTTAAAAATTAATTCATTTGGTTGCTAAAAAAATAGATGACTTTCAATAGGTTAGTATTTCAAAAACTTAAATTACCTAAAAGTTCCCACTGCAGAAACTCATGGTATTTTGGCAGTGCGGATTCATGATAACTTATAAATGACACAGTCGCTTTATTTTTCCATCACAGTAGGTTAGAATATGAATTTTTGGAAACATGAAGACTACCTTCACAGTAGGTAGAAATATCTCATGTAGTAACTTTAAATATCAATTACAGTAACTTTGTAAAACCTCATGGTAGGTTGGAAGTACCTTCCATGATAACTTCTCTAATATTCAATCACTTAAAACTTTTAAAAAAATCATATGTCACATAGTCACTTCATATAAATTATCCAGGATAGGTTCACCATTGGGACTCACATTTTTATGAACCACAATGAAGGAGATGAACCATCATGGGAAGATAATGAAATAGAGTTAACAAACTAGGGAAGATGATTGAGGTACGTTATGCATGTGCCAATGTAGATAAGTAGTGTCACCAAAGATGGTTGAGGTTCCACTTGCATAGAGGTTTTGTTCTGACATCGAGTCAATATTTTCAAAATATTTGAAGTCAATGTCAGACAGAGTGAAACTGAACATATAATCCATAGAGTAAGGTCGAGTATACAACATCCACTACTACGAAGTTGTGCATTCATTTAAATTGCGGTGGAGAAGAAGGTGCGCTGCTATGGAGGATCAAGCTATCATGCAAAGAATAAATATAGTGTATAATGTATATATATACATATGACGATATATATATATATATTAATAAATAAACAATATATATAATATATATCTTGAAAATATAATATTAAAAATTAATTATCTCATATGTTACTGAAAAAATAAGATAACTTATATTTTCATATATTTATATATATGTGTGTGTGTGTGTGTGTTGATATACATATATTTAACTAAAAATAAAAATATAATAAAATATTTTTATATATGTGATAAATCATTAATTCTATGATTATCAAATTTATAAACTTAATACATGAAACAAATTAAAATAAAATAAATGAAAATAATAAAATATTGAATACTAAAATAAAATAATATTAAAAATTAAATGAAGGTATTGAAATTTAACAAAAAAAATAAAACAAATAAAAAAATAAACCCTCAACATAAACACTAAACCCATGGAGGGAGAGAACCATCAGGATCAGAGGGGTCCAAACATCAGGATGAAGTGGGTGTTTGATGGGAATCTATGGTTAGTCCTAGGATAGGAGATCATGGTACCACTATGTATTTTTTGGGGATAGAAATAATGTCATATATAATTATTAGGGAGGATAGTCCCTATGAATATCAAAAATTTACATAGTTATGGGTGAATCCTCTTTAATGGGTTGGGTGGACCATGATGTACTGTTTAACTATCACAACTAAAACCCTTTGAATCCATAGGTATGGAGAAAGAACCCCTATGTAGATCAAAATCAGGCCCAAGTGTGGGTAATTTTCAGTAGCATATTTCAAGAGAATGAATATATACTAGGGTCCCCTATGTAAATCTAGTTTATACATAGGAAAATACCTTTTATATTGATCCACACACAGTATTCTTTTTTTCCTACTTCTGCATAGGTTATGTTCATGTGTAGGGGGATATAATGGACTTCAACTTAGTGCATCAATATATACTAAGTTAATGGGGGTGGTTTTCTCTTTATCAAGAGTTGATGCTGGTCCCAGGATAGTGTATTTAGTTCATTGCACATCCTGAAGCAACAGGATTCAAGTTACTTGTAGTTCTTAGATTACATTTCCTATGTAGATCAAACTCTTATATCAGGGGAGGCATTTGTATCATAGGTTCATGGATGAATAAATTGACAATAAAGACTCCTACATAGATCCAACTAATATATAGGAGAGGTTTAATTTTTTATGGATACAGATAAATACATGGAAATTACTTTTATATATATGGATCTTATGTAAGAAACATGGATCTCACAATCATACCTACTCAAATGGATTGACAGTTCATATATGGTAGACATAGTTGTGCAGCTTAATTCCATGCGACCAGGATGTAATTACCTACCTTTTGGGTTTGGGGCACCACAGTCATACCAACCAGAGTGATTCATAAATCATGATCATTGTGAGAAACAAGTGATGAATGGGAGACTACCCATGTTTCCAAAGCATGCATGACATGGGAGAAATGGAAATGTAGGGATCATTTTCATTCTTCACTTACAATAAGGTCCTTTTCCAATGGAGGAATCTTATCTTTCCATGGGTTAATGATATTTGGGAACCATACATCAAAAAATACAAAGCTTTATCCCTCATGTAAGAGGTTTTGACTGCACAAAGTATGTTTTTTTAAGAGTTTTAATGTGTTTTGGAGTGGGCTAGGTGTTGTGTTGTTTAATTCCATACTGTTAGGATGGTGACATGTAGTTAAACATAATATGATAAGGATGGATGTCTATTAATGTATTCTGGCTAATACTGGGATTATTTTTAATGGATTGGTTGGTGTATGTGGGAAATTTTCACTATTTGTGGTTATACGAGATTGGGACATCCAATTCATGGGCCAAACAATAAGGGCCCGGTATTGAGAAAAAACCCCATGTCAAGACCCAAGGTAGGTAATTAAATATGTCACCACATATTTTCACAGTAGTGTTAGTGGGTAGATGAGGTACTGATGAAAATTTTCCAAAACACTAAGGTAAGAAAGGGTATTTTTTCAAATTTATGGTTGGGCCTAGGATAAGAGATCTTGGAATCACTATATATCCTATAAAGATAGGATTCAAGACACATATAATTATTATATTGTAGGTAAATATCTTAATATCATGTATAATATTGATAAAAAGTCCTTTTAACCTAATGCTTGTTTAGAGAACAACCCTACACCAGTTTCCCTTTCATGAATATGATCTCATGTAAGAAAACTAGACCACATAGAGGGTGCCTCTATGAGAAGTTTTGGGCCATGTAGGATAAACCAAATTTTGTGATATAAGAACTCAAGTGACATACAATTTAAGTTTTTATAATGTGGACCATGATTTTATTAGAAACATGGATGGACCTTGGATAGGAAATCCATACATTATTATGTATCCTGCCAGAATATAAATCAATTTTTACTAGTTCTTATGGGGTTGTATGTGTGGATCGAACCCTTTAATAAGGATGGGGGAATGTCCAACCATGTTCTAGGTGAAGCATAATGTCTAGGCTGACTAATGCATCCATGGTCAATAAATCCTCCAGGAATGGTGTAGTAACCACTTACATAGAAAAATATCTTTTATAGGAGAGAAGAACTTTGGCATGGGTTCATAGATGAACAACTCCATGTTGAGGGATCCTACATAGATTTTTCTCATACATAGAAAAGGGTACATTTTATCATAGGATTCAAGGGTGAACCTATACTTGAGGACTCTATGAAAACTTAGTTTATACAAAGGATGGGACATTTTATTTATCAAGACTCACGGTTGGTCCTACGATAAGAAGTCCAGAAATCATTATGTATTCAGTGGGGATAAGAATCAATCCACCTGTATCTCATTTACAGAAATTCCCCCACATAGATCTAGATCATATGCAAGGGAAAGGGGTGTTTTTTCTATTCATGACTAGTCCTATGATAAGGGAACTCGGCATCACTCTATATCCTATGGGGGTAGGAATCAATCCAAACATAGTTCTTGAATATAAATTACTCACATTGGCTGAGCTCATATGTGAGGAATGGGGGATTTTTTCTTTACAGGCTAAGCGGTCCATGATGTCAGGGTTTTCCAATGTTTCCATGACCATGAAATATTTAAGGAATAGAGGAAATCCCCTATGTCGATTATGATCTTACACAATAGAGAGGAAACTTTTCATCTTCATGGATGGGAATATAATAATATATCTATGCATCACTACGTATCTTTTAATGATAGTAATCAAGCCACACGTAGTTATTTTAGAGAAATTTACTAAAAAAATCCCCATATGGATCTGACTCATATGTAGGGGGAAATATTTTTTTTCTTACCCTCCATCATAGGAACATTGTGTGCCATGGTATTTAACATGGATCAAACTCTCATATATAGAAGAAAGAGGCCACAGATAATAGTCAACTCTGAGTAGTTTAGAGTCATGCGGGATGGAATTGTGGGGGTATTTACTTTAAGGTTGTAATATTTGGAAAAATGTGTACTATAGTCCAATTTCATGTGATGAGGATCTATTCCATGTAGTTTAACATCATACAGTTGAGGAATTATTCCATGGAGTTTAAGGTCATGCGACCAGGACCCAGGTGACATGCGGTTTAAGTTCATGCATCATGGAATAGGGCTATGAAATTTTACATCATGTAGTTAGGAAACTATTAAATAATGTGGGATCATGTAAAATATTTCTTGCTAAATTATTCATTGGTCAGGTAAATGATGTGTTCCCCATCCATTATACCCAAAAATTAATCTCTATTTTAATATACCTTGTGTATAACATATATTCCCTCCCACTTTGGTTCCAAATTTAGAGGCTCCTTCCCTAGTATCATTGGAGTTCTCAGGGTGAGCACCAACTCCCCCTGGAGGAATGAAAAGATAAAAAGTTCCTTATTGGGGGATCACACAATCCACTACTAATATACATCCAGGTTATGCAGTGTGTGAAACCTCTTTTCACTAAGATCTTCTCACTCATCAAACCACTTCTATAATTTTTATTCTTTTGAGAGATAACAAAAAATAGAAATGAGGAGTGAGGGTAGTTAAACTTCAATTGGCAAAATTTCCTTTTTTTCATAGACAAGACAATATGGTTAACTTTAATAGATGTATGATTCAGGGAGAGATAAGACCACAAAGCATGAAATAGTTTGTATAGCTAAGATTTCTTACATTTATCTACCATATTATGGAATATATTATATTGGGTCTTATTAAATCGCTCTATTTTTCAATTCATTATTGAAAAATAGTAGGATGAGTAGTTGGACTCATTTTTATACTCTGGATATAGCTTTTTAAACTTATAAGACCATATAATATTCTTGTTTCTGAATTCCTTGAGGTTTATAGCCTAAGCCCATTTTGTAAGAACCCAGTTTTTGCTGAGAAAGACTTTGAAATATTCTTGATGATATTCCAGAGCAGCGCCTTCAGACGGCGTACGATTCCGAGCCCCAGAGTGCCTGGAATTAAATCTTCAGTGCGTTCACACTAGAATCGCCAAATAAAAGGGATAACTCTTAAACGGAGTTCCGGATCAGGGATCCAAGTGTACGGATGGGTCCGGAATGGGTTTTTTACCCTAGGAATGACATAAAATATGTCGGCACGGGATGTTTCAACCCCTCGCTTGCTTCCGGAAGGCTAAACGGATAAATTAAAAAATTAATTAATTTGATTAATGGAGAAACACTAGTATATTTTAAACGGTGGATCGAATTGGAAGAGTGAGGGAACCGTTGAGTTCGGAGGGTGCCGTTTACCCTAGGAGGGGTATAAGTTTTGCGGGCGCGGGCTGTTTGTGAAAAATGGCCCCAGGGGCGTTTTCGTAATTTAGCGGCTTCAGACGTTAAATTTTATAACTTTTGAACGGGACCTCAGATTAAAATTTCGAGACTGCCGTTGTGCTCGGGAGGTGGTGTTTACCCTAGGGGAGGCTTAACCTCGACCCTGTCGAGAGTTTCGGATGCGGGCAAGATTTGAGGTTTTAAATTAATTAAGAATTTAATTAATTAATTTTCTTTAAATAAACCCTCACCCCCACTCCACCCCCTTGGGACAATCCTCTAGCAGAAGATAGCAACCGAAGGAGAAGCTCCTCCCCTCCTCCTCCCTTCCGGCGAAGCGGCTCCGGCAAGGCGGCGGTTCGGCGGTGAAGCTCCGGGCACCGCCCATCGAGGTAGGAGGTTTTGGTTGCGTTTTCTTTTCCGAACCTTCATTTGGATTCAATTTTATACATTGATTTGCTGTAAAATCATCGAACAAATTCTATGGTCATTTAGTACAAATTCTTCTCTATCTGTCGCCTATTTCAGTTTGCAAATCCGAGTTCCGGGGACCCCGCAAACATCCGCCGAAGATTGCGGGTTCAAGGATGTTTTCCGGTGTTTTTTTTTTAGGTTTCCGGTTGGTTTTTGAGGGTACCAGTAGGAGCCGGCGTGGGCGCTGGCTTCAGGCGGACGACGGAGGTCGAGGCGGCTCACGGCCGGGGACCCCGGTCGAGCAGAGCTGGCGGCAGGCGGCCGCGGCGTTGCGGAGGAGCGGAGACAAGCGGTTGCAGCGGGCGGCATCGGTCAGTCGAAGGCGGCGCTGGTCAGCGCGATCTCCGGACGGCGGCAGTGGCTTGAGGCGGGGCGGTCGTGAATGGCAAGCTCGGCTGCTGGTGTGGCGAGGGGAGCTCGAACGGCAGGCGGCCGCAGCGCCAGCGAGGAGGAGGACCCGCTTCGGCCGGTCGTCGCAGGACGAAGACCCGGGGTCTACGTGACCCCGGACAGCAGACAACGGACCCGCGTTTCGCGGGTCCTATTCGAGGAGGAAGACCGGTCGAATGGCCGGTCTTGTTTTATTAAAAAAAATATAGAAAAAAAATAAGTTTATAATAATAATAATATTATTATTATTATTATTATTATTATGGAAATGGTTTATAAATCATAAATCATCCGCAGGGCGTATGTATTGTGCGCCGTCTGCGGCAGTGCGGAGCCCGTGTCAAGGCAGACTTTTTGTGATGGTTTCGGGAATTTTTAATTCCCGAAATGAGGGGCTCGGGGGCACGGCATGACCGTTAAGTGGTCGGGCGTCATCCCGGGGGTTCTTGTTTTGGACGGCGCGGACACGTCCGACGTCCGTTTTAAGCGCCGTCAGTGGCGTTGGAACCCTGGCGTCGAGGCGAAGGTTTCCAGGGTGGTTCCGTGCGTTGAAGCCGAAGTTGAGGCGTGGGCCCCACGGCCTATCTTTTGAGCTGCGTGCAGCTTTTAGTGACTTTTTCCTCGGACGTCCGTTCGGGGCGTACGAGTACTCGATGTTGGGTGTTTTTCCAAGGCCATTGCGTTGGCGTAGTCCGCCCGCTGTAATTCCGCATGATGGTATGGGCCCCACGAGGGCCGTTTCGGGAGTTGACGGTGATTTACAGCTTTATCACCGGGTGACCGTTTTGAACAAGTGAATAGTCCATTTCGTGTACTTTTTCGAGGGGATTGCAACGATGCGATCCGTTCGTTGAGTTTCTGGACTGGGATGCAGGTCCCATGTGTCACCGCTTGTGTGCGGTGCGCCGGAATGCACCTTTTTCTCCGTATATCCGTTGCACTCAAGTGAGTAGTGCTTTTGACGTGTTTTCCTGAGGGGATCGCAATGGTACGATGCGCCCATCTGTTTTCGTGGCCGAGGTTCGGGATCACGGGACGTCGTTCGGGCGTGAGGCGGTGTTGGTGACTTTTCCATCGGATATCCGTTTGAGGTGAGTAAGTAGTCTATCTCGCGTGTTTTTCCACGAGGATTACAATGGTGCGATCCGTTTGGTTGTGCGGAGCCCCTTGCGCGATCTTATTGAATGTGGAGCATGAGAGGTGCTTCGGTGGCTGTTCGTCCTACCTTGTTTGTAGCGGACCCTTGGCGTGTGATCGCGCACTCTTGGGAGAGTGATACAAATGGTTCACAAGTTGGGGTTTGCCGTGCTTGGGCCTTTGAGGTGGAGTTTTTACGTCATGCCTTTGCGTTGACGCTGGGTTCCGTGTACACGATAGCCTTTGGGCTGGAATGAGGTATACTCCGGGAGTATACGGGAGCGCTTGTAGGTACGTGTGGTTGTTTGTGCCTAAGGATGTATGTGCGCTCAGTTGGGGTTGACTTGGGGCCACACATCGTGTGGGCCCCACATGCGTGTCGTGATCTGATTTACGTACTTTGACCTCTCGCGACGTAGAGGGTCCCTCTGCGCTCCTTTGTTTGACCAGCAGGGTGGAGTTTTCCCCTAGCTTTGTGCTCGTTTGTCTGACCAGTAGGGTTGAGTGGTCTCCCCCTGGTCTTGATCTCGTCGGTTGGGCCAGAAGCGATGGTTTGGTTCCTCTGCTTCTTCGGCTGTGAGGGGTTTCAGTTCTGTGCCCTTTCACCGGACTGCGACACCGTCTACGACTACGGGTGTTCATGCAGTGTGGGTGTTTTTCCCACTTTCTGGGATGAGGTGTCTCGGTCTGCTTCGACAGTGACTTAGTGGATTGGAGCGGGATTTCCTTGTGAGGCATGGAGAGTCTCTCTGGTTTCTCCGTGTTCCCTGGTAGAACTTGTGGTTTTGGTGTGACCAACACTTTACACGGGCACTGATCCTCTACCCAGGAGGTTGTTTCCAGCAGGGCTGAGGTTGTTCCAGCAGAGCTGAGGTTGTTCCAGCAGGGCTGAGGTTGTTTCCAGTAGGGCTGATGTTGTTTCCAGCAGGGCTGAGGTTGTTCCAGCAGAGCTGAGGTTGTTCCAGTAGGGCTGAGGTTGTTTCCAGCAGGGCTGAGGTTGTTTCGAGCAGGGCTCGCCAGTGGGTTACCATCCAGCAGGGATGGCCAGTACAGTGGTGTTCACCGAGCAGTACCATCCAGCAGGGATGGCCAGAACAGTGTCGGGCTAACCTCCAGCGGGGCTGGGCAGTGATCCCTGATGCCGGGCTTACCTCCAGTTGGGTTGGGCAGTGGTCCCCGATGCCGGGCTTACCTCCAGCTGGGCTGGGCAGTGGTCCCCGATGCTGGGTTACCTCCAGCTGGGCTGGGCAGTGGTCCCGTTGACGACTTTAGCCGGGTCTCCCTCCAGTGGATTATCCTGTTACGGGACTGGGTAGTGTGGCACCCGTTGAATTTCTAGGTCTCCCTGTAGTGGGAACCCGTTGACTTCTAGGGATCCTCCAGCGGGGCTGGGTAGGGGGCCGCCTGTTGACTTTGAGCAGACCTCTCGACCGCGGGGCAGTGACGAGTTGTGATTGACATTCCCCCAGAACTCTCAAGTACGAGGAGCTCTTTACCCCACTGAGACGCGTCCTTGTGACGCGACATAAAACCGTGTGGGCGAGTCAGTGCCACCCAAAGCGGATAGTGTTGAGGTGTGGTTATTGATCCCCTTGGCTTGCGGTTCGGGGAAGACGTGCGGGATGCTCGGCATCGATGGTGTTACCTCTGGGACTGTTGGCTACTCTTTCCTTGGGTTGAGCTACGGGTCTGAGATCCCCTTATGAGTTTTTTCGGGCTTCTTGATAGAGAATATATATTTATATACCTCGTACTAGTACCCACTCCTTGGTTTTTGGCTACTCTCCTTCCAGGAGAGGCGAAGACGTGCGGGGTATGCCACGTGCTTTCCGTGTCTAGCTTCTCGTGGTTGGATGAGTCTACTCTCCTGCTATAGTGATAGAGATAATATTTTCATAAATTTTCATATGTTCTTCAATTATTTAACCCCTTCCAATTAATCAATTTGATCTGATTTGTATCATTTTAGTATTTTGGTGAATTATGGGCTTAATTGTGGAAATTGGTTAATTCTGGAAATTTAGAAGTTTTGTGGAGCTTCTGTATTTCAGGAATATCTTTTACATTTTTTATCTAAATTGTATGATTCCTTTTTTTTAGGATTTATATGCTCGTGGGATTCATTTTATCATTCTGAACTCAATGCTCAATCCATCATTTGGAAGCTCAAATTCATCTCACAAACCAGGCCTAGAAAACTGTGTACAGATTTGGAATGTTTTAATGGTGAGATTTTATCTCGAATCTGACCGATAAAATGGAGCTGATATTCAACAAGGATCTGGAATAATAATTAATTAACATCTTTAATTAAGGATGTCACGTCTGAATCGGCTGTTTTCAAGGTCTTAATGTCATGGGAAGTTGGAGTTGTGGAAGACGAAGAGTCACCTGGACAGAATTAAATATCCGGAGTAATGTGACCATATCTCCTTCATACGTGGACCAATTAGGCTCACATTTTGTGGGTCGACGGAAGAGATGTATGGGAACAACTTTTAAGAAAGACCCATTCCCAAAATATGGCATTTACTATTCTAACCGGACTCAATCTTTCGGGGGAGTAATTTTGGAGGGAAATTTTCTACTCCCCAAGCCTATAAATAAGAGTATTCACTTCCATTCAAAGGGGTTGAAGAAGGTGCAAGAAGGGTTGTGCTGGAGGATTCATTTATTTATGTTCTTTTTATTTTATATTTTCTTTTTACTTAGTTTTATTATGCTCTCTTCTTCCCCTTTCAAATTTAATACCCTTCACATGGAGGGGTAAAACCTTTGAGTGATCGGGGAATGGGGAGTTTCTCTTTTGTAATGTCGGAGTTTTGTGCTTAAATGTAAAACCTTATCTTTCTTCTGAATGACATCTATTATCAGTGTTTCCCAATTCTCTTAATGCGATCATGTTTTGAGTTTTGTGTATTCATTTTTAATAGCTTTGGTTAAAGACTTTTTATCTCCCTCTACCTAGTGCAATTTGTCTCGATCGAGCAGATTGTGTTAGGTGGTGAGTGTATAACGATCGTTGGCACGTGTGTGGAACTAGTAGAATTTTTTTAGAGTTATAAGGAGAAACAATTCCCGATCGGGACTTGCCTTAGTTGTTTATTAATTGTTTATGAACTTTCATGCGCATAGGAGTGAGTTCTATTTTCTTCTTTAACCAAGGGTGATAGATGACTCGATCGAGGAGTCTTTCATTTGTCATTCAAAAGGAAGAGAGGTTAGATGATCTTTGTGACTATGATGACATTAAAAAGGTGATCCTACCCTGACCCCATCACTCTCTTCATCCATTAGTGTTCAACCTTCCTTTTCAATTTCTTGTTTTATTTTTCAACTCAAACAGCTGTCAAAAAGAACCTCTTCTTCTTTATTTAATTTAAGTGACAAATGTAATTGTTGTGCACTCCTCTATGGAGACAACTTAGGTTACCCACTTTGCTACATTTTAACTTAGGTTTTATTTTTTTTTGTTACACCCCATGACAGGCACGTGTCATATAGGTAGCGAAGACTCGATGGGAAGTTAATCTTCTCACCGTTTCCAGCTCCTTGTGTCTGGATGAGTCTACCTCCTTTCTCTTGTTGGGTTGAGCTGGACTCTATACTGCACTCTCTGTTGTACTCTCTTTTCTTTCCCCTGTTCTCTCTACTGCTCACCCTTCGGTACCTCCTTTTTTACTCCCTCGAGCCTTCGGGATATCCTACTGAGTATTTTTATACTCACCCCTGCTTGGGATTTTCCCGCACTTGGTGTGACCTTGCAGACGACGGACAGGTTGGTCATGACTTCAGTGGAGCATAGGAGCTTAGGAGCTTAGACCGCGTGCTGTGGTCATGGCCAGGTTCCAGGTGGGAGACCCGTCAACTGTTTCTTTTTGTTTTTGTTTACCTTTTTCCGGGTTGTGGCACTTTTTGGTTGGGCGCGTGTTTTGCCCCTTTTCTTTTCAATGTACTTTAAGTTTTCCTTGTACTTATAGAGGTCGATGCACTCTTGAGGTTTATTTATAGCAGTTTCCCTTTGCTTTTCTTTTTTACTCTGCACTTTTTCATTGAGTGTGTTGCGTGTGTGTGTATAGGTACTTAGTCAAAGGCCTCTCCAAGTTATTGTGCCTTCGGTGCTGGTCGCCAGCCCCTGGCTTATTGAGGCAGGCTTGGGGTAGTTGTGGCTCGTGCCCAGGTAGGGTCGGGTCGTGACAAAGTGGTATCAGAGGTGGTTCGTTCCTTGGGACGTTGTTCAGACGTCCCTAAAAGAGGAATTGGTTGGGATTTAGGGTAACAGTGTTAACATGTCTCGAGAGCGGCTCTCAGGCCAGGGAGTCCAGTGATGGTGCGGCAGCCGACGTATCCATTCATTAGGACCTTGATAACCCGCTTGTCGACTCGTCATGCTGAGACACTTGTTGCAGGAAAAATTTGTTTGTGCATCACATGGGATTGATTCTTTGACTATCCTTCTTGAGTCAGCTCCCCATCGTTGCTATTGGTATATACATATATGCTCATCTGACCGCGGCACTCCTTGATAATTTTCAAGATGTCTCCGCGAGGACAGCCAGCCAGGATACCAGCTTGGGTTCATGACGATGACCATGTGAGCTACGAGGCCACAGTCCAGGACCCATCATGCAAGCCCCTTTCTCCACGTGGGACGGTAGCAGCACCCCCACTTGTTGAGCAGCTGGAAGTTTCAGCAGAGCAGGCTGAGTTTGAGCGCAGGTTGAGCGTGCTTCATGAGTTCCAGCAGCAGGGACCACTGAGGTTCAGTGGTGATCCAGACCCTCAGGCAGCAAAGGTTTGGCTCGAGGCAGTGGTTCGCCTTTTTAGGCTTGTGCAGACACCGACAGATCAGAGAGTGGCTTTAGTAGCCACCCTTTTTTGTGGAGCAGCTCGGCATTGGTGGAGTCTGGTGACTTAGTTTCTTGACGAGTCGTCACTTTCGTGGGACGAATTTCAGTTGTTGTTTCATGAGGAGTTTTTCCCTTACCTGCTTGTGCTCCGTTCGGATTCAGGAGCTCCTGCAGTTTCAGCAGGGAGGGATGACGGTGGCCGAGTATGCGGCTAGTTTTGCAGACCGTGCACACTTTTACCCGGACTTGGTCCACGATGACAACATCCGAGCGTGGAAGTTTGAGCAGGGTCTCCACCGAGAGATTCATGCTGTCATATTACCCTTGGGCATTTCCACATATGTCGGGGTAATAGAGTAGGCGCTGGTGACAGAGGGCTTCCTATCACGTTCTGGAGTTGGTAGTGGCAGCAGGCATGATGGAGCCGAGACGTATGTCGCAGCTAGTGGGCGTCGACAAGCAGAACCTCGACGCAGGTGGCTTACTGAAAACCGGACTCAGGGGCGTGGTCGTACACCGCAGTGGTGCCGGAGGGCGCCAGTGCAGCCCAGAGAGATTCGATTCTATGCTTGTGACGGGTGAGGTCACTTGGCATGAGACTTCTCGACCCGAGTTGCTGAGAGCTTCGAGCAGGCAGTAGGCGCACCACCACGGCAGAGGCAGCACCGTGATTGGAGTAGTACCCAGAGAGGTGGTGCTAGCAGAGGAGCGGGAGGAGCTGGAGGTGGGGGATGACATTACGAGGTCTTCCCATCACCACTAGGCAGTCCACGTCAGGATCCGGGAGCTGACAGTTGGGACCGAGGACAGCCGCGAGCTTTGGATGTCTATTATCCTGCAGAGCATGAGGTGATAAGAGGTACGCTCTACATCTCTTCTACCTTTCTGTAGTATAATTGTTAGACTCTGTGTGTGAACTCCTTTCCTCCCTGCTTCTTGTTTGAGGTGTTACCAGGGTGATGTGGGGCGTCGGGTGTAACCCTGTGTTGGTAAGGAAAAAGGCGTGAGACCTTTTCCTTTAGTCGATGGTGTTAACTCCTTCACCTTTTGAGCGTGTAAGAGAGCATCGACAGTGAAACCTTGCATGACCAGATATCCTTGGGTGTTTCACCATATAGATATTCTAAAGGAGGGAATCACCGGGCCTTGTTCCAGGTGCGGGCGGTGATTCCAGTCACGGTGTGCGACGTAAGGGTTTGACCAGGGAGGTGAGCTACCCCTGAGGGCCTTCGGGCCGTTTGAGACCGTGCAAAGGGATGGCGAGGTACCCTACCGCCTTTCCCTAACCCCAAAGTCTGGATTGGGTGCACGAAATCAGCAAGGGCTGACCTCATGTGAACAGATCAATCCTTTGGTCTGTGTGCGGTGACGTAGAGGTATGCGTGGGTTCTTTTGGGTACGGGAAAGCCAGGTGTGGGCTTAGTACCCTGTGTTGCTCCCTAGTTTTGCTTTTTGGGGATGAAAATCTTGAAAGAGGGAATGATTTAAGAACATGATTTTTGATGAGAAAGACTTTATAATATTCTTGATGATATTCCAGAGCATCGCCTTCAGACGGCGTGCGATTCCGAGCCCCGGAGTGGCCAGAATTAAATCTTCAGTGCGTTCACACTGGAATCGCCAAATAAATGGGATAACTCCTAAACGGAGTTCCGGATCAGGGATCCGAGTGTACGGATGGGTTCGGAATGGGGTTTTTATCCTAGAAACGACATAAAACATGTCGGAGAGAGATGTTTGGACCACTCGCTCGCTTCCGGAAGGTTAAACGGATAAATTAATAAATTAATTAATTCGTTTAATGACGAAATGCTAGTATCTTTTAAACGGTGGCTCATATTGAAAAAACAAGGGCACCGTTGAGTTCGAAGCGTGCCATTTACCCTAGGAGGGGTATAAGTTTTGCGGGCGCATGTTGTTTTTGAAAAATGGCCCCAGGGGCGTTTTCGTAATTTAGCGGCTTCGGACGTTAAATTTTATAACTTTTGAACGGGGCCTCAGATTAAAATTTTGAGACCTCCGTTGTTCTTGGGAGGTGGTTTTTACCCTAGGGGAGGCTTAACCTCGACCTCGTCGAGAGTTTCGGATGCAGGCAAGATTTGAGGTTTTAAATTAATTAAGAATTTAATTAATTAATTTTCTTTAAATAAACCCTCACCCCCACTCCACCCCCTTGGGAAAATCCTCTGGTGGAAGGTAGAAACCAAAGGAGAAGCTCCTCCCCTCCTCCTCCCTTCCGGGGAAGCGGCTCTGGCAAGGTGGCGGTTCGGCGGCGAAGCTCTGGGCACCGGCCATCGAGGTAGGAGGTTTTGGTTGCGTTTTCTCTTCCGAACCTTCCTTTGGATTCAATTTTATACATCGATTTTCTGTTAAATCGTCGAACAAATCCCATGGTCATTTAGTACAAATTCTTCTTTATCCGTCGCCTATTTCGGTTTGCAAATCCGAGTTCTGGGGACCCCGCAAACATCCGTCGAAGATTGTGGGTTCAAGGATGTTTTCCGGCGTTTTTTTGAGGTTTCTGGTTGGTTTTTGGGGGTACCGGCAGCAGCCGGCGTGGGAGCTGGCTTCAGGCGGACGGTGGAGGTCGAGGTGGCTCACGGCCGGGGACCCCGGTCGAGCGGAGCTGGAGGCAGGCGGCCGCGGCGTCGCGAAGGAGCGGAGACCGGCGGTTGCAGCGGGCGGCGTAGGTCGGTCGAAGGCGGCGCTGGTTAGCGCGAGCTCCGGACGGCGGCAGCAGCTTGAGGCGGGGTGGTCACGGACGGCGAGCTCGGATGCTGGTGTGGCGAGGGGATCTCAAGCGGCAGGCGGTCGCAGCGCCAGCGAGGAGGAGGACCGGCTTCGGCCGGTCGTCGCTGGACGAAGACCCGGGGTCTACGTGACCCCGGCCAGCAGACAACGGACCCGCGTTTCGCGGGTCCTGTTCGGGGAGGAAGACCGGTCGAATGTCCGGTCTTGTTTTATTAAAAAAAAATATAGAAAAAAATAATAATAAGTTTATAATAATAATAATAATAATAATAATATTATTATTATTATTATTATTATGGAAATGGCTTATAAATCATAAATCATCCGCAGGGCGTACGTATTGCGCGCCGTCTGCGGCCGCGCGGAGCCCGTGTCAAGGCGGACTTTTTTAGAAGGTTTCAGGAATTTTTAATTCCCGAAATGAGGGGCTCGGGGGCGCGGCATGACCGTTAAGTGGTCGGGCGTCATCCCGGGGGTTCTTGTTTTGGACGGCGCGGATGCGTCCGACGTCCGTTTTAAGCACCGTCAGTGGCGTTGGAACCCTGGTGTCGAGGCGGAGGTTTCCAGGGTGGTTCCGGGCATTGAAGCTGGAGTTGAGGCACGGGCCCCATGGCCCGTCTTTTGAGCTGCGTGCATCTTTTAGTGACTTTTTCCTGGGACGTCCGTTCGAGGCGTGCGAGTAGTCGATGTTGGGTGTTTTTCTGAGGACATCTAGTTGGTGCAGTCCACCCGCTATAATTCCGCATGATGGTGCGGGCCCCGCGAGGGACGTTTCGAGAGTTGACGGTGATTTCCAGCTCTATCACCGGGCGACCGTTTTGGACAAGTGAATAGTCCATTTTGTGTACTTTTTTGAGAGGATCGCAACGATGCGATCCGTTCGTTGAGT
Organism: Viscum album; assembly: GCA_963277665.1. Lineage (NCBI taxonomy): Eukaryota > Viridiplantae > Streptophyta > Magnoliopsida > Santalales > Viscaceae > Viscum > Viscum album. Next base: position 770,072,959 of record OY728126.1, read on the forward strand.
TTCGGGACCGGGATGCGGGTCCCATGTGGCACCGCTCGTGTGCGGTGTGCCAGAATGCGCCTTTTTCTCTGGATATCCGTTGCACTCAAGTGATTAGTGCTTTTGACGTGTTTTCCCGAGGGGATCGCAATGGTGTGATGAGCCCATCTATTTTCGGGGCCGAGGTTCGGGATCACGGGACGTCGTTCGGGCGTGAGGTGGTGTTGGTGACTTTTCAGTCGGATATCCGTTTGAGGCGAGTAAGTAGTCTATCTCGCGTGTCTTTCCACGACGATTACAACAGTGCGATCCATTTGGTTGTGCAGAGCCCCTTGCGCGATCTTATTGAATGTGGAGCATGAGAGGTGCTCCGGTGGCGGTTCGTCCTACCTTGTTTGTAGCGGACCCTTGGCATGTCATCGCGCACTCTTGGGAGAGTGATACAAATGGTTCACAAGTTGTGGTTGGTCGTGCTTGGGCCTTTGAGGTGGAGTTGTTACGTCACGCCTTTGCGTTGACGCTGGGTGCTGTGTACACAATAGCCTTTGGGCTGGAATGAGGTATACTCTGGGAGTATACGGGAGTGATTGGAGGTACGTGTGGTTGTTTGTACCTGAGTATGTATGTGCGCTCAGTTGGGGTTGACTTGGGGCCACACGTCATGTGGGCCCCACGTGCGTGTCATGATCTGATTTACGTACTTTGACCTCTCGCGACGTAGAGGGTCCCTCTGCGCTCGTTTGTTTGACCAGCAGGGTGGAGTTTTCCCCTGGTTCTGTGCTCGTTTTTCTGACCAGCAGGGTTGAGTGGTCTCCCCCTAGTCTTGATCTCATTGGTTTGGCCGGCAGAGATGGTTTGTTTCCTCTACTTCTTCGACTGTGAGGGGTTTCAGTATTGTGCCCTTTCACTGGACTGCGACACCGTCTGCGACTACGGGTGTTCGTGCAGCGTGGGCATTTTCCCCACTTTCTGGGATGAGGTGTCTCAGTCTGCTTCGATAGTGACTCAGTGGATTGGAGCGGGATCTCCTTGTGAGGCCTGGGGAGTTTCTCCCGTTGCTCCGTGCTCCCTGGTAGAACTTGTGGTTTCGGTGTGACAAACACTTTATGCGGGCACCGATCCTCTACCCAGGAGGTTGTTTCCAGCAGGGTTGAGGTTGTTCCAGTAGAGCTGAGGTTGTTCCAGTAGGGCTGAGGTTGTTTCCAGCAGGTCTGATGTTGTTTCTAGCATGGCTCAGGTTGTTCCAGCAGAGCTGAGGTTGTTCCAGCAGGGCTGAGGTTGTTTCCAGCAGGGCTGAGGTTGTTTCGAGTAGGGCTCGCCAGTGGGTTACCATCCAGTAGGGATGGACAGTATAGTGGTGTTCACTGAGCAGTACCATCCAGCAGGGATGGCTAGAGCAGTGCCGGGCTTACCTCCAGTGGGGCTGGGTAGTGGTCCCCAATGTCGGGCTTACCTCTAGCAGGGCTGGGCAGTGGTCCCCGATGCCGGGCTTACCTCCAGCTGGGCTGGACAGTGGTCCCCGATGCCGGGTTACCTCCAGCTGGGCTAGGCAGTGGTCCCATCGCTGACTTTATCCGGGTCTCCCTCCAGTGGATTACCCTATTAGGGGACTGGGCAGTGTGGTACTCGTCGACTTTCTGGGTCTCCCTGTAGTGGGAACCCGTTGACTTCCAGGGATCCTCCAGCGGGGCTGGGCAGGGGGTCGCCTGTCGACTTTGAGCAGACCTCTTGACTGCGGGGCAGTGACGAGTTGTGATTGACGTTCCCCCAGAACTCTCAAGTACGAGGAGTGATTTACCCCACTGAGATGCGTCCTTGTGACGCGACCTAAAACCTAGCAGGCGAGTCAGTGCCGCCCAAAGCGGATAGTGTCGAGGTGTGGTGATTGAGCCCCTTGTCTTGCGGTTCGGGGCAGACGTATGGGATACTGGGCATCGATGGTGTTACCTCTGGGACTGTTGGATACTCTTTCCTTAGGATGAGCTACGGGACAGAGATCCCCTTACGAGTTTTTTTGGGCTTCTTGATAGAGCATATATATGTATATACCTCGTACGAGTACCCACTCCTTGGGTTTTGGCTACTCTCCTTCCAGGAGAGGTGAAGACGCGCGGGGTATGCCACGTGCTTGCCGTGTCTAGATTCTCGTGGTTGGATGAGTTTACTCTCCTACTATAGGTAGCGAAGACTTGACGGGAAGTTCATCTTCTCACAATTTCCAGCTCCTTGTGTCTGGATGAGTCTACCTCCTTTCTCTTGTTGGGTTGATATGGACTCTTTACTGCACTCTCTGTTGTACTCTCTTTGCTTTCCCCTGTTCGCTCTACTGCTCACCCTTCGGTACCTCCTTTGTTGCTCCCTCGAGCCTTTGGGGTATTCTACTAAGTATTTTTTATACTCACCCCTGTTTGGGATTTGCCCGCACTTGGTGTGCCCTTGCAGATGACGGACAGGTTGGTCATGACTTCAGTGGAGCGTAGGAGCTTGGGAGCTTGGACCGCGTGCGGTGGTCGTGGCTGGGTTCCAGGTGGGAGACCTGTCAGCTGTTTCTTTTTGTTTTTGTTTACCTTTTGCCAGGTTGTGGCACTTGTTGGTTGGGCGCGTGTTTTTCCCCTTTTCTTTTAAGTGTACTTTTAGCTTTCTTTGTACTTGTAGAGGTCGATGCACTCTTGAGGTTTATTTATAGTAGTTTCCCTTTGCTTTTCTTTTTACTCTTCACTTTTTCATTGAGTGTGCTGCGTGTGTGTGTACAGGTACTTAGGCAAAGGCCTCCCCAATTTAGTGTGCCTTCGACGCTGGTTGCCAGCCCCTGGCCTATGGATGCGGGCTTGGGGTAGTTGCGGCTCGAGCCCGGGTAGGGTCGGGTCGTGACACATTTGGAGAAGAAGTAAGTGGTAATAAGTATATACATTAACTTATTGGTTGTTTCTGGGGGATATTTTCTGATGAAATCCATCCCCTACATGGAAAATGACCAATAGTAATTTCAATATAAAACAACTCCATGTGTTGATGGATGAAGTCATCATGTATTTAACAAGTGTGAAATTTCTTGGTGAACTCCTTGCAATCATGTGTCATCATTATCTAGAAATAACCAATTATACTGATTTTATGGGAGATCTTGATTCTTGGATGATGAGTGATGTAATATCCTACAAGGAATTTTTGAATAATGGTTAGGATGAAATTTTTTTCTTACTGTTGAACCTATTATTTCTTGGTTTAGTTTGATTAAAGGATTCCTCGTTGGATATAGAACCTTATAGAGATAATCTAGCTAGTAATAGTATGTTCATCATGTTTCGATATAGCATTGATTTCATTTAATTTATCCATATCATATATATTTATTGGGGATTCCACACTATGGAATGTGATGTGGAAAATCATCTCATATTGATCAAGGTCATCTAGGGTCATGGCTAAATTGGACAATGTATTGGTGTAGGAATTCTGTGAGTGATAGATTTAAATTAATGTTGTATATAAGGGGAATTTTTTCATAAATCCATTACATATTCGATGATTGGATCCAACCCTTCCTTCTTAATGGTATATTAATTGTTAATATACTTAATTATAATATTTGAGTCGCCTTTAACATTTAAATGGGCCACTTTGAGTTGCAATTCCAACTCCAAGCCTATAATGATAGCTTGGTATTCTTCCTCATTAGTGGTAAAACCATTGGATAACAGACAAGAATGGGGTAAAACAACCATTAAATGAATAAAATCCCTAGAACTACCTCATTGATCTTTGGTTTTTCCATCCTATTCCTAGTTTTACTCTGATAGGTTATATCAAAATATATCTTCTATGTCTGGGGAGTGTCATAGATAGAGAGAACTTCCTTACCTAGGAGTTCAATAGTCACCGGTGTGATTTCTAAAATAGGATGTGTTATGAGAAAATGAGCTAGTTTCTAACAATTTATTACCTTATGTGACATAAATTGGATATCGAATTGTTGTAGGATAATGGAATATCGATTCAAATTCCCAACAAACATTGGATGGTAGATGATGTACTTGAGTGGATCAATTTAAGAGACTGGGTGGACCTCATGGGTCAATAAGTCATGAATCAACTTTTTTAATATGAAAATCAGTTCCAAGAAATTTTTCTCATTGTCAAAATATTGAGTCTTCATATCCATTATTGTTTTACTAAGATAGTAGATAATTTTTTATTTTTAGTCATCATTTATTAGTGTGATTAGGGTACTGAGATATCACTCCATAATGGACACATATAGTATGAGTATCCTATATTCCACTAGAAAAATCAATATTCATGGGTGCATTGGATATCACTTGATATTTTTTATGGATTCTTGATCATCTTAATCCCATCATTAAGTGACTCCCTTCATCATAAACTTAAAGAAAGGGAGGCATTTTCTATCCATATTTTCTATGAAAGGCCTGATGTTAGTGAGGATTCCCTGAATCCATCCCAACTCTTTAAGTTTCTAAGGAGGTTTCATATCAAGGATTGAACTAGTCTTCTTAGGTTCAGCTTTTATTCCCTTATGGAATACCATGAAGTTGATGAGATTCTCTGATGTCACCTTGAAAGAACACTTCAAGGGGTTCATCTTTAATTTATACTATTGTAATTTTCTAAATACATTTTATAGATCATCAAGATGATCACATAATTTCCTGGATTTTACCACCAGATCATCAATACATCACTCTACAATTTTCCCCAAAAAGGTATTAAAGAATCAATGAAGGGTGAATTGGTAGGTGGAACCAATTTTCATTAACCAGGAGTGTATAACTTGGAAGCATAAAATAAATTGGGGATATCTTAAAGTGGTGGATTCCACATAATTAAGGTCCATATTGATCTAATTGTACCCTAATTACCTATCTATGAAAGAAAATTCTTGGAATCCTACAGTTTCATCAATTAGGAGTTTTTCTATTAGGACTAGGAAATAATACTTTTGACGGTGACAATTGAGGTCCCCAAAATCAATGAAAACCCTAATCTATTCATTCTTTTTCTCAATAGTTATGGTGTTGTTAAGCCACTTTAGGTATTGAACTTTTTTGAGGAATTTGTCTTTAATAATCTTATCAACTTTTGTTTTAACCTTAGATTCATGAGATGGGTGCATCTTTCTGGATGTCTACTTGAAATCATGATGATCATCTAGAAAGCCTATATGATGGGTGGTTATATTAGTATCAATCCCATGAATTTCTATGAAATTTAAAATGAACACATATTGATGCGGCTTTGGGAAGGAAATACACACTTCTTGTTCTTTAAGTGGCATGGTGGTGCTAATCAAGGTAGGTTGTGGGTCTTCCTCTATAACTAGGTTCAAATGCCAGAGTTTATTAATTGTGGTAGATATTCCTTCCTAAAATTTTGGAGGGGAATATCTAAGGTTACCCCCCCCCCCATCTTCCTATTATTTATTTACAATGTCATTATGATATGAATTATTCTTAGTATTAGAGTAAAATATGAGGGAATTTTTATCCTTTGTGATTGATAAAGAGCTGTCTTTGAGTTTTGAGGGTTCTAATGTTCAAGAATCATTATTAAGGGTAATTTTACTATTCTATACTTCTCCTTTAGTATATCTAGGGGAGGAAGAAGTGCCAACATCCTATGATTCATGAGATTACATAAGGGAATTCTTAACCTCATCCAATAATGTGGAGGTTTCTTCCCATTTTTTTATGAGGTATAGATTCATTGGGGATTTAGGGGTTAAGGGTGATCATTTTTTTCTCATAGGGTTATCTCGAATGAAATAGTTTTTATTGTGATAATAGGGGCTAATAAAGCTTTTGAACTTTGATGGTTCTCCATAGAGGAGTTTGTGGAATCTGTTAAGTTTATGGGTAATAAATAATAACTATTGAGTAATCCATAAGGGTCTACTAGGGAAATTCCCAATCTATTAGGATCAACAACATACATATTGCCTTCCATCATTGATTACTTTCCTTCTCTCTTATAGAATCCAACTTCAGCATACTAGGATTATCATGATTTAAAGTGGAATAATTATCAAATAGTACCCTAACATTTCCATTGATAGGATAATTTAGTCATTGATGGTGTGATGATGGTACCATCACAAGAATATGAAGCTAAGATCTTCCTAATAGAACATTAAATGTTGTGTCTAGCCGGATCACTATAAACTCAATGTTAGAGAAAATATCTACAAGATGGGATTTTATATTGATTCTCCCAATGTATTTTTGTTCAATTTTTTATACTCATAAATAGTCAACTTTGAGGGATACAAATAGTGTTCACCATAAACCTAAAATTGGAGTGTTATACAATGGAATATGATTGATCTTATAGCTATTATCAATTAGGGATTGATGAATGTTGACATTTTTTAGATTTACTAAGGTGTATAGGAGTCTGATATGTCACTAGATGGTGGCCTCCTGATCCTTCTCTATAAATGAGATGATTTCATGAAATTATTTTGGGGTATTCTCTATGTGATACACATTGGCTTTAGAAACCTCAGACTCAAACTTTTTGTGCCTCTGAAGGTCCTTGATAAGTGTTTCCCTAAGATCCTTGGAAATATAAAGAGAATCCATGATTGAAAGTTTGGTCAAGAAATAAACCTATAGTTTCAATATGTCATAATTCTACACTATATATCGATTCTTCCTGATATGAGGTTGTTCTTTATCCTGGGACTTTGGGGTGAGGCACTTGATGTAGAAGGGTCTTGTTCTTAGGTGGAATTTGGAGGTATGTTTATTGTTGGATGGTTAAATTGAGATGGTTAGATCATGCATCTAGGTTGTTCATACAGTTATACACCCACCAACCATTCCTCAAATATGATTGGATTTTAATGACCCCTATAGGACTCAAGGGCACCACCATGTTCCTATTGGTATCACTATAGTTCTTTCCATTAGGTTTTATCTATTTGCATGGCATCGATGAGGATGTGGCTAAAATGATTAACTCAAATGTAATTTAATTTCCCACTCTTCCATAAAATTATGTGGAATTTACCTCTATCTCTTCAGTTATGTGTATTAAACTCAAGTTCATATACATATTCATCATTTTAGAAGGTATCCACCAAGTGAATGAATTTAATAGATCTAAAAAAGTAACCCTTTAATCGAAGAGGATTATCTTTGATGGGGTGATTCATGTGTCCCAAATTATGGGGAAAGGAAATACATAAGATTCTACATAGGTTTGGTAATTAGTCAAATATTCTCTTATTATGCCATGTGCTACTTTCTCCTACCATTACTACCTCCAAAGGATGGAGGAAAAGGCATGGATTTGGATTTGGATAATAAAGAGGGAGTTGGGGACATAATTAGTTGATTGAGTTGTGCCATTAGAATGGAATATGACAGATCAACTATCTTCTAGGTCATCCATTCATTGAACTTTTATTTACATCTGGATAGGACTTCATAGAAGTTTCCTTCTTCTTTTGGTTAAAAATTTGATAAATAGGCTGCTTGAGTTTGAGTTTTTTCCAATGTTAAATTTCTATAATCGACCATTTTCTGGAGGATATCCTTAAATATAAATTATTCTTGGACAATTGTCCCAAAATCTGGTGATGAAGGTAGTATTCGAGATTCTCAGTGAGGTCAAATTCAGCAGGCTTCCTGGTCTTGGGTGGCTTAAGAGATTTTTTCCAATAGTTATGATGAAGTATCATAGAACCTATTCCTTTTAGAATTAATATTTTTTGTTTCTTCAGACCCCATATTGCGGGAGACCTTGGTATTTCCTTGCCTTTATTTATGGGTTATTTTTTTATTTTTTTCACTCTATGGGGGGATTCAGGTGATATGGAGTGTGTCTAGATTTTGTAATAGTTTTTTATGTTAGTTGGAACATGACGGTAGAATTTTCCACTTTACTAAACATTTTTCCTTGGGTGGTAGGTGTAGGGTGATAGTTGGACTTCATTCACCTAATAGAATCCCCTATGAATTGTGTTGTGTCTGTAAATTCCTAAAATCCACTTAATTATTTCAACTGGATCAATGGTGTATGCTTCTCATCACAAAGATTCTCTATAGAAGGATCTAATAGCTTCTCCTATGGGAGCTTAATGTTGAGAGATTATTTCAAGCCTTTCTATATGGTGATGATATTAGATACCATATCATTTTCATGTTTTTTTCAATTTTTTAAGTCAATAATCATCATATTACTTAACATTTATCTAAAATTAAAAATTAATTTGTGATTACGTTCTTCTCATCCAATGATGGATCCTACTAGTAAGATATTGTACAAGAAAAAGGATGGTCCCACAAAAGTCTACACAAAACACCGAAGTTTTTACACCTCCTACTAATTGAGTGGGCCCATCATGGGGATTCATTATGATAAAAAAATGTGATAGTTTTTGCTCCAAATATACAATGTCATTATAGTTTAGAAATATTGGATTTATGAAGTTAGATGGAGGAGGAGTAGCATCCATTAAATCTGGGTAAGGTTTCCTTTTAGGATGTAATAGAGCACACTTCCCTTATATATCCTTCATTCAAGTAGAAAGAGACTCGATTGAGCTAAGAAGATATGATGGTATTAATATTTGAGTCATTCCTTGAATATAGGTAGAAGGTGAATCTTGATGTATTTTCTTTTAAAACATCATCTAGTGTTTCCCAATTTGGGCTGGGAATGGGTGAATTTCCCTAAATTAGAGAATCTTATGCCATACTATAATGAATTATTGGTCTTCCTCCATCATCAAATCAAGTTCACCTGCTACCAAGGCTAAAATCCAATATGATGCTTAAACTTAGCTTCCATGAGATGATTAACTTTCTACTGCTGATTATGAGGATAACCTCTTACATTTGAATAGTGTACTTTGTAAAAATATTTCATCTGAGTAATTCAACATTGAGTCAGTTCATATGGTTGATTTCTACCTCGTATTGTGCTATTTTTTCAGTAGATATATTATCACCAGCTTTGGGTGATGTAACATCCTAGGTAAATAAAAGATTTTACATTTCCATATTTATTAATATTTGTGAATTAAATATTAATTTTACTTTAAAAGGGATGCTATGTTTGATGGAGTACCTAACATGAAATAATGGGTTTCTCTGAAATCTTATGTTGCACACAATGTTGAGTCATACTAAAAATAATAATAATATGATATTTTTATTTTAAATGGAAGTTAATGCCTAGCCATTGTATTAGCAGGAATGAAGATAAATAACCATATTATGATTAAACATATTTTTAAATTTATCCAATAAAATTTAGAGGCTCAAAATAAGAATGAATCCAATTTTAAGCATGAAATACTCTAATAATTTTAAAAGATCAGTTTACCACCTTTTGATGGAGAACCCTTCTTAAATATATTTTTTTACTCTTATATGATTCATTTGACAAAATAAACTTATTCATTAGAATCGGTACATAAAATTTTACTTTGGGTAAATTTTTGGTATTTTTATGATAAAGTTCAATTTTTTAATAAATAGTGAAATATATTGCATTTTAAGTCAAAACTGCCTTTTCATTTAATTTATTTATATAGTTATATTGTCCTTTTAAATGGTTTTAAAGTTTAATCAAATTATATTTTTATAATTTAATCCAATTTTGGTCATTAGAAGTAATTTCACTTTGAAATTGGACATAAACACATATCAATCTTTTGTTGTTTTTACTTCTTAAAAACACGCTTTTGGTTTTGATAACAGAAATTAATTTTAAATTAATTTTTGAAATTTCTATGTTTTGAATTTGGAAAAATGGATTCCATATTATGAATCATTTGGTTCAAATTGTGTAAATATGTTCCATTTATTTTTATACATTATGAATAGTAACTTCAATAGATATTTTATTTATCATGGTTAAAAGGTAAATCTGGTAAATAGGGGTAAAAAATTAATATTATAATAATATTAAATTACCCTAACACATGTCTTGATCCTATTGTATGATATATTTCCAACCATGGGAATCCTTGGGTCGATTTTAGGATCTCATGGATCAACATGTGTGTGAAAATGATATTTAATTACTTTTAATTTAAAGTTAAGGAAAATATAACCTAAACATGTATCTTTTAGTAAAACAATTTTTATATGGGTTTATATAAGTTATCTTTTAAACTATAAATATTTATTAGAAAGATAAAAAGAGTTACTACATCATGGTATTTTATTTATAATTTTTAGAGATTAAATAAATAAATTTATTTATGACACAATGGTGATGTGGTGATTACCTTATTAATTAATGATTTAAATAAATGAGATTATAAATATTAAAATAAATTTATTTTGAAACTTTTTATTTAATACATTAATTTTATGGATGATTATTACCTGTTATATTTTAATTAATGAATTTTTTTCTAAATAATCAAGTTGTTATGGATTTTTTAAAAAGTCATGATATGAATAGTATATAAATTGACATAAATGAGTTTTTTAAAAAAATAATTTTTTACTAAATACTTTAATAGTCATAAAAATTTAATATTTGGCCAAATTACTTAGATATGGTTTAACATATCATTAATGAACCACTTTAGGTTCTGTTGTCATTTTATAGTAACTATATTAACCATATAGAATGAATATGCAAGAAGACATGGTAAGAGTCAAATTAGTTAACTAAGTGTTAACTCTAAAAGATAAGGTTGAATTTGTGACTTAGAATTGTCTAAAACCTATTGGGTGAGAGTTTTTAGACCTAAAATCATCTTATATTTTAGATAAATGACTTTGATACCATTTTAAATTGAAAATAATTTTATAATAAAATAATACTTTCAAACTTTCCTAAAGTGCACCTCATCCCTCTTATAAAAGGGAATCACCTCTAACCCTTTAATCACACCTCTCAAGCCCCTTGACTCATCAAGACTCTGCCAAAATAATCTCTCAACATCCCTTTATTCCTCCTAGAATCTTTAACTTAGGAAGAAGGCAATTTGAGAAAGCCTTCTGGCTTAAATCAAAGGGAGTTACCTGATTTAGAGGTAACGTCTTCTCTCAAGTTCTTTTCTTTTATTTTCCTTCTCTAACCCAATAAACTCTATTTATTACATTATTTTATAAAAACCCGGGTATATTCAAAATAATAGGATGTTTTTATAAGAATTATTCTATCTACACATCCCAACACCTCCATCTAATGGATACGAACATATTGTTTCTGTGTACGGGGAACTACTACCTCACGAAATGATGATTGTTCAATTTTTCCTTTACACCTATCATAGTGGCCATTAATATCTCAATATATTTATATATGAAATATATTATATTTATTTTTTCACTATTATTCTATTTTTTATTTAATTCATACCTTTATTCTTTCTATAATGTATAAATATGATAATTTAATTTGAGGAAGTGCGGACTACCGCCCCCTCAAAGTGATATGACTCATTTCTGCCATTAATGGAATGTATAAAGGATTTAGTTAATGAAATTATATATGATATTATACTGGAATTATAATATACCTATTTATCAGTTATTTTTCATTCCTTTAAATATGAAAAATAAATGAAAGTAGTGTTCTTGTGTACGTACGACTTACCGTCTCCATGAACGGTGCATTTCATTTCTTATCTCCAAATGTTATATACTATTATAAATAAATATATATAGTGGATATATATGATATATATGACATCTAAATAATTAATATTATTTTGGATATAATTCACTTTTGACCCCATAGACAATTTGTAATTAGAATAAGTTCATTTTTTACTCAAGTACCAAATATCAACAAAACAACTGATATTAACTTAAATAATTATGTAATATTTATAACATAGTAATAAGTGATATAAAAGGAATAATAAACTTGAAAACAGTTCTAAATAAAATACAAATTAATTAATTTTATTATTCATGAATAATAAGGAACTTTCGTGATAAGTCTGACTCAAGATAAGGGACTTCGTCTCAATCTCCTTTAATTGAGGCATATTTTGATTTATATACGCCTTTCTTTTATATGTTGTATAAACCCCTTTGACTTTTCATTTCATTCAAAGGGAATATTTTTCTACTAAGAATTTTACTAAATGATGAAGGTAATTTTTCTTTTTAACGTACGCGGTGACAACGATATTTTCTCCTCCATGAGCATTGTTTGATATTTGGATTCCTTAACAAGCCGTAATGTTTTTAAAAGGAAAATAAATACCATATACCCTTTTTATGTATTTTGGTATTATAAATGGTTTTGATAAATCATTTATTATGTCAATATCTTGAAATTATATATTATGATTGCAGTGTGGAAATGTTATCTTTCCATTATGCTTATTTTATGTGTTGTGAATATGTTATGTTTCTTGGGAATTGTTTACCTATATGGGTGGTTCCATGATAAGAATATGGATGGTGATCCAAAGATAGCTCTTTAATTCATTGGGTAATTTGACAGAGTTAAATGTTGATGTTTCTCCTAATAGATTTAGGTAATATACCGTGATGGGTATTCCAAACGTAACTCCATGTGTAGCTGTGAAAGATACAGTGTAAGTATGTTATGGATTCCAAAAGTTACCATTATGATTTACTATCTCTAGGTGTTATTCATAAATATTATGATTTCATGAGGCATGTTAAATATCATATGTTTTATGATTGAAAAGTATGATCTCATTGATTTGTATGTATTTATGGGATAATGTTTTCTTTCCTTATTTTATAACCCTTACTGAGATTTTTATGTTTATCCCAAGTTTTTGAAATGTTTTTCATAGGGTTTAAGGTTAATAGAAAGGAAGAATTCAAGAAGATTTATATCAATAAAATAATTATTGTTTTCTTTTAATAGTTTTTATTTTATGAAAAAATGGATACTTAGTAGAAAAGTCTACATGTAATATTTAAGTTGTTATGTATAAGTTATGACCTAATTCTCTAAAGCTCTAAACCTAAAAAGATCCTTAATGTGAATTATTAACTTAATTAAATATTATGTAATGTATAAGGCTGGGGCCGTATAGTTGGTATCAAATGTTGGTTTAGAAAAATTTAGGAGTTAGGATACTGTTAAATAAATATCCATAAATTATTTTTAATTTATGGTAAGATTGAAATGATATATCATTTGAAGATTACCATGTTGCTTCGTCTAAGATATTTTTGTGTTCAGAATGGTTTTCCGCAGAGTAAACAGGTCAACTATGATGGAAAAACATCAAGAGGAAAACAACATTTCAAATCAGTAACCTAAGATGGTCGGAATCATAACTGAATAGTTTGTTGTAGTGATGGAACAGTTGACTCAGGATATAAATAGTGGTGGTATCCATGTATGAGATCATCTAGATCAACCATAAAGGAATGTGTCAGTAGTGAATCATTTCATGAGGAAACATCCCCCATAATTTAAAGTATCATTTGACCATGTGCTAGCTGAAGGGTGGATTAAAGCACTGGAAAAGATTTTTGATTTCATTGGGTTTTTGAACATCAAAATGTCAGTATTTTTGTTTACCGTTTTGAAGGTGAAGCTGATTAGTGGTGGTCTATGGTTAAATATATCAGGGATAGTGATGATATTAATGCTCGCTATTGGGATGAATTAAAAGGTATGTTTCTTGAGAAATACTTTCCTAAGGTGGTTATACTTAGGGTAGAAATACAATTCTTAGAATTGAGGTAGGAGGATGAATCAATGGTTGCTTATGAAGAAAGATTAACTCGACTAGCAAGGTATGGTCCAAATTTCATATGAGATCTTGATAGTAAAATCCATCATTTTTACTCTAGATTAAATCTAAAGTATCGAAGGTATTTATCTTCTCATGAGTCTAAAAGTTATGAAAAACTTTTTCAATGTGTGGAGAAGGTGGAAATGAAGTTTTACAATGATCAGGTGTTCTTTGAAAAAAAACAGAATAAGAGGTTGAGGTGACAGACGAAAGGGAAAAACTCTTCAAAAAAGTTTAATGATAAGAAACTTAAGTTTATATTTTGTGAAAATTGTGGAAAAAATCACACTAGGGAATTCCTTTTGAATTCTGGTAAGTGATATCGATGTGGTAAAATGGTAAATAAGGCTCATAATTTCACTGAAAAAGATTAGAGGAATGGTAAGACAAAATTTTATTTATAGTCAGTGAAATATTTTAAGTGCAATGAAATGGGTCATTATGAAAATGAGTGTCTAATGAATAACTCAAATGATATAAATCAGTCGGCCTAAAAGTATAAAGGGGTGGTGAGATCCTTTGAAACTACTTCATCAGATGTTTGTCCATCAAATGAAGTAGTATTAGGTACACTGTTTTTTTATTCAGATTATGCCAATGTGTTGTTTGATTCAGGGTCTACACATTCTTTCATTTCTGAGAAATTTTCTAGTAAATTTGAAATGTTATCTCAAGATAAGAATCCTGAACTTGTGGTAAAAACACCTGGAGGAAATGTTAAGACAAAAATAAATTATAAGAACCTTCATGTACTTGTGTACGGAAAGAATCTACCTACAAAACTTATTATTTTACCTCTATTAGAGTTTGATGTTATTTTGGGTATGGATTGTCTTTCTGTTTATCATGATAATATTGACTTATGAGCTAAATAGTTTTCTTTTTAGAAAGAATTTATGTTTTTGTACAAGAATGAACCCTTACTTTTGATAACATATCAGGAAGCTGAGAAACTAGTAAGAGATGGAAATGAATTTTACCTTTCACATACTGTTGAAAATAAAGGAACTATTCAAATTAATGATGCTCTAATGGTAAATGAGTATCTTGATGTTTTTCCTTATTAGTTTCCTGGTATAATACCTGATTGAAAAGTTGAATTTACTATTGACTTAGTTCGTGATGCTAATCCAATTTCAAAACCCCATTATCTAATGGATCAAATAAAACTTTTAGATTTAAATAAGCAATTGTATAAGTTATTGGATAAAGCACTACTACAACCTGGGCCTTTATCAGCACTAAAAACCGGCATTAACAGCGCTAGAAAAGCGTTGTTAATGCCGGCATAGATAAAGGGGGGTCCCCTTTATCAGCGCTTCTCGGAGCGCTGATAAAGGACCCCTTTATCATCACTTCTTTTAGCGCTGATAAAGGTCTCCTACATCGGCGCTTGAAGGAGCATTGATAAAGGGTTCCTTTATCAGCACTCCTCTAGCGCTGTTAAAGGTGTCCTTTATCAGCGCTAAAAAAGCGTTGATAAAGGCCCCATCGCCTGCACCAAAAAAACAGTACCTGCACACCTGAATACCTGCACAAAGTAGCACATGCACACCTGCACACCATAGCACCCGCACCCAATATTTTGACCGACAACGGTATATACATTTACTTAACATCATGAATACAAAAAAAAACTCATTGCTATATACATTTCAAACATTGTTTTACATGGTTACATTTACAATTATTCAACAACAGTTATAAACATTCATGTTTCATCCTTTGATATCCGTGATCCGCTCTCGATGGTATTTGTTTCCGAACAAAGAATCCGAACTCAAGGAAAAAAATTCACCTATATAAGAAAACAAATATTATGTTATTAATGCAATAATGAAAGAAATTAAAATAGTAATATGAAAGAATACATTAATATGGAAATGTGAAACTAAAATATGAAATTTTAAACTCAAAAGTTTTCATTTTCATAACAATGAAAGGGAATAATGTAAAATCAATATGTTTGGCGTATGTCATTGGTGTTGTTTTCCAAAGTTTATCTCAATTTGAAACTGATATCAGACACTTTTAGCCATACCGGTCACATCGTGCATCGGATTAAGGTGTGGTCAATTCGTACACATCAAAAATGACTCGCGGATCATTGTCCTAAAGTATCAAAACAATCCGAACGTGTTTGATCAGTTTTTCGTATGTCATTGGTGTTGTTTTCCAAAGTTTATCTCAATTTGAAACTGATATCAGATACTTTTAGCCATACCGGTCACGCCATGCGTCGGATTGAGGTGCGGTCAATTTTTACACGTCACAAATGACTCGTGGATCGTTATCCTAAAGTATCAAAACAATCCGAACGCGTTTGGTCGGTTTGGAGTATGTCATTGGTGTTGTTTTCCAAAGTCTATCTCAATTTGAAACTGATATCAGACACTTTTAGTCATACCGGTCACGTCATGCATCGGATTGAGGTGCGGTTGATTCGTACACGTCACAAATGACTCGTGGATCATTTTCCTAAAGTATCAAAACAATCCGAACATGTTTGCTCGGCTTTCCGTATGTCATTGGTGTTGGTTTCCAAAGTATATCTCAATTTGAAACTGATACCAGACAATTTTAGCCATACCGGTCACACCGTGCGTCGGATTGAGGTGCGGTTGATTCGTACACGTCACAAATGACTCGCGGATCGTTGTCCTAAAGTATCAAAACAATCCAAATGCGTTTGCTCGGTTTGGCATATGTCATTGGTGTTTTTTTCCAAAGTTTATCTCAATTTGAAACTGATATCAGACACTTTTAGCCATAACGGTCACGCCGTGCGTCGGATTGAGGTGCGGTCGATTCTTACACGTCAAAAATGACTTGCGGATCATTGTCCTAAAGTATCAAAACAATCCGAACGTGTTTGCTCAGTTTGGCGTATGTCATTGGTGTTGTTTTCCAAATTCTATCTCAATTTAAAACTGATATCAGACACTTTTAGTCATACTGGTCACTTCGTGCGTCGGATTGAGGTTCAGTCGATTCTTACATGTCACAAATGACTCGGGGATCGTTGTCATAAAGTATCAAAACAATCCGAACGCGTTTTCTCGGTTTGCCGTATGTCATTGGTGTTGTTTTCCAAAGTCTATCTCAATTTGAAACTGATATCAGACACTTTTAGCCATACCAGTCACATCGTGTGTCGGAATGAGGTGTGGTTGATTCGAACACGTCACAAATGACTCTCGGATCTTTGTCCTAAAGTATCAAAACAATCCGAACGTGTTTGCTCGGTTTGGCGTATGTCATTGGTGTTGTTTTCCAAAGTCTATCTCAATTTGAAACTGATATCAGACACTTTTAGCAACACCGGTCACCCCGTGCGTTGAATTTAGGTGTGGTCAATTTGTACACGTCAAAAATGACTCGGGGATCGTTTTCCTAAAGTATCAAAACAATACGAACGCGTTTGCTTGGTTTCCCGTATGTCATTGCTATTGTTTTTCAAAGTCTATCTCAATTTGAAACTGATATCAGACACTTTTATTCATACCGGTCACACCGTGCATAGGATTGAGGTGCGGTCGATTTGTACACGTCACAAATGACTCGTGGATCGTTTTCCTAAATTATCAAAACAATCCGAACGTGTTTTCTCGGTTTGGCGTATGTCATTGGTTTTGTTTTCCAAAGTCTATCTCAATTTGAAACTGATATCAGACACGTTTAGCAATACCAGTCACTCTGTGCGTCGGATTGAGGTGCGATCAATTCGTACACATCAAAAATGACTCACGGATTGTTGTCCTAAAGTATCAAAACTATCCGAATGCATTTGCTCAGTTTGGCGTATGTCATTGGTGTTGCTTTCTAAAGTCTATCTCAATTTGAAACTGATATCATACACTTTTAGCAATACCGGTCATGTCATGCGTCAGATTGAGGTGCGGTCGATTCGTACACGTCACAAATGACTCGCGGATCGTTGTCCTAAAGTATCAAAACAATCCGAACGCGTTTTCTCAGTTTGGTGTATGTCATTGGTGTTGTTTTCCAAAGTCTATCTCAATTTGAAACTGATATCAGACACTTTTAGTCATACCAGTCACATCGTGCGTCGGATTGAGGTGCAGAAGATTCGTACACGTCACAAATGACTTGTGGATCATTGTCCTAAAGTATCAAAACAATCCGAACGCGTTTTCTCGGTTTTCCGTATGTCATTGGTGTTGTTTTCCAAAGTCTATCTCAATTTGAAACTGATATCAGACACTTTTAGCCATACCGGTCACGTCGTGCGTTAGATTGAGGTGTGGTCGATTCATACACGTCACAAATGACTCGTGGATCGTTTTTCTAAAGTATTAAAATAATCCAAACGCATTTTCTCGATTTGGCGTATGTCATTATTGTTGTTTTCCAAAGTCTATCTCAATTTGAAACTGATATCAGACACTTTTAGCAATACTGGTCATGTCGTGCGTCGGATTGAGGTGTGGTCGATTTGTGCATGCAAAAATGACTCACGGATCATTGTCCTAAAGTATCAAAACAATCCGAACGCGTTTTCTCAGTTTGGTGTATGTCATTGGTGTTGTTTTCCAAAGTTTATCTCAATTTGAAACTGATACCAGACACTTTTAGCCATACCGGTCACTCCATGAGTCGGATTGAGGTGCGGTCGATTTGTACAAGTCACAAATGACTCACGGATCGTTGTCCTAAAGTAACAAAAAAATCCGAACTCATTTGCTCGGTTTGGAGTATGTCATTGGTGTTTTTTTCCAAAGTTTATCTCAATTTGAAACTGATATCAAAAACGTTTAGCCATACCGGTCACTCCGTGCATCGGATTGAGGTGCGGTCGATTCGTACACGTCAAAAATTACTCGCAGATCGTTGTCCTAAAGTATCAAAACAATCCGAATGCATTTGCTCGGTTTGGTGTATGTAATTGGTGTTGTTTTCCAAAGTGTATCTCAATTTGAAACTGATATCAGACACTTTATATGTAAAGACTCGTAAAATTCAAGGGAAATTTTTTTCTTAATTTTCTTTAGAATTTTACAAGAGCGCGGTTTCTGACGGAACCTGATTCCGAGGCCCGGAGTGCCCGGAATCAATTTCCGAAGTTTGGCTCGGGTACGTTCAGTGAACGAACGAGCGAGAATTCTTAACTTTTAATCTGGTGCTCGGAATTGAAATCTGAGGGCACCGATGAACTCGCAGCGCCGATATTCGCTTAAAGAGACCTTTTCAGAAGTTGTGTTTGTTGCGGGACGAAAGTTAGTTTTTGGGAGATTTATAAAAAGTTGAATAAAAAAAATGGGGATTTCTTTTTATTTTACTTTTGTAGGTTATCTCCTCTCAAAGGGAGTTAGGGGTGGGACCCACACCCACTTAACCTCCCTTGAGAGGATTAAGTGTGGTGGGGGCCACACGAACCCTAAACTTTACATCTTCCCTCAAACTCCCTTAACCCCTCTTTAATTAACATGACAACTTGTTAATTAATGTGGAGTTATCTCTTATTTGAATTTCAAACTTTTGAAATTCTTTTGTGAATAAAATAAGACTTTATCTTATTTTGTTGGGTTAGAACTCTTTAGCCATCTTGGAGAGGTTGAGAGCTCTTCTTCCTTCTTCAAGCTTTGACGAAGAACACTCAAGTTCCGACGAATAACGCTCAAGCTCCGACGAAGAACGCCGCACCTCCCTTCTTCGTCTACCGTGTCAACGAAAGGGAACGCCACTTCTTCCTCGGACAACATTCGTCGGCGTACAAGGATTCGCCAACGACGTGTCTCTTCGGATGCACCTCTTCGTCATCGGATTTGACGAACGACTACCGCGACGCCCGACCTCCGCGACGTTGTCTTCCGCGGGACGTTGTCAAATCTTCGAACCTATACCCGAGGTAGGGGTTGTTGATTATTGTTTAATTATTTTATTCTTGCTCGTGGTTCGCATGACTAACGTAAGGATTTTGAATATTTTAAGTTGCGTTATTATTTAACGTGAGGGGGGCCGGACCGCATGAACACGGCCGAACCCCCTCCATCATTCTTGTTGATTTACCTTGCGGGTGGAAACAAGGTGGCGTGGTGCCGTCGCACCACGCGGTTAATCGTGCAATTATATTACGCGACACCGTCGCGCCGCGCCATGGAAGGATCATCAAGAACGCGACGCCGTCGCGCCGCGTTGAGGGAAATCAAGGTGCGGCGGAGGGGCGCGGTGCCGTCGCACCGCGCCGGACAACGAACACCACGGCCGGTTCCGGGCCGCGGCGGATTGAGAAGACCGGCAGCCGGGCCGCCGGCATCGGAAGCCTAAGAGGGGACCGGATTTTCCGGTCCCGTTGTAGAAAACCGGCCGGCCAGCTGGCCGGCCGGATGGTAATAAACCGGGGGAAATTAATCCCCCGGCCAGCACACAAAACCCCCCCTCATTTATGAGGGGGGCGGTTTCCTTGAGGGGGGGCAGGAGGCCCCCCCGATTTTTCCACGAAGCGGGCCCCCAGGAGGGGGGCCGTTGTTTGACAAAACGATGCGGCATAGCCGCGCCGCCAATTGAAGAAGCGGGGGGCTTTGCCCCCCCCCCCCCCCCGCGTGCTGCCTCCGTGCGGCGCCAGGCCGCCGCGGCCACCGCGCCGCCGCGCCGCCGGCCGGCCAGGCCGGGTCGGGTCGACCCAGGGGGGGTCGGGCCGGGTCGGCCCGGACCCAGACCCCCCCGTTTCGAATCAGTTTCGGTCTTTTGTCCATAACTTGAGCCACGAACCTCCGATCGACGAACCGTCTTCAGCAACGTGATCCTTGGATCGAGACGGTCGTTTCGGTATATTGCACTTAGGGTTTCGGATTACTTTGAGTTCGGCCGGGTTGGTTCGTTCACGAAACCAACCGGGCCTTCGGAGCGGAAACGCTCATATCTTGAGCTACGGACGTCCGATTGACGTGCCGTCAGCTGTGTTGTGTTCCTCTTAGTGAGACGGATCTTTTGGCATACTCCGCCCGAGGTTTGGACTCAGGTGGAGTATGGTCGGGTTGGTTTTGCCTTAAAAACCAACCGGGCCCCGGGGACGAAAATGCCAATAACTCTTAGACCGGGCGTCCGATCGACGCGCCGTCTGTTGCATTGAGTTCCTGTTGTCGATACGGAACTTTTGGATACATCAACTCTGGACTTTGTGTCAGTTGATGTATCATCCTCTCGGCTCGTGGAGCGGACCCTCCGAACGAGCTTGCTGTGTGCGGGAACCCTAGTGCTGGCTGCGACTGTTACTGTGACTACTACTGCTACTACTGCTACTGTGACTGCGACGACGACAGTACAGAGATCCTGTGTGGATTCGATGACGACGACTATAGCACTCAGCGATCCTACGTGGATCAGTGCTACAGGTCCTGTGTGGGCCCGATCCTGTGTGGGTCCGATCCTGTGTGGGTCCTTGCGCTCAGCGGTCCTGTGTGAACCATCGCCTACAGGTCCTGTATGGGCCCGATCCTGTGTGGGTCTTTTGCGGGGGTTAGTTACCTATCGATCCTTCGTGGGTCTGACGACTTAGATGGATCAGAGATCATCTTTATCGTCCTTTGAAGAAGTATACCTGTGTGAGCTGAATCCTGTTGCTTCCTGTGTGGATTGTGTCGTGCAATCCTGTGTGGATTACGTTTTTCTTTCCTGTGTGGAATACGTTTACTTTCCTGTGTGGACTGAGTTGTACTTGGGCTCGGAGGATGGAGCGTAATTGAAATTGATGACTTAGGTATATGTATGGGCATATACCTAAGCAGTGTCGGTTATTACTTCGTGATTGTTCCTTTCTTCGTGGTTTATCCTTTGTGGATTTGTGAGACCTTCAGGGGTCTCGGGGTCCCTACTGAGTAGCTTATACTCACCCCTGCACGGGCTTTTCCCGCACTACGTTGTGTTGGTTGCAGACGACGGACAGCGTTGACCTTAGCTGAGGCTTGCAGAGTGGGACAGTACCCGGAGGTGGACCACTGGGCGGGACGTGCTCGGAGCGGACGGCGGGACCCGTGGAGCAGTGGAGCTATCTGTACCCACCCTTCAGGTGGGATTCCCGGTGGACAGCTCGGTGTAGCGGCTTTTACTTTTTAGTTGCTGTTTTCACTTTCGAGTTGTACTTTACTTTCAGTTTGGGTTTGTATACTGGCCCATTTACTTTTCCGCACTTTCAGTTGTACTCTGCTTTTGTTTAGTGTTTACTTTCCGCTTGCTTACTCTGTGGTGTTTGTTTACTTTTCAAAGGCAATGCCTTCCCTTTTTACCGGGATTTACGCCTTGGTGCTAGTCGCCAGCCCCTGGCCTATGGAAGGCGGGCTTGGGGTAGTCACAGCACGGACCCCGAGGGCGGGTCGTGACAAATTGGTATCAGAGGAGTTCGGTTCTACCGCGAACTCTGATCTTTTCTATGTGAAACAATAATGTTTAGCGTATTGAGTGTGGTTATCAGTCCAGGGAGTCCAGTGTTGGTGCGGCGGCCGATGTATCCGTACACCAGGACCCTGACTTCTGATTTCTGACTTAATGCACGAAAACATTATTGCGTGTGTGTTTCAAAGTTTTCTTTGTGATTACTTATATCAGCTCACCAGGTATACTGTTCTGACCGTGGCGCACCTGTTTCCTTTTCAGGATGGCCCCACGACGGCATCCAGCTAGGGTTCCGAGAGTCGAGCGTGACGACAGCCCACCGAGCGACGAGGCCTCGGTGCACGGCCCTTTGTCAGCAGTGGCACCGGCGGTAGCTCTACCCGCCGAGCCCCCGATGCTTCCATCAGCAGCCGCTGACGATGCACGTCGCCTCAGCGCACTGCATGAGTTTCAGCGCCAGAGACCGCCCAGGTTTCGCGGGGAGACGGATCCCCAGGCAGCAGAGGACTGGCTGGAGGCAGTGGTACGAGTGTTTAGGCTAGTGAGGACACCAGCAGACCTCATGGTGATCCTCGCTGCAAGCCTACTACACGAAGCAGCAGGACGATGGTGGAGCTTGATGCTCCAGGTGCACGATGAGGCATCTATACTTTGGACGGACTTTGAGAGCCTCTTCCACTCAGAGATCGTCCTAGCCACCCTTCGTGCGGTGCGTATCCAGGAGCTTCTTCAGCTGCGGCAGGGCAGCATGACGGTCACTCAGTACTCGACGAGATTTATCGATCTCTCGCGCTACTCGACCGACATGGTACGGGACCCATTCTTCCGGGCCCGGACCTTCGAGTAGGGTTTGAGACACGAGATCAGGGCATCACTGATCTCCCTCAGCATACCGACTCAGACAGGAGTACTGGAGCGGGCCCTTCTGATCGAGAGCTCCCTTGCTGAGTCCACACCAGCACAGCGACTCACCGCAGGGCGGCACGTGGCAGAGTCATCTGCAGCAGGCAGTCAACGAATGACTCAGGGGTCCATACAGACCAGACCTTCGGGCAGACGACCTCAGGACACTGGCTCAGCAGTGCGGGGCACACAGCGCGGAGCCAGTCTTTCGAGAGGCAGACAGTGCTACTCGTGCGGCGGGCAGGGCCACATGGCTCGTGACTGCCGACCCGCCGTGCCGAGGAGCAGCAGACGGTTGAGGGACCACCAAGGCAGAGGCAGAGGGTCGACCGTGGCGGTCCGCAGGGAGGAGGCGGACGAGGCAGAGGAGCTGGACGATAAGCCGGTGGTGGGCGACGCTTTGAGGCTCTGCCACCACCACCACCAGGAGGTCCACCCCGACCACAGGGAGCTGGCGGGTAGAGACAGGCACAACTCCAGGCAGCAGAGGCCTATGACCACGGCGCACCCGAGATGATTCGAGGTACTATCTGTGTCTATTCCACCCTTGATTTAGTTCTTATAGACACAGGAGCGAGTCACTCTTTCATATCCGCTGCCCTTGTTCGGAGCTCGGAGATTCCGACAGAGCCGTTGGCTCGATCCTTACGGCTAGAGACTCCTACGGGAGCAGACTCGACGATTACGCACTGGTGCCGGCAGTGTGAGCTTACTCTAGGAGGCGAGAGCTTCGGCTGGGATCTTCTTGTAGCAGCGTCGAGGCCTTACGACGTCATCTTGGGCATGGATTGGCTATCTACGGTCCATGCACAGATTGACTGTTTTAGGCGCAAGGTGCGATGTGTACGCACCGACAGGAGCAGGTTCACCTTCACCGGTGAGAAGGGAGCCTTAGCAGCACAGGATGGACTTCCGCGGAGGAGAGGACAGCCCATCACTCATCATTTGGCTAGCCTTATCCTTGGAGCAGTTGACGTGCGGAGTCCTGGTTTTCCTGCAGTGGTGGATCAGTTTGCGGACGTTTTTCCCGACGATGTTCCAGGGCTACCTCCTCCCAGAGAGGTAGACTTTTATATTGACTTGTACCCCAGGACAGCCCCGATATCCACTCCAGCATATCGGATGGCCCCCGCCAAGCTTCGAGAGCTACGGGTACAGTTGGAGGACTTGCAGGGCAAGGGGTTCATCCGACCTAGTGTTTCACCCTGGGCTTCCCCGATTTTGTTCGCCAAGAAGGCGGACGAAAGCTTGCGACTTTGTGTTGACTATCGTCGCCTGAACCAGGTGACAGTGAGGAAGAAGTATCCGCTACCGAGGATTGATGATCTCTTTGATCAGCTCAAGGGAGCACGGTGGTTCTCGAAGATAGACCTCAGGTCAGGCTATCATCAGCTCAGAGTCAGAGACGAGGATGTGCAGAAGACGGCCTTCAGATGTCGGTATGGCCACTATGAGTTCTTGGTTATGCCATTCGGTGTAACCAATGCTCCAGCAGTGTTCATGTCTCTCATGAACAGGATCTTTCAGCCATACCTCGATCGGTTTTTCGTGGTCTTCATCGACGACATTCTGATTTACTCTACGACAGAGGAGGAGCACGCCTATCACTTTCGAGTTGTACTAGACACACTCCGAGAGCACCAGCTTTATGGTAAGCTCTCGAAGTGCCAGTTCTGGATACGTGAGGTCCACTTCTTGGGACACGTTATCTCTGAGGCGGGAGTTTCAGTGGATCCCGCGAAGATTGAGGCTGTGTTAGCATGGGAGCCACCCAGGAGCGTGACTGAGGTTCGGAGTTTCTTGGGACTAGCTGGATACTATCGGAGATTCGTGCCAGACTTCTCTAGAGTTGCGGCATCACTCACAGCTTTGACGAAGAAGGGGAAACCCTTCGTGTGGTATGACAGATGTCAGCAGAGCTTCCAGGAGCTGAGACAGAGATTGACCTGCGCACCTATCTTGAGGTTTCCTGAGGAGGGAGTAGGGTACGTAGTTTACTGCGATGCATCAGGGACCGTACTTGGATGTGTTCTGATGCAGGAGCGGGCAGTGATCGCCTATGGATCACGTCATTTGAGGCCGCATGAGCAGAACTACGCTACCCATGACCTGGAGTTAGCAGCAGTGGTCTTCGCTCTGAAGACATGGCGACACTATCTGATGGGCGAGCGCTTTACAGTCTTTTCTGATCATCAGAGTCTCAGGTATATCTTCTCTCAGAAGGACCTGAACCTGAGACAGCGGCGATGGCTCGAGTTCCTCCAGGACTATGACTTTGAGATAGTCTATACTTCTGGGAAGGGGAACGTAGTAGCTGATGCCCTTAGCAGGAGGACGGACATTCAGCTACTTGAGGAGGCGACGGAGCAGCTAGCCTCTTTGCAGATATCCTTCGTGGATAGAGATGGAGCAGCCTTCCTTCAGTCTCTCACAGTCACTCCTCCACTACTGCAACGAGTCAGGGAGGCACTGCGTGGGGACGCTGACTGTGAGACACGGCGTGCACAGATATCCTCGGGACAGGCACCTGATGGTTTCTCCCTTGGAGCAGAGCACGACATCCTTTTCAGATGACGTACCATGGTACCAGTCGCTTTGCGGGAAGAAGTGCTGAGAGAGTTTCACACTTCTACTTTGGAGGTACATCCTGGAATGGCGAAGATGTACCAGGACCTCAGACGACAGCACTGGTGGCCGGGCATGAAGAAGGCAGTTGCAGAGTTCGTTTCTCGATGCCTCATCTGCCATCAGGTGAAGGCAGAGCATCAGGTACCAGCAGGTTTGGTACAGCCCTTGGAGGTTCTGGAGTGGAAGTGGGACAGCATATCTATGGACTTCGTGACTGGACTTCCACGCACTTCCAGAGGTCACGACTCCATCTGGGTGATTGTTGACTGACTCACCAAGTCGGCACACTTCTTACCCATCAGAGAGCAGGGCTCAGTAGAGAGCTTGGGACGTCTCTACGTTCAGGAGATTGTGCGGCTCCACGGCGTGCCATCATCTATCGTCTCCGATCGAGATGCTCGCTTTACTTCCCGGCTTTGGAAGGGGTTACATGAGGCGTTCGGGACGTAGCTACGTCTGAGCACAGCCTTTCACCCTCAAACGGATGGTCAGACGGAGAGGACCATTCAGACTCTCGAGGACATGCTCCGCGCATGTGTCCTCGACTTTGGTCGTAGCTGGGAGGACCACCTACCCTTGGTGGAGTTTGCATACAACAACAGCTTCCACTCCACCATCGGGATGGCACCGTACGAGGCGTTGTACGGCCGACCTTGTAGATCTCCTTTGTGCTGGACAGACCCTGGGGAGTCAGCACTTGCGGGACCGGAGATGGTCCAGGCCACGACAGAGAAGGTCCAGGTCATCCAGGAGCGGATGAGGACAGCTCAGAGCCGGCAGAAGTCATATGCTGACAGGAGGCGGAGGCCACTAGAGTTCGAGGATGGCGACCACGTCTTCTTGCGGGTCTCACCTCGACGTGGTATTCGGAGATTTGGCCGAGGCGGCAAGTTATCTCCGCGCTTCATCGGACCCTTCCAGATTCTCAGCAGGATTGGTGAGGTGGCTTATCGCCTGGCTCTACCACCTCAGTTGCACCAGGTGCACGACGTCTTCCACGTGTCTCAGCTGAGGAGATACGTGCACGACCCGACGCACATCATTGATCATGGGGAGCTTGATGTTGACGATGGGGCGACTTTTACGGAGGTCCCGGTGGAGATATAGGATCGACAGGAGCGGGTCCTGCGTGGGCGATCGATTCCTCTTGTGCGCATCAGATGGCAGCACGGGAATCTCCAGGAGAGCACATGGGAGCGGGAGGCTCAGATGCGTGCTCAGTACCCTCATTTGTTTCCCTAGTTTTTGATGTATCTTTACGGGGACGTAAAGCCCTAAGGTGGGAGTAATGTAAAGACCCGTAAAATTCAAGGGAAATTTTTTCTTAATTTTATTTAGAATTTTACAAGAGCGCGGTTTCTGACAGCACCTGATTCCGAGGCCCGGAGTGCCCGGAATCAATTTCCGAAGTTTGGCTCGGGTACGTTCAGTGAACGAACGAGCGGGAATTCCTAACTTTTAATCCGGTGCTCGGAATTGAAATCTGAGGGCACCGATGAACTCGCAGCGCCGATATTCGCTTAAAGAGACCTTTTCGGAAGTTGCGTTTGTTGCGGGACGAAAGTTAGTTTTTGGGAGATTTATAAAAAGTTGAATAAAAAAATGGGGATTTCTTTTTATTTTACTTTTGTAGGTTAACTCCTCTCAAAGGGAGTTAGGGGTGGGACCCACACCCACTTAACCTCCCTTGAGAGGATTAAGTGTGGTGGGGCCCACACGAACCCTAAACTTTACATCTTCCCTCAAACTCCCTTAACCCCTCTTTAATTAACATGACAACTTGTTAATTAATGTGGAGTTATCTCTTATTTGAATTTCAAACCTTTGAAATTCTTTTGTGAATAAAATAAGACTTTATCTTATTTTGTTGGGTTAGAACTCTTTAGCCATCTTGGAGAGGTTGAGAGCTCTTCTTCCTTCTTCATGCTTTGACGAAGAACACTCAAGTTCCGACGAAGAACGCTCAAGCTCCGACGAAGAACGCCGCACCTCCCTTCTTCGTCTACTGTGTCAACAAAAGGGAACGCCACTTCTTCCTCGGACAACCTTCGTCGGCGTACAAGGATTCGCCAACGACGTGTCTCTTCGGACGCACCTCTTCGTCATCGGATTTGACGAACGACTACCGCGACGCCCGACCTCCGCGACGCTGTCTTCCGCGGGACGTTGTCAAATCTTCGAACCTATACCCGAGGTAGGGGTTGTTGATTATTGTTTAATTATTTTATTCTTGCTCGTGGTTCGCATGACTAACGTAAGGATTTTGAATATTTTAAGTTGCGTTATTATTTAACGTGAGGGGGGCCGGACCGCATGAACACGGCCGAACCCCCTCCATCGTTCTTTTTGATTTACCTTGCGGGTGGAAACAAGGTGGCGTGGTGCCGTCGCACCACGCGGTTAATCGTGCAATTATATTACGCGACGCCGTCGCGCCGCGCCATGGAAGGATCATCAAGAACGCGACGCCGTCGCGCCGCGTTGAGGGAAATCAAGGTGCGGCGGAGGGGCGCGGTGCTGTCGCACCGCGCCGGACGACGAACTCCGCGGCCGGTTCCGGGCCGCGGCGGATTGAGAAGACCGGCGGCCGGGCCGTCGGCATCGGAAGCCGAAGAGGGGACCGGATTTTCCAGTCCCGTTGTAGAAAACCGGCCGGCCAGCTGGCCGGCCGGATGGTAATAAACCGGGGAAAATTAATCCCCCGGCCAGCACACAAAACCCCCCCTCATTTATGAGGGGGGCGGTTTCCTTGAGGGGGGGGGGGGGGCAGGAGGCCCCCCGGTTTTTCCACGAAGCGGGCCCCCAGGAGGGGGGCCGTTGTTTGACAAAACGGCGTGGCATAGCCGCGCCGCCAATTGAAGAAGCGGGGGGCTTTGCCCCCCCCCCCCCCCCCCCCCCCGCGTGCTGCCTCCGTGCGGCGCCAGGCCGGGTCGGGTCGACCCGGTTCGGGCCCACCCAGGGGGGGTCGGGCCGGGTCGGCCCGGACCCGGACCCCCCCGTTTCGAATCAGTTTCGGTCGTTTGGCCATAACTTGAGCCAAGGAGCTCCGATCGACGAACCGTCTACAGCAACGCGATCCTTGGATCGAGACGTTCGTTTCGGTATATCGCACTCAAGGATTCGGATTACTTTGAGTTCGGCCGGGTTGGTTCGTTCACGAAACCAACCGGGCCTTCGGAGCGGAAACGCTCATATCTTGAGCTACGGACGTCCGATTGATGTGCCGTCAGCTGTGTTCTGTTCCTCTTAGTGAGACGGATCTTTTGGCATACTCCGCCCGAGGTTTGGATGCAGGTGGAGTACGGTCGGGTTGGTTTTGCCTTAAAAACCAACCGGGCCCCGGGGACGAAAATGCCAATAACTCTCAGACCGGGCGTCCGATCGACGCGTCGTCTGTTGCGTTGAGTTCCTGTTGTCGATACGGAACTTTTGGATACATCAACTCTGGAATTTGTGTCAGTTGATGTATCAGCCTCTCGGCTCGTGGAGCGGACCCTCCGAACGAGCTTGCTGTGTGCGGGAACCCTAGTGCTGGCTGCGACTGTTACTGTGACTACTACTGCTACTACTGCTACTGTGACTGCGACGACGACAGTACAGAGATCCTGTGTGGATTCGATGACGACGACTATAGCACTCAGCGATCCTACGTGGATCAGTGCTACAGGTCCTGTGTGGGCCCGATCCTGTGTGGGTCCGATCCTGTGTGGGTCCTTGCGCTCAGCGGTCCTGTGTGAACCAGTGCCTACAGGTCCTGTGTGGGCCCGATCTTGTGTGGGTCTTTTGCGGGGGTTAGTTACCTATCGATCCTTCGTGGGTCCGACGACTTAGATGGATCAGAGATCATCTTTATCGTCCTTTGAAGAAGTATACCTGTGTGAGCTGAATCCTGTTGCTTCCTGTGTGGATTGTGTCGTGCAATCCTGTGTGGATTACGTTTTGCTTTCCTGTGTGGAATACGTTTACTTTCCTGTGTGGACTGAGTTGTACTTGGGCTCGGAGGATGGAGCGTAATTGAAATTGATGACTTAGGTATATGTATGGGCATATACCTAAGCAGTGTCGGTTATTACTTCGTGATTGTTCCTTTCTTCGTGGTTTATCCTTTGTGGATTTGTGAGACCTTCAGGGGTCTCGGGGTCCCTACTGAGTAGCTTATACTCACCCCTGCACGGGCTTTGCCCGCACTACGTTGTGTTGGTTGCAGACGACGGACAGCGTTGACCTTAGCTGAGGCTTGCAGAGCGGGACGGTACCCGGAGGTGGACCACTGGGCAGGACGTGCTCGGAGCGGACGGCGGGACCCGTGGAGCAGTGGAGCTATCTGTACCCACCCTTCAGGTGGGATTCCCGGTGGACATCTCGGTGTAGCGGCTTTTACTTTTTAGTTGTTGTTTTCCCTTTCGAGTTGTACTTTACTTTCAGTTTGGGTTTGTATACTGGCCCATTTACTTTTCCGCACTTTCAGTTGTACTCTTCTTTTGTTTAGTGTTTACTTTCCGCTTGCTTACTCTGTGGTGTTTGTTTACTTTTCAAAGGCAATGTCTTCCCTTTTTACCGGGATTTACGCCTTGGTGCTAGTCGCCATCCCCTGGCCTATGGAAGGCGGGCTTGGGGTAGTCACGGCACGGACCCCGAGGGCGGGTCGTGACATTATAACATACCGGTCACACCGTGCGTTGGATTGAGGTGAGGTCGATTTGTACACATCACAAATGACTCTCGAATCGTTGTCCTAAAGTATCAAAACAATCCAAATGCATTTGCTCAGTTTGGCGTATGTCATTGTTGTTGTTTTCCAAACTATATCTCAATTTGAAACTGATATCAGGCACTTTTAGCCATACCGGTCACACCGTGCATCGGATTGAGGTGTGCTTGATTCGTAAACGTCAAAAATGACTTGGGGATCATTTTCCTAAAGTATCAAAACAATCCAAATGCGTTTGCTCGGTTTGTCGTATGTCATTGGTGTTGTTTTCCAAAGTTTATCTCAATTTGAAACTGATATCAGACACTTTTAGCCATACCGGTCACACCGTGCATCGGATTTGGGTGCGGTCAATTTGTACACATCACAAATGACTCTTGGATCGTTGTAATAAAGTATCAAAACAATCCGAACGCGTTTTCTCAGTTTGGCGTATGTCATTGGTGTTGTTTTCCAAAGTTTATCTCAATTTGAAACTGATATCAGACACTTTTATCCATATCGGTCACTCCGTGCATCGGATTGAGGTGTGGTCGATTCGTACACGTCACAAATGACTCGTGGATCATTTTCCTAAAGTATAAAGACAATCCGAACGTGTTTTCTTGGTTTGGCGTATGTCATTGGTGTTGTTTTCACAAGTTTATCTGAATTTGAAACTGATATCAGACACTTTTAGCCATACCGGTCACACCGTGCGTCGGATTGAGGTGTGGTTGATTCGTACACGTCACAAATTACTCGTGGATCATTGTCCTAAAGTATCAAAACAATCCGAATGCGTTTTCTCAGTTTGGCGTATGTCATTGGTGTTGTTTTCCAAAGTTTATCTCAATTTGAAACTGATATCAGCCACTTTTAGCCATACCGGTCACACCGTGTGTCGAATTGAGGTGTGTTCGATTCGTACACGTCACAAATGACTCGTGGATCATTGTCCTAAAGTATCAAAACAATCCGAATGCATTTTCTCGGTTTTCCGTATGTCATTGGTGTTGTTTTCCAAAGTTTATGTCATTTTCAAACTAAGTATTAGGAATTTACTAATCTAAGGATATGAATCATAAGAAAAGGAGATCATAGATTCTCAATAAGTGTAAAGGGAGATATCAATGACCATATAAAGATAACATAAGTATTAGGAATTCACCTTCACTATCCTATTTGTTTACATTCTTCCATCAGTTACGATGCCCATTCGTTTCTAAAGACATTCATATCATCTTCTGAATAGGAGTTTTTGCGACAGTCATAGTAGTACTGAAAAAATATAAATACACAAAGGATTAATAATTATTTTAAATAAATTAGTAATTATTTTCAAAAATACCTCTTCAGGGATTCTAGTTTGTCCATGAAATACGATCTCTTTCATAAATTTACAAACATAATAACCGCAGTCCTTGTCAT
This sequence comes from Viscum album, assembly GCA_963277665.1. Lineage (NCBI taxonomy): Eukaryota > Viridiplantae > Streptophyta > Magnoliopsida > Santalales > Viscaceae > Viscum > Viscum album. Next base: position 770,104,668 of record OY728126.1, read on the forward strand.
TTGTTTGTTTCGGACACTGCAGAAACATTGAAAAAAATAAGTAATTTGTTTTGATATGTATTTGGATAGTGAAATATAATTATATATACCCAGATACTTCTCTATTTGTAGATCTTGTGGGCATTGTTGTCCTTACGCCCTGGATTCATTCCAGCCTTTAGACGATATTCATACACCGCCCTATCATAACAAAATCCTCATTAAAAGATAATATAAATTATATAACTATATATTTAGTTCTAAAATGTTGGATCTAGTGTATTAAAAATTGACAATCACCATCATCTGTGGTCGGTTAGTTGGATATCCATGCAGTGAATCCAGAAAATAAATCTTTGGAGTATCCAAATTGACTGCAATGAGCATCCAATGTTCCCTAAAAACACAAAAAGAAATAAGTACTGATAGAAATAAAAATATAATTGATATGATTAAAATGTATAGTTTTACCCTTTCATCATTGGTATTAAAAAGAGCTTGTCAGTCATAATTCTTCTTTGAAACGTTCTGAGCATATTTGACATCAATTCAGCCTGAAAATTAGAATCTATTTCTGTTCGTTGTGTAGAAATGGTGTGAGGAATAACGAGTCCAAATTTGTATTCATGGGAAAATCCCTTCAATTGTTTTTCATATATACGCCTGTGAAAAATATGAGATGTATCTATCCATAATTATCAAAGTATATCAGCTTCTTTAAAATCAAATCATGAAAACATACCTCATGTATACATTTATAACTGAGGCGCCTAGTCAGTCGTATGTGATGATCTCAGAAACAACGTCTGCACTAACGAAATATATTGTTTCCTCTCCGTATATATCTTTTTCACAAACAATTGTATGACTATTTCCATATTTCATTTTCATATCCACATGAGCTTGCAATGAGATTAAATGTGGATATAGAACGGGCAGGGTGAACGCGCTCTCAGTAGATCGTTTTGATCGGTTGGTTGATCCAATGTTGGAGCCGCTCTTTTTTTAGCTTCTCCATTTTATCCTTCTATAATAACATTCATCAGTTCATCCATTTTCTAATTTAATGTTAAATGTTCTACTTGAAAAATGAACTGGAAATGAATACCTCCTGCTCGACATGTTTTTTTACAAGATTCGATGGCCATGCAACGAATGTTCCAACAGCTTTTTCCACCATATGAATGTCGTCATCGTCATTTGGAACGGGTAGCTCGGCGCTCAGCTCATGAGCTACGTTAATAGACACTTTGACATGACTGGTTGGAAGTGGTCTGGAATGTAGCGTGTCATTCTGCATATTGAACACCGTAGCCCTCGCTACAAGGCAATGGGTGGGAGTTGACAGATATAAATCATAGTCATTTTCACCCTGCAGAATATCATTACATGAATGGTATTAGTGTCTGTGATTCACATCTCACAAAAACGAATATTATAACTTTGATTACCTTAGTTAAGTCAGGTCTTTGAGGGGAATGGCTCGCCTCGAAGCTGGTGAGGGGTGGATCTTCTCGTGGGGGTTGTTCTTGAGTGGTTTGTTCTCTTCGCCTATCCTCCATCAAACTCGTTAGCATCTTTACCATATTTGTTTGATGATGCCAAATTATGACATATTCGCATAAATTGGATTTCTGTCCTTAGAACTGGAAACATGCATCGCTTCAGCCACAAGTGTAACCCCACTATTCTGCATGGTACTGTCTTCATCATGTTCATTAGTATAAAATGTATAACCATTAACTACATAAGAATTGTAAGATAATTCATACACACTTGGTCCTCCAGCTAGCCATCGAATTCGTTCCGAAATTGACTTTGGATTTTCATCTGACTTCTTAAAAATATGATCTCGAAACCATCCTATAAACTGTCGATTATGTGTATCTGATATCCATTTTTCAGCCCTTGATGGATTCAAATGCCTAAGAGTTTCTTTGTGGATTTCAACATATGGGTCAACATCGAAACTTTTATGCAAAACATAAAGGTGGGCCTGCTCCCGATCTGTAATATTGATTGTGACAACCTTTCTTCCATAAATTCCTTCACCCTCAAGCTGCACAGTGTGACTAGATTTCGGTAAGCCAATGCTTTCCACACCAGACAAGTATTCGGTATAGAAATCAATGGCTTCCTCAACAATATATCGCTCCGCAATACAACCCTCTGGCCGACTTTGATTTTTGACATACCCTTTCAAAATCATCATATACCATTCAATGGGGTACATCCATCTGTAATGTACAAGACCACATAGTCTAATCTCTCTCACCAAGTGGACCATCAAATGAACCATCATATCAAAAAATGAAGGCGGAAGAACATTTCTAATTCACATAATATGACGGCAATTTCTTTTTCCATGGCTGGCAATTTCTCCAGGTCTATAACTTTGCTGCATATAGGTTTGAAGAAGAAACACAGTTTCGTTAATGTATGGCGGACATTCTTGGGAAAAATGCAACGTAAAGAAATTGGAATGAGATTTTGCATCAAAACATGACAGTCATGTGATTTCAGACCTTTTAACTTCAAGTCGCTCATTGAAACATGGTTACTGATATTTGACGAATACCCCTCTGGAACCTTTACGTCATTCAAGAAGTTGCAAAACTGATATCTCTCCTGCCTGGAAAGAGTGTAAGCAGCAGGAGGAAGAAATGTTCGTTTTTCACCTTTCACTGGTGCCAACTCTTCTTGTATTCTCATCTCAACCATGTCCAACCTAGCCTTAATTCCATATTTTGTTTTGCCAGATGTATTTAGCAATGTGCCGATAACATTGTCAAATACATTTTTTTCTACATGCATAACATCAATAAAATTTCTTACATATAGACAATTTCAGTATTGTAATTCAAAAAAAATTGATCTCTTTTTCCAACCGATTTTCGTAAGGTTTTTCGAAGCCTACTTACCAAAAGTAGTGTCCACATTTTTAACTTTCTCAAACAATTGATCGCCTATTAGTGGAGACGGTGTTGTACGTTCTTCTGAACTTCTATCAAATGATGTCTTCTAAGAACGGTACTTATGTCGTCGCGGTAGAAATCTACGATGTCCTAGAAACACGGTTTTCGATGAATGTTTCAACCTAATTGATTGTGTACCTTCTTCGCAAATGGGATAGCCTTGAGTTCCTTTAATGCTATATCCTGAAAAATTTCTATAAGCAGGTAAGTCATTTATCGTCCCATACAACATGACTCTCAAAGTGAAATATTATTTTCTATAAGCATCATACAATGTAACACCTGAATCCCACAATAATTTCAAATCTTCAATCAATGGAGCTAAATAAACATCAATATCATTACTCGGTTGTTTTGGTCCTGATATAAGCATAGATAACATGATGTATTTTCGTTTCATGCATAACCAAGGTGGTAAGTTATAGTTTATCAACATAACCAGCCATGTACTGTGACTGTTTCTTTGAAAACCAAAAGGATTCACTCTATCTGTAGATAACGCAAGACGAAGGTTTCTCGACTCGTTTCCAAATTCAGGATACTCATGATCGATTCTCTTCCACTAAGGAGAGTCTGTCGGGTGATGTAGTATCCCATCTTTAATTCTTGTATCTGCATGCCATGTTAATTTTTCTGCAGTCTCCTCACTTCCATATAGGCGTCTAAACCTTGGAATGATTGGAAAGTACCATACAACTTTAGTAGGACTAGATTTATCTTTCTTGTATCAAGAAGTACCACACTTTGGGCATTCTTTAAGTGATTTGTGGTCCTTGCGAAACAATATACAGTCATTCGGGCAGGCGTGTATTCTTTCAGAGATCATACCGATAGAGCGTAGCATTCGTTTGGCATCGTATGTTCGGCTCGGGAGCACATTGTCTTCTGGGAGCATGTCATTCAAGAGGGCAAGTAGTTTCGTAAAACTGTCGTCACTCCACCCATTATCTTCTTTCAAATTATACAGCTTCAGTATGGATGACAATGCTGTATATTTAGTGCAACCAGTATACAATGGCGTCTTTGCACAACTTTTTAACTTCCCAAACAATTTTGGGCAATCAATAAGTTCATCTTCGAAGGTCCTTGTCATTTTCTCAATACGATCTTCATCATCATTCACATCTGTAATCACATCCTCCATACGGTCATCTTTATTATTCATGTTTGTAATCATATCAGATGATCCATAAAACGCAGTGTCACCCCAGTCACTACTTACATTCATTGTTTCCCCGTGTTTATTCCAACATGTATAACTTTGATCTATTCCATGACAGATCAAGTGTACTTCCAACTCATCTGGACTAATTTTTTTTGAATAACAACAGCGTAAACACGGACAAAGGATTTAAGAAGAGTCACATGCATGATCTTTTGCAAACTTGATAAATTCTTTCACGCCTTCTTTATACTCTTTTGTCAACCGATTGGCATTCATCCATTCTTTATTTATATTCATCCTATTTGAAATCCATAGGATGAGTATATAGGTTAGAGGAGAAATGACTTCTCGAACCTTTTCTAGATAACCTAGAACTCCTTCCAAGGAAATAATGTGACCATGAAACAATACTTCTTAAAAAAAATATGGGGAATTTATAATATTCTAATTAAGACAAAGCTCTCTAAAAACACCAAAAACAACCTCCAGATTATTGGAGTACTCCTCCTATATATTGTAATACACCAAGAAGTATTCTAAAAAAATGAAAATGGAGGTGTCTAGAAAGATATTAAAGATCTAGTTCATCAGTTCCATGAAATAGATAGAGCATTGGTGATCCCAAATGGAATTCATAAATACTTTAAATTTTCATATCGACTTTAAAAATCTATCTTTTGAGCATCCTCTTCCCAAACCCTCAACTGTTGGTACCCTGATCTCTAGAAAATTTTCAAAAACCAATAGAACCTTATAAGATGGTCGAACAAATCATCAATTATAGGCAATATGTAATTATTCATTTCTGTCACCTGGATATGACTACGGTAGACTGTTAAAATTAATAGGCTATGATATGACTTTATTGAAAACAGAATTGGAAAATATCATAGTGAAATGATCATATAGATAGATCCATTTCCCTAAAGATCTTCTAGCTGATCTTTTAGCTCCTCTAAATCGGCCAGAGCCTTATGATGTGATGGAATGGAAAATGGGATCTTCCTGTGAAGCAAATAGATAGAAAACGAAAACACTCATTGGGGAGGTTATCCCATGAAGTACTCTAGAAATGATTTTGTGTACTTTTCCATGACCATTGAAATTTCACATGAAGAACACTTCTCAACAACCCCAAGGAAAACCTTGGAAAAATGACATGATATGAACCATAACATAGAAGCAACTTGTCATACCCTCCATGGTTATAGATCACAATCTCCATAAAAGACATGGAATCTCCTATTAAGAGTAAGTAACGGAACCCAATCAAGGGTTGTGTGACCACACCCCACCACGAGTAGTATCCCTTTAGTTATGTGATTCTTTATCCATTGTTGTTTATATGATCATTTGTATATGTATGAGTAGTATCTCTATCATAAATTGTATTTGTGGTGTTAATGTGTCAAATTTTGGGATATAATGTGCTTTATTTTAATTGATACGCTTGTTTGGATTTCTTAATATGTCTATTAATTTATCAATGCAACCCAAGTGGGGTATGTTAAATCTAAATTATGTGTCTTTAATAAGATACAATTAATATGACGTATTAATTAAATACATCAATTCATTGATTTCTAGGTTACTCTGCATTCATGGTTTAATGCATTGATGTTTTGTATACCACATATTAGTGAATATTAAACATTGAATTTTATTTGAATGATACATGATGGATTAAATCATATAATATTTAGTTAATGAAAGGTCATTATATCCTCATTTATAAAATCCTATTTAAATCGTTTCTCTGTCAAGTGGTTTTTGTGTGTGTGACATAATTATGAACAACTTGGTAGAAAGAGATAAGTATGTCTTCATTTTTATTTTGAAGTAAAGAAATGTCATTATTCAACATACATAATAGACACGTAAAAGATTCATGTTATTGTGTGTGCAATTATCATTTTATGACATATTATAATCTTATATCTTGAATCATTGATTAATTAGGGCTAATCCATAATTTCTATTTTCTAACATAAATAAGATCATTTAATATTATTTTATATTTTTGTAAATTAGTATTTAAATGAAAGAATTAATTTATAAAATTAAATTTAAAATCAATATTTTAAATTAGTATTTAAATGAAAGAATTAATTTATAGAGATACTACTCATACATATACAAATGATCATACAATTTATGATAGAGATACTACTCGTGAATCTTTTTTTGGAGTGTGTTGTTCTGATTGTGAAGGGTGGAAATTGTGAGAGTGTCATCTGTTTATGGTTAACGCGATTAAAGGGACCAAAGGTACTATTTCATGAAGGAATAGGATCACGAAGGTGCTTATGTGTGGTGGTTGTAAATGCATAGAGGCCGGTCTGTGATGGGTGAGATGGCAAGGGTGTGGTTCACACCGGGATTGCAAAGTAGTGGTTTGCTATGGAAGTGATCACGTAGGGGCAAGTTCGTGCTGGGTTTTTGGTTCGGGCAGTGGAGCTTGTTCATGTAGGGTCTGGTTCGTGTAGGGTCTGGTTCGTGCTGGGTCTTGGTTCGCATAGTGGAGTTTGTTCACGTTGGGGCAGGTTTGCGCTGGGTTTCGGTTCATACAATGGATCTTTGTTTGTGAGTGGGGAGTTATGCGGGTGTAGGGGTCTCAGTTCGTGCAAGGGAGTTTACTCTGGTTTGCACAGGAAAGTGTTGGTCACATTGAGGAGTTTCGTATGCGAAAGGGGTGGGCTTGTTAAGGGTTTTTCTTGTGAAGGATTCGAACGCATGGGGTGGTTTTTGCAAAGGAGATTAGCATTATGTTGGATCGCGAAGGGGTTGTCTCGTGCAAGTATCGGATCATGAAGGATTTGTTCGCGAAGGATTTGTATGAATTGGAAATGCTCAAGTAGGGTGAGACTCTCAAAGAATTGGTTCCATGGAAGACGTGGTTTGGGAAGGGATAGCTTGTAATGAGTCTGGTTCACGAAAGATTCCGCTTGTGCTGAGTGTGTCCGCAGTGGGGTGTGAGATTTATGGGTTTGATCATGGAGGGTGGACTTGTGGTGGGGTGTGGTCACACAACCCTTGATTGAGAAGGTGGTTGTCGGTGACTGGTGATTCCCTCTCACATCAATACCTTGGGAAACACCTAAAAATAGGTTGGTAGACTTAGAACAATAAGAATAAATCTGATATATTTCCTCAAACTCATCTCAAAATTAATAGCCATAAGATAATCATTCGTGGGTATATAAAGAGATACATGAACCAAATGAAAACACCAAAGCATAAGAATAACTAAATAAATATAATGAAGTAGTGTGAAATCATAAAAACAACCCATAGTCAGGATCAAAACATAACCACAATCCCAAACCACCCATGGAAACTGAAGATTCAACACTGAGAATAGTTGGCCAAACACTTACCCATTCCAAACATAATTAATTAATGAAAATTAAATTTGAATCACCTTAAGGAGGAGGACCCGGTGGCGGAGGAGAAGGATGTGTCGACAGCGGAGGCACCGGAGGCAGCGCGGATGCAGCGCGGAGGCAGGGCGGAGGCAGGGCGGAGGCAGCGGAGGCAGCGGAGGCAGAGGAGGAGGAGGAGGAGGAGGAGGAGTCCGCGGTGGAGGAGGAGGCAGCGGAGTAGGCAGAGGAGGAGGAGGAGGCACTGGTGGAGGAGGAGGAGGATGAGGCCGCGGACTAGGAGGAGGAGGAGGAACCGCCTGTGGAGGAGGAGGAGGACGAGGCCGCGGTGGAGGAGGAGGAGGAGGAGGAGGAGGCGGCGGCCGGAGGAGGAGGAGGAGGTGTCCGGAGGAGGAGGAGATGGAGAAGGAGAAGGAGGAGGCGGCGGCCGCGGCGGAGGAGGAGGAGGCGGCGGCAGCGGCGGCAGCGGTGGCAGCGGTGCAGAGGAGGGCTTCCGCGAGATCTTGACCGGGTGCAGGGAGGAGGAAGAGGACCCGCGGGTTTTTAACAAATCCGTGTGAGCCTTTATCAGCACTAGTAAAAAAGCACTGATAAAGGGTGTATTTATCAGCGCTAAAATGAAAAGCGCTGATAAATACAACCTTTATCAGTGCTTTTTTAGCGCTGATAAATAATCCCTTTATCAGCGCTAAAAAAAGCGCTGATAAAGGGGAAAACCTTTATCAGCGCTTGTTTTAGCGCTGATAAAGTGGACCTTTATCAGCGCTTTTGTTAGCACTGATAAAGTCCCGGGCCTTTATCAGCGCTTTACTGTTAGCGCTGATAAAGGCAGGCGCATGCCTTGCCCAGTTTTGTGGTAGTGAAGGTTTCATTCGACCTAGCACATCACCATGGGGTGCTCCAGTCCTGTTTGTTAAAAAAATATGGTTCAATGAGATTATTCATTGATTGTAGATCCTTAAATAACATAACTATTAAGAATAATTATCCTTTGCCTCATATCGATGATTTGTTTGATCAGCTCCAGGGAGCTCAGTATTTTTCGAATATTGACTTGAGGTCGGGGTACCATCAGTTGAAATTAAAAGAAGCAGACATTCTGAAGACTGTGTTTCGTACTAGATATGTCCATTATGAATTTGTAGTTATGCCTTTTGGGTTAACCAATGAACCTGTTGTATTCGTGGATCTTATGAATAGAATTTTCTTTGAGTTCCTAGATAAGTTTTTGGTTATGTTTATTAATAATATTTTCTTATATTCCAAAAGTAAATAGGAACATGAAAGTCTTTTAAGGGTTGTCTTTCAAACCTTAAATAAAAATAAATTGTATGGGAAATTCAACAAGTGTGAGTTTTGTTTGTAGAAAATTTCATTCCTTGGTAATATTGTTTCTAAATATGGCATAACTATTGACCCTTATAAAACAAAAGTTGTTGAAGAGTGGACAATACCTACCAATATCATAGAGATCCATAGTTTTCTTGGTTTGGATGTCTATTAATGAATGTTTTTTGAAAATATTTCATGGTTATATATCCCACTGACTAATTTAACTCAAAAGGGTGTTAAATTTATCTGGACAAAATAATGTGATGATTTTTTTCATAAATTGAAAAGAAGATTGGTGAATTCTCCAGTTTTGGCCTTGCCTTCCAGAAATGGTGAATATGTTATCTATAATGATGATTCATTTAAAGGACTTGGTTTTTTCCTAATATAGAATGATCAGGTAATTGATTATGCTTCATGTCAGTTAAAAACTCATGAGTTAAATTACCCTACACATGATTTTTAATTATCTTCTATTGTTTTTTCTTTAAAAATTTGGAGGCATCATCTGTATGGAGTAAAATGTGAAATATATATTGACCAGAAAAATTTGAAGTATAAATTCACTCAGAAATAATTGAACATGAAACAAAGGAGATGACTACAATTAATCAATGTGTAAAGACCTGGAAATTTCAAGGAAAATTTTTTCTTAATTTTCTTTGTAATTTTACAAGAACGCAGTTTCTGACGGCGCCTGATTCTGAGGCCCGGTGTGCCCGGAATTAATTTCCGAAGTTTGGATCGGGTACGTTCAGTGAACGAGCGAGCGGGAATTTCTATCTTTTGAACCGTTGCCCGGAATCGAACTCGCAGCGCCGATATTCGCTTAAGGATACCTTTTCCGAGGTTGCATTTATTTCGGGTTGAGAGTTAGTTTTTGAGTTTTTAAAATAAAGTTAAATAAAATGTGGAAACACATTTTATTTTTAACTTGTTGGTTAACTCCTCCCAAAGGGAGTTAGGGGTGGGACCCACATCCACTTAACCTCCCTTGAGAGGATTAAGTGTGGTGGGGCCCACACGAACCCTAACTCTTCACCTCCTCTTTTTAAAACTCCCCTTTAACTCACTTTAATTAATGTTTGACGCTTGGAATAATTAATTGAGGTGAGATGTTTTAAATTTCAAACCTTTGAAATTCTAAGAGGGAGGTTGTGTAATAAAATAAGCTTAAGCTTATTTTATCATTTTGGGGTTGGTTTCTTTTTCCACTTGAGAGGATTTGAGAAGCTCTCTCTACCATCCTCAACTTTGACGAAGATCACAAAGAACACTCAAGAACGCCGCTTCTCTCTTCTTCCTAGCCGGATTGTTTCCGAAGATCGACGACACCTTCCGTGTCAACGAAAGGGAACGCCGCTTCCTCCTCGGACTTTCTTCGTCGTCTTACAAAGATTCACCAACGACGTACCTCTTCGGACGTACCTCTACGTCAACGGAATCGACGAACGATTACCGCAATGCCCGACCTCCGTGACGCTTGTCTTCCGCGGTTTGTTGACGTGCTCCGCACTTGAACCGAGGTAGGGGTTTGTTTCAATTGTTTATATTTGTTCGAGAATTTCGACTTGAAAATTCATCGTCGTAAATTTTTTTTAAAGTTATGTGGAACTTTCTTCGAACTTGATTGTTTATATTTGTCGGGCCTTGATTTTCAAATCTTTTTATTTAATCTAAAAAGATTATGAAAGTTTATTATTCGTTAAAGGCCGATTGCTATCCTTATAACGTGAGGAGTTTGGACCGTACAAACCCGGCCGATCCTCCTCTTTTACTTCGTGTTGATTTTTTTTTGTTTTGTGGAATGGTTCGGAAGGACGTGGTGTCGTCGCACCACGCGGGTTCATGCGGTTTAATGAGGATGATACGCGTGGCGCCGTCGCGCCGCGCCGTGGAAAGATTTCAAGAACGCGACGCCGTCGCGTCGCGTCGAAGGTAGTCGAAGAGACCGCGGCCGGAATCGGGCCACGGCGGAGGGGCGCGGCGTCGTCGCGCCGTGCCAATCGAACAAGGGCCGCGGCTTGAGCCGCGGCAGAGCTGGAAGGGGCGGCCGGAAAACCGGCTGCCGGCGGTTAATGAAGAGCCGCGGCCGGCCTCGCCGGCCGCCGGAGATCAGAAGAGTCGCGGCCATCGGGCCGCAGCGGAAGGGTGGAAGGCGGCCGGCCGTGCCGGTCGGCCGCCGGTTTGCTTAGGAGGCGGGACTCGCGGGTCCCGCGTGTGAAAGGAAAACGGCAGGCCTAAGGCCGGCCGAGATCCACAAAACCCAGGGGGAGTTTACCCCCCGCGTGCGGCGCACGTGCGGCGCCCAGGCCGCGCCCCCGCGCCGGGCCGCGCTGCCGCGCCGGGCCGCGCTGGCCGCACCGCCGGCCGGGTCGCGCCGCCGGCCGGGCTGGGTCCAGCCGGACCGGGTCGGGTCGACCCGGTTCGAGTCAGACAAGGGGGGGTCGGGCCGGGTCGGTTCGGGCCCAGACCCCCCGGTTTTGGACGGGTTTCAGTTTTTCGCCCATATCTTGGGCTACGGGCCTCCAAACGACTCGCCGTCAGCGGCAACGCGATCCTTGGATCGAGACGGTCGTTTCGGTATACTATACTCAAGGTACATCTTCCTTTTTGGGAGGCTACGTGGTTAAAACTCCATAGTTAAGCGTGCTTGGCCTAGAGTAGTGATCAGGATGGGTGACCTCCTGGGAAGTTTCTCAGGGTGGGTGTGAGACGGAAAAGCCAATAACTTCCAGACCAGGCGTCTGATTGACGCGCCGTCTGTTGAGTTGCGTTCCTATTGACGATACGGAACTTTTAGCATCCTTCACCCGAGTTTTGGATGCAGTTGGATAGTGGTCGGGATTGGATTGCACCCGAAATCCAACCGGGCCCCTAGAACGGAAAAGCTAATATCTTTCTGACAGAACGTCCGTTTGACGAACCGTCAGTGGCGTTGGTGATCTCGTTGAGAAACGGTCCCTATGAGTATACCCTATGAGAGTTCGGGGTACAGTTGAGATACGGCCGGATATGGTTCGCTCACGAAACCAACCGAGCCCCTGGGACGAAAAGGCTAGTAACTCACAGACCGGGCGTCTGATTGACGCGTCGTCTATTGCGTTGAGACCCCTATGACGAGGCGGTCCTTTGAGATACTTCTACGTGGGACTTTGAGATACTTGGAGTATCGACCTGTAGCTCGTGGAGCGGACCCTCCCAGTGACGAGCGTGCGGAGTACGGAGACCGTGTAGGTGGCTGAGACCTGACGACTGCTTGACCGACTCGACTTGGAGTGAGTCGACTAGCCCAGTGGATGGAGCACTACTTTCTGAGGTGTAGACCCATGGCGGACGGAGCACTACCTGTGTGACAGTGCAGACCCGCGGTGCTCGTCCGGAGAGTACCTCAGCAGGCTACTAGGGGGGTGTGCACTACTGTGTTTGGGTGACATACCTCGGCGGGAAGCACTACTGTGTTTGGGTGGCTGGCCCGCAGTACTCGACAGGAGGAGTACTTCAGCAGTCTTAGGTTAGTGAGCAGTACCTCGGAGTCGTGACAGGACCATTGTACACTCCTGAGACGGAGCTCTTCAGCAGTTACGGTTTCGATAATGAAAATCCTGGTTTGAGCTGAGACTTTGACCTTGTGTTTACCTCATGATTGAGATGGGTCACTTGCTAACTTAGGTATATGTATGGGCATATACCCGGGTAGTGGTTATCCATTGATTTCACAATCCTTGTGTTTCCTCATGATTGAGATGGGTTACTTGATAACTTAGGTATATGTATGGGCATATACCTAAGTAGAGGTTATCTGTTGAGATCTTCTTTGTGGTTATCCTTGTTGGTTTAGTGAGACCTTGAAGGTCTCGGGGTCCCTACTGAGTATCGTTATACTCACCCTTGAACGGGCTATGCCCGCACCTCATTGTGTTGGTTGCAGACGACGGGCAGTGCTGACAGAGGCCGAGTGTTCGAGGACTGGACGGTACCTGGAGGTGGACTATACGACGAGATGGTACCTGGAGGAGGACCTCACGATGAGACGGTACCCAGAGGTGGACGTGATGACGAGGCAGTACCCGAAGGTGGACCACTGGGCGGACATACTCGGAGCGGACGACGGGACCCGAGGAGCAGAGAAGCTATCTGTACCCACCCTTCAGGTGGGATTTCCAGTGGACAGCTCAGCGTAGCAGCTTTACTTTTCAGTTGTTGTTTTACCTTCGAGTTGTACTTTACATTTCGGCTTGTATTTCAGGCCCCTTTTTACTTTCTGCACTTACTGCTGTACTCAGTTTTTACTTAGTGTTTACTTCTTCCGCTTGTACTCTGTGTGATTGTTTACTTTACAAAGGCAATGCCTTCCCTTTTTACCGGGATTTACGCCTTGGTGCTAGTCACCAGTCCCTGGCCTATGGAAAGCGGGCTTGGGGTAGTCACGGAATGGGCCCCGAGGACGGGTCGTGAGAAATTGGTATCAGAGGAGTTCGGTTCTACCGCAGAACTTATAACTCTGATGTTTCTTTCTGTGAAGCAATAGTGTTGAGAGTACCGAGTGTGGTTTTCAGTTCAGGGAGTCCATTGTTGGTGTGGGAGGCCGACGTATCCATACACCAGGACCCTGGCAACTGATTTCTAACTTTGTGCACGAAAACACTAATTGTGTGTGTGTTTTCAAAGGTTTTCCCTTAAAACAGCTCAAACCAGGTCATCTCACCAGGTATAAACGTTTGACCGTGTCACAATGTTTCTTTCAGAATTCCTTTTCACGGATGACCAGCTAGATCCCCGAGAGTGGTACGTACTAACAGCCCGCCGAGCGACGAGGCCTCAGTACAGGGCCCTATCCCAGTTGAGGCACCAGCGGAGGCACCAGTGGTACTGCTACCCGTTGGGCCACCGATGCCACCAGCCCCAGCAGTAGGCGATGCACGACGCTTGAGTGCACTGGACGAGTTCCAGCACCAGAGGCCACCCAGGTTCCGGGGAGAGACGGACCCGCAGGCGGCTGAGGTTTGGCTGGAGGCTGTGGTGAGAGTCTTCAGGCTAGTGGGGACGCCGGCAGACTTCATGGTGATCTTTTCTACCAGCCTCCTTCAGGCAGCAGCAGGCAGGTGGTGGAGCCACTTGTTCCAGTTTTACGATGAGATGAACTTCGCATGGGAAGACTTCGAGACCTTCTTCAGGGTGGAGTTTGTGCCAGTATCTCTACACCCCGAGCGTGTACAGGAGCTTCTGCCTTTGCCGCGTGCTTTTCGATCAGTAGTCGAGTCATCTGTGGGCAGTAGACAGATGATGCATAGGTCCAAGAGGACCATACTAGCAGTTAGACGATCTCGGGTTTTAGGACCGGTGGTGCGGGGCACCCGAGGTGGGGTCAGAGCCAGGCGTGCCAGAAACAGACAATGTTACTCATGCGGCGGAAAGGGTCACCTAGCACGTGACTGTCCGAATCCTCATACGGTTGATCAGTAGGTGTTGGAGGAGCCACCGAGACAGAAGCAGCCACTAGTGCTTGAGCAACAGCCGAGCAGTGGACAAGGCAGTAGAGCTCCGAGAGCAGGTGGTCAGGAGAGGAACTAATGGATACATCCTTTGTACTTCTGGTTCCATGTTGCTTTGTATTCGTGTCTTTGTACTATGAGCTGCAATAATAAAAAGACACTTATCTTTGTTTGCTTTCCTGTTCTTTTGTTTGGTTGATACTGAGTGGTCCTAGTTAAACTTTTGACTTGACCCTCACTTTTGAGATTTCTACTAGAGGGGACCCAGTGACCTCACACTGATGCCGAAAGTGTGACTCGACCCTTGGAGGCGAGAGTGACAGTTGGATCTCTTAGTAGATAGTTCGAGGCCTTACGACGTCATCCATGGCATGAATGCATCATTCATGTCAGGATTGACTGTATTAGGCAACGAATGTGGTTCATCCAGGGGATGAGACCGGGTTTCTCTTATCGGCAAAGAAGAAATCATAGCAGCTCTTGTGAGACTAAAGGAGGTCCAGGACATCCAAGAGAGGATGAAGACTGCACAGTGCAGTAAGAAACAGGAAACCGGTGCCAGTCATAGAGACTCGGGCGTGTTAAGAAGAGGAAGCTTAAAGGAGAGATGAGTCTACGAAGCAGTAGACGTGGAGGCAGAGCTAGGAGAGCAGCATGAGGTGGTGTACATCCTAACATGGTATAACCACCCGCCTTAGTTATCCCCGCCAAGCTCAGGGAGCTGGAGGGCGGTGGAAGAATGCGGCTGCATGCGGTCAAGGAGTGTGACCCAATGGCTCTAAAAATGATTCAAGGGACAGTCTGTGTCCACTACTATCTGTTGAAGTAACAGACGTCGATATGAATCATTCCTCTCTTTCACAAATCTTGTTCCAGACCTAGAGTTTCCGGTAAGCCGTGGGCTTGACCCTCACGTCTGGAGAT
The DNA here is from genome assembly GCA_963277665.1 of Viscum album. NCBI lineage: Eukaryota > Viridiplantae > Streptophyta > Magnoliopsida > Santalales > Viscaceae > Viscum > Viscum album. Next base: position 770,119,918 of record OY728126.1, read on the forward strand.
ACCTTAGGAGGAGACTCGATAATCACACTTACGCCGATGGTGTGGTCAGACCCTCGAGGCGAGAGTTTCGGTTGGAATCTCTTGGTGGCAGCGTTGAGGCCTTACGACGTTAGTTTGAGTTTGGAATGGGCAATAACTGTTCATACTCAAATTGACGGTTTTAGGCAAACGTCGGGATGAGTTTTCCTTGGTCGGCGGAAAGGGAAACCCCAGGCATTGCAGGGTAACTCTTGCACAGGAGAGTGCGACCGATCACTCTTGAGTCGGTCAACCTTACCCTCGTGGCAGCAGCCTTTCGAGTTCCAGTTCTAATAGAAAATGGAGACCTCTGGAGTTCGAGGATGACGATCACGTCCTTATACGGGTCTCACCTCGACGAGGTTTACGGAGATGTAGCCAAGGCGGCAAGTTATCTCCGGGGTTCAGCGGACCTTCTTAGGTCCCCTGCTGGGTAGGCGGGGTGGTTTACCGCTTGACCCATTCACCGCAGTTTCACCAGGTGCACGACGACTTCCACGTATCTCAACAGAGGAGATACGTGCTCGACCCTTCGCATACCATCGACCATGAGGAGTTGGACGGTGGCGATGGGGTGTCTTTCACGGAGATTCCAGTGGGGATCGAGGATCGACAGGAGCAGATCCTACGAGGACGATCGATTCCTCGGGTGCACTTTCTTTGCCAGTACAGAACCTCTAGGGAAGCACATGGGAGCGGAAGGCTCATATGCGTGCTCTGTACCGCTTTTGTGACACTAGTTTGTGTTGAAGCTTTACGGGGACGTAAAGCCCTGAGGTGGGAATAATGTAAAGACCCGGAAATTTCAAGGAAAACTTTTTCTTAATTTTCTTTGTAATTTTACAAAAACGCAGTTTCTAACGGCGCCTGATTCCGAGGCCCGGTGTGCCCGGAATTAATTTCCAAAGTTTGGCTCGGGTACGTTCAGTGAACGAGCGAGCGGGAATTTCTATCTTTTGAACCGTTTCCCGGAATCGAATTCCGAAGGCACCGATGAACTCACAGCGCTGATATTCGCTTAAGGAGACCTTTTCCGAGGTTGCGTTTATTGCGTGTTGAGAGTTAGTTTTTGGGTTTTTAAAATAAAGTTAAATAAAATGTGGAAACACATTTTATTTTTAACTTGTTGGTTAACTCCTCCCAAAGGGAGTTAGGGGTGGGACCCACATCCACTTAACCTCCCTTGAGAGGATTAAGTGTGTTGGGGCCCACACGAACCCTAACTCTTCACCTCCTCTTTTTAAAACTCCCCTTTAACTCACTTTAATTAATGTTTGACACTTGGAATAATTAATTGAGGTGAGATGTTTTAAATTTCAAACCTTTGAAATTCTAAGAGGGAGGTTGTGTAATAAAATAAGCTTAAGCTTATTTTATCATTTTGGGGTTGGTTTCATTTTCCACTTGAGAGGATTTGAGAAGCTCTCTCTACCATCCTCAACTTTGACGAAGAACACAAAGAACACTCAAGAACGCCGCTTCTCTCTTCTTCCTAGCCGGATTGTTTCCGAAGATCGACGACGCCTTCCGTGTCAACGAAAGGGAACGCCGCTTCCTCCTCGGACTTTCTTCATTGGCTTATGAAGATTCACCAACGACGTACCTCTTCGGACGTACCTCTACGGCAACGGAATCGACGAACGATTACCGCAATGCCCGACCTCCGCGACACTTGTCTTCCGCGGTTTGTTGACGTGCTCCGCACTTGAACCGAGGTAGGGGTTTGTTTCAATTGTTTATATTTGTTCGAGAATTTCGACTTGAAAATTCTTCCTAGTAAATTTTTTTTAAAGTTATGTGAAACTTTCTTCGAACTTGATTGTTTATATTTGTCGGGCCTTGATTTTCAAATCTTTTTATTTAATCTAAAAAGATTGTGAAAGTTTATTATTCGTTAAAGGCCGATTGCTATCCTTATAACGTGAGGAGTTCGGACCATACAAACCCGGCCGATCCTCCTCTTTTACTTCGTGTTGATTTTTTTTTTTTTTTTGTGGAATGGTTCGGAAGGGCGTGGTGTCGTCGCACCACGCGGGTTCATGCGGTTTAATGCGGAAGATACGCGCGGCGCCGTCGCCCCACGCCGTGGAAAGATTTCAAGAACGTGACGCCGTCGCGTCGCGTCGAAGGTAGTCGAAGAGACCGTAGCCGGAGTCGGGCCACGGCGGAGGGGCGCGGCGTCGTCGCGCCGTGCCAATTGAACAAGGGCCGCGGCTTGAGCCGCGGCAGAGCTGGAAGGGGCGGCCGGAAAACCGGCTGCCGGCGGTTAATGAAGAGCCGCGGCCGGCCTCGCCGACCGCCGGAGATCAGAAGAGCCGCGGCCATCGGGCCGCGGCGGAATGGTGGAAGGCGGCCGGTCGTGCCGGTCGGCCGCCGGTTTGCTTAGGAGGCGGGACCCGCGGGTCCCGAGTGTGAAAGGAAAACGGCAGGCCTAAGGCTGGCCGAGATCCACAAAACCCGGGGGGAGTTTACCCCCCACGTGCGGCGCACGTGCAGTACCCAGGCCGCGCCCCCGCGCCGGGCCGCGCTGGCCGCACTGCCGGCCGGGTCGCGCCGCCGGCCGTGTCGCGCTGCCGGCCGGGCCGGGTCCAGCCGGACCGGGTCGGGTCGACCCGGTTCGGGCCGACCCGGTTCGGGTCGGACCAGGGGGGGTCGGGCCGGGTCGGTTCGGGCCCAGACCCCCCGGTTTCGGACGGGTTTCGGTTTTTCGCCCATATCTTGGGCTACGGGCCTCCAAACGACTCGCCGTCAGCGGCAACGCGATCCTTGGATCGAGACGGTCGTTTCGGTATACTATACTCAAGGTACATATTCCTTTTCGGGAGGCTACGTGGTTAAAACTCCATAGTTAAGCGTGCTTGGCCTAGAGTAGTGATCAGGATGGGTGACCTCCTGGGAAGTTTCCCAGGGTGGGTGTGAGACGGAAAAGCCAATAACTTCCAGACCACGCGTCCGATTGACGCGTCGTCTGTTGCGTTGCGTTCCTATTGACGATACGGAACTTTTGGCATCCTTCGCCCGAGTTTTGGATGCAGTTGGATAGTGGCCGAGATTGGATTGCACCCGAAATCCAACCGGGCCCCTGGAACGGAAAAGCTGATATCTTTCTGACAGAACGTCCGTTTGACGAACCGTCAGCGGCGTTGGTGATCTCGTTGAGAAATGGTCCCTATGAGTATACCCTATGAGAGTTCGGGGTACAGTTGAGATACGGCCGGATATGGTTCGCTCACGAAACCAACCGGGCCCCTGGGACGAAAAGGCTAGTAACTCACAGACCGGGCGTCCGATTGACGCGTCGTCTGTTGCGTTGAAACCCCTATGACGAGGAGGTCCTTTGAGATACTTCTACGTGGGACTTTGAGATACTTGGAGTATCGATCTGTAGCTCGTGGAGCGAACCCTCCCAGTGACGAGCGTGCGGAGTACGGAGACCGTGTAGCTGGCTGAGACTTGACGACTGCTTGACCGACTCGACTTGGAGAGAGTCGACTAGCCCAGTGGACAGAGCACTACTTTCTGAGGTGCAGAACCATGGCGGACGGAGCACTACCTGTGTGACAGTGCAGACCCGCGGTGCTCGTCCGGAGAGTACCTCAGCAGGCTACTAGGGGGGTGTGCACTACTGTGTTTGGGTGACATACCTCAGCGGGAAGCACTACTGTGTTTGGGTGGCTGGCCCGCAGTACTCGACAGGAGGAGTACTTCAGCAGTCTTAGGTTAGTGAGTAGTACCTCGGAGTCGTGACAGGACCACTGTACACTCCTGAGACGGAGCTCTTCAGCAGTTACGGTTTCGATAATGAAAATCCTTGTTTGAGCTGAGACTTTGACCTTGTGTTTACCTCATGATTGAGATGGGTCACTTGCTAACTTAGGTATATGTATGGGCATATACCCGGGTAGTGGTTATCCATTGATTTCACAATCCTTGTGTTTCCTCATGATTGAGATGGGTTAATTGATAACTTAGGTATATGTATGGGCATATACCTAAGTAGAGGTTATCTGTTGAGATCTTCTTTGTGGTTATCCTTGTTGGTTTAGTGAGACCTTGAAGGTCTCAGGGTCCCTACTGAGTATCGTTATACTCACCCCTACACGGGATATGCACGCACCTCGTTGTGTTGGTTGCAGACGACGGGCAGTGCTGACAGAGGCCGAGTGTTCGAGGACTGGACGGTACCTGGAGGTCGACTATACGACGAGATGGTACCTGGAGGAGGACCTCACGACGAGACGGTACCCAGAGGTGGACGTGACGACGAGGCGGTACCCGAAGGTGGACCACTGGGCGGACATACTCGGAGCGGACGACGGGACCCGAGGAGCAGAGGAGCTATCTGTACCCACCCTTCAGGTGGGATTTCCAGTGGACAGCTCAGCGTAGCAGCTTTACTTTTCAGTTTCTATTTTCCCTTCGAGTTGTACTTTACAGTTGGGCTTGTATTTCCGGCCCCTTTTTACTTTCTACACTTACTGTTGTACTCAGTTTTTACTTAGTGTTTACTTCTTTCGCTTGTACTCTGTGTGATTGTTTACTTTACAAAGGCAATGCCTTCCCTTTTTACCGGGATTTACGCCTTGGTGCTAGTCGCCAGCCCCTGGCCTATGGAAGGCGGACTTGGGGTAGTCACGGAACGGGCCCCGAGGATGAGTCGTGACACAAGGATTATAATTGCACAGTCCATTACCATCCAAGAAAGGAAAATAAAGTGGATGATTCTTTGAGTCGAAAGAGTAATGATAAATTAACCATGTTATGTTTGGTATGAGATCCTTTGGTTTTTTATTTGATGAATTTCTGTTTGGAAGTTGTTGGTGAAGGGAATTCCTCTATTTTGTTTTATGTGGCAGTGAAATCATCTCTATCAAACACAATTAAGAAATTGTAGAAAGAAGACAGTGAGTTACAGAAAAAGGTAGAATTGGTTCATAAGGGTAAGTTACTTGAATTTAACATTGATAAAGATTGTTTTTTGAGGTTTGGAAAGAGGTTATGTGTGCCATTTGATTCACAATTGAAGAAAGAGTTGTTATGTGAAGCTCATATTTCTCCATTTTCAGTTCATCCTGTCAGTACTAAAATGTATAGAGATCTTAGGTAGTATTACTGGTGGGATGGAATGAAAAGATATATTGTTGACTTTACTGTGAAGTGTTTAACATATCAACAGGTTAAAGAAGAACGATAGTTATTGAAAGGGATACTTCAGCCTTTACCAATTCCATAGTGGAAATGAGAAAAGGTGTCTATCGATTTTGTAGTGGGATTATCAAAGACTTCCTAAGGTAACATGCAATTTGGGTTATTGTTGATTGATTGAAAAAATCTACTCATTTTCTTCCTATTTGAGATACTCTCTCTCTAGATCAACTTTCTAAATTGTATATTAAAAAGATATTCAGGTTACACATGGAGTTTCCCTCTCCATTGTATCTAATCATGATCCTAGGTTCACTTCTAACTTTTAGAAGGGCCTTTAGAAGTCGTTGGGTACTGAATTTAATTTTAGTATAGCTTTTCATCCGTAATCAGATGGGCAGTCAGAATGAACAATTCAGACCTTGGAAGATATGCTACGTGCTTGTTCAACGGATTATTAGGGAAGTGGGGACAAATATAATTATTTGTTTGAGTTTACTTATAATAACAGTTTTTATTCCAATATACAGATGGAACCATTTGAAGCATTATATGTAAAGCGGTGTCGAACTCTAGTTTATTGTGATGAAGTAGGTGAAAGGAAGTTGATGGGACCAAAATTGGTAGAAGAGATGGAAGAAAAAGTTCAGTTGATTTAGAAGCACATGAGAACAGCTCAGAGCAGGTAGAAAATTTATGTAGATAACCAAAGGAAGGATATTTCTTTCAAGGTATGTGATCATGTCTTTATCAAATTTTCTTCATGGAAAAGTGGGATGTGTTTTGGTAAAAAGGGAAAGTTGAGTCTGAGGTTCATTAGACCCTATGAAATCCTGGAGAAAGTTAGATCAGTTTCCTATAGAGTGGATTTACCTCCATTTTTATCCCAGATACACAGTGTTTTTCATGTTTAAATGTTGATAAAGTATATGTCAGATCTATCTCAAGTTTTGACTCTGGAATTATTTCATTAGGAAGACAGTCTTTCTTATGAGAAACAACCAATCCAGATTCTTGACCGAAGAGAGAAAGTGTTATGGAATAAGATAATTCATCAGGTAATGGTTTTTTGGAAAAACCATATTGTTGAAGAGGTATCATGGGAATCTGAAAATGCTATAAGGAATAAAAAAACCCCACTTATTTGATAAGTGAATAAAATTTAGAGGATGAATTTTCCAAAAGGGGGAAGGATGTAACATCTCTAGTAAATAGAGAATATGAAATTTTCATATTTATTAATATTTTTGAATTAAATATTAATTTTACTTTAAAGGCGACTCTATATTTGATGGTGTACCTGAAACTCAACAGTGGGTTTCTCTGAAATCTTATGTTTCACATAATGTTGAGTCATACTAAAAAAATAATATAACATTATTATTTTAAATGGAAGTTTATGCATAGCCATTGTATTTTCAGGAATAAATAGAACTAACCATATTATTATTAAAAATGTTTTAACATTTATCTAATAAAATTTAGAGGCTCAAAATAAGAATGAATCCAATTTTAAGCATTAAATACTCTAATAATTTTAAAAGGTCGGTTTACCACCTTTTGATGGAGAACCCTTTTTAAATATATTTTTTTTCACTTTTATATACTCCATTTAAAAAAATAAACTTCTTCTTTAGAATCATGACATCAAAATTTACTTTGGGTAAATTTTTTGTATTTTTCTGATAAAGTTCATTTTTTAATGAATAGTGAAAAATACGGCATTTTAAGTCAAAATTGCCTTTTCATCTAATTTATTTATATAGATAGATTGTCCTTTTAATTGGTTTTAAATTTTAATTAGATTATATTTTTATAATTTAATCTAATTTTGGTCGTTTTATGTAATTTCACTATGAAATTGGACATAAACACAAGTTAATCTTTTGGTAGTTTTTACTTCTTAATAACACGCTTTTGGTTTTGACAATGAGTATTAATTTTAAATTCATTTCTGCAATTTTTGTGTTTTGAATTTGAAAATATAGATTCCATATTTTGAATAAGGAGTTCCAAATTGTGTAAATAGTTGCATTTTATTTTTAGACATTATAAATAGTAACTTCAGTAAATATTATATTTACCATGGTTAAAGGGTAAATATGGTAAATAAGGGTAAAAAATAATATTATAATAATATTAAATTATATTAACACGTGTCCTAATACTATTTAATGAGATATTTAAAACCATGGGAATCCTAGGGATGATTTTAAGACCCCATGGAGCCACTTGTGTGTGAAAATGACATTTAATTACTTTTAATTTAGAGTTAAGGAAAATATAACCTAAACATGTATCTTTTAGTAAAAAAATATATTGGGTTATATAAGTTATCTTTTAGAATATAAATAGTCATTATAAATATAAAAATATTTCTTACATCATGGAATTTTATTTATAATTTTTAGAGATTAAATAAATAAATTTATTTATGACACAATGGTGATGTAGTGATTACCTTATTAATCAATGATTTAAATAAATGAGGTTATAAATTATAAAATAAATTTATTTTGAAACTTTTTATGTCATGCACGAATTTTATGGATGATTATTACTTGTTATATTTGAATTAATTAAGTTTGTTTGAATTAATCAAGTTGTTATGGATTTTTTAAAAAGTCATGATATGAATAGTATATAAATTGACATAAATGAGTTTTTTAAACAAATAATTTTTTATTAAATGATTTAAAAGTCTTAAAAATATAATATTCATCTAAATAAATTATATAAGGTTTAATATTTTATTAATTAACCACTTTAGGTTTTATTTTCATTCTATAGTAACTATATTAACCATATAGTATGAATATGCAAGAAGACATGGTAAGAGTCAAATTAGTTAACTAAGGGTTAAAGCTAAAAGATAAGGTTAAATTTGTGGCCTATATTTATCTAAAACCAATTGGGTGATAATTTTTTGTCCCAAAATCATCTTTTATTTTAAATAAATGTATTTGGGACCATTTGAAATTGAAAATAATTTTATAATAAAATAATACTTTCAAACTTTCCTAAAGTGACCCTCCTCCCTCTTATAAAAGGGCATCACCTATAACCCCTTACTCACACCTCTCAAGAACCTTCGATAGTCCAACATATGCCCAAATAAGCTCCCAAAATCCTTTTATTACTCCTATAATCCTTACCTTAGGCAGCAGGAAATTCAAGAAAGATTTTTGGCTCAAATCAAAGGGAGTTACCCGATTTAGAGGTAACATCTTCTCTTAAGTTCTTTTCTTTTATTTTCCTTCTCCAACCCAATAAAATTTAATTATTCCATTATTTTATAAAAAAAATAGTATCTTAAATATACTAGGATGTTTTTATGAGAATTATTCTGACTAAACTTCCACACACCTTCTTCTAATAGATACAAACATATTGTTTATGTGTACGGAAAACTACAGCCTCACGAAACGATAATTGTTCGATTTTTTCCTACCACCTCTCATAGTGTCAATTAAGATAGAACTATATTTATATATGATATATATTATAATTATTTTTTCACTATTCTTATATTCTTTTATTTAAACCATACCTTTATGCTTTCTATAATGTATAAATATGATAATTTCATTTGAGGAAGTGCGGACTACCGCCCCCTCAAAGTGATATGAATTGTTAATTCCATACATGGAATGTATAAAATATGGATTTAATGAACTTATATATAATATTATATTTTAATTATAATATACCTATGTATCATTTAGTTCTCATTCCTTGAAATATGAAAAATAAATGAAAGTAGTGTTCTTCCGTATGTTAGGATTACCGTCTCCATGAATGGTGCATTTCATTTCTTATCTCAAAATGTTATGTACTATTATAAATACATATATAAAATCAATATATATGATATATATGATATCTAAATCCTGAATATCATTCTAGAGATAATGGAATTTTGATCCCATGGACAATTTATAATTATAAAAAGTTTATTTTTTACTCAAATACCAAATATCGACAAAACGACTGATATTAACTTAAATAATTATGTAATGTTTATAACATGGTAATTAGTGATATAAAAGGAATAATAAACTTGAAAATGTTTCTGAAGTAGGCATAAATTAACTTAATTTTATTATTCAGGAAGAACAAGGAACTTGCATGACAAGTCGGACTCAAGGTAAGGGACTTCGTCTTAATCTCCTTTCATTTAGGTATATTTTGATTTATACACAAATTTATTTTATACGGTGTATAAACCCATTTTAATTTTCATTTCATTCAATGGGAATATTTTTCTACAAATCTTTTTACTAAATAATGAAGGGAATGTTTTTTTTAATGTACGCAGTGACAATGACCTTTCCACCGCTGCGAGCATTATTTGATATTTGGCTTCCTTAAGAAGTCGTAATGTTTTTAAAAGGAAAATAAATACCATATAACCTTTTTATGTATTTTTGTATTGAAAATGGTTTTGATAAATCATTTATTATGTCAATATCTTGAAATGATATATTGTGATTGTAGTTTGGAAATGTTATCTTTCTGTTATGCTTGTTTTATGTGTTATGAATATGTTATGGTTCTTGGGAATTGTTTACGTATACAAGTGGTTCTGTGATAAACCTAGGGCGGGTGATCCCAAGATATCTCTCTAATGCATTGGGTAACATGATGGTGGTAAACGTTAATGTTTCTCCTAATAGATTTAGGTAATATACCGTGATGGGTATTCCAAACGTAACTCCCTATGTAGGTGTGAAAGCTACAATGTAAGTATGTCATAGATGTTGCAAGTTACCATTATGATTTATGATTTCTATGTGTTATCCATAAATCTTATGATTTCATTAAGTATGTTAAATAGCTATGTTTTATGATTGAAAAGTATGATCTCATTGATTTTTATGTATTGATGGGATAATGTTTTCTTTCCTTGTTTTATAACCCTTACTGAGTTTTTTATGCACATACCATGTTTTTGAAATGTTTTTTATAGGGTATATGTAAGGGTAAGATAAAGGAATAATTCAATAATATTTATATTAAGAAAATAATTATTGTTTTCTTTTAAGATTTTTTATTTTATAAAAGAAATGGATACTGAGTAGAAGTGTCTACATGTAATATTCAAGTTGTTATGTATAATTTATGACCTAATTATTTAAAGACCTAAACCTCAAAGGATCCTCAATGTGAATTGTTAAATTAATTCAAGATTATGTAATGTTTAAGGCTGGGGCCTTATAGTGATGACTAGAATATAACAACACCATTACATTTGTCCTTAATAGAGGAGCATTGAGGTGGTTACAACTGATCATTTAGAGCTACCAAGTTTTGAGCCTAAATTTGATTCTAGGTATGCATACCTTTCTCATTTTTTTGGTGCATATTGTATCTCAGGTGAATGTTTCCTCACTGTGTGGTTTGAAATTTATGTCTCGATCTATATAAACTACTATATTGATAGTGATGAAATTCACTAATGTATACTGAGAAGTAGGTATCATTTCCTCATCTTCTGAATAGTAAGGTTTATTTTCATTCCTTGTCTCCTCCTTAAAGTATACATCAAGGTCCTTCCTTGGGTATTCTCTTTTGGAATGCCATTTTGGTTTGTGAACTCTATGGGGTATGATTTTATTTGATGGATAACCCCCTGAAATTAACCTATGTATGGTGATTATAATGGATTCTATGGCCATACTTATTGAGCATTCTCTAAATGATATGGGTGTGTCAAATAATGGTGGTAATAGTGGATGTGTTGGATACCTGATGACACTACCCATCCTAGAAAATACTTACTTCCTGGGAGGATCTGGTAAAAAATCCCCCAACCTCTGGGGTTGGGGCCGTCTTGATTCTACGAACAATTCATCCTAGATTTTTTGAGGATTTGATGATCTTATAGGTGGTAGTGGTAATAAAAATACCCACATACCTATAGGCAAGGGATTCTATCATATGGATATCATATTAGCTATGAATATAGTTTTTTTATTTGGAATGCTTTCAATTGGTTGTGCACTAGGTGTAATGATTACTCATAATGTGATCTCACCATAGGATGTAATCCTGTAGTCATAGGTAATTCACTTCTCAACATGAATTCTTATTGAATTCCTTGGAGGCTTGGAACAGTATCCTGTTAATGGATCATGACCTTTATATTTTTTGTTTTCAAATCTTATAGGAAAGGGGGTTCTATTAGATGAACCAACTAGCATGTGAATTATTTAGGACCATGACTTATCCTGTAGTAATGATATTGTAGGATGCATTCTTTGGGATACTTTTTTGTCATGGGAGTGGAATAAAGTATTTTTCTCAATATTATACCCATCCACAAATATGCATGTCAAATGAGGTGTTGATAATTATCTACAGATGTTTCCTTAAAATATCATGATAATATTGATGCAAGTTTTTGAAGTGTTTCCCTAAACTCAAATTTTGAGCTATAAAGAATATAGATAATTTGATCTAACAATAGATTTTTTTTACCACCTATAGATAGTTTTTATACATATTTTAAGGGAGGTTCTTATCCTTGATAAAATTAAGGATTTTCCATAAATTATGGTGCAATTAAAGTATGAATTCCTTCTTTATCACTTTTAAAATATCATATTAGAGAGTGGTGATGGGCCAGAACACAGTCAGGATACTTTCCATAGCAAGTTCTTTCTACATGTAAATTTTATATTAATCATCCTCGTGGGAAGATTCTTCCACCTTATTAGACCATCGTGGTTTTTTTCCCTATGATTTATCAAAAATGGGATATTTTCCTTCTGTTGATAGTGATGATGCATCTTAGTCCATGGATGAGGATGTAGACATGACTGAACTTGATTCATTGAGTGATATATTATATGTGGGCACCCTCAGAGTAGGTTCAACAAGGGGAGTACTTTCTTGTCCTATATTCTAGGTAGAACTTTAGAGATACTGATCAGAGCATCGTGGGGAGAACCTCTATGGATGTAACTTCTCTCTCCCTCTAATACAGAGTTGACAGAGTCTCAAGACACAATGAATAGACATTGTAGGGCCTCAAGTGTCTCATTACAGATCAGTTCAGGAATATAGTCTTTGTTTTCAGTCATTTACTACCTTTAATGAGTTATTTCCTTAGATTCCCTTCTTAGAGAATCTGGGTGGCCACCTTGGATAGGAGTCTCCATGGGTGACTCTTACACCATTGATGGATCATGTTTATGATCCCCTCAATTCCAAATAAGAATATGGATTTGTCCTTTATTTTTTACTAGAATATTCTAATGTCTCCCCTTGAACTGGGTGGTTATATATGTCTTTAATTCAATAGTTTTTGAGTCATATCGCTAGTATTCTTAAAGGTGAAGGGGAGAGAGTGTGTGCCTACTTCTGGCAAACTACTAGAATATACCAACAATTCTCTTGGACTGGTGTGGGAATATAAGCTCACTCTTTTATTTCCCATGGGATATGTTGAATCCATTCTTTAACATATATTAGAATAATAATATGGTCCTTCTTCAAGGTGATTGTCATGGTATACCAAACTACCACCTTCTAATGGTTCTGTAAAGATCTACTGAAATCTATATAAAATTTGGTTAGGAATATAGGCATGTTTATCCATTTCCACCAAGATATTTTTTGTGGACTTCTAGAGTAGGAATTGGGATATATGTTCATTCTTCCATAGAAGTGGGATTATGTACCCACTCTTATCCTATATTTTCCATTAGGATATATTGACATAATTCATGTGTGGGGGTAGTAATATGTGCCTATCCCCTAGTTTCTATCATGATATATTGGTAGGTTTATTAGTTGTGAATAAGAATATGGTCCTGCTCATGGTTTTTTTCCACAACACATTGTCAGTATTCTTTAGTATAAATAGAGATATAAACCTACTAAATGTAATCAACACCTCATTGTTCTTGGGGAGATCTATTGGATTACTGGGTCTGAGTGATCGAGGGAGGTATCTTCTGGGTGAAACCCCGATAAAACTATTGAGGGATGGTGGAAACATGATTTTGGTGATGGAGGAAACTACAAAATACCTTTCAGGTAACATATGAGTTGAGGTGAAGTTATTCTAGACCTACATATCCATATCCATAAGGTAAAATAGGTATTTATTATTATACTCCAGGGATGCCCACCTGAAGTAGTTAGTGGTGGAATCAAGTGCCACTAACATCGCTATATATTTCCTTAGGAAGGATAGTCTTATAGAATTTAGTTTCTAGAGACTCTCATGTGTGTCTTCCAGGGTTGGAATGGTATAATGTCAGTGATTCTATCTCCCTATCGCATTCACTACTCTATGTTGTAGTCACTAGATGGGTGATATCTTCCTTCCAATCATGAGGATCATAGGCTATATAGTATATGAAGTGTGAGAATGTCTATTATATAATGATTCAATCACATTGGATGGAAGATAGCTTTGGAGAGGGTACCTTGGAGGTAGAAATAAAAAAAAAGAATACTAATCAATGTATTATCATAAATAAGTAAAAGTTTGACCAATAATTTTCATAGGTAAAGGATCCATTTCAGTTCATTCATTTTTTTTGTTTGTGTGTAACACATGAAGAAAGAAAGACCAAATTTTTGTGTAACCAAATTATTTTGGAAATTGAAGGATTCACATCAAGTTAACCATTATTTTTCTCAAAAAGCAAGATTTTTAGCCTAGATATTTATTATGGGAGAGTGATTATGTTTTCATAACCTTCACACTGAGTCACTATTCCTATTTTGATCATTTTTTTATGAGGATTATGCATGGAACTAAAAACATCCAATGAATCCTACATTTGTGACATGGAATGCCACTGCGAATGTTCTTTCCAAAGGCATGAGGTCACTGAAGCTTATATCCAGTGACTCTTAAGAAATCACATAGTTCAAGAGGATTAAAGGTCACACTCATAAAACCCCATTAGGGGGAATTATTTCTCACTATGGGACTCTCTTATAGATTTAAATTATTTTCATTAATTCTTCCCAAATTCTTAGGATGGACTAGTTAACCATGTACTAAAAATAAGTTATTAACATGCATCAATGTGAAATTGTGTATGTATCATAGGTTCTCCAACTATAATTTACTTATTACCAGTTCTTAATTTTGAGATTTTGTGGTTTAAATCCATATAGGTGTGCACTCTAGAGTTTATTTTCATCCAGGAGGGTGGTAGTTGTTTATGGTGTTGGGACCATTCCTATGTTAAGGGATGCTTATGTATCCTTGTAAAAGGAATCAGATCAAAGGTATTTCAATGCCACTTAACAGGAAACAACATAAATTTTAAGGTCTTGTGACAAGGACTGACCCGAGTAGTTTAACATCATGTGATAAGGATGTATAGGTGAAAGGTTACTAAGAATGGTTATTGTGGGACTTATTTATGAGTGGAACTTTCTAGTAAGCCTATAAGGGAATATATATCAATGAGAATGGGTATTATTGGATAGAAGGAATATGGACTGTTGAGAATAAGTATGATTTCATTAGGGACATGGACTAATGAAAGAAAAATTATGAAACCTAGTGGGAACATGGCCCTCCATAAGGGGGCATTGCTTTATTAGGAATATAGCTTAATTTGGAGAATATTTAAAGGATATGGCCATATAGAAAAGTATTCTTAAGTTTATGGAAATATATCCATATGAGGGAAGGATAGAAATGACTTTATAAAAAATAGGGGCCCATGAGGGTGGATTTTGGAAATAGATGGTACTTGGTTTGAACCTCTAAGAGGCATCTTAAATATCCTTCTTGATAGGAATTAAATACCACATATTTAGAGACATCATTTAAGGTAATGTGGTTCGACCATACCATGTAGTTTCACATCATGAAATAAGGACATTGTCATTTAGTTTTATGGTGTGTGACTAGGATTAATGTGTTGTGAAAGGTGAGACCATTAGGGATTGAATGGGGCTTACACATATGGGGACTCCATATAATTCTAGAACTAAAAAATTACATAGGTAAAGGAATGTAAATTTGGGGCTTACACCTAATGAGGAGGCCTATGGAGGCAATTTAGTGATGCTAATTGGCATGATTATCCCATATCTATAATCTCATGTGAGATATGCTCAATGTGAGAAACAATAGATAACAAGAGGTCAAGAACATTATATGAAAAAACTCATCTAAATTTGAATGAGGTTCACATTTCAAGTCCATCCAAGAATATTTCTCTCTCCTCATATTGCTGATGATTTTTTACTGATGAAATCATAAATGGGGACCACTGTAAGTCTTATACCTGAATAAAAACCCCACTCTTCCATATTTTTGTATATTTCTAAGTCAAGGATGGTATGTAATATGGAGGTAGGATAATTAAGGAATCTTTTAAGAAAAACTAGGGGATTAATCCAAGAGGGATTCCATAATTGATATGGATCATGTAAACAAATAATGAATCTATCAAGAATTGGGAGAAACCACTCCAGTGTCTCCCCGATAGGGACCCTAGTTATGAAGGAAATCCATGACTGTGATCCCCTTAAGGGTTTTCCTACCTAGGATGAAAACCTGGAGCCTCATTTTATTGTGGGTATCGATGATTGAAGGGGTTAACACTAGTGTGCATTCCCTAATAATATATATTTTGTGGCCTTATATGGGGTCACTGTGATTAAAGGATCGAGTAATGAATTTGGTAAAAGATATGACCAACCACCAAATATAATGTGTTCATTATGCTTTAGTACAGGAGTGGGAAAAGTAGTTTTAATTAGCACATGGATCGAAAAAAGATATTTTCCAAATTATACTAGAGTGACTGAGGGGTTTCTCTAAAGTGATTAGGACTATAATGATGGGTCTCACAAATGAAAGATAGGGTGAATTGTCCCCATAAGTAATGTCTAGGAAGAATTGTCACCCCAAATGAAGGCTAGGGTAAATGGACACCCTAAATGGTGACTATGGAGAATGGTCACCCTAAATGGAGTCTTGGGAGAATGGTCACCCAACATGAAAGATAGGGTGAATAGTTACTCCGGTAAAGTCTAATTAGATGTCCATCGACTTGGTGTGGGCCCTTGAGGTGCCTCAGGTGAATTAACCCAAGTTTCACACCCTTGGGGTAGGATAAGGAGAGTGTATTCCTAGTGTTTATTAGTAGGGAGGTCCTTCACCTACGTGTTATGACACTAGAGTCAAAGTGGTCTCTCAAGAAGGCACATTTTATATTTGGACCCTATTATACCCCTTTAACCCTCTATCTTAGCTGATTCTCCTAGGTTTTAAGCTTAAGTTATGCTACCTATAGGGGAGTCAGAGACTAGAGTGAGCAGAATATGAAGTATATATTCCAATTCTAAAGAAATTGTCACATGAATACCCTCATGGGTCCTATTTATAGGACAAATATAAGGTGGGTGACTGAGAGGTGGTTCTCATTGATAGGGATCAATAGAGAAACATGGGCATGCTAGTACCACATGTTAGCAGACTCAGATGATTTATGTGGGGATTGTAACACCCCGAGCTTCCACGATACGCTTCTCATTCAATAATGCAACAGCTTGCATTGTACGCAACTTCGAGTTCTAAAACACCGCGACAAATCAAAGTAGCCGTTATGAATAGTAATAACCACCTTTTAAATTTATAGAAATTTTATATTTCAAAATGGACTTCATTTTTGTATTCCTAATATTGATATTATCCCATGTTGAATTTTTTGTAATTTTCTGAGAACTTCCAAATTTTTATGAATAGTGAAAAATACTTAAAACAACCTTTTTAATAAAAATAATTTATAGTGATAAGTTATACTATTTAGTGGTTTTAAGGTATAATTAGAATATATTTTTACCATTTTATCCAATGGTGGTCATTAGAATTAATTTAACATTGAAATTGGACATAAACAATTGCCAATCTTTTGATATAAATTGTTTCTTGAAAACACGCTATTTGTCGTAACAGCGGGAATTAATTATAAAATTAATTAATGCAACTTATATGTTTCGAATTTTGTAAAATAGACATCATTTTTGAATTCGGAATATCAATTATATCTTAGGGTGAAATTTTGGCCTTATTCTGAAAAACTTCAATTTTTGATGAATAGTGAAACCACTAAGTGGTAGTTAAATAACTGATTTTTCGTTTAAATGAAATATTACCACTTCTGTGATTTGATTTTCAAAAATCCGACATACATGGTTGTCATTAAGAAGTAAAATGTGGTTCAATGAGATTATAATAATTTTTTGGTGAATAGTAACTTATTAAGTTCTTAATCGCGATTAGTGGTAATTAGGGTAGTTTAAGGTATAAACAATACTTTAATAATATTAAATGACCTAGAAACATGTCCCAACCTCATTGGTTGTGTCATGGCCGACCATGACAAACCATGGGTCAACTTGGGGACCCCATGGATCCACTTTTGTTGGGAAATGACATAAATTAGTTTTTATTTAATATTAAAGTGAAAATGACACTAACATAAATTGTTTTACTAAAACAATTTTTAAGTAGGGTTACACAAGTCCAAATTTTTACTATAAATATTCATTAGAAAGCTAAAAAGATTTCCTACATCATAGTATTTGTTTTATAATTTTTAGACATTAAATAAATTAAATTATTTATGACATCATTATGATGTGGCGATGACCTCATTATTTAACGATTTAAATAAAATGAGAAGATAATGCAAAATCCAAGGCTTACACTTGTCCAAAGCCTATTGGATGAAGATATTTCGAAACCTTATCACCTTAGCCTAGAATTATATAAGTGTGGGACCTTTAGAATCCGAAAAGCATTGTGAAATAATGTAACATTTCAATCTTTCCAAAAGTGCCCCTCCTCTCCACTTATAAAAGGCCCCCACCTCTCCCACCTTATTTACACTTTCAAGCCATTTGGCTCGGCCAACCTCTGCCCAAATACTCTCCCAACATTCCTCCCTTACTCCTAGAAGCCTCACTTTGGGGAGAACTCTTCCCAAGGAAGCCTTTAGCTCAAATCAAAAAGAGTTACCCGATTTTGAGGTAATGTCTTCTCTAATGTTGTTTTGTTTTATTTTTCTTCTCCAACCCCCTAAACTCTTTTTATTCATTTCTTTTGTAACAACACCAGTATCCTAAATATACTAGGATGTTGTTATAAGAAGGATTAGAGCTACACTTACACACACCTACATCAAATGGTTAAAGAACATACGGTTTCTGTGGATTGCGAATTTCTGCCTCACGAAGCGATGATTGTTCAACACTCATATAACACCTTTAAAGGTGGCCATTAAGATGTCACTATTTTTATATATGATATATAATATGTTTTTGTTTTACTTATGCTTCTGTATTTCTCATTTATGGCATACTTTATGATTTCCATTATGGGTAAAACGCGATAATTTCATTTTAGGAAGTGCGGACTACCGCCCCCTCAAAGTGATGTGAATCGTTAATGCCATATGTGGGTTGTATAAAGGATGGAGTAAATGATATTATATATAATATTATACTGGAACTATATTATTCCTTTATATAATTATTATTTCGTTCCATTAAATATGAAATTAAAATGAAAGTAGCGTTCATGCGTACGTACGGCTTACCGTCTCCATGAACGGTGCATTTCATTTCTTACCTCTAAATGTTACGTAATATTATAAATGAATGTATATACTGGATATATAAGATATATATGACATCTAAATCATTAATATAATTCTGGAGATAATGGATATTCTACCACATGAACAACTTGTAATTATAAGAAGTTTATTGTTGACTCAAGTACCAAAGATCGACAAAACGACCGTTATTAACTTAAATAATTACATAATGTTCATAACATTGTAATAAGTGATATAAAAAGGATAATGAAATTGAAAATGGTTCTTAATAAGGTAGATATTAACTCTAGTTTATTATTCAGGAGGTTAAAGAATGGTTGAGTCAAGTCGGACACAAGGTAAGGGAATTTCATAACCCAACTTCCATTCTTTGGGTTAATCTTCTACTTTCAAATTATGTCATTATATTATTATGTCATATCTTGTAGTTGTACTTTCATTATGTGTATTTATAGTGAATACACATAATATATCTATTTTATTTTAAAAATGATATTTGTAAGGTAATTTCATAACCCAACTTCCATTCTTTGGGTTAATCTCCTACTTTCAAATTATGTCATTATATTATTATGTAATATCTTGTAGTTGTACTTTCATTATGTGTATTTATAGTGAATACACATAATATATCTATTTTATTTTAAAAATGATATTTGTAAGGGAATTTCATAACCCAACTTCCATTCTTTGGGTTAATCTCCTACTTTCAAATTATGTCATTATATTATTATGTCATATCTTGTAGTTGTACTTTCATTATGTGTATTTATAGTGAATACACATAATATATCTATTTTATTTTAAAAATGATATTTGTAAGGGAACTTCTTAACCCAATTTCCATTCTTTGGGTTAATCTTCTACTTTCAAATTATGTCATGATATTATTATGTCTTATTTTGTATTCTTTATGTGTACCTATAGTGAATAGACATAATATATCTATTTTATTTTAAAAATGATCTTTTGAAGGACTCTGTCTCAATCCCCTTTCATTGAGGCATATTTGGTTTTATACACAACTTTCTTTTATACGGTGTATAAACCCCTTTGACTTTTACATTTATTCAAAAGGAATGTTTTTTATACGAAGCGTTTTACTAAACGACAAAAAGGGAATGTTTTTCTCTCCGTACTTATGCGGCGACAATGACTTCTCCGCCGCTGTGACCATTATTTGAGTTTCGGCTTCCTCTACAAGCCATCATTTTTTTTAATGAAAAATAAATACAAAGTTTTAACTTTATTTTATTTTGGTATTGAAAATGGTTTTGAAAGCGTATTTATTATATCAATGTGTTTTATTGATATCTTGTGATTGAAATGTGGAAATGTTATGTTTCCTTTATGCATGTTTTATGTGATACGATTATGTTATGGTTTATGATATTTTAAACCTATTCATATGAGGAATGTATTGGACTTAATAAGTGACGGGTGGAGCCCGCTATAGCTCCTCGATGCATCGGTAGGTCTCATGAGACAACTAGACGTGGAATTGGCCGAGGCCCTTTCCCAATTTGATTTATGGTTTTGGCCGAGGCCTTAATCATTTTAGATGTCTTGGCCGAGGCCTTGACAAAATGTTTCAGAATGTCCGGCATTATACATTCCATCATTATGAAAGTGGTTATTGTTATTGCATGTGATTATTCGACCAGTAGAATATCCATGTGAAGAAGTAAATGGCATTATTTTATTTTATTTTTGCCATATTATGTTGATGTTCAAGTTTAAAAGGCTTTTGTTTTATTTATACATTGCCTTAATTGTTAATGATTATTTATGAAAGCTTCCGCATTATTGTTATCCTTACTGAGCATCTGAGCTCACCCCTTTCAATGTTTTAATATTTTCCAGGATGTGAAGAAGTATTTTATGAATGACCTACAGGGATAGTCAGAAGAGGATATGAGTGTGGACTATGGAGACTTTGTTATTGTAGTTTTTTACTTTATGATGTAATGTAACGTTTACAAATGTATCTAGTGTTTCCAAGGCTACTAAACTAATCGGTCTTTCGAGACTTGATCTTTTGTGATCATGCCAATGTTACGAAGTAATGCACCGACTCTGGGTAGCTGGGGTCGGGGCGTTACAGTTGGTATCAGAGGCAGTTTAGTACTAACCTTGGAAGCTAGATTTAGATAAACTCTGATTAGAGCACATAGCCCGAAGATAGACTTTGAGGATTAGTATAGAAGAACTTCCTAGAATTTCGGTATTATAGAGATGTTATGAGTTTTTCGAGCAATACATCCCTGTCTGGATACGAGCAGGTAGAGGCGGCTCTGGCACAGATGTACCTAGGGGTAAAATCCGAAAACACCGCTTTGAGCTAGACTCGAACGGGAACTGGTGCACGACAACGGGCCTTGTTGCACTCTTGGTTACGACACTCCCGGGGGATATGCTTAGGATAATTCTCATTTTATTTACAAACCACTATGAAGGGTTATGAGTATATACTTTCTCAAAGAAAACATTTCTTTTTATGATTATGGATTATATCCATAAATAGTTCAATTTATGTTAAGTGTTATATAAGTATGGAATTATGTATTTTGATTCATAAACTAATCTAGTTTATGCCATTGTTTAGAAATGGCGCCTAGTGGAAGGAATGGAAACCGTATCAATGCACGAACTCCGTGTAGGGATTGCCCTCCTGATCAAGATAATTATTGTGGATCTGGAGATACAACTGGTGCTGATCAACTTATTACCATACTGGGACAACTCACTCAGGTTATGAATAATAACCTTACTCGTATGGAGCACCCTGATCCGCAATGTGGAGGATCAATGCTAGATCGTTTCATGAGGCAACAACCACCAACCTTCAATGGGAGTACAAATCCTATAGTAGCTGAGCAATGGATAAATTCCTTAGAGAAAATATTCCATGCCTTGGGGAGTAGTGAAAGGGAGAATGTTATCATGGCAGTTTACCGCCTCACTGGAGATGCCGATCAATGGTGGTCACTAATTCAAAACACAAAGGAGGATGATGAATTAACAAACATGGAATGGCAGGAGTTCAAAGAGCTATTTTTAGAAAAATACTTTCCTCGAGACCATCGAGCGGATATGGAAAGGCAATTTCTGAGTCTGAGGCAGAAGGAGGATGAGAATGTCGCAAAGTATGAGGCTAACTTTACAAGGTTAGCAAGGTATGCTGAAGATTACATACGTAACCCAAGAAGTAAGACTGATCGTTTCTTTGATGGGTTGAAACCATTTCTCCGTCGAGCTTTAGTATCACAAACCTTCTCTTCATACGAAGGTATTGTCTCATGCGCCATCAAGACGGAAAAGGAATTCTCTAAGTCTTATGACTTTAAATCAAAGCAAGATAAGAAGAGATCCGCTGAAAACTCTGGGAAAGGAAATAAGGAAACAGGGAAGAAGGGTAGAAATGAATTTCCACCCTGTGATAATTGTGGTAGGAAGCACCCTGGTGCCTGTCTAAAAGGAAAAGGAGTATGTTACAAGTGTGGTGAAAAAGGCCACCAAGCTCATGAATGCAAGGGAAAGAAAGCGGCTGTCAACGTGGAATGTTATAATTGTAGAGAAATGGGTCATTACGCAAATGAATGTCCTAAGCGTCAAGGAAACTTACCTCAAAAAAGGCCAAGGGATCAAGGACAATCTTATGCTGTTACTACAGTTGAAGCAGAATAACTAATGTATTGGTGCTTTTGGACTCATGGATTATATTCTGGTTATTAGAATAATGTGATATATATATAAGGATTGTACTGCAGTACTTTTTGATTTCAGTAAGGTTTTAATATGATTAAGGTAATCATATTTTTAGTATGTGACAATAAGAGAAACTTTTCTTTGTTTGGGGAATCTGATGTTACAATTGATTTTGGAATTTAGAGACCTTTTAGAGAAAGTCTGGATGAAGGTATTTTGGATAACTATAAAGGTTGGAGTGGATTAAGTTGAACTTTGAATAGTATTGTTTAAGGTTAAAACATTTATGAAGATTATTTTTGGAATAGTATAGTACTATATTTTTAGGAAAAGGACAACCTGCAGGGTGGGGCATAAACCGTCACGTCGGAAAAAGCTGTAGGAATCGAACCCACAATCAAAGTGCGACAGGCCTTTATTTCCTACCACTAGCCTACAGGAAGTCCCTGGTTATTACAAAATAATTTTACTAATCTAAATTTTATGTGTTAACAATTGGAACCTTATACAATTAGGAAAAGCATAATATTTTTGGGTTCTATTATCTTTTTGAGTGAAAGGTGAGTTGAAGGTTGAAACTCCAATTGTCAGGCATAAATATATATATACCTATCTGTTATTCAATGAATAAATTAATTCTTAAACTTTAGTAAAGGGATATTAAAACAAAAAATGTGTTATCCTAATACCTTATGTCTTGTTGAACTGATGATATTTTAAATCAACATAGATTGAAGGCTTTGAGGCCCTCAATTTGACAGTTGATTGTGATTGATGACCTCAATCACTCCCTACAAATATTTACGTTTTTCCTCCAATTATATGTCTCTAATTGCCACCAATGTTCTCCTTATCGAGATCATAATTTGGTGGTGACTTTCTTATTTCCATTTCCCTCTTATTAAGGCTAAATTTTATTAATCTTATTTCCGATGTGGGTTTTCCACAAAGGTATTTTCTCTTTTCAACCTTTTATTTTCAAAGAAAATTTTCAAATTGCGAGGACGCAATTTATTGAAGGAGGGGAGAATGTAACACCCCGAGCTTCCACGATACGCTTCTCATTCAATAATGCAACAGCTTGCATTGTACGCAACTTCGAGTTCTAAAACACCGCGACAAATCAAAGTAGCCGTTATGAATAGTAATAACCACCTTTTAAATTTATAGAAATTTTATATTTCAAAATGGACTTCATTTTTGTATTCCTAATATTGATATTATCCCATGTTGAATTTTTTGTAATTTTCTGAGAACTTCCAAATTTTTATGAATAGTGAAAAATACTTAAAACAACCTTTTTAATAAAAATAATTTATAGTGATAAGTTATACTATTTAGTGGTTTTAAGGTATAATTAGAATATATTTTTACCATTTTATCCAATGGTGGTCATTAGAATTAATTTAACATTGAAATTGGACATAAACAATTGCCAATCTTTTGATATAAATTGTTTCTTGAAAACACGCTATTTGTCGTAACAGCGGGAATTAATTATAAAATTAATTAATGCAACTTATATGTTTCGAATTTTGTAAAATAGACATCATTTTTGAATTCGGAATATCAATTATATCTTAGGGTGAAATTTTGGCCTTATTCTGAAAAACTTCAATTTTTGATGAATAGTGAAACCACTAAGTGGTAGTTAAATAACTGATTTTTCGTTTAAATGAAATATTACCACTTCTGTGATTTGATTTTCAAAAATCCGACATACATGGTTGTCATTAAGAAGTAAAATGTGGTTCAATGAGATTATAATAATTTTTTGGTGAATAGTAACTTATTAAGTTCTTAATCGCGATTAGTGGTAATTAGGGTAGTTTAAGGTATAAACAATACTTTAATAATATTAAATGACCTAGACACATGTCCCAACCTCATTGGTTGTGTCATGGCCGACCATGACAAACCATGGGTCAACTTGGGGACCCCATGGATCCACTTTTGTTGGGAAATGACATAAATTAGTTTTTATTTAATATTAAAGTGAAAATGACACTAACATAAATTGTTTTACTAAAACAATTTTTAAGTAGGGTTACACAAGTCCAAATTTTTACTATAAATATTCATTAGAAAGCTAAAAAGATTTCCTACATCATAGTATTTGTTTTATAATTTTTAGACATTAAATAAATTAAATTATTTATGACATCATTATGATGTGGCGATGACCTCATTATTTAACGATTTAAATAAAATGAGAAGATAATGCAAAATCCAAGGCTTACACTTGTCCAAAGCCTATTGGATGAAGATATTTCGAAACCTTATCACCTTAGCCTAGAATTATATAAGTGTGGGACCTTTAGAATCCGAAAAGCATTGTGAAATAATGTAACATTTCAATCTTTCCAAAAGTGCCCCTCCTCTCCACTTATAAAAGGCCCCCACCTCTCCCACCTTATTTACACTTTCAAGCCATTTGGCTCGGCCAACCTCTGCCCAAATACTCTCCCAACATTCCTCCCTTACTCCTAGAAGCCTCACTTTGGGGAGAACTCTTCCCAAGGAAGCCTTTAGCTCAAATCAAAAAGAGTTACCCGATTTTGAGGTAATGTCTTCTCTAATGTTGTTTTGTTTTATTTTTCTTCTCCAACCCCCTAAACTCTTTTTATTCATTTCTTTTGTAACAACACCAGTATCCTCAATATACTAGGATGTTGTTATAAGAAGTATTAGAGCTACACTTACACACACCTACATCAAATGGTTAAAGAACATACGGTTTCTGTGGATTGCGAATTTCTGCCTCACGAAGCGATGATTGTTCAACACTCATATAACACCTTTAAAGGTGGCCATTAAGATGTCACTATTTTTATATATGATATATAATATGTTTTTGTTTTACTTATGCTTCTGTATTTCTCATTTATGGCATACTTTATGATTTCCATTATGGGTAAAACGCGATAATTTCATTTTAGGAAGTGCGGACTACCGCCCCCTCAAAGTGATGTGAATCGTTAATGCCATATGTGGGTTGTATAAAGGATGGAGTAAATGATATTATATATAATATTATACTGGAACTATATTATTCCTTTATATAATTATTATTTCGTTCCATTAAATATGAAATTAAAATGAAAGTAGCGTTCATGCGTACGTACGGCTTACCGTCTCCATGAACGGTGCATTTCATTTCTTACCTCTAAATGTTACGTAATATTATAAATGAATGTATATACTGGATATATAAGATATATATGACATCTAAATCATTAATATAATTCTGGAGATAATGGATATTCTACCACATGAACAACTTGTAATTATAAGAAGTTTATTGTTGACTCAAGTACCAAAGATCGACAAAACGACCGTTATTAACTTAAATAATTACATAATGTTCATAACATTGTAATAAGTGATATAAAAAGGATAATGAAATTGAAA
Source organism: Viscum album (assembly GCA_963277665.1). Lineage (NCBI taxonomy): Eukaryota > Viridiplantae > Streptophyta > Magnoliopsida > Santalales > Viscaceae > Viscum > Viscum album. The sequence goes on from OY728126.1 coordinate 770,145,810, forward strand.
ATGGTTCTTAATAAGGTAGATATTAACTCTAGTTTATTATTCAGGAGGTTAAAGAATGGTTGAGTCAAGTCGGACACAAGGTAAGGGAATTTCATAACCCAACTTCCATTCTTTGGGTTAATCTCCTACTTTCAAATTATGTCATTATATTATTATGTCATATCTTGTAGTTGTACTTTCATTATGTGTATTTATAGTGAATACACATAATATATCTATTTTATTTTAAAAATGATATTTGTAAGGGAATTTCATAACCCAACTTCCATTCTTTGGGTTAATCTCCTACTTTCAAATTATGTCATTATATTATTATGTAATATCTTGTAGTTGTACTTTCATTATGTGTATTTATAGTGAATACACATAATATATCTATTTTATTTTAAAAATGATATTTGTAAGGGAATTTCATAACCCAACTTCCATTCTTTGGGTTAATCTCCTACTTTCAAATTATGTCATTATATTATTATGTCATATCTTGTAGTTGTACTTTCATTATGTGTATTTATAGTGAATACACATAATATATCTATTTTATTTTAAAAATGATATTTGTAAGGGAACTTCTTAACCCAATTTCCATTCTTTGGGTTAATCTTCTACTTTCAAATTATGTCATGATATTATTATGTCTTATTTTGTATTCTTTATGTGTACCTATAGTGAATAGACATAATATATCTATTTTATTTTAAAAATGATCTTTTGAAGGACTCTGTCTCAATCCCCTTTCATTGAGGCATATTTGGTTTTATACACAACTTTCTTTTATACGGTGTATAAACCCCTTTGACTTTTACATTTATTCAAAATGAATGTTTTTTATACGAAGCGTTTTACTAAACGACAAAAAGGGAATGTTTTTCTCTCCGTACTTATGCGGCGACAATGACTTCTCCGCCGCTGTGACCATTATTTGAGTTTCGGCTTCCTCTACAAGCCATCATTTTTTTTAATGAAAAATAAATACAAAGTTTTAACTTTATTTTATTTTGGTATTGAAAATGGTTTTGAAAGCGTATTTATTATATCAATGTGTTTTATTGATATCTTGTGATTGAAATGTGGAAATGTTATGTTTCCTTTATGCATGTTTTATGTGATACGATTATGTTATGGTTTATGATATTTTAAACCTATTCATATGAGGAATGTATTGGACTTAATAAGTGACGGGTGGAGCCCGCTATAGCTCCTCGATGCATCGGTAGGTCTCATGAGACAACTAGACGTGGAATTGGCCGAGGCCCTTTCCCAATTTGATTTATGGTTTTGGCCGAGGCCTTAATCATTTTAGATGTCTTGGCCGAGGCCTTGACAAAATGTTTCAGAATGTCCGGCATTATACATTCCATCATTATGAAAGTGGTTATTGTTATTGCATGTGATTATTCGACCAGTAGAATATCCATGTGAAGAAGTAAATGGCATTATTTTATTTTATTTTTTCCATATTATGTTGATGTTCAAGTTTAAAAGGCTTTTGTTTTATTTATACATTGCCTTAATTGTTAATGATTATTTATGAAAGCTTCCGCATTATTGTTATCCTTACTGAGCATCTGAGCTCACCCCTTTCAATGTTTTAATATTTTCCAGGATGTGAAGAAGTATTTTATGAATGACCTACAGGGATAGTCAGAAGATGATATGAGTGTGGACTATGGAGACTTTGTTATTGTAGTTTTTTACTTTATGATGTAATGTAACGTTTACAAATGTATCTAGTGTTTCCAAGGCTACTAAACTAATCGGTCTTTCGAGACTTGATCTTTTGTGATCATGCCAATGTTACGAAGTAATGCACCGACTCTGGGTAGCTGGGGTCGGGGCGTTACAGGGATTAAGCAAGAATATTGGTCATATCTACTTGGATGGATATAAGAGTACTAGTGCAAGGTGGCCTGAGTGAATGGAAGGAGTCCTGGTCATGATAGCTTGGATGATATTCTTCAATGCATATATTTTCTAGACCACTTAGAAATTACCTTATTCATTTTTTCCTTCACAAGAAGGGTATGTCAACAGGGTTGAACCCGAGTGAATTTTTATAGGGATTATTTGATTATAAACTACTAAAAAAGAATTTAAATTAATTTTATATTAATTAAGGAAGTGTTAAAAATTAAAATGAAGAAGTGTGTGTGTGTGTTTGTGTGTGTGTGTGTGTGTGACATCCCAACCTCGTCCCATTGGCTTGGGTTGGGCTAAGGTGTCACTGAACTTATGTGATGTTCCCTTAGATGACAAAGGTTTTCAATAAATTTCAATGTAGTAATAAATCATTGGGGATGATTTTACCTTACACACACATACACAACTTATAAAGGACAATAGAGAAAACAATAATAAGACACTATATGAGGCATGAAGATAAAACAATACAAATCAATATCAAAAATAACCGAACAACATCAGATTAATAGTAGAATAAGATACAAAATAAGAAAAAACAAATAAAACAACATGTAAAACTCAGGGCACCAAATTGGAAACACTTAAAATGTTGTGGCTCGATTGACTCCCAATATCCATCACCAAACATCCATGAAAATATCATCACGAAGAACCACTATTAAAATATGAAACCTCCCCCTTGTCTGTATCATGATAAATAGTATCATTATAAAAAATAAGGTTCATATATAGGGGTGAGCATATAGACTTAGTAGGAAATACCAAATACTTTCCATGCATGTCACTAGGATAAGAACAAGTTAGCTCATAGTTTTATTTAAAAATGGGAAGAAAGAATATAAAATAAAATTTATAAAAAAATAATTTAAAAAATGGTATAAAAATAATTTCAATATAGAATACCCAATAAAAATCACACACACCTATGAATGGAACCTTCCTTTCAATATTCCTAACTCATGAGTGGTAAACATGTCCTTCCAGACTCAGGTTGTTATTTGTTTGTCTACCCATTTGTTCCCTAAGCTAGAACTATTGGCCAAGTACAAACCAAAAAAGCCTCATGTATATACAATATGAACTCACACCAACCTTGTGTATACCAAAGTCTTATGCCCATAACTTCATAAAAAAACTTTCCTTTTTATAATTTAATCAAAATATGTTGTGTTCAACACCCATGATTTCATGCTTTCAAACCCATAGAACACAGAATATTTATAAAGTTATAAAATATAGAAGGTTTTTCAATAAAAATTCAGTAAGGTTTTACAACAAAGAGAATGAGATTTTAATTTATAAATCCAAGACTTCATATTATGGGATAAAGTAGAGAGAGATAGAAGTCATATACCTCAAGTCTGAACTCTCTGTAAAACCAAGAGGAAGAACTTTGTTAGATAAGAGCTCATCCAAAAAATCCTATAAATGTGACTAGTTTGAGAGACCAAAATAGAGAGAGAATGAATTAGGGTTTTTATAAAGAATAAAAAAGCTAAAAACACATAAATAAATCCCATTAAATTATCATAAGTATCTCTACATTAAGTTATGTGACCTTCCCAAAGATTTGATATCCAAATCAGCCATTTTAAAAATTTTATATACCAAAACCTTGACCTAGAACATAGTTTTGTGCATTATACAAATACATTTTGAGTGGCCCATAACCACACCTTAGATCATTACAAGTTGTATTTTCCTATTCTATTTTATATCAATCATGCACAACTTCCATTCCACTTTTCTCTAGATGTTTCCCACACATGGTTCTCCTAACCACCACACCTTCAAAAATGGTCATCATTAGGGTGTCTTCATGTCAATAATTCTTGGATGACACCCATGCCTAGAGTGGAAGAATTCTTAGAACCATGAACTTCACCAAGGAATACCCCATAGCATGGTGAAGCCTATGGTGGAGTCCAAAAAATCCCAAACAATAGTTCCTTCAGCCAGAACCCTTTAATGCTTCCCAAACCCAAAAGGGAACAACTTATTATTTAAAAATATACCATAATAAGTGTATAAATAAAACCTGAGGTGTTATATACTACCCACCATCTGGATTTTTTTTGTTAAAAATTTGATGGTTTGTGGTGATTTGGAAGAGTTCTGGCTATTTATTCAGCATTAATTTCTCTCGCTCCCACATCTCCTCTTGAATGTAACCATATTTCTAAAATATTCATACTAAAGGAATACATTTTCCATACAAGAATTTATCTTATCTATCCAAGATATGGATCATTGTATGGATAAATATATCCTATAGGTCAACTGTGACATGATCACATTGAATCGTGTTTCTAGGATCAAATTGGTACTTCTTAAATTGAGATACATGAAAGACATTATGAACCTAGATGAATATTTTTGGTAAAACCAACTGAAAATCCACATCTTCATTATGTTCAATTATCTCAAATATTCCAACATACCAAGGACACAACTTTTCTTTCTTTCCAAAATGATTATGTTTGAGCCTAGGGGATAATTTGAAGAATACATGATAACCCACAACAAAATATAACTGATGATTTCAATGATCTACATATTATTTCTATATATTTCTTGATCATTTAAATCTTATCAGTCAAATCATGAACAATGAAAGGTCTAATTAGTGAAGTTTCTCCAATTCCTACCCAAAAAAAGTAGATATTGACATGGTTGATCATAAAATTCCTTGAATGTCTCCATATATATCATGTCCTGATGACTATTATTATATGAAAAATACAGTAAATATAAATTTTATTCTCATAAAACACTAAAATCCATAACACAACTTAGAGCATGTCTTCCAATTTTTGGGTACATTCTAGCTATCCATCAATTTTGGGGGTGATATTTCATGTTTATTGTTAACCTAATTCTAAGGACTTGTTTTAAGGAATACCAAAACTATGAGTTGAATCGACGGTCTTGGTTAGATATTATAAAAACCAATACTCCATGAAATTTTACAACTTCTTATATATAAATTTTTACTAAGTACTATAATATATTAGACTCTAAAATTGGAATGAAATGTGTTGACTTGATGATTTGGTCCATAATTACCCAAATAACATCATGATTCTAAAGTTTCCATGGTATATTGATGAAAAATTCAATGGAAATCTCCACTCATTCTCATAAAGTCATGGGCATCAACTATAACATACCGGCTAGGAAATGGTGTTTGACCTTTACCTATTGGTAGATGATACATCAAAGAATGTAATCAGATATTTGCTACTTCATACTAGACCACTAAAAATGAGATTTCATTACCTTGTAAATTTTATGAATACTTGGATGGAAATACTATTTGGAATGGTGATATATATATAAATGATTTTTTCTTTTCAAGTAGGAAAAAAACTCTAGTCTCAAAAGAATAACACTATATTTACATCCATTTTCTAGACATTAATGGTATCCCCACTATTTAGGTTTGAACTAATGGAAATCTAGCCAGGATTTGATCATTGATCCCCCTAGACTAAGCTAATAAAGTCAGTAACATGCATGATTATGAATAAAACATCATCCTCATTGTGTTACGCATAGTCCAGAATCTTGTCAGTAATTATTCTCATCAACTACCATTTTTTCATGAGCTTCATAGACTACTTGGTTATATGACTTCCAACTCAATTCATCATCCATTTAATTTCCTTTCCTCTGAATATACACCAAATTGAATTCAATCATCTATAAATACTCCATTAATCATTTTTTCCTCATGTCAAGTCCCTCTGAAAAAAATATGTGCTTAAAACTATTATAATTAGTGAAGACAATGAGATTTTCACCGATGAGATAGTGGCTCCATGTTTTTTAATTAATTGAACACTAATCCAAATCCAAGTCATTTTTTACAGTTCTTTTCATGTTTTTACAATTAATTAGATCCATAAGATATGGCATGGTCTTCATGAATAAGAATAAAACCCAACCCAAATCTAGATAAATCCCAATATAATACATATCCTTGTCCTGGTTCTGGAAATATGGGAATAGGTGAAGAATTAATATGAGCCTTAATCCGAGCCTTAATCCTATAAAATGAGTTCTAATGGTCATCATTATATGTTAATGGAATAACCTTTCTTCTTGAAGAATTCATAGGATAAGTGAGCCTTGATAAATCCCAAAAAAAGTGATCATAATAACTTACTAGTTCTAAAAACTTATGTATCTCAAAGAAATTCTAAGGTGGTTTCCATGAAATGTATACTTAAATTATTTTGGTTAAACTAAGATACCTTTCTTATAAATTACATTCCTAAGGAAACAAACTTCTTGTATCGATAAGTTTCACTTGGAGAATTTAGCATAAAGTTTGTGATCACACAATGTGTTTAATATAATCTCCAAGTACTTATCATGGTCATTTATGGTTCAATAATAAATCAATATATCATCAAAAAATACCATGATAAGTGATTCAAGGTGCCTATGGAAGATTTGGTTCATCAAGACCAAACAAAATATTGGTGGATTTGTGAGACCAAAGGTCATGACCAAGTATTCATAGTGATTGTATCAACTTTGAAAAACTTTCTTCAGAATATTCTCTTTATAAAATCATATTTGGTGGTTCCTTGAGCATAGATAAATTTTAGATAACTACTTTTATCCCTTAAATTGATCAAACATATGGTCAATTTGAGGAAGCAGATATCAATTCTTTATTATAACTTGATTTAGTTTACAATAGTTGACACATAATTAAAGTGAACCATCTACCTTATTTATGAATAGAAATGGAGTATCCCAAGGAGTTTTACTTGTACTAATGAATTATTTAGTCTATAATTCTAAAATATATATTTTTATCTTTAACAATTCCATTGGTTTCATTCTATACAATGGAAGTAAAATAGGATTTTTCCTCAAAATGAGATTAATTAAAAATACTACTTCCATTTTCAGGTGGTAAACAACATAAATTTTTAAAAAACATGTTAGGATACTAATCTATAATGGTGGGAAAATATCTAGTCTTAGTTGAATTACTATTCCCCAAATTTATTATTTTGAACTGGTAAAATATATTTCCAACCATTAGTTCTAAAGGTCTTGCTCTTCCAGGATTCACATCCAAATCCCCTTTAAAGATATTTTTCGATCCATCGTGATTCGTTAAACTCAGTCACTGGGCATAAAAATCGATATGGTATTTGAAGTCTACCAGTTAGTGAATTCCTAGGATTAAATCAAATATATTCATTTCCAAAATAAAAAACTCCCAAACATACTGAATTTTATTAATGGTTATAGAACAAAATGAACATATAAATTCCTTAGACTCTCATTACCTAATAGGTTTATAAATACTGATCATATATAGCATCATTTCCAAATTCAACCCCATTTGAATTACCATTCAAGAATAAATAAATGAATATAATGTTCCTATATAAAACAATAATTGATTATGGTTACAGTTTGTATGGATGGTACCTTGCACCATTGAGGGACCTGATTAGTCGTTCATGAAACTTTTCCCAACAAAATACCACTACTTACTAACTCTGGCCAAGTAATATTTTCTTCTCTTTTGGGGTTGCTTCAATTGAGTCATCTGTGTGTTTCTCAAATCACCCTAACTTTATCAATTCTAAGGTCAGGAATTGTTCTGATGTGATCATCTAGTTTGGACATGAGAGGCTTAAGACATATTAGATCCATTGACACCTGATAACTTTAGAGCATTAGTACAATAACATTAAAGATGTCCCATTTGACCAAATCTATAATAGTCCTAGGTTGGTTCCATATAGTATCACATTATGGGATCTAGTGAACCACATTGGAAACATCTTGTCTCATTACTACATAATATAGAAAAATAGAATGATCTTGAAGATTTATTCTCTCATACCTTGCATCCTTGGGAGTAGTTAACCCTAATTCTCTTTATTTCAATGCTAGTATCCCCACCTATTCCAGTATAAGAAAAAGTGTATCCTCCAATATCATTCTCAAGGACTTATTTTTCAAACACTACCACTCTATTGACCATTTATTTATAATCATCAATACCAAAAATTATTATATTAGATTGAATTTCTAATCACATTTAAACACAAATATATAAACCTTCAGGTACTCTATAGTATCCACTTAAAGAGAAAAAAAATGAGTTTATAAAAATTATTTCATATTCCACCAATGATAGATTTTATTATTTCAAACTAAAGAAATTTGTCATTATAGTTACTTTGAAGATATAAAAATATGTTATTTTGTTAAGAAATTACTTGAATTCCTACCAAGTGATTTATTGGTCATGTTTAGTTTGAAAAACTAAATGCCACCATTTTTTTGTGAGATCCTCCAACATGTATATTTCTAGATTCACCTTAATGTCGGTTGAGGTTATAAGGAAATCAAAAATTCTATTTATTTGACCAATCCATGCCTTTTCTTTTTCTAGTCCTAAATTCACTTGAAGAATCTATGGGTTCTTCCTTTGAAATTACAATGAATGGTCTACATGGCATGGTTATTCAGTTTGAATATATCTTTATAAAACCTATATTTATTGTAAAATTATTTAAACAAGTTATTGATTCACTTGTGGATCAAATTGAACCACATTCTTAGTAGTTTCTTCTTATGAATTTTCAGGCAATATAACTAGTTACACTTCTCTAAATTAATCATTCTACTTAGTCACCATATAACTACTAACTGAAGTATTAGGGTATTCCAAATAATAGTAAGAAAAATCATCATAAAAAAACATCCAACATTGGTCAAAGAAAATATGAATGATTCAATACTAATAGGAAGTATCTTTACTAATGTCTAATACTCAACACTCATTAGCTAAATATATGATGATGAGATTTTTACATGACTATAATTTTTTAACAACACCTTTAATACCCAAAACACTATGGTAACTTGATGTTTATAATATATCAACCCCGTCCTATTGGATTGGGAAGGTTCAAGTTGTCATTGACATTAGGTAACATTCCCCCAAACGCAAAATGATGGAAATTATTTTAAAGGGTATAATAAAATATTTTAAGATTATTTTCCATTACACACACATACACAACCTATAAAATATAATAGTGAAAATAATAATAAGACATTATATGATCCATGAAGGTAAATAAATACAAATAAATATCCAAAATAAACAAAAAAATGTTAGATTAGTATAATAATATGATACAAAATAGAAAAAAAAACAAATCTAAAGATATTCCAGACTCAGGAAACCAAGGTGGCACCAATCTAGATGCCAAGACTTGACTGCCACCCAAAATCCATCACCAAACATCCATGATATAAGTATAAAAAATCTCCAATGGTAAAATATGAATCCATCACCTTACATGTATCATGATAAAAATAATATGCATATTCACCAAGGTTTATATTCAAGGGGTGAGTACACTGACTCGATAATCCATCCCCAAGACTTCCCACACACACTTCTTAGATAATAATAAGTTAGATCACATTTTTATATAAAAATAAGAATAAATAATATCAAATAAGCTTTAATAATTTTCATTTGAACAAAAATTATAATAAATTATTTCTATATGGCATACCCAATCCAAAAATCACACACCCATGCATGAAATATTCCTTTGAACAGTCCTAACTCTTGACTGGGAAATATGTACTTCCATACTCATGTCATCACTTGGATTTGTACCCATTTGTATGTTGGGTTTTTTGGAAATTATTCAATTTCATCAGATAGAGATGATCCGATGGAGATCATCAAACTGAGTTATATCAGATAGAGGTCATTAGATAGCGATGATCAGATGGAGGAATCCTATGGTGAGGGTTCAGTGCAACTAGATAGAGTCCATCAGATGGGGTCACATTGGAAGGATTCCATTTGATAGAGTTACCATAGGTGGTATTCCTTAGGATGGAAACTTAATGTTTGGTCTATGTGTTGGGTAAAAATATATATGTAAATGTATATGAGATGGAATAATACAAGAGGGGGTGAATTGTAGGTTTAAAACTTTGTATTTAAACTCTTAATAATGAAATTAGTTTAAGAGTTATTAAAATAATACAATTCACAACCAATACAAATGACCATATGGGTCTTGGATCTAATGGATACGATATGATGTAATACCACAAGTAATGAAAAAAATTGTATTTTTGAATTGAATACAACGATCAGAGTAATAAAAATGTAAATGATTCTACCATACAATGTATATAATCTCTTAATACAGTATGTAATGAATGAATCATAATTGAAATAATTATAATAGAAAATAATATGAATATAAAGAAGAAACAAAATGATTACCTTTCTATTACAAATGACAGTGGAAATATAAAGGTACTACAATTCTTTTATCCCAAAAAGTAGGGTACCCATTCACCTAAGATAGAAGGTATATCTTACTACCACCTTGGTAATCCCTCGATACGATGATCGACATTATTGTCTTCCTATCCTCAGAATCCCTTGATTAAGAAGTTAATCAGCACCTATATCTTTTAAACACTTAAAATCCCTTGATATGATGATCAAAATCATGTCTTCTCGATCATTATCACAATGATTGGCTGCACAAATCAAAATAAAGAACTTATTTAAATACAAGAACTCAGAAAAAGTTGTTCACATATTGTATCTTTAAGGCTTTCACATGAAGCGAGAGATAAGTCACTCTATCTCTCTCTAGAACTTGAAAGTAGAAAAATTTATACAACTTTTTCACTCTGGTTCAGATGACCTACTATGTATAGGCTTCAGGTTCCAATAGTCATATTTTCTCCAATTTTTATATTTCTCTGGAAAATTTGGAAGGACTTGGACACCTGGCATTATAACGGTCAAAACAAACAGAATACAAAACATCATTTTGATTAGTATAAAATTAACTCCATGAAATAATTTTGGTTAAAAGATAGTAATTACAAAAGTATTAAACAATGAGTATGAGAAGCATGTAAATGGTATTGGACTAAAATATGAGTTCAATTCATTACATGAGTATGATATATAACTTGGTTATGATGCTTAACATGGATAAGATACATATTGTGGTTACGATTCATATCATGGTTATGATTTATATCATGGTTAAGATTCATAGTTACGATGCATAATATGATTATGATACATATCCTAGTTATGATTCATATGGTTATGATGCATAACATGAATACGATACATGACCTGGTTACAATGCATGTGGTTATGATGCATAACATGAATATGATACATGACCTAGTTACGATGCATGTGGTTACGATGCAAGATTATGATACAATACTTAACTTGGTTACGATGCATGATTACAATACATAATATGAATACAATACATAACCTAATTATGATTCACATGGTTATGAAAACATCATATGTGGTTATGATTGTAAAACAGTTTATGTGGTTATGATGAGAAACAATATATGTGATTAATAATTAAAAAATGGAATATTATTACAATGTAGATCAACATCATGTGTGGTTATGATGGAAAATAAAATATATGATTACGATTGTATGTGATTATGATATATGTAATTATGATGATAATACAACATATAAAACAAGAAGTAATTTGTGATTTCCAAAACAAAAAATATCAATGGGAAAGTCAAAACTTGTTTTGACACAACAATCTCCCCCTTTTTGTAAAGAAAAAAGCATAATCAACAATAAAGACTTATCTCCCCCTAATTTTACTACCTCTTATGAATGTAATAGTGAATAAGACTAATTCTACCCTAGGATTAAACAAATCACTAGGGATCTTATTCTCTTTACTTTTACTTGTGAGTTCTCCCCCTTAATAAGGTATTCATCAATTTCTTCTTATCCAAATTATTCTTCCCCTTTGTGATTTTCAAAAAGAATAAGGGAAAAATTTCATGTCCTTCAAGGAGTTAGAGAAACAGAGTGCGAAACAATAGATATTACTTGTAATGAAACAAAATTTTATTAAAACAAGTGTTCTAAAAATCATTCTTTACCCTTTTGTTTTTCCAAGAGATTAAACATAAAAAAGATTCATTTTGTTGAACTCTTTTCTATCCTCCATCAGTTTGTCAAGATCTTATTACTGAGCCTTCAACTTCACATCTTGTTCAGAAATTATCATGTCTTGCTTCTGGAGTCTATCTTCATGAATCCAATTGATTGATTCCTGATCTTTAAGCCCTTCTTATTAGTTATTGAAATCATCTAGTCTGAGTTTGTAGGAATTATCTAGGATTACAATTCTATTTGATTGAAAAAAAACCTCATTACTCTCATTCTCCAATTTTTCTTTTAAATGGTCAAGATCTTCAAATTATATTCCTTTTTAGGTACCTGGTCTTTGAAAAACTTCAAGTTTTTCATTCAAATCATCAACTAAATTTTCACAGATAGAATTGAGATCATTTACCCATTTCACCAATTCATCGTGCTTGTCCAAATGATTTTTGGGGCTATCATCAGCATTGTACAACCACTTGACAATCTTATTACAAGCCTTGTTGTGCTCAGTAGCATGTTTCTTCAATATCTTTAAATAATCTTCAAGATTCAAAAACTTTTCCATTAGAATCTTGACAGAGTTTTTTATTTTATTATGACTATTTGAAGTGATTTCTAGAATAGCATCAATTTTTGGAATGAACAGTATCATATTTTCCAATCTGTTCAAAGTTTGTTCAATGTACTAAATTTACTTCAATGTGATTGTCCTTTTGGAATTTGTATCTTCAGTGTATTCTAGGAGATCAACAAAATGAGTTTCAATACTGATATATTGATCTGGATGATTCTGATTCTTATCGGATTCTTCTTACTCTTCTTTATTCGAAATCTGAATGAATTTCTTGGAATAAACCTTTTGACAAACTTCCTTGGATGGCTGAGGATCTGGAGATAGAAATTTAAAGGATGGAACTTATGAGGATTCAGATGAATGGTTTCTCTTGTTTTCATCCTCTTCCTCTTCTAATTATTATTCTTCTTGACCTTGTTCTCCTTCCCCTTGTTCTTCTTCGTATTCTTCTTAATATTCTTGAATAAGAGATTATGTAGCTGATTTTTTAGAAGCTTATTTTTCATTACCTTTCTCTGTTGGATCTGATTGAGTCTGAAAAGGTGGATCCCTTATTATAATTCTAGTTTTTTCTTGCTCGTATATTCTGAGAAGACTACCAATGTCAATACCTTGGGCATTTATCTTCTTAATTCTCTTCTTCCTTGCTTCTTCTTCTTTCAAAGTTTCTTCTGATCTTATTTTCAGAGACAGATCTTCAGCTAGATCCAAACCAAAATGAGTATCCCCTTCTTTCCTTTCTTCATTATTCTTCCTCTACTCAGTAGCAACCTCATTGGATAAATCATTTTTTTCTTTGATCTCTTGGGATATTTATCCATAACTACCTTTCTTTTAGTTGAAGATGATTTGGATGGATTTGAAGGATTCTCACTACCTTCATCTACTTCCTTTCCTTTCTCAGCTTTCAGATCTTTCTCAAACTTTTTAGATTTAGGATTGAATCGTAACTTATGTCTTCTTATTGTATCCTTATAGATTAAGGGCTCCATGAAGGATGTCAGATCTAATTTGATTAATACATTGCATAAACTCAATAATTCTTTCCAAAACTTACTCAATATTGTGGAAAACATGATTATCTAAGATTTTATGGAACCAAATTTGAACTTCTTAATTGTCAAGAAAATGAATCCCATTAGATTGAATTTCCTCATATTCACCAAATAATCAAGCACATAAACATATGAAACTTTTAAAGTTTCTTTTCCAACCTTTCTCAGCACTAAAAATACTTTCATCCTGAGGGATATGAGTTGATTATATCTTGATAAATGACTTACCTTTCCTTTGTCCTCAGGAATCTCAAAAATAGATTCTTCATATTTAATCTTATCAAAAGTCCCATCCAATTTTGGTAATTTATGGGAAGTACATAGAGAATCACCCTCAAAATGGAACACCTAGAAACGTAGATTATTGTTTTATGTATTTTGTATAATTATTATCATACATCATAAAGGAAATATTGAGACTATTTTCTATCTTCATTATTTTATAAAATTGTAACACCTCATCATGGAACACAAAATCCTGATCTGAATTCATTCTTTCAACACAAATGGATTCCCAGCCTTGGAAACTTATTATCCTTTCCAATGATGAATCAAAAGTCTCATTAAAGTCTCGAGAAACTAACCTTTCACCTCTAAAGTTCATGGAAGAGAAATTTTTTGGAGACATTTGACTTGGAAATGAAGCAGTTGACTCAGACATGAAAGACAAACTCGAAACTTGAAATTCTCTTAGTTAAAAAAGTTGAGTAGATCTATAATTATGAAAACTAAGGTAAAAACTGATTACAAACCCTGCTGTATTTATAGAGCATCAAGAGTTTAGAGAAAAATAGATGAATTCGATGTGTGATAGGTAGGGAGGGGTTCTTTAAAAAAGAAACCGACGGTCAAGATTAGATCTAAAAGATCTAATGGTTGAGAATGATTTCGAACTCTTAAGGTTTCTCTTAGAATAAAATTATATTCAGAATGAATCTGATTTAAAGTTAAAAGAAATAATTGAAAAACAGCTATTTTAATAATGAAAATAAGGTTTTAGAAATTGTACCTTTCAGAGTGTCAGGATAAATGTATTCGTTTAAGTATATTGTTCTTATAATAATAATGCAAACAATACCAAAAATCATATGAGATCACATAGAATTATAAAACAAAAAAAACACAGGTACGATCCAATACCAATAATCTTATATCGATAGAATAATCCAATACTAATAATCTAGTACCGATAGAATAATACAATATTAATAAAGGTAAAACTGATTAAAAATGTAAAATCGATAAAAAGTAAAATGATAAAATGTAAAATGATAAAACTAAAACCCATAAAAGTGAAACCGATTAAAGTTAAACCAATTATAGTGAAACCGATAAACATGTAAAATCAATAAAAGTGAAATCGATACCAACTATAGTGAAACTCATAAACATGTAAAACTGATAAAAGTGAAACTAATACTGATTATAGTGAAAATGATAAACATGTAAAACTGATAAAATAAAAATTGATAAATGCACAACCAATACGTGTAAAAATGTAAAACTGATAAGGGTAAAACTGATAAACGTAAAAATAATAAGTAAAACTGACAAAAGTGAAACTAATAAGTGAAACTGATAAAATATAAAACTAAAAAGTGAAATTTATACTCTCCCTTTGAAAAGGAGTAACTCAATTTAAGGATATGGTTTAAACAAGAAATAGATGTGAATAATTAATTTATAGTGGTTATTCATAGTTTTTATTTAATGTATTCAAATCTATCAAAAGATAATGGTTTTGTGAAAATTTCAGCAATTTGTTCTTGTATTCTGATGAATTATAAAATAATATCTCCTTTCTATGTGTGATCTCTAAGAAATTGATGTCTAATATCTATGTGATTTTCATGTGAGCTATGTGTAGGGTTTTTACTAAGAGAAATTGCACTAGTATTATCACATAGTATTTGAGCTTTGGAAAAACTCATGACATAGTTAGTGAGTGTGTGTTTCATCCACAACACTTGAGCATGAAAACTTCGAGCTGCTATATATTCAGCTTCAGTAGTGGAAATTAATATTGAATGTTGTTTTTTTCATAACCAAGAAACTAATGAATCTCCTAATAAATGACATGTTCTGGATGTACATTTTATATATATTCTACAACCAACAAAATTAGCATCTAAAAAGCTTTTTAAAAAAAATCATTTCCAAAAGAATAGAATAGTCCTAAATCCATAGTTCCCTTTACGCAGCGAAAAATTCTTCTCACTACTTTTAAATGATATTCCTTTGGAGTAGATTGATATCTTGCACATAAGCATACTGAAAACATTAAGTTTGGACGACTGGCTGGTAATTACAACAAACTTCCTATCATTCCTCTAAAATATGTTTAATCTACTGGTTTCCTAGCTTCATTAAGATCAAGGGTATTTTATGTACTGATTGGAGTGCTTATAATTTTAGTGTTGTCATATCCATACTTTTTAAGTAAATATTTGATATACTTATGTTGGGATATATAGGTTCCTTCTGGTTTTTGAGATATTTTAAAACCTAAAGAGAATGTTAACTCACCCATCATACTCATTTCAAACTCATATTTCATTATATTCACAAAATAATCAGTTATATATTATTTATTTGATCTAAATATAATGTCATCAACATAGATTTGAATAATCAAAAATTTTTTGTTTTCTATTTTTATAAAAAGAGTTGGATCTGCAGTACGTTTTTCATAATTATTTTGTAAAATAAATCTTATAAGTCTATCATACCAAGATCTAGGGGCTTGTTTAAGGCCATATAAATCTTTGTTAAGTTTAAGAACATGATCAAGATGTTTTGAATCTACAAAACCAGGAGGTTGTTCTACAAAAATTATTCTTTTACAAAACCATTAAGAAAAGCACATTTTACTTCCATTTGAAAAAGTTTGAAGTTAAATAATACTGCAAAGGCTAATAGAATATAAATAGATTCAAGTATAGCTACTAGATCATAGACTTCTTTATATTCTATTTTCTCTTGTTGATTATAGCATTTAGCAACAAGTCTTTATTTATTTCTTATAATGACTCCATTTTCATCACATTTGTTTCTGAAAACCCATTTTACACCAATTACAGTTGTTTCTTTAGGTCTTTCATCCAAGATCCAAACTTGATTCCTTTCAAACTCATTTATTTCATCTTGCATTGCTTTAATCCAATATTCACCACCTAAGGCCTCATTCGAAGTTTTAAGTTCAAATTGACATAGAAATGAAAGATGTTCTATTTCATTTCTCAAAGAATTTCTAGTTCTTACTGGTTGATTTACATCACCAATTATATTATCACTAGGATGAATCCTAATAAACAATTGTTTTGGGTTTTTTAAAACTTTTTCATCAACATAGGATATAAAATATTCTAGGGTAAATATTTCAGAAACATTTTCTTGAGTATTTCCCTTTTCAGAAAATTTTTCAATCAAGGGTTGATAATAAATTTGTGAAAACACATCCATTGATATAGGTAGGGGTTTTTAAAAATACAGGGGTCAGTTTCATCAAATTTATCATTCATTGTTTCCTCAACAGTATAAGAGTTTTTGTTAAAAACTCTATAAGTCGTAGAAGTAGTGGAATAACCTAGAAAGATTCCTTCATCAGATTTGGGTGCAAATTTATGTATATTATCTTTAGTATTCAATATGAATACTTTACATCTAAATAATCTGAAGTATAAAACTTTAGTTTTTTGGCCAGTCCACAATTCATAAGGTGTTTTATTAAGAAAGGGTCTAGTTAAAAGTAAATTTATCATATAACATGTAGTACTAATAGCTTCAGCCCAGAAATGCTTAGATATTGAGTATTCAATCAACGTGGTTCTTTTCATTTCCTAAATAATATGATTTCTTCTTTTAGTAACTCCATTTTACTAAGGGGTTCTTGGGGCTGAAAATTTGTGAGTAATACCTTTCTTACTACAAAAATTTTCAAAATATAAATTTTGAAATTCTCCACCATGATCACTAAGAATAGTTATTAGTGGTAGGTTTTTATCATTTTTAACTTGGGGTCTAAAAGAATTGAAATAGAAAAAGGCTTCATATTTATTTTCTAGAAAATAAATCCATGTAAATATGATATAGACATCAACTAAAAAAATATATAGTACTTTCCTCTAATTCTTCTAGTTTGTGTAGGACCAAAAAGATATATGTGCACTAATTATAATTTATTAGAATTTGAAACTTCATTAATTGATTTATAGCTAGTTTTATGTTTCTTTCCATATTGAAAAGGGTCACAAACTTTTGAAGAATCAATTTTATGATCTGGTATATCCTTAACAAGTATTTTATTTAAGATTTTACAAAGGTTCTTAAGGTTATAGGGTCATAAACTTCTATTCCATAACCAAGATTGGTCTTCCATTTCACTTAAGCAAGGTAAGTCTTAGATCCTAAGGTCTTCTAAGTTAAGTGTGTATACATTCTCATTCCTATGGGAAGATAGAATAAATCCATCCTTGGAATTTTGAACTAATCATTTATCATTCCTAAAATTCACAACATAACCTTCATCACATAATTGACTTATGCTTATAAGGTTGTTCTTAAGGCCTTTAACAAACAAAACATTTGAAATTAAAACCTTTCCTAAAAGAACAATATTACCTATACCAATGATATTTCCCTGAGCATTATCTCTGAAGTTAACTCTTCCACCTTTCATTTCAATAATCTTTTCAAATAAATATTTATTTACAGTCATATATCGAGAACAACCACCATCAATGTACCAAATATTCTTGTTGTTGGTACACTTTTTGTTTTTCTAAAAAAGAAACAATTTGTTTTTCGGAACCTAAACTTGTTTGGATTCAGAAATGTTCGATAAAAGAATTTTAGGAATCCACATTTTTTTTCAAAATGAGTTTTATAAAATCCTAAAGATTGGGTTTTATTAATAGAACAGTTTTTTACCAATGTCTCCCACATTGACATTTAGTGCATAATGGAGCACTTTGGAGAACAAAATAGTTATGACAAAAAATCATTTTTCAATGAGTATAACCAATTTTGAAACTATTTCTTAGAGACAAATTTGTGAATACATTTTGTCAAATTATTTTCTTACAGTAGTGAAATTTGATAAAAGTTTCTTTAGAGAAAAAATTTCAAATTTTAATCTAATGATTAAATTATCATTCTCACAAGAAATTTTTTTGGAATTTTCTTTTGTTTCAAAAACATTTTTCTTTAAAACAAGTTTTTCAACATCCTTATAAATTTTATCCTTCTCAGAATTTACTTCCATAAGGTTTTTTGAAATATTTTCAAAATCAAGAGTTTTCTTATTAAGATCTTTTGAAAGATTTGATACTTCTTTTGTAATAATAGTTATTCTAGAGTTTTTTTTATCAAGTGTTTTCTTGAGTTTGTAATTATCATTCTCAAGTAGTTTGTAAAATATAGATACTTCTTCAAAAGAAGGTAAATTATCCTCTGTTAAGAATGATTATTCATCTGAAGAGTAAGAATATTTCTCATCAGGGTAATTGGAATTTAAAGATAGATTTGTAAAAGATTATGCATTGTATACCTTGGCTATGAGACAGTTATTTTAAATAGTTAGTCTGGCTATAAGTCCAATATTCTTCTGACCAAAAGATTCATATTTTCAGGATTCATCTGAGGAATCTCCACCACTTGCAGTCCAAGTATCATTTTCTTTTAAGACTTTCTTATTCTTGGACTTGTAATACTTTTTATTGTTTCTTTAATAATTTTTCTTCTTACTATATTTTCTTTTAAGCAAAGGACAATCTGGTCTTATATGACCTACTCTTTTACATTCATAACAAATTACTTCTAATCCTTTCTTGTCCTTCATATCTTTCTTTTTTAATCTATACTAAAAGTATTTCTTTCCAACAGTCTTGTTCATCCTTCGAGCAATATGGGATAATTAATTCTCTGAATGATCACTTTCACTGGATTCTGATATAACAACAGCTTTCTTAGCTTTTTATCTTGTTACCATTTCTGGTGTCTTGGCTTTAGATGTAGTAGTAAAGGCTACACTTACATTACCATTATTCTTCTTATTAAAATCTGCATCTCTTTTCATTCTTGTCTCATGTTGTAAGAGAGTACCAAATAATTCATCAAGAGTGATTTGAGTAACTTTCATGTTCTCATAAATAGTTTTCCTATTTTATTCCCACTCATTTGGAATTATATCAATTATTTGGTCAATAAGCACTTCATCATCATGACCCATTTCACCCATGGATTGTAGACTATTGATGATTGTCATAAATCTTTGTTTCACCTTGCATATCAGTTATCCATAAAGAAAAATAAACCCATAATATTCAACTTGGAGCATGTCTCTTATTATTTCTATAACTTTAGATGTAAAAAAATGTGTAACTTACAATTTCTTCCAAATACAATTGGATGACTCACATGAATATATCTGATTATATATATTCCTGGTCATATAACATAACAAAGTATTTTTTAGTTTGTAATTTAGTTGATATTCTAGTTTCTCTTGATTGGTGAAGGTTATGACTTCCTTGTCTGGTATTTTGTAATCTCTGTTAAGCATGAAAAAGTTTTCCACTACATTATTAATGACAACAGTCTTCATTCAATCTCTCTAGTACTCATAATTATTCCCATCAAAAATAGGTGGCCTAGTTGGGTTTATATTATCAATTAATCCAATATTCATTCCTGCCATCTTCTAAAATAATACTTTTCCAGTCCACACATTAGTGTAGTAAGTATTTATAAACAAAGGATTTTTAATAGAAATAAAATTTTCTTACAAAAATAAATAAATAAATTAATACAAATTTGTGGAAACATCCTCTGATATTAATTGTTTGATTTAAATATAGATGTAAATGTATATGAGATGGCACAATACAAGAGGGCTTAATTGTAGTTTTAAAACTTTGTATTTAAACTCTTAATAATGAACTTAGTTTAAGAGGTCTTAAAATAATACAATTCACAACCAATAAAAATGACCATACAGGTCTTGGATCCAATGGATATGATATGATATAATACCACAAGCAATGAAAAACAACTGTATTTGAATTGAATTTAATGATTAGAGTAATAAAAATGTAAATTATTCTACCATACAACGTATAGAATATATTAATACAATATTTAATTAATGAATTGTAATTGAAACAATTACAATAAAAAATAATATTAATATAAAGAAGAAACAAAATGATTCCCTTTCTATTACAAATGGTAGTAGAAATATGAGGGTATTACAATTATTTTATCCCAAAGAGTAGGGTATCCTTTCACCTAGGATAAAAGGTATGTCTTACCACCACCTTGTAAATCCCTCGATACGATGATCAACACGACTATCTTCCTATCCCTATAATCCCTCAATTAAGAAGGTAATCAGCACCTCTATCTTTTAAACACTTTAAAGCCCTTGATACGATGATTGAAATCATGTATTTCTATCCCCATAATCCCTCAATCATTATCACAATGATCGGTCACACAAAGAAAAACAAATCACTTATAGAAATACAAGAACTTGGAACAAGTCATTCACATCTTGTATCTTCAAGGCTTTTGCATGAAGCAAGAGAGAAGTCACTCTATCTCTCTCTAAAACTTGAAAGTAGAAAAATTTATACAAGTTCTGTACTCTGGTTTGAATGACCTTCTATTTATAGGCCTCAGATTCCAATGGTCATATTTCCTCCAATAGTCATATTTCTCTGGAAAATTCAGAGGGACATGGACACATGTCATTATAACGGTAAAAAAACAGAATACACAACATTGTTTTGATTAGTATAAAACTAACTTCATGACATCATTATGGTTAGATGATAGTAAGTACAAAGGTATGAAACAATGAGTATGAGAAACATGTAAATGGTATTGGAGTAAAATATGAGTTCAATGCATTATATGAGTACGATACATAACTTGGTTATGATGCTTAATATAGATAAGATGCATATCATGGTTACAATTCTTATCGTGGTTATGATTCATAGTTAAGATGCTTAATATGATTATGATACATATACTGGTTAGGATTCATATGGTTATGATGCATAACATGAATATGAAACATGACCTGGTTATGATGCATTACATGAATACGATACATGACTTGGTTACGATGCATGTGGTTATGATGCATGATTACGATACAATACTTAACCTAGTTATGATTCATGATTATGATACATAATATAAATATGATACATAACTTAGTTACAAGGCTCATGGTTATGAAAAAATCATATGTGGTTATAATTTTAAAATAGTTCATGTGTTTATGATGAGAAATAATATATGTGATTACGATTGAAAAATAAACGGCATATTATTACAATGTAGATCAACAGCGTGTGTTGTTATGATGGAAAACGAAATTTGTGATTACAATTGTATGTGATTATGATATATGTAATTATTATGATAACACAACATATAAAACGAGAGTTAATTTGTGATTTCAAAAACAAAAATATCAATGGGAAAGTCAAAACATGTTTTGACTCAATACTATGATCATTGTTACTAATTGTTTACGGTTTCATCAGATGATTCAATAGTGTGGCAATGGTTTTCTAGGGGAATGGGTAGTTGAATGTGAATCTTAGAGGTCATTATAACTTGTTCACCAAATAATTACTTCTATAAATATAGTAGGTGGCCCATATGTGAAGTGTATGATAAGCTGATGTGAGTTTCTAACATTGTTTTATGATAATTTTTGAATTTTAGAGAAAGTGAGTGATGTGTTTTTTATTCTCTTATATCTCCTTAATGAAAATTTTTGTAGTGTTCTTACATGGATGTAGGAACTTTTTCCAAACCACATAAATCATTTTTGTCATTTTTTTCTATTTTTGTGAAGTTTTATTAATGAATTTTGTGTGGATATTAGGTGGATGTTATTTTTATCTCTTGTGTATAGATTTGGGAGGAGTTGACTATCTTAAAAACTTTGTATAGTGGTTCCACTGATGTCTATTAGGTGGTGTTTAGAAATTTTCCACTCTACATGCTATAGTGATGGGAAGTACATACATATGGTGTATGAAGTGATTTTTGTATTCATAAATTGTAATATATGGAGTGTTTCTTCTCTTATATTAACTCCCTACAAGTGATATTAAAGGGTTGGTTATACTTCACTCATAGAATTTAGGTTTCTTCTCTTTATAGATTGTAAGTTTTTTTATTTTTGGTTAGTTTTACTCTTATCAGGATAATGAATTCAAAGGAATAGAAGTTTTATATCAATAAGTTTTATGGGATGGACGTTTCTTTCAGGATAATTAAACTATAGGATCTATTTATGCAGAAAGATCTGGATTATCCTTTATTCAGTTAATATTCTGAGATAATGGAAAATAAGGGATGGGGTGGTTAGATAATAAGGCCTTAACCTTGGTAAAGATAACACTCACTTGAAATATTTCTTTCAACGTCCAAGGGAAGAAAATTAATGTAGAAGTTGTGAAAGTGTTGGATAACATATATAATAAACCAACATAACTCAATAATTTTTTCATGATGTGAAGGTTGTTCATTTTTAGTTAATCAAATGTAATAACTAAAAAATATCATGTAAATAACATAAACATGATATGAGGGAAGTTATAATTAGTAAAGGTATCATTCATATATTATGTTTGGGATTTTCTTCTTCTTTATTCACTCTAATAAATATAATATTCCATGGTGACTATAGTGATAAAATCTGATGGGAAGACAGATCTTGTATTTGATGATATTTGAAACTTGATCTTGAGTTAAGATTTGAGGTTGAAGTAATTCCAAGATCTATTTTGAGTTTCTATTAATACTACCAAATAGAGATATTCACCACAATAGAAGGACCATTAGAAGAAAAAAAAATTTATATGATAAGTCCCAGAGAAGAAGTTAAGGTAAATCAACAGGTCTAGGTCCTACATGTTGGCTTTGAGAGAAGTAGGGATATATCAAGAAAGATTATAGGATTTGGTTATAGGCTTCAACTTCTATACAGATGAACTTAATCAACATAATGGTTGGAGGTGTCGGTTTGTTACTAAGTGTGATTATTCTATAAGATTCATGGGTTATTGACTCGGGTGCATCTTTTCATTCAAATGGTGAGATAGGTTTCATGGTAAATTTTTTATTAGGAATATTTGGAAGAGTACATCAACCATGTGATCAAGATCTTGATATAGTTTGGAAGGGATATTCTAACATTAAAATAAAAAATAGAAGTGTCTTGAGACTAAAAGTTTTTAGACATATTCTAGGTATCCGAAAGAACTTCATATCAATGAAGAAACTTGATGAATCTATTTTAAGAATGAATTTTTTTAATGGATTCTGGAAGATCAAAAAAGGGTCCACGTGGATTTATTATGGAGTAAATAATGGAACCTTTTACTTGACTAGTTGAAAAGATGAAGTTACAATGATCATAAGAACATCCTTAGATGATCCAAAAAAGTGGAAATGTAGGTTTGGTCACTTAATTGAAAATAATTTAAAAGTTTTAGAGGAAAGGTTATACATAAAATTATTCATAAAAGATCTTTTAAGATATGAGAGTTGTACTTTAAGGAAATATAAAAGAGTTTCCTTTAACTTGGATGGTATAAAACCAAATAACTGAAATCTGGAACTTATTCATTTTTATGTTTGGATACCTTCCCCTATTCATTACAATGTAAGATCTTTGTACTTTGTAACCTTCATTGATGATGCAACTCAAAAGTTTTGGGTTTACTTCCAGAAGAATCAATCTGATTTTTTTCAGAAATTTATTCAATGGCAGGTTTTTTTCAAAAGAGAGTGTGAATGAAAGTTGAAGTGTCTCCATACAAAAACATAGTGTGGAGTGCACCATACACAACTTTATTAACTTTTGTTAGAAGAAGGGAATCGATAGTGTGAAGACTGTTCCTAGAACTCCATAACAAAATGGAGTAGCTGAAAGGATGAATCAGACTCTTTAAGAGAAATCTTGGAGCACAAAGCCTCACTCTAAAATTCCTAATGGAATTTGGATAGAATATTTAAATATAGAAATGTATTTGGGGAACAAAAGTTCATATTCATCTATGGGATAAGATCTACTGAAAGAAATTTGGTCTGGTAAGATACAATAGGTGAACTATATTAAAGTATTTATATGTATTGTGTATGTTTATATTGATGCTAAAGATAGTGATTTATTATATGAAAAATCCAAGGTGTACTTTCTCATAAGATATGGAGATGAGAACTTTGGATATCACATGTGGTATGATGAAAATGTAAAAACATGCGGAGAAAAGATATTGATTTCAACAAAGGTCTTCTATGGAATTATTCTAACATGTATGAGACAGAAGTTGAAGTTAGATAAACTATTGAAGTTTAATATAATTATAAAGATGTTATCAGATGGAATCTATGACTAGAAAATCCAAGGGGAAATTTAGAGTTTGGTGCTTTGATAGTCAGTCTACAAGATGGTGCATGTTTGGATAGACATGTACCGAAGAGAGAAATTTTGGACAAACAACTAATAGATAGATAGGTTCCATCGGAAGAAACATAGGTTTTTCTAAGGAGATCCACTCATATTAGAAAACTAGTTCATAGGTTTGGATATGATATGAACTTTATACTTCTAATGAATATACGTGAACTGAAATGTATGGAATAAGATGCTAGTCTTTGAGACTCGAAACATTGGTAGACATCTATAGGTGAGGAAATTAATTCCCTAAATCCCAAAAATATGTGGGATTTGTCTAAATTATTTGAAGAAAAATGATCTCTTGAAAAAAAATGGTTTTTTTATTTGAAAGAGGTAGATGATGGAGATAATAGATACAAAGAAATGCTAGAAGTGAAGGGTTTTTAGAAAAAATAAGGAATTAAATTTTATAAAATTTTCTCACTAGTGGTAAAGAAAAAAAAACCATCTGAACAGTGCTCAATATTTTTCTATATGATGATATACACTTGGTTCATATGGATAAAATGAAAAAAATTATTCATGAGGATTTATAGGAATAAATTTATATATTTCAACCCAAGGTTTATAAATTTCATTGAAATCCTTGTTGATTGAATCAATCTCCATGACTATGGAATTATAAGTTCGAAACTTTCATGTTTGAGGAAATTTTCATTTAATTTTATTCTAATTATTATTTTTACTAGGATTAATGGGATGGTGGAACATATATCGTATTGTTGTTTTATATTGATGATATGTTGATTTTAGGTTCATAGTTCTATAGAATTGAAGAACTAAAGAGGATGTTTTCTAAAAGGTTTGAAATAAAGAACCTCAGAAAAGACAAGAAAATAGTAGGTATGAGAATTAAGAGGGATAGGAAAACTATATATTTGGTTTATCCGAGAAAGAATACATCATAAAGGTCATAAAAAGGTTTGGAATGAACAATTGTAAACCTATCTCAACTCCTCTCACTAGAAAATTAAAAATTTATAAATCATAGACACCATAAATAGATAGAAATTTTTTTTTAAATGGTGAAGGTTCATTTTACCCAAATTGTTAGAAATTTGAGCCAAGTAATGGTTTTT
The DNA here is from genome assembly GCA_963277665.1 of Viscum album. NCBI lineage: Eukaryota > Viridiplantae > Streptophyta > Magnoliopsida > Santalales > Viscaceae > Viscum > Viscum album. Next base: position 770,171,920 of record OY728126.1, read on the forward strand.
ACATGACCATACATTATTTTTATAGTGGAAGTTGTTATCTATTTCATGTAAAATCCTAGAAGAAAACATTGGGAAGTTTTGAAATAGAACATTCAACACTTAAATGGGTTGGAGAATGAAGCTTTATTATTTTTAGATGATTATCAATTGAAAGGTTCTATATATATGGATTTTATTGGAGAGATTGACTCATGGAAAAGTACAACTGTATTTTTGATTACTTTTTATGGAATGGAAGTCAACTAGATGTCTTGATAGCCTCCTGTTGTTACTTTATCTACAATAGAAGCAGAGTATGTTTCTATGTAAAGACCCTGAATTTTCCATGTAATTTGTTTTAATTAAATGGAAATATTATGAGTCTACGAAAATTGACAGTTCATGATTCTGAGGCCTGGAGTGCCCAGAATGAATTTCTGAACTTTTTTTACATATGTTTAGTAAATGCTCAAGCGGCGTTTTATAACTTTTGAACCGGTTCTCGAAATTAAAATCTAAGGACGTGGTTGAACTCTCAGTGCCGATATTCTCTTCAGGAGACCTTCACCTTGACCGCAGTAGGTTGAGGGTGGAAGTTGGTTTTTTTCATTTTTCGTAGAGGATAAATAAAATAAATATAATTTATTTTAAACACATATCCTCCAACCTATCATTTGAATCTTGGAGGTGGGGACCACCCGAACTCCTCTTTTAATGTGATCCTCACCTCTTGGTTCGGGATCATTAGAAAAGGGGAGGTTTCTGGAGAACTTTTGGTGGAGAGGAGAAATTGGTGTAAGAACCTCCTCCAACGAAGAACAACTCCAACAATGAACGAACCGATGTTCGAGGAAATACTGACGTCACCATATTCATCTCCATCCTCAAGGAAACTTCAATGAACGTCAAGGTAGGGGTTTTGAATTTCTTTGTTCTTGTTTGTTCATCATGATTCCACGTTGTGATTCAATCTTCATAAGCCTCATGTTACCGATCTAACGCGGAGGGTGCGGTCCAAGCTAACATGACCTGATCCTTCCGCTAATTCATTGAATGATGTGATCTTCGTGGGTGAGACTTCAAGTTGAACGGAATCCAACCTCGTTGGTCTTGGAACAATGGAAACATCCTAAGACCTACAATGGTTCTTTTGATTTGAAGAATGGGCCACCGGAGCTCTCCCAGTGACCTGAGAAAGTTCTCCAGTGACAGGTGCCGGTGACCGGTGCCGATTGGGAACAAGCGGTGGTCGGCACACCGGCCAGCCACGAGGAGGGAGGTGGCGCATCCGCACTACCGGAAGAGGAGGTCACAGCCCGTTGGCTGCGGCAGAGCAGAGTGGCGGCTGGCATGCCGTCCGATCATGTGCAGAAGCGGTAGAGCGCGTCCGGGCCGCCGGATCTAGAGACTATGGCCGCTTGGCCACAAAGGAGATCGGAGGGAGACCGACACTTGGCCGGCCATGGTGGAGGAGAGGAGCGCATCCGTACCACTGGAAGGATGGCCATCCATTCCAGCCAGCTGCATCACACCAAGTGGGACTTCTCTAGCGGGTCTCGCATGCCAGCCGGTGGTACCACGTGGCGTCGCCTGGTTGGACAAAACTGAACGGCCTACGGGCCATTCGGGTGACCTTGGGGGGGTGACTTTCCTCCCGGGTGACAGCTAGGGAAAACCCCACCACAAGGGGCCACCCCGGCCACGGGCTACACCATGGGTCACACCCATCAGGCCGAGCCAGACTTTCCGTGTCCTAGAAAGTCCGGGTCAGACCCGAACCAGGTCGGGTCTGCCCAGAATAGGTCGGGCATGGTTGGTCTGACTGGGTCGGATCAGACCTGAGCCCATCTGGACCTAGATACACCTTTTTGTCCATAACTTATGATTCGGTCACCCGATTGATGAACTATCTAGCACCAAAATCCTTGGAATGAGACAATCCTTTTGGTATACTTCAATTGAGTTTTGGATAATGTTGGGGTATGGCCAGGTTGGATCGAACCTGAATCCAACTGGGCCCTCAGGACTAAAAGGCTAATAAATTATAGACTAGGCATCCGATTGACGTGTCATCTATTGAGTTGGAACCCTTATAATGTGGTAGTCCTTTGGGGTAATTTTTTGTGGGACATCATGTCAGTTTAAGTATCGACTGATGGCTTGAGGATCAAAACCTCCTGGAATCAAGCATGCTTAGTGCGAGAACCATGTGGCTGGTTGTACTTGAGGAGTCTTCAGATCCTGTGTGGGTCATCATTGGATCCAGTGTGGGTTACCGCTCAGTGATCTTGTGTGGGTCAGTATATATTGATCCTATGTGGGTCATCTACAAATCCTATATGGGTCATCTTTAGATCCTGTGTGGGTCATCTTTGATCCCGTGTGGGTCAACAACAGAGCATCTCGATGAAATAAGATGATCTAGCAATACGAATAATTATCTATACTTATGTACTTAAGTTATACCTAGTGTGAGATGAGTCTTTACCTTTTTGGTACACTTCTGTTTGGTGATACCTTCGTGGTATTCTTCTATGTGGTGATACCTTTGTGGTACTTACCTTTGTGGTGTTACCTATTTGGTACTTCTATTTTCGTGGTGTTACTTGTGTGGTATTCTTCCCTCACGTGTGAGATGAATATATATATTGATAACTTATGTATATGTATGGGAATATACCTAAATAGTGTTAAGGACTATTTATTCATGCTTTGAGATTGAGGTCTTGCTTTATGGATTATTTTTTGTGGATTCTGAGAGACCTTTTGGGGTCTCGGGGTCCCAACTGAGTATCGTTATACTAACCCTTGCATGGGCTACGCCCGCACCTTATTGTGTCTTGTGCAGATAACGGACAGCACTGATTGAGGTCGAGGGTACCAGGTCTAGAGACTGCTCGGAGGTGAACATTATACAATGTGATTTGTAGAGACGACCATTCGAGAGTTGTACCTACCCTTCTGGTAGGATCCTTGGCGGGTTTTTACATGAGTTGTTTTCAGTTTTACTTGTACTTTTCAGTTCGGCTTGTATTCTAGCACCTTTACTTACTGTACACACCATGTTTCCTATATAGTTTACTTTGTGCTTGTGTCTTTCTATATGCTTGGTTTGTGTGAGTTTATAGGTTTAAAGGCAATGCCTTCTCAGTTTTAGGGATATGCCTTTCCGGTGCTAGTCGCCAGCCCCTGGCCTAGGGAAGGCGGTCTTGGGGTAGTCATGACATGGGACCCGGGGGACGGGTCGTGAAAAATTGGTATCAGAGGAGTCGGTTATACCGAAGAACTTAGACTCTGATATTTTAATAGGCAATAGTGTTAAGTGTTATGAGTGTGGTTATCAGTTTGGCGAATCTAGTGTTGGTGTGGCAGCTGATGTATCTATACACCAGGACCCTGACTTTTGATTTCTGGCTCAGTGTATGAAAACATTGATTGTGTGTGTTTTTTTGAAAAGTTTTCTTTGTGATCTCTTTGAGTCATCTCACCAGGTATAACTTATTGACTGTTGCACACCTGTTTCTTTCTAGGATGCCTCCATGAAGATAGCCATCCAGGGTTCCAGGTAGAGTATGCGATGACAGCCCACTGAGCAACGAGGCTTCGGTGTAGAGATCCCTTTTGGCAGTTGTACCATCGGGTGGTGTACCATCAGCACCACCACCCATTGGACAGCCAATTCCACCATCCCCAACAGCAAAGGGTGCACACCGATTGAGCATTTTGCATGAGTTCCAGTGCCAGAGGCCACCGAGATTCTAGGCTGAGACAGATCTACAGGTGGCTAAGGACTGGCTGGAGGTCGTGGATAGAGTTTTTCAACTTGTAGGGACACCAACTGATCTCATGGTGATCCTTGCAGCCAGTCTTCTTCAGCAAGCAGTGGGAATATGGTGGATCTTGATTCTCCAGGTTCACAATGAGGTCACTCTCATCTGGGTGTACTTCAAGAGCCTTTTCAGGGTAGATTTTATCCCAGTGACCTTAGGCTCTGTGTGTATATAGGAGCTTCTTCACTTGTAGCAGGGTAGCATGATCGTGGCTCAGTATTCAGTGAGGTTCATCGACCTCTCGCGCTACTCAGCTGACATGGTGCAGGACTCTTTCTTCAGGTCTCAGACCTTCTAGTAGAGGCTCAAACGGGATATTAGAGCTTCGATAATTTCTCTCAGCATCCTGAAGCAGGAGGGGGTGTTAGAGTGAGCACTCTTAGTGGAGATCTTCCTTGCTGAGTAGTCACCAGCAGCGAGACCCACCACCGGACGTCATGTAGCAGAATCATCTACAATTGGAAGCAGACAGATGATTTAGAGGTCCAAGAGGACCAAACCTACAGGTGGACGACTGCAGGATACAGGGTAGATTGTGTGGGGCTCTCGAGACAAAGCAGGACATGCAAGGAGCAGGCAATGTTACTCGTGTGGCGGGCAGGGTCACATGGCTCACGATTGCCCTACCCACCATACGAATGACCAACTGATGGTCAAAGGACCACCTGGGTAGAGGAGAAGATTCGATCGAGGAGGTTCACAGGCAGTAGGCAGACGTGGAAGAGGATCTGTTCATGCAACAGGCGGTGGGCGGCGATTTGAGATTCTACAGCTACCACCTCTAGGTGGCCCACCCCAGCCATAGGGAGCAGGTGGATAGGGACAAGCTCAGTTCCAGGCAGCTAAGGCTTATGACCATTGCACTCCAGAGATGATACGAGATATGATCTATGTCTACTCCACCTTAGGTGCAGTACTTATAGACATAGGTGATAGTCACTCTTTTATTGCCACGACCCTCTTTCAAAGCTTGAAGATTCCAGTGGAGTCGTTGGCTTGATCCTTATGGCCAGAGACTCCTACATAAGAGGATTCAATGATTACACACAATTTCTAGTAGTCTGAGATTACTATAGGAGGTGAGATATTTGGCTGGGATCTTCTAGTAGCGGCGTCAAGGCCTTATGACATCATATTGGGTATGGATTGGTTATCTATAGTCTATGATCAGATTGACTATATTAGGCACAAAGTGTGGTGTGTTTGTGATAATGGGACCAGGTTTTCCTTTACTGGGGAGAAGGGAACCCTTGAAGAATAGGATGGACTTACCTAGAGGAGGGTGTATTCGATCACACATTAGTTGGCTAGCCTTACCCTTGGAGCGGTTGATGTAGAGAGTCTGAGCTATCCTGTAGTGGTGAACCAGTACACTGATATTTTCCTTAATGATGTTCTGGGTCTACCTCCTCACAGAGAGGTGGAATTTTACATCGACTTGTACCCTGGGATGACACCGATATCTACACCAGCATATCGGATGGATCCCGCGGATCTTAGAGATCTGTGAGTACAGTTGGAGGACTTTTAGAGAAAGGGATTCATTAGGCCCAGTGTTTCCCCTTAGGCAGCCCCAATTTTGTTAGCCAAGAAGGCGGATGGGAGTTTGAGACTCTGTGTGGACTATCAGTGCCTGAACCAGGTGACTGTGAAGAAAAAGTAACCACTCTCAAGTATTGATGATCTCTTTGATCAGCTGAAGGGGGAACAATGGTTTTCAAAGATATACCTCAGATCAGGCTATCACTAGCTCAGGGTACGAGATGAGGATGTGCAGAAGATGGACTTTAGATGTCAGTATGAACATTATGAGTTCTTGGTTATTCCATTCAGTGTGACCAATTCCCCAATAGTGTTCATGGGACTCATGAAAAGAATATTCTAGCCATACCTCGATCAATTTATGGTAGTCTTAATTGACGACATCCTGATTTACTTAGCTATAGAGGAGGGGCATGCCTATCATCTGCAGATAGTTCTTGACACACTCCGAGAGCACCAGCTTTATGGTAAGCTCTTAAAGTGTCATTTCTGGATCCGATAGGTCCACTTTCTGGGACACGTCATCTCAGAGGTTGGATTTGCGATGGATATATCAAATATTGAGGATGTTCTTGCTTGGGAGCCACCCAAGAGTGTGACGGAGGTGCGGAGTGTCTTGGGTTTGGCCGGTTACTACCGGAGGTTTGTGATTGACTTTTCCATAGTAGCGGCACCCTTATCAGCAATGACGAAGAAGGGGAAACCCTTTGTGTGGTCAGAGAGATTCCAGCAGAGTTTCTAGGAGCTAAGAAAGATACTGACGAGTGCCCCCATATTGAGGCTACTGGAGGAGGGCGTTGGGTACATAGTCTACTGTGACACATAAGGGACCGAGCTCGGATGTGTCCTGATATAGGAGCGAGTATTGATCATGTATGGTTCTCAGTAGTTGAGACAGCATGAGCAGAACTACTCTACCCACAACCTAGAGTTAGCAGTAGTGGTCTTATCCTTGAAGATGTGGCGACATTACATGATGGGTGAACGTTTTACAGTCTACTCTGATCACAAGAGTCTCAGATTTATCTTCTCTTAGAAGAAAATGAACCTGAGACAGTGGTGTTGGCTTGAGTTCCTCTAGGACTATGACTTCGAGATAGTATATACTACTGGAAAGGGGAATATATTAGCAGATTAACTCAGTAGTAGATCTCATATATAGTTACTAAGTGAGGCAACAGAGCAGCTAGCCGCTTTGCAGATATCCTATATGGATCGATATGGAGAATCTTATCTTCAGTCTCTGATAGTCACTCTCCCACTCCTTCTGTGAGTCAGAGAGGCGTAGTTTGGATACACTAACTGTGAGACTCGACATGATCAGATATCCACAGGATGGGCACTTGATGGATTTTTTGAAGGTGGGGAGAACGTCATCTTCTTTGGAGGATGTACTATAGTACCGATGGCGTTATGGGAGGAATTGTTGATGGAGAACCATACGTCCCCTCTAGTGGTACATCCAAGAGTGGAAAAGATGTACCAAGACCTCCGGCGTCATCACTGGTGGCCAGGAATAAAGAATGTAGTGGCAGAGTTTGTCTCACGATGCCTCACTTGTCAGCAAGTGAAGGCAGAGCATTAGGTTTCATTAGGCTTAGTTTATCCACTAGAGGTTCTATAGTGGAAGTGTGATGTAATTTCCATGTACTTAGTGATAGGACTTCCACGCATGTCTAGGGGTCATGATTCAATATGGGTGATCATTGACCGACTCACCAAGTTGGTCCACATCCTACCTATCAGAGAGCAGGGACCAGTAGAGGGTTTGGGATGTCTCTACATGCAGGAGATTGTGTAGCTTCATGGGGTACCATCTATGATTGTCTCTGATCATGATGAACATTTTACTTCCTAGCTATGGAAGTGGTTGTAGGAGGCATTCGTGACACATCTTCGGTTGAGCACCGCCTTCCATCCTCAGATGGATAGTCAGACAGAGCAGACTATTCAGACCCTTGAGGAAATGTTGCGTGCTTGCGTCCTTGATTTCATCCATAGCTAGAAGGATCACTTTTCCTTGGTGGAGTTCTCATACAAAAATAGTTATCACTCCACTATTGGTATGAAACCATTTGAGATATTGTATGGTCGACCTTGCATATCACCTCTATGTTAGACTGACCCCAGGGAGTCAGCACTCATGGGACCGGAGATGGTACAAGCTACCACAAAGAAAGTGAAGATCATCCAAGAGTGGATGAAGACTACACAGAGCCGGCAGAAGTCTTATGCTGACAGGATATGGAGACCTCTAGAGTTCAAGGATGATGACCATGTCTTTCTACGGGTCTCACCTCAATGAGGTTTGCAGAGATTTGGCCGAGGTGGAAAGTTATCATTGAGGTTCATCGGACCCTTCTACGTCCTCAGTAGAGTTGGCGAGGTGGCATACCACCTAGATCTTCCCCCTCAGCTACACCCAGTGCATGACATTTTTCACGTATCCCAACTGAGGAGATACTTACATGATCCTTCGCACATCATTGACTCGGGTGAGCTGGACATCGACTATGGGGCGACATTTTCGGAGGTTCCTGTAGAGATTGAGGATCGACTGGAGAGAGTCCTTCATGGGCGATCGATACCTTTGGTGTGTGTACGTTGGCAGAACGGGAACCTCTAGGAGAGAACGTGGTAGTGGGAGGCTCAGATTCATGCTCAGTACCCCAACTTGTTTCCCTAGTTTGTGTTATGGCTTTCGAGGATGCAAAGCCTTGAGGAGGATAGAATGTAAAGACCCAAAATTTTCCATGTAATTTTTTTTAATTATATGGAAATATTACAAGTCTGAGAAAATTAATGGCGCCTTATTGTGAGGCCCGAAGTTCCCAGAATGAATTACTAAACTTTTTTTTAGGTACGTTCAGTAAACGCGCGAGCGGCGTTTTGTAACTTTTGAATCGGTGCTCAGAATTGAAATCTGAGGAAACCGTTGAACTCACTGCGCCAATATTTGATTAAGGAGACCTTCACCTTGAATGCAATAGGTCTAGGGTGGAAGTTGGTTTTTGCATTTTTTGTAGAGGATAAATAAAATAAATATAATTTATTTTAAACACATATCCTCCCACCTCTCATTTTAATCTTGGAGGTGGGGACCACCCGAACTCCTCTTTTAATGTGAGTTAACCCTTGGAATTCCCCCAATTAATGTTCTAACATTAATTGGATTAATAAACTTAACTCAATTAAAGTTAGCTCCTCACCTCTTGGTTGGGGATCGTTGGAAAAGGGGAGGTTTTTCGAAAACTTTTGGTGGAAGAACCTCCTCTAACGAAGAACATCTCCAACGATGAACAAACCGATGTTCAAGGAAACACTGACATCACCATCTTCATCTCCTTCCTCACGGAACCTAAAATGAACATCAAGGTATGGGTTTTGAATTTGGTTGTTCTTGTTTATTCATCATGATTTCACGTTGTGATTCAATCTTCATAAGCCGCCTATTACCGATCTAACACGGAGGGTGCGGGCCAGGCTAACACGACTCGATCCCTCCGCTAATTCATTGAATGATGTGATCTTTTCAGGAGAGACTTCAAGTTGAATGGAATCCAACCCCGTTGGTCTTGGAACAACAGAAACATCCTGAGACCCACAACAGTTCTTTCGGTTTTAAGAACGGGCCACCAAAGATCTCCCGGTGACCCAAGGAAGTTCGCCGGCGACCGGTGCCGGAGATTGGTGTCGGTAGGGAACAAACGGCAGCCGACACACCGGTTGGCCGAAAGGATGGCAGTGGCATGTCTTTGCCATTAGAAGAGGATCCCGCAGCCCGTCAGTCGCGGTGGAGCAGAGTGGCAGCCGGCACACCAGCTGGCCACGTGGCGAAGTGGCAGCGTGCGTCAGCGCCACCGGAGCTGGAGACCATGGCCTCTTGGCCGTGGTGGAGATCGGAGGGAATTCGGCACTTGGTCAGCCACGGTGAAGGATTGGCGCACGTCTGTGCTACTGGAAGGAGGGTCGGCCATTCTGGTCGGCCACGTCACACCGTGAGAGACCCCTCTGATGGGTCTCGCGTGCTAGCCGGTGGTGCCACGTGGATGTAAAGACCCATAAAATTCAAGGTAAATTTCTTATTACTTTTCTTTGAGATTTTACAAGAATTCAGTTTCTGACGACACTTGATTTTGAGGCCCGGTGTGCCCGGAATCAATTTCTGAAGTTTAGCTCAGGTACGTTCAGTGAACGAACGAGCGGGTTTTCCTAACTTTTGAACCGGTTCTCGGAATTGAAATCTGAGGGAACCTATCAAACTGTATCATTGGTAATTTCTTAAGAGGACCCTTTCTAGAGTTTCGTTTTCTCGGGAGGAGTTGTTTAAAAAAAGTGAGGGATAAAAATATAATTGTTTTACAATTATATTTTCATTTCTTGTTAAGTGGATTAAGTGTTGTGTCACAACACTTTATCCCTCTCTTATGTAGTTATAACCTATGTAAGGGAGTTAGGGGTGGGACCCACTTGTAGTTAACAACCTATAAGAGGATTAAAGGTGAGGTGGGGCCCACACGAACCCCACCCCTTCACATTCCTTTAACCTCCTCTAACTCCCCCATTAAGTGGGTGATCTCTCATCTTCCATAACTCACTCTAACCCCCCTTGTGACACATCCTCTCATTAATGATGCCAACTCTACTTCATTTAATTTTGACAATCTCAAGATTAATTAAGTTAAGTTAATTTAACATTTTGAAATAATTTGAAAATGCATGAGATGGGTAATAAAATAAGAAGAGTCTTATTTTATTAGGGGTTGGATGGTTGTGTGGGGAAGGGGAAGAGATAGAAGTTCATCTTCCACGTTGAAGAATGTGAAGAACAGTTCTTCTCCGACAAAGAACATCGACCCTTCGACTTAGAAGACTCGGCGACCCGGATTCTTCCGTCTTCATCTTCCTCCACGACAAGGGAGAAGTCTCCGACCGCGGTAATCATTGCCAACGACAATGTACCTTCCTTCTTTATCATAGAAACAAGTGAGGATATGTCATTTCCTCCTCGGACGCACCCCGACGTCCACAGAATCTACGTCCGACCCCACGACGCCGTTCTCCGCGACACCCGACGTGCGACGTCAAATATCCAAGTAGGGGTTTGGTTTAATTTAATTTATGTGGATTATATCATCGGCCTTTGTTTATTTTTGTTGTTAATTGTTTGAGCTTCCAGTTATCGTAATCACGGGAGGAGGACGGACCGCATGAACACGGCCAACCTTCCTCCCCCTTTTGTTCGTTTTACTCGTTGCGGCACGAGCAAAGGAGGCGCGGTGCAATGGCACCACGTGGAAACAATGAAGAATGGGAGAAGAAGCATCGCGCCATCGCGTCGCGCCATTGCGGCAATTCGAAGGCTCCGCAGATTGTTTAATTGACGGCGGATCAACGGGCATTGACGGAACGGGCCGCAGAGGCGGTTTGATGATTCCGTAGTAAAGTGCGAGACCCGAGGTGAACGTCGGCGCTGTCGGATTTGAAAACGGACCACCGGAACAACACTGGTGGCCCACAGAATTCACCAACGGTACGGGACGCCGGCGCGGCGGTGGTTCCAGTGGACTCACCCTATGCGAATAAGCTAGTCGCTAGGGTTACAGGTTGGAGGCGCTGCATGTGGTTGGAGCATGGGAAGATTGAAGAAGAAATGGAAGATTAGAGAGAGAAAAGTCTAAAGAAAATAAATTAAAATTTAAAGGAAAAAAAAGGAATCCGATGAATGGGTGTTGCACACAAAAATTTGAATATGGATTTATGCATGGATTTTGGGTGTGTTATGTTGAGGGATTAATTTAAATTAAAAATAATAATAATATAATAATGTTATTATTATCTTTTGTAGGGAAAACCGTATTTTGACGGTATCTTCTTCATGCGACCTCGGTTTCATGAACCATTAGTGGCAGTGCGACCCTGACTTCGAGACGGAATTTATGAGTCCAATATTGGATATCTTTTTCGGGTTTTTGGTTCGGGTACCTGAAACAATCGTACTTAATAGATTTAATATTATTATTAAATCTTTGACCCGCCATAACTCATGCGTGCGACGTCTGATTGACTCGCTGTCAGCGGCGATGTGACTCTGTCTTTAAAACGGTCAATTCATGTCTAATGTTGGATACTAAATTCTGGTTCGTGTCTCGGGCCCATGAAACACCGAATAATAATATTATTATTATTATTACGGGATCTTGTATCTGACATATCTCTCTCATACGGTGTCAAAATGACGAACCGTCTGCGATGTTGCGACCCTGGAATTAGACGGATGTTTCAAAACCAATTTTGGATATTTATGTCAAGGTCGAGGTGCGGGCCCCAAGAGTCCCGGTTCGCGCATGATGTGGTGAAATGAAAATTTTTCACTGGCTATCCGTCCTGGACCAATGGGTAGTCCATCTCGTGTGTTATTCCGTATGGATCTCAATGGTGTGACCGGTTTGGTTAACTGGTGTCTTTTGAAGTAAGACCGGGTTGGATCGTACACGAAACCAACCGGGCCCTCGGAGCGGAAATGCTTATAACTTGAGATTCGTACGTCCGATTGATGTGTCATAGAATTTTTTGGATTCCTCTTGATGAGACGGAACTTTTGTTATACTTCACCTGAGGTTTGGACGCTGTTGGAATATGTCCGAGTTGGATTGTACCTGAAATCCAACCGGGCCCCTAGAACGGAAAAGCTGATAACTTTCAGACTGGACGTCCATTTGATGAATCGTCAGTGGCGTTGGTGATCTTGTTGAGAAAAGGTCCCTTTGAGTATACCCTATGAGAGTTCGGGGTACAGTTGAGATACGGCCGGGTTGGTTTGCACACAAAACCAATCGGGCCCCTGGGACAAAAAGGCTAATAACTCACAGACCAGGCGTCCGATTGACGCGTCGTCTGTTGCGTTGAGACCCCTATGACGAGGCGGACCTTTGAGGTACTTCTTCATGGGACTTTGAGATACTTGGAGTATCGACCTGTAGCTCGTGGAGCAGACCCTCCCGGAGACGAGCGTTTGGAGTACGGAGACCGTGTAGCCGGCTGAGACCTGGCGACTGCTTGACCGACTCGACTTGGAGTGAGTCAACTAGCCCAGTGGACGGAGCACTACTTTTTTGGGTGCAGAACCATGGCGGACGGAGCACTACCTGTGTGATAGTGCAGACCCACGATACTCGTCCGGAGAGTACCTCTGCATGCTATTAGGGGGTGTGCACTACTGTGTTTGGGTGGCATACCCTGGCGGGAAGCACTACTGTGTTTGGGTGGCTGGCCCGCGGTACTCGACAGGAAGAGTACCTCAGCAGTCTTAGGTTAGTGAGCAGTACCTTGGAGTCGTGACAAGACCACTGTACACTCTTGATACGGGGCTCTTCAGCAGTTACGGTTTTGATAATGAAAATCCTGGTTTGAGCTGAGTCTATGACCTTGTGTTTACCTCATGATTGATATGGGTCACTTAATAACTTAGGTACATGTATGGGCATATACCTGGTTAGTGGTTATCCATTGATTTCATAATCTTTGTGTATCCTCCTGATTGAGATGGGTTACTTGATAACTTAGGTATATGTATGGGTATATACCTAAGTAGAGGTTATCTATTGAGATCTTTCTTTGTGGTTATCCTTGTTGGATTTAGTGAGACCTTGAGGGTCTCGGGGTCCCTACTGAGTATCGTTATACTCACCCCTACATGGGATATGCCCGCACCTCATTGTGTTGGTTGCAGACGACGGGAAACACTGACAGAGGTCGTGTGTTCGAGGACTAGACGGTACTCGGAGTTGGATCTCACGACGAGTTAGTATTCGGAGGTGGACTTCACGATGTGACGATACTCGAAGGAGGTTGATGGGCGAGAGCGTTGTGGAGGATATCTGTACCTACCCTTCAGGTAGGATCCGAGGTGGACGACCTAGGATCTTCTTCTATTCTTCCAGCTGTTTTTCTTTTCTGTTGTATTTCCTTTCAGTTATAGCTGTACTTTTTAGTTGGGTTTGTATTCTGGCCCTTTTTACTTTTCAGCACTTTCTTTTGTACTTAGGGTTTTACTTCTGCTTGTACTCTATGGTGTTTTGTTAACTTTTATAAAGGAAATTTCTTCCCAGTTAATGGGATTTACGCCTTTGGTGCTAGTCACCAGCCCCTGGCCTATGGAAGGCGGGCTTGGGGTAGTCACGGCACGGGCCCCGAGGTCGGGTCATGAAAAATTGGTATCAGAGAAGTCAGTTCTACTGCAGGACTTATAAATCTAATATTTTCTTTTCTGTGAAGCAATAGTGTTAAGGGTACCGAGTGTGGTCTTCAGTTCAGGGAGTCCAGTATTGGTGAGGCGGCCGACGTATCCGTACACCAAGACCCTGACTACTGATTTCCGACTTTGTGCATGAAAACACTGATTGCGTGTGTGTTTCCAAAAGTTTTAAAGTCAGCTCAAACCAGGTCATCTCACCAGGTATAAATCATTGACCGTGTCGCATCTGTTCAGGATTTCTCCTCGCAGACAGTCAGTTGGAGTTTTGAGAGAGTACTCGATGACGGCTCACCGAGCGACGAGGCTCTGGTGCAGGGCCCTTTTTACTATGTTGGCACCCTCAGGTGGTGTACCAGCAGCACCAACACCTGTTGGGAAGCAGATTCCACCAGCTATACTAGAGAACGGTGCACGCTGGCAGAGCACATTGCACGAGTTCCAGCAGTAGAGGCCTCCGAGGTTACTAGGTGAGGCAGATTCCCAGACAGCAGAGCACTGGCTGGAGGCGATTGCTAGAGTTTTCGGCCTAGCTGAGACATCAGGAGAGTGGATGGTAGACTTGGACACTAGTGATTTCCATTGAATGACCATGAGTATGGTCCGCATAGTGATGAGGCTTCAGTACGTGGACCGATGCCTGAGATAGTTCCTTCGGGTAGTGTGTCAGCTATACATCACTACCTGTTGGTCAGCAGTTACAACCGACGGTACCGGTAGGTGACACATGTAAGATTACTTTCTTACATGTGTTCTAACATCAGATACCCTCAAGTTCCGAGGCGAACCTGATTCACAGGCGGCTGAGGACTGGCTTGAGGAGGTGGCTGAGAGTTTTCTAGAGCTTATACAACTTCGGCAGGACGATGTGTCGGTAGCTGAGAATTCATCGAGGCGTACCGAACATTCCGGGTACTCGATGAATATGATTCGAGCCATCACTTTTTCCTCTATGCATTCCTACTCACGTTAGGGTGATAGAGAGAACCTTGAGGTTGAATGTTCTTTGGCTGAATGAATACAGCTAGAGAATGTTAGAAGTTGGAACGCAGTGAGCTGGTGCCAGTCTCAGAGACTTGGGCGTGAGAATGTTTCAATAAGAGGAAATGTTAAGGACAGATAAATCTGTAGAGCATCAGACATGGAGGCCAAGCTAGGAGAGCAGCATGAGGTGGTGTACATTTCAACATATTACAACCACTCGCCTTTTTTGTCCCCTCCAGGCTCAGGGAGCTGGAGGGAAGGGGAAAAGAGTAGCTGCATGCGGTCAAGGAGTGTGACCGAAATGGCTCTAAGGATGATTCGAAGTGTGGAATTTGTCTTCTACTAGCTAGCATAGCCACAGACATCGATACGAATCATCACTTCCTTCCATGAATCTAGTCCCAGACCTAGAGTTTCTGGTTAAGCCGTTGACTTGACCCTCACGTCAGGAGATACCTTTGGGAGGAGACTCGATAGTCACACTTACGACGACGGTGTGATCTGACCCTTCAGGCGAGAGTCTCGGTTGAGACCTCTTGGTGGCAGCGTCGAGGACTTACGATGTTAGTTTGAGTATGGATTGGGCAATCACTGCTCATACTCAAATTGATGGTATTAGGAAAACGTCGGGATGTGTTTTCCATGGTCGGAGAAAAGGAAACCCCAGGAAGCACAGGTTAAACTCGTGCATGGGAGGGTGTAGCCGATCATTCTTGGGTCGGACAACCTTACCCTTATGGTAGCAGGAGTTTTGAGTTTCAGTTCTAATCAGGAAAGGAAGACCTCTAGAGTTCGAGGATGGTGACCATGTTCTTATATGGGTCTCACCTTGACAAGGTTTATGGAGATGTAGCCGAGGCGGTGAGATATCTCTGAGGTTTAATGGACCTTTCTAGGTCCCCATCAGGGTAGGCGAGGTGGTTTACTGCTTCACCTTTCCACCTCAGTTGCACCGGGTGCATGAAATCTTCCACGTACCTCGTCTGAGGAGATACGTGCGTGATCCTTCACACATCATCGACCTCAGGGAGTTGGACTTCGATGACAGGGAGACATGCACGGAGGTTCCAGAGAAAATTGAGGATCGACAGGAGTGGGTCCTACGTGAACGGTCGATTCCTCAGGTGCGCTTTCACTAGTAGCACGAGAACCTCCAGGAGAGCACATGGGAGCGGAAGGCTCAGATGCGTGCTCAGTACCACTTTTGTTTCCCTAGTTTGTGTTTAGCTTTATGGGGATGTAAATCCCTAAGGTGGAAGTAATGTAATGACCCATAAAATTCAAGTGAAATTTTTTCTTAATTTTCTTTGGGATTTTACAAGAACGCAGTTTCTAACGGCACTTGATTCCGAGGCCCGGTGTGCCTGGAATCAATTTATGAAGTTTAGCTCGGGTACGTTCAGTGAACGAACGAGCGGGTTTTCCTAACTTTTGAACTGGTATTCGGAATTGAAATTTGAGGGAACCGATGAAACCACAGGACCGGTAATTGCTTAAGAAGACCCTTTCTGGAGTTGCGTTTTCTCGGGAGGAGTTGTTTAAAAAAAAGTGAGGGATAAAAATATAATTGTTTTACAATTATATTTGCATTTCTTGTTAAGTGGATTAAGTGTTGTGTCACAACACTTTATCCCTCTCTTATGTAGTTATAACCTATGTAAGGGAGTTAGGGGTGGGACCCACCTGTAGTTAACTACCTATAACAGGATTAAAGGTGAGGTGGGCCCCATACAAACCCCACCCCTTCACATTCCTTTAACCTCCTCTAACTCCCCCATTAAGTGGGTGATCTCTCATCTTCCATAACTCACTCCAACCCCCCTTTTGACACATCCTATAATTAATGATGCCAACTCTACTTCATTTAATTTTGACAAGCTCAAGATTAATTAAGTTAAGTTAATTCAACATTTTGAAATGTTTTGAAAATGCATGATATGGGTAATAAAATAATAAGAGTCTTATTTTATTAGGGGTTGGATGGTTGTGTGGGGAAGGGGAGGAGATAGAAGTTTATCTTCCACATTGAAGAACGTGAAGAATGGTTCTTCTCCGATGAAGAACATCGACCCTTCGACTTAGAAGACTCGGCGACCCGGATTCTTCCGTCTTCATATTCCTCCACAACAAGGGAGAAGTCGCTGACCGTGGTTATCATCGCCAACGACAACGTACCTTCCTTCTTCATCATAGCAACAAGTGAGGAGACGTCGTTTACTCCTCGGACGCACCCCGATGTCCACAGAATCTACGTTTGACCCCGTGACGCCGTTCTCCGCGACACCCGACGTGCTACGTCAAATATCCAAGTAGGGGTTTGGTTTAATTTAATTTATGTGGATTATATCATCAGCCTTTGTTTATTTTTGTTGTTAATTGTTTGAGCCGCCTGTTATCATAATAACAGGAGGAGTTCGGACCACACAAACACTACCGACCTTCCTCCCCCTTTTTTTGGTTTTACTCGTTGCGGCACGAGCAAAGGCGGTGCGGTGCAACGGCACCGCGTGGAAACAATGAAGAACGGGCGAAGAAGCACCGCGCCGTCGTGTCGCGCCGTTGCGACGATTCAAAGGCTCCGCAGATTTTTTAATTGACGGAAGATCAACAGGCATTGACGGAATGGGCCGTAGAGGCAGTTTGATGATTCCGCAATAAAGTGCGAGACCCGAGGTGAATGTCGGCGCAGTCGGATTTGAAAACAGACCACCGGAGCAACTCCGATGGCCCACGGAATTCACCGGCGGTGCGGGACGTCGGCGCGGCGGCGGTTCCGGCGGACTCACCCTATGTGAATAAGCTGGTCGCTAGGGTTACAGGTTGGAGGCACTGCATGTGGTTGGAGAGTGAGAAGATTGAAGAAGAAATGGAAGATTGGAGAGAGAAAAGTCTAAAGAAAATATATTAAAATTTAAAGGAAAAAAAAAGGAATCCGATGAATGGGTGATGCGCACAAAAATTTGAATATGGATTTATGCATGGATTTTGGGTGTGTTATGTTGAGGGATTAATTTAAATTAAAAATAATAATAATATAATAATGTTATTATTATCTTTTGTTGGGAAAACCGTATTTTGACGGTATCTTCTTCGTGCGACCTCGGTTTCACGAACCGTTAGTGGCAGTGCGACCCTGACTTCGAGATGGAATTTATAAGTCCAATATTGGATATCTTTTTCGGGTTTTTGGTTCGGGTACCCGAAACGCTCGTACTTAATAGATTTAATATTATTATAAAATCTTTGACCCGCCATAACTCATGCGTGCGACGTCTGATTGACTCGCCGTTAGCGGCGACGTGACTCTGTCTTTAAAACGGTCAATTCAAGTCTAATGTTGGATACTAAATTCTGGTTTGTGTCTCGAGCCCACGAAACACCGAATAATAATAATATTATTATTATTATTACGGGATCTTGTATCTGACATATCTCTCTCGTACGGTGTTGGAATGACGAACCATCTGCGATGTTTCGACCCTAGAATTAGACGGATGTTTCAAAAACAATTTTGGATATTTATGTCAAGGTCGAGGCGTGGGCCCAACGAGGCCCGGTTCGCGCATGATGCGGTGAAATGCAACTTTTTCACTGGCTATCCATTTTGGACCAATGGGTAGTCCATATCGTGTGTTATTCCGTATGAATCGCAATGGTGTGACCGGTTTGGTTAACCGGTGTCTTTTGAAGTAAGATCGGGTTGGATCGTACACGAAACCAACCGGGCCCTCGGAGCGGAAACGCTTATAACTTGAGCTCCAGACGTCCGATTGACATGCCGTCGACTTTGTTGGATTCTTATTGATGAGACAGAACTTTTTTTATACTTCACCTGAGGTTTGGACGCTGTTGGAATATGGCCGGGTTGGATTGTACCCGAAATCCAACCGGGCCCCTAGAACGGAAAAGCTGATAACTTTCAGACTGGACGTCTGTTTGACGAACCATCAGCGACATTAGTGATCTTGTTGAGAAACGGTCCCTTTGAGTATACCCTATGAGATTTCGGGGTACAGTTGAGATACGGTCGGGTTGGTTCGCACACGAAACCAACCGGGCCCCTAGGACGAAAAGGCTAATAACTCACAGACCAGGCGTCCGATTGACGCGTCGTCTGTTGGGTTGAGACTCCTATGATGAGGCGGTCCTTTGAGATACTTATTCGTGGGACTTTTAGATACTTGGAGTATCGACCTGTAGCTCGTGGAGCGGACCCTCCCGGAGATGAGCGTTCGGAGTACGGAGACCGTGTAGCCGGCTGAGACGAGGCGACTGCTTGACCGACTCGACTTGGAGTGAGTCGACTAGCCCAGTGGACGGAGCACTACTTTGTTGGGTGCAGACCCATGGCGGACGGAGCACTACCTTTCTGACAGTGCAGACCCGTGGTACTCATCCGGAGAGTACCTCTACAAGCTATTAGGGGGTGTGCACTACTGTGTTTGGGTGGCATACCCCGGCGGGAAGCACTACTGTGTTTGGGTGGCTGGCCCGCGGTACTCGACAGGAAGAGTACCTCAGCAGTCTTAGGTTAGTGAGCAGTACCTCAGAGTCATGACAGGACCACTGTACACTCCAGAGACGGGGCTCTTCAGCAGTTACGGTTTCGATAATGAAAATCCTGGTTTTAGCTGAGTCTATGACCTTGTGTTTACCTCATGATTGAGGTGGGTCACTTAATAACTTAGTTATATGTATGGTCATATACCTAGGTATTGGTTATCCGTTGATTTCATAATCTTTGTGTATCCTCATGATTGATATGGGTTACTTGATAACTTAGGTATATGTATGGGCATATACCTATGTAAAGGTTATCTATTGAGATCTTTCTTTGTGGTTATCCTTGTTGGATTTAGTGAGACCTTGAGGGTCTTGGGGTCCCTACTGAGTATCGTTATACTCACCCCTGCACGGGCTATGCCCGCACCTCGTTGTGTTGGTTGCAGACGACGGGAAGCGCTGACAGAGGTCGTGTGTTCGAGGACTGGATGGTACCTGGTGGTGGATCTCACGACGAGTCAGTATCCGGAGGTGGAATTCACGACGAGATGATACTCAGAGGAGGCTGACAGGCGAGAGCGTTGTGGAGGCTATCTGTACCTACCCTTCAGGTAGGATCCGAGGTGGATGACCCAGGAGCTGCTTCTATTCTTCCAGTTGTTTTTCTTTTCTGTTGTATTTCCTTTCAGTTGTAGTTGTACTTTTCAGTTGGGTTTGTATTCTGGCCCTTTTTACTTTTCATCACTTTCTTTTGTACTTAGTGTTTTACTTCCACTTGTACTCTGTGGTGTTTTGTTTACTTTTATAAAGGCAATGCCTTCCCGGTAAACGGGATTTACGCCTTTGGTGCTAGTCGCCAGCCCCTGGCCTATGGAAGGCGGGCTTGGGGTAGTCACGGCACGGGCCCCGAGGTCGGGTCGTGACAGTGGCGCCGCCTGGTTGTCCAAAACCGAACGGCCTACGGGCTGTTCGAGTGACCTGGGGGTGCATCCCCTCTCGGGTAGCGGCTAGGGCAGACCCCACCACAAGGGGCCACCCCGGCCACGGGCTGGACCGCGGGGCGCCCAGCGGGCTGCTCCCAGCGGGACCTGCCCAGCAGGCCGCACCCAGCAGGTCGTGCCTAGCGCGGGTCGGGCAAGACTACGGACCCGCGAGCCGGGCCCACCATGTCCCAGCCTGTCCAGGTCGGACCGGGTCTGTCTGACCGGGCCAGACTGGATCCGAGCCCATCTAGACCCAGATACACCGTTTTGGCCATAACTTGTGATCCGGGCATCCGATTGACGAACCGTCTGTGACATCGAAATACTTGGAACTAGATGGTCCTTTTGGTATACTCCATTTAAGTTTTGAATAAATTTGGTGTATGACTAGGTTGGATCGAACCTGAATCCAATCAGGCCCTCAGTACTAAAATGCTAATAACATACAGACCAGACATCTGATTGACGCACCATCTGTTGCATTGGGACCCTTGGGATGTGGCAGTCCTTTGGGGTACTTCTTCATGGGACTTTGTGGTAGTTGAAGTATTGACTGATGGATTGAGGAGAAAAACCTCCCAGAATCAAGCGTTCTTAGTACGGGAACCCTATGGATGGCTGTACTTGAGGAGTCTTTAGATCCTATGTTGGTCATCTTAGGATCCTGTGTGAGTTAGTGCTCAGTAATTCTGTGTGGTTCAGCACATACCGATCCTATGTGGGTCATCTCTAGATCATGTGTGCATCATCTTCAGATCCTGTGTGGGTTATCTTTGATCATGTGTGGGTCAACAGTTGATCTTCTCGACAAAGTATGATGCTCTAGCAATACGACTAATCATCTATACTTTCGTACATAAGTTATACCTAGTGTGATCTAAGTCTTTACCTTTGTGTTACACTTCTATGTGGTGATAACTTTGTGGTATTATTCTGTGTGGTGATACCTTTGTGGTACTTACCTTTGTGGTACTTACCTTTGTGGCGTTACCTGTTTGGTACTTCTATTTTCATGGTGTTACTTGTGTGGTATTCTTCCCTCACGTGTGAGATGAATATATATATTGATAACTTAGGTATATATATGGGTATATACCAAAGTAGTGTTAATGACTATTGATTCGGGCTTTGAGATTGAGGTCTTTATTTGTGGTTTATTTTTTGTATATTCTGAGAGACCTTTGGGGGTCTCGGGGTCCCTACTGAGCATCGTTATACTCACCCCTACACGGTCTACTCCCACACCTTGCTGTGTCTTGTGCAGAAGACAGACAACACTGATCAAGGTTGAGGGAACCAGGTCTGGAGACTGCTCGGAGGTGAACATTAGACAAGGCGATCCGCAGAGAAGAAAATTCGAGAGTTGTACCGACCCTTCTGGTAGGATCCTTGGCGAGTGTTCGCAGGAGCTGTTTTCATTTTTACTTGTACTTTCCAGTTGGTCTTGTATTTTGACCCCTTTACTTACTGTACACACCCTATTTCCTATATAGTTTACTTTTTGCTTGTTTCCTGCTATGTTCTTGGTTTGTGTGAGTTTACAGGTTTAAAGGAAATTTCTTCCTAGTTTTAGGGATATGTCTTTCCAGTGCTAGTTGTCAGCCCCTGGACTATGGAAGGTGGGATTGGGGTATTCATAGCATGGGCCTCAAGGGATGGGTTGTGACATTCTACTACATAAGTAGGTAATGATTTAATATAGTTGATTCACTTGATGATGAAATATTTAAAAGGATCAAAAAGAGTAGATTTATTCTACGATAGTCATAATTCCATCCATATTTCCTATAATCCAATGTTTCATATAAGAACAAAACATATTGGCCTAAAATATAAATTTATATGAAGTCTACTGGAAGATAAATTATTAGAGCTAAAAAATAATATTAGGAAAAAAAATCTACTGATTTGTTTTCAAATGTGATAGAGTAAGAAGATTTAAGGAAATATTCTACCTTAGTATGACTCAATTGATAAAATTGAGAGGAGAACACTACATGCATTAGATTGAAGATGAGATTAGGTGGATGGTTAAAGAAGGGTGAAATCTTGAATTAAATTTTAAGTGGTAGTTTTTTGTATTTTTTGGATACTCATCAATTTTGTCAAATATATATGATCAATAAAAGATTATCAGATAGAATTTCATCAAACAGAGGTCATCAGATAGTAATGACCAAATGGATAAATCCTATGGTGATGTTTTAGTGACACCAGATAGAGTTAATTAGATAAGGTCTCATCATATGAATTCCATCAAATGGATTTCCCACAAGTGTTATTCACCATGGTGGAAACTCAATGTTTGGGATGTGATCATGGTCATCAGTTTTTAGTAGTTTCATCAGATGATTCAACATTGAATCGAAGGTTTCTCAGGTAAATGGTAGGTTGACCATGAATCTTGAAAGTTGATAAAACATTTTAACTAGAAAAATTATTTTATAAATAGAGGTGGTGGACCATATGTGAAGTGTATTCTAAGCTGATGTGAATTTATGAATTCATTGTCTGTGACTTTTTTAAGTATAGAGAAAATGAGTGATGGGTTTTATATTCAATTTTATCTCCTTAATGAGAATTTTTTCAGTATTATCCTATGGATATAGGATTTTATTCTGAACCATGTACATATTTTTCTATTCTTTTGTTTTGTGAAGTGTGTTTGATGAAGTTTTTATGGTGATTAAGTGGTAATTATTTCTATTTTTAATGCATATACTTTAGTGTAGGAGTTTATTAGATAAACCATTGTTTGTTGGTTCCACTAGTGTTTTTCTAGTAGTGTTTAGATATTTTATACTTCATAGGATAAGGTGGTTAGATAGATTCCCATATGGTGTATAAAGTTCTTATAGTGTCTATCTATTTTAACAGACAGATCGTTGCTCCTCTTCTTTAAACTCCCTATAGTGTTCCCCAAGATAGAACTGGTGGTTAATTTCAAACCAAAAAATCCCAATATGAACTCATGCCAACCATGTATATGGAAAATACTCACACCCGACATTTAATAAAGAAAATCACTTTCCATTTTAGCATTTGATCAAATATGTTGTGGGAGACACCCACAAATTCATAGTTTTAAAACCATAGAACACATAATGGTTTCAAATATATAAAACATAGAATGTTTTCCAATAAAAATTCAATAAGGTTTTCCAATAAAGATAATGAGATTTAAATTTATAAGTCCAAGTCTTCAAAACTAATAGGAAGAACTTCATTAGACAAGAGCTCATCCATAAATGCCTTTGAACGTGCCTTTTTTGAGAGCCTAAAATAATGAGAGGATGAATAAGGGTTTTTCAAAGAATAAACAAGTCAAAAAAATATGAATAATTCTCCCTAAATGTTTTTACACTGTAATAACCCATGTGTATAGAGAATTTTCATAATTTGGAGGAATTTTGAATTTTATTAGTGGATGGGATAGATTTTGAACTAGACTTCAAAATAAAATTTTGATATTTTTAATACCTCAAAAGAGGTATTTTAGACATGGTTTAATGATTGGGAGGAATATTGAGGGGTTGATATATCCTTAGGAGGGGCTATTTTGGTTGCTACATCCATGATTTTAGTAGACCACTGGACATCTGGTTGTGTCTAGAAGTAGTGGTTTCTACTGCTAGTGGACACCAGCTTGTTAGGGGGAGGGGGTTAAGGGGTAAATGACTATTTTTACCCCTTAAATTTTTAAGAGGGTACAACCATTATTTATATTTTTTTTAGATCATGTAAACTAAGTCCAATTCCCCCATTCTTGTCTCCCATTCCCCTTCAAATAGGGTGGATTTCTAGTGCGTTACATGGATATTAGGTAAGTATCACCTTTATTTGATCTCCACTTACCTCATCCTTAATTGTTCATTAATTTTAAGTTTTTTCCTTGGTATTTGATGCTAATTCCACCAAATCATGGTGGAATTGTCCAAGTATCAAGGGTATTTCATTCTATTTGCAAAGAGGGCATCCTGAGATGCCATCTAAAAGTCATTTCACGCTGAATCAATGAAGCTATGTCACACCATTTAATTTATTGAGGTTATTAAATTGAATTGAATTTAATTAATAATTTTTAATTATTGATTAATAGGGATTTTTCCTGGAGTGGTTTCAGGGGAATGATACAGACCATTTATATGTATTTGGTTACAGTTCAGGTGAGCGTTTATCACCCAGTGATAATTTAGGCTTTATGTCTATTTTTAAATTGATTTTATAATAAATTATAATTGGATATTATTGATTAATTGATATTCCATTGTGTGGGTTATGTGATCAGTAATGTGAGTGGTGGTTTTTTGAGTAGAGGTTAACTTAGGTGAGGTAAGGTAGAGAGTTTTCGAGAAGAGGAGTTAATTTTAAAAGATTCAATTAAGTTGGTTGGTCCTAGGTAATTTCCCTATAAATTCAGTGCATGTTATTTATAGTATATGAGTTTTGTGGTCACTCCACTAAGAGAGTTGAACTTTTCTTAATAAATTAATCATCATTATTAATTTAAATTAAATGGAGATTTAATTTAAATTATATAACCTATGTAAAATGACTAGGGTGAAATGAGTAAAGTATCAAGGATACTGAGGACCTTGTGAACTGGCTTGACACCTTAACCACCAATAGATGAGGATTAGACTATGAGGATACCTAGACACTTAGACACCACCAAGAGGGGTTGTGGCGTGACTTGAGATTGAAGATGCTATTAGGATGGGTGAGGACCCTTGAGATGTGTTTGGCCTAGGTGGATAGGTTATAGGCATATTAGAGATGGGTTGAGTGATCAAACCATCCTAGAGTGACCCTAAACATAGATATAGTCCTTGATCTATCTATCAAAACTATCAACTTTGTGGAATACCCTTGATGCCTATGAGGTCGTTTGATGACTTGATGTTATCGAGGGATGGGATTTACTTAGAGAGATAGAAGTTGACCTGAAATACCAGTTGTGACCAAGGATCCCGAGTGGGATGGTTCCACTATATCAATGATATAGGATACCCCTGTGGGTTCCCCTTTAAGAGTTTACCATGATTGGGTGTGTGTGGCCATGTATAGAGGTGGTTGAGAGTGTCACCCTAGAACCCTAAACACATGGGTAAGCCTCATGGGGTTGTGATGATGATGGGTGTGTCTATCTGACCATCCATTGTACTATTTTAAATTATTTATGTACATAACCTGTGATTTCCCAAGTTTCATGGGAATTGGCCGTTAGGCCTAGATTTATCATTATTGAGAAATATGCCCAGAAATCACCTATTGAGGTGGATAATACCCTAGGATACTCAAAATTCCAAGGATCCAGTATCATGATATATTGGGGGTGAATGTCCAATTTGACTATTATCCAATGTATGTGTATGTTGAAGATTTGGATTTTTATAGGTGGTTCCTAGGATCCATCCTCGAAACCATTAAGGGTGTATATACAAAAATTCCTATGATACCTAGGATCCCTTTGATACTAGTAATACCATTCAAAAATGCTTGGGGAGCCTGTGATTTGAATGGAAATACCATTAGACCATTTTATATGCTTGGGACTCTCAAGATTTGAATGGAAATATGAGGTGTCAGGTGGGTATATATCCTTTAGCATAGATGTTTTATATCCCAAGGGTGTCTATTAGATCACCCAGATTAAATACTATGATAACCACTAGGATCAGGTGGACACACCAGTTTGGTTTGGGTGAGGATCCATGTGATTTGTATGCTTAAGTGAGTGACTACAAGATCCAAGAGGGTATTTTATTAGATTGTAGGTATCTAATAGGAATCATCCATGCCTATATTTATAGGATTATATAGTTTATTCTCCCTCCTAGGAATCAAATGTTGGTCTAATAGTGATTAACGCCCAGTTATAACCATGGGGTTCAACCTGAGGTCTTGAGGTTGATGGATTCCTGGTGATTCCCCAATATCTGTTTCACATCATGGTTGAGGCATGAGAAAGGGATACCCAAGGTGTGGATAGAGATCTACTTGAGGTGATTCTTATTTTCAGAGATATTCTGGCACTGGTTGAAGCTAGTATGGTCGATCAACATCGTGGACCTAAGGATCAATGTGGGTTTTATTTATTTTTTTGTTTCCTTTAATTTATTTATTTATTTATGTTGAGCATGTCACATACACGTATCTCTATATTGATAGTTTTTTATGAGACCAAATTGGTGGTTCCCTACTAAGTTTTGTACTCACACCCTACTCAGGCCACCACTACACTTGGCTACCCAATCAAACTCTCACTTGGTTATAGGTATAGGTTTTCTTAAGGCCCGAGTTTTTTATCATCAATAAGAGTATCCTGGAGTCAGGA
Organism: Viscum album; assembly: GCA_963277665.1. Classification (NCBI taxonomy): domain Eukaryota; kingdom Viridiplantae; phylum Streptophyta; class Magnoliopsida; order Santalales; family Viscaceae; genus Viscum; species Viscum album. The sequence goes on from OY728126.1 coordinate 770,198,332, forward strand.
AATTGATATGAGGTATGGATTAGATTAGTTACATAGCTTGATTTCATTATTTTTTTTATTTACTTTGTATATGTGATAAGCCTTGTGGGATATCTATATTCTATCACTATATGCCAGCATTCTATTTGTTATCACATGTTTCTTCTATTTTTTATCTATGTACTATGATTTTCATGGTTTGTGTTTGATTCATAATTATTAATTTTATTATTGTGCACTCTGATATAGGGTATATAGTCTCCTCATGGTACCTCCACAGACCCTCATTTCTAGTTGGAAGCCTCTAGAATTTAGGTAGGTGTGCTTGAGGTCATGTGGTGGTCCAGTCTAGTTGTTGTTCAAAGTGAGTTGGTCTAGGTTGTTACACATGTGGTTACCCATCAAGGTGCATAGCCTTAGCAAATATTCAATGTCCAAATCTATCATTTCAAAAATACCATCAATTGGAACCACACCCTAGACCATGGCATGGTGAATTCACCTATGAAATTTTGAGCAAGCTAGCACTACAACTTGGACTACGATGTGGTGTATTTTCCTAGGCTATTTTGAATCACGCATGCTAAGATACCAAATCGTTTGGGTCTATAAATTTACTATAGGTAGGAATCCTAACCACTAAACCTAGTAAACAAGTTATGTGTTATGGTATAGTGACATCTCTACAACCTAGATGACACACATGATCAGAGTGACAGAACACTCATAACCACAACCTTTACCATGATCTACCCCATAGTGTGGTGAAGCCCATGGTGGATCCCATAAATTCTAAACACTACTTCCTTCATCCAAAACCCACTAATTCTACCTGAACCCAAAAGTTACCAACTTACTATGTAAATATATACCATGATATGTATATACATTGAACCAGGGTGTTACATTGTGTGTGTGTGTGTGTGTTTATGCATGTGTGTTACGAAAAGGTAAGGTAATAGAGTTTTGGGGTGTAGAACATGCCAAAATATGGTTAAGAGGAATTTAAAATGAAGTAACCTAATAAAAATGTGATGTTGTTGAAAATTTGTTGAATAAAACTTGAAACTTTGATTACAGAAATTCTTAAAATCACTAACAAAAATAATAATTTTTGATGCACTGAATACAATCCTTGTCGAGAAATTATTTTTCATAGTGGTGAGAAAATAGAGGGATTATGGGTCATTCATAAATTTTACTATCAATTAACCACGAATTTTCATTCTTTCCTATTTCATTTACTCAATCCATTGATGTTTAGTAGTGTGTGAAATGATTTCAAAATAGTCATGAGATTAATTTTCAACTATAATTACATCAACTAAGATCAAGACTAAATTGATGAAATATGGTTAAGAAATATGAATTATATCATATAATGATGAAAAAAATAACAATGATGATTTTAACATAATACGATGATTGAATTATCTTCTTTAGATTTTAATTATAGTTTATGATTGCAAATGAGGATAGCACGAGAAACTAGAATTATAAATATAGTAAAAGAGAACTAAGAGAGGGAAGGGTCTTCTCTGTTGAGATGAGATATTTCCCCCTACTTCATCTTCCTCCTTCTTCCTTATTGAAGTTCCAACTAAATCCTATGAAAATGGTTCAGCCCCCAACTCTTGAATTTAGTCTCCCTACTTCCCTAGTTCTATGAATTAGTTGGTCACCAGAATTAGTTGATGGATTTATTGAGTTCCTGTTGCACCCCATTTAAATAGGTTTTTCCACCACCTCTATTTTTAGAAAACTCCCATTTTTTCTTCAATATAATGATTATAATTTTTTATATTTAAAAAATATACCCAGTGTAAATATGAAAAACTGTAAATCATCATTATGTGCATAAAATTCATCCTTATAGGAATTTTTAAATTTGACAATTTCTTCATTAATCAAATAAAAAAATTTGATTCTTTCAAAAACAAATCCTACCAACAAAATTAATATAGTTAACCAAATTTTCATATGTTAATATAGAAATTAAAAAAATACAATAATTGATATTCATGATAAAATCATGGGACTATTAATACCATTATTCAAAACACTTCAAAAATTATAATTTTAATAATAGTTTCACTAATAAAAAATGAAATAATTTTTTGATAACATAAATAAATTAAATGAACAAATATTCATCATTAAACACTTTATATCCTCAATTTCATTCAAATATTCAAAGAACTATCCTTTTCAAGAAAAAATGATCAAGATTCAAATATTTATCAATTAAAGAACATTTTATCATCAAAAATATAAGAATATCACAAAAATATATGGTTTATGTGTGTTAAAATAGAAACAAACCAAATTATCCAACACTTAATACATGATTTTCCACAATCAATAAACTATAAATTATTAGTTAAGGGAAATTCATCTCAAAATTGAAATAATTTTAATTTAAACTAAGTGGTTTGTTTTCAAAAGTTTTTCCCCTCAACGAAATCTCTTTGATAAAAAATATTTCTCTCTAAAAATAAGAATTTTTGGTAAAAGGATGGATTCTTGTTTTGATAAAAATAATTAGATTTCAAAATTTTGAGAGGATTTTAACTAAATACATTTTAAATTAAATTATTCTTCCAAACTTATATATTTATCCTTGGTTAATAACACACATGATTATCATTTAGAATAATTTGACATAATTGATGGATGAATGAGTTTAATAATTATAAGGAAGGATAAATAACTCATACATTAATCTTAGCACAAAGAATAAAAATCTCAACTAGGATTAAGAGTTCATTTAATTTACCATTTCCAAGAAAATATTATTATTTTAACCCCAAACAATAAATTTTAAAGTAATTAAAAATGTAAAACTAACTCCCAAAGTTTAACTAAAAGAAATAATTTTTAAGAGATCAATGAAAGGATATTACTTGATTGAATCCATGGTTTAATAGAAATGATTAACCATTAAAAGTAGAAAAATAGTACCTAATTATAAGAAAAAATTTCAACCACTGAAAATGAAAATTAGAGGTTGAAAATAATTAATTTTGAAAAAAAAATTGGGGGTGTATTGAATTATACTTTATGAAATATAGTTTGGCATAAAAAACTACCCCTCTTCCAAACTTAAAAAACAACATTGTTCTTAATGTTAAAATTAAATATGGGAGAATAATTAAAACGTTTTAAGTTCAAAAAAAATTACATATTCAGTGGTTAAAAAGGATTTTTAAGGGGTTATAATAAATCTCAAAATAATTTTATCTTCTACAACACAATCCATAGATAAGTCAAAGATTAAAAAATAATTTTCAACTATCTATTAAATAAACCATACAGTGTGAATGTCGTACTTTTATAAGAATGCATGATAAAAAATTAAAGCTTAAATAGATTTTGAAATAAGCATAGAAATAAGAATGTGATGGAAAATTTTAGAAATTAAGGACAAGAAAAGAGTGGTAGTATCAAGAAAATTTTATTTTCTTAAGATTTAAGCATGAAAATTAAATTTTAAATAAAACTTACAACATATCATTGACTAAGATAAAAAGTAGTAGGTTTATATAAATTAAATGTGAAAACTTATGTAAACTAAATTGAAACTCCCTTGATAGTGTAAGATTTCATCATTTATGATTAGAAAATACACCTTCATTTTTTTATATATAAGAAAACCTATAATTTCATATTTCTATATCCTTAATGTTTAAAATAATTATCATAAGACCCTATAAATATAAGCTCATAAGAAAATAAAAACAAAGTTGAGTTTAAGGAAAAGTGATTCAAATTTTCCCCATCATATATCTTCACTTGGTCATTAAAAATAAACTGAAATTATGCTCAAAGTATTATAAAATTATGAACTTCATATAAATTTTACTGCAAGTTCATCTTTTAATTAACTCCAAGGAGAAAAAAATGATGTTCCCATCCATTCAAAGAACTACAATATCTATCAAATTATTATAGTGATTATTAAAGGAAATTTTTCTACTAAATAATTTATGATTCATCTCAACCAAAAATATCCAAAACAAATATAAGAATGTACATACATATTCAGTTTGAACTGAACAAAATAGTTTCCAAATAAGATCATAACATTAGAATATTTAACAATTTTTAACTAGTAAAACAAAACATTTTAAGAGCATCTAAAAATCTCAATCAATCCAAATGAAATTCTTAGGGTTCTAAAAAATTATTTTAAAATAAGTTCAAAATTATTTTTCTAATGAAAATTAAGGAATGAAAACCATCCCTCAATTTTAGCCCATGTTTAATAGTAATTGGGTTCAAACCAAATACATTTCCCCCACACTTAATTCCATGTATAATGTAAAATTTAGGATATTATTTCATAAAACTTTTTCATCATATTTCATGTAAACATGAAAACATATTCAATAATTAAAAATTCAAGTAAAATGAATTAGATCACTCCTTTGATAGTTTGGCACTGTAGCAGCTAGGAATATGCCCCTTTTTGGGCCTTTGGGCCAATGATTTGGTCCCTGAGTCCTGTAAGGACTTCGGGCCACCCAGGCCTTCGAGTCAGTAAGGCCTTTGGGCAACCTCAAGGCCTTCGGGACACCATAGTGAAGATGCAAACTAGACAACCTACAAGGAACAAGCTCTACAAGGAGGATGAGCAAGGAGATTTCACCACAGCAGAAGCTAAAAGGATTGCAAGAATGAGAGGATATGACACCTACCATCGGGACAAGCCTGTGCATGCACGGTAATGCCTAGCTAAAGAGCCATGTGAAGGTGGAGAGCTGATTTCATGATGAAGATACTGGGGAAGGAGCAGTTCCAAGTAGTTGGTCTGGGTTGTATGTAATGTTTGAAGACTACGGGCAATGAATTCCTCTAAGGCCTGCAGGCCATGTAATACTTATTCCTATGGGCCTTGTAAGGGTTACACCTCACCCCTTGAAAGGTGGATTATCAAAAATCAATAAAAAATGAAGGCCTTTGGTCCATTAGAGGAATCAAGGAAGAAATGTTAAAGGGAGTGATTAGGTGATACAACATAAAAATAAGAGATTTCTTTCTTTATTTAAAATAAAATCAAACAAAAATAAAAATAATGATTCATTAAAAACATGGGTTTTTACCCATATAATTCTAGGTTTTAATTCCTCATCTACAATTTCCTCTACATATAACTAAAGTATAATAGATAGTGTTGTTTTATAGTTAGAAAACACCACATGTGAGTTTAAAATTTTTTTAAAAATGAAAAATCTATTTTGTAGGATTATATACTTTTATGAAAACAATCAGATCCTTTCTCATCTAGAAGGCACCCTCTAACAGTGTTGGATATCATGCTGCATAGTTCTAGAATTGTTCCATAATTTATGAATTTTAAACTTTATTAAAGGGAAAACTCTATATAGGGTGTTTATAGGGTTCGGTATAACTCCCACAACTTTTCACCACATTTGAGACCTTATTATTTCTAGAAAAAAAGGTGGAATTGACTGAGTTTTGAAATTTAGGTTCAAGAAGTGGTTCTTTAGCATCAGTTTGAAAAGTATCTTGTTCATTTGAAACTAATTATTATTCACCTTCCACATTTTTCAAAATTTCTAAAAAAAAGTTTGTCTAACCTTGTTTTAATTTAAGAGAGAAATGAAATTTTTTATATTAAATAATGATCAAATATTCATATTTCAACTTCCATTAAAACATACTCTATAGATGGTTGATTACCCACTTCATTTTCACGCATTAGAGATGTGGTTTTCTCTTCCATCACATGAGAACTTCTTTGAACCTCTCTAAATTTTAGTTTGTGAACAATTTGACTGCATTGTTTTTCTAAACCTTGAATTTTAGTTTGATTTTCTTGAATAATTTTATCATTTTAGTTCCAAAAAGCCTTGGTCAATTGATCACTTTTTTCCTAAATCAACTTCATTTTCTAGGTTTTTTCCTTGAATTAATTTCCATAAATTCAGAAAATATTTTTCCCAATATGATCACAATTTTTTAATATATGTTCATTTAAAGACCCCAAAGATGAGGGATTATCATTCATAATTTGGTAGTTATGAATATCCTTCCTTGATAAATCAACATAAATTTGCTATAATTTTTCATCACTTGGATACACTTGGAATCGCTTTCTTATTTTTTCTTAATAATTTTGTTCATCATAATTTAAACCATCATAAAAATAGTGTAACAATGAACTTAATGATAATTCATGATCTGTACATTCAAAAATAATTTTATTGAACCGGTCCCAAGAATCACTAAAACTCTCCTTATTTACTTTAATGAAACTAGTGATCATATTACTAAAAAATTTATTCCACTAACTAGTTATCCTATGCAATTTATTTTAATAATCTTGAGCTTTGATTAAAGTTTGAAATATTTAACAACAAAAAATTCACATATAGTAAATATATTGAAATGAAACATAGGGTATGAAACAATTGAGTAGTATTTTTTTATGAATTTTAATCACATAATGGAACATCAGTTTTTTTTGCTTATTTTTTTATATTTGATTTTTTGTATTTTATAACTCTAATACACTATATGAAAATACATCCCTAGTAACAGAACCAAATTTTACAAGGTTATAAATCATTATGATCATAGAAATTCCATTTATAATCTCATAAACTAGAATGGAAGTAAAGGTTCAAACCCAAGGGAAGGAGGTTGAATGCTCATATGGATTATTTAATTCTAAACTAATGAAAAGGAAGAAAAAGGAAGTTTATGATGATGAAGAAAGTGTTTGTAATTAAAATTAGGAGGAGTGTGTGTGTGTGTGTGTGTGTGTTAGAAAAAGGTGAGTTATTATAGTTATGGGGTAGAGTAAATGCAAAAATATGGTTTATAGGAAGTCTAATTGAAGTAGATTTATGAAAATGTGATGTTCTTGAAAATGATTGGAACTAAACCTTAAAACTTCTAAAAGTATTAAAATCATTATCAATAAATATAATTGTTACTACACAAAATATAATCCTTATCAAGAAATTATTTTTCAAAGTAGTTAGAAAATAGATTGATTAGGTTTTATTCACAAATTTCACTATCATTTAACCATGAATATTCATTCTTTCCTATTCCCTTTTCTCAATTCATTGATGGTTAATAGTGGGTGAAATGATTTCAAAACAATCTTGAGGTGAATTTTCAACTATTTTTGCATCAACCTAGATCAATACTGAGTTGATGAAATATGGTTAAGAAATATGAATTACATCTTAGAATGATGCAAAAAAGAACAAAAATTATTTTAACTGACTATAATTATTGAATTACCCTATTTTAATTTTCACCGAAGAGAATGATTACAAAAGCGGATAGTATAAGAAATTGAAATTAGAAATATAGTAAAATAGAAGTAAGAGAGGGAAGGATTTTCTCTATCGATAATATATCTTTCTCCCTGTATCATCATCTTCCTTCTTCTTTCTTGAAGTGTTGACATGTGCCTTTGAAAATGTTCATACCCCCAACTCTCAAAGTTACTCTCCTTATTGTCCCAGATCCAAGAATTAGTTGTTCATCATAATTATTTGATGGTTTTTTTGAGTTCATATTACACCCCCTTTAAGAAGGATTTCCATCCCCTCTATTTTAGAAAATTCCAAATTTACCCTCATTGTAATAATTATAAATTTTGATATATAAAAAATATCCCTGGTGTAAATATATAAATTTTGATATCATCCTTGCGAACATGAAAACTCATCCTTATGGTAATTTTTTACTTTAAAATTTTCTTCATCAAATAGATAAAAAATTTGATTCTTTCCAAATCCAATCCCACCAATATAGTGAATAGAATTATCAAAAATTTATATATTTTAATATATAAATTAATAAAATTTTATAATAATTTATATTCAAGACAAAATCATCAGACTTTTGAAAAATTAATACCAATATCTGAAACACTTCAAAAAATATCATTTCAATAATAATTTCACCAATAAAAAATGAAATATTTGTTTCGGGACTTAAAGAAATTCAATGCATATAATATAAAACATTAAACACAAAAAATCATCAATTTTTAGAAAAATTTTAAAAAATTATCATTTTGATACAAAATGGTCAATACTAAAATATTTATCAACTAAAAAACAATTTTTCTTCAAAAATATACGAATTTCATAAAGAAGATGTTGAAAAATTCTGTTAAAATAAAGCCACATCAATGTTGATAATTTCTTTTTTATGAATATCTCCTTTTTTAGTTTAATTAATTTTATGTTTAATATAAAATATGATTTATATGTAATGGAATAATAATTAAAAATTCTAATTCTTTATAAGCCATATATTTTCTATAAAATTAATTTCTGTAGTGAATATCTATGTTCTTTACTCTATTGGTTACATTTGAACTATTGGCTAATTTATTTATTATAGAATAATTTATTATAGAACTTTTATAAATATAATACCCTCAAACTTGAAAAGATTTAAATTGATTTTGATTCTAAAACATTATGACTCATTGAAATTTTACCTCAAATATTTTTTTATTTCAATGTGAATAAAATTATGATAGGAAAAAAATGATTGAAAATATAATTGTTTATGATTTTTTTACTAATTTTATTCTGAAATTGCTTCAGGCATCAACTTACTTCAAAATTATACTTTAAAAATTTTTAATATTATATTTTGACTTCTTGATATTCATATTATTGTTTAATTTAATTAAAAATTTTAACAATGATTTTTTAATGTTGATGTTTTATTTCTTAGTTGAGTGAATTAATTTTAGATGATATTATATGTAAAATATTTTATATTTTAATATAAAATAAAAGTAAAAAATATAATTTTCTATATGGTATGTATTCTATAGGGATATCCTTATAAATTTCCATGGATGAAATTATTAATATAAATTTATAGTCATTGCATTATATTTTTTTAATTAATACATGCCACTTTTTTAAAATGTTTTCAAATTTTTATCACATTAGTAGGTTCAAAACCTATATCATGGTCTTCAACTTAGTTTACAAATTTATTTTTTCTCCTTAATTACTCCCAAATTCCTCCAATAATGGTTTTTTGATTAGGTAAACCAAGCAAAGCTTATCTATTTCTCTGAATTTTTTTTTTTTGTAATTATTTAAATGTATGAATGTTATGATATAATTATAATTTTTCAAGTAATATAGTGTATAGTAGTGGTCCATCCATTTTTTAAATAAATTTTTTCCATATGTAATTGTTAGGTATTTGAGTAATAACATTTTTTTAGAAGCATATATGGTAGTGGTCGTCCCATATTTTTTTCCATTATTTCACTTTAATATTTAATTTAAATTTTTAAATTTATTTTTGATCCATAATTACTCCCTAATTCTTTTAATAATGGGTATTCAATTAGCTGAACCATGTAGGACTTTTCAGTTACTCTAAATCGTTGTTTTAAATTATTATGTTTTAACTATTTGAATGTTGAAAAATGAGAGTAATTTATCAGGAAAAATTTTGCGAATATTAGTAGTCCATCCATTTTGAGAAAAAATGCCTAAAATAAGTATTTTTTAAGAATTTTAACACTAAATAATAGTTGATATTATATTCACCTTGATTGATGTAACTCTTGGGATGATCATCTCTTATTAGAATCATGACCTTAGAAAAGTATATGTACCACCATTTAGGAGTATTTTCAACAATTATATTAATATACATACATATATACATACATAAAACATTTATATATATATATATATATTCGTTAAATTAATCCATAAATATGGGTTCCTTTATACTCATGATCTAGCTTTAGGCGTTATGGATGTTGTTAAGGGAAATATACTAAAGGATAGATATGGATGTGGCATCCATGGATCTTGTTGTAACATTAGTAAAATCACACCAAAACATGAGAAATAATACTCTTAATCTACATAGGTATAGGTAATATCAGTCTACAGAACAATGGGTTGTTCATTTTTTAGTCATTTTGTTTTATTTTAAACTTTTTTATCCTATGAATTCTTCTAGAATCATTATGTCATACAGATGTTTAGTGGCCATTTACTAGGTGTAAAAATTAGTTTGGGATATTTTAGGGGATTAATTTTCATGAAAATGCATATTAATTATCCAATATCCACTAAACTAGTAGTATTTATTATGAAATTAATTAGTTAAAATGTTTTATAAAGAAACAAAAACAAAAGTGATAAGGGATATCCAAGATGAGAGTATGCAAGTAAGAATATAACACCCTCTGATTTTAAAAGAGGAACTTCATGATAAATATTGTATATGACACAAAAAAATGATCTTATAATAGAATTTAACACCCTAAAATTTTAAAATATATTTCTTTTTAAATAAATTCAATCTCTTGGACAGCTTTCGGAACACACAACCCCAAGTCTGGACGAACTATAATATAGAATGTCGTTATAACCTAGCCATTAAATTATCAGGTATGAATTGGAATAACTAAATTATGAAAATTATATGGTTTAAACATGTTTAAAATAAATTAAATGTTTATATATTTTTTAAAAATAAAATAATAATCATTTGAAAGAAAATGAAGTGTTTTCTAAAAAACTATATTTTTCTAAAAGGCGGTTTCGTTTCACTTTGCATACATGATTTAAAATTATTTTTTACCAATATTCAAAAATTAATTTTAAAAAATTAACTCCATTTATGAAATAATCATATCAAAACTTACTTAGGGTGAAATTTTGGTATTTTTTAGAAAATATTGATTTTTCAGTGAATAGTGAAAATACAGATTTTTGTAAAACTATCATTTCTTTACAAAAAGTTAAGTAATTTAAATGAAAAATTATGATTTGAATTTTATTTAAAGTAAAATAAAAAATATTTTTTAATATTTAAGTGAATTAATTACATTTTAATCACCTTTAAAGTAGATTTTATAATAAGTCTATTTTTTGGTTTATTAACACATTTTTCTAAAAAAAATTAAAGTACATAATATTTCCCTATTTTAATTAGTAAAAATAACCCCTAATGAGTAATTATTTAAATTAAATGTATATATTATATATCTTAATTTTTTATTTTTTATTCATATAATGATTATTTTTATTCATACAGTTAATATAATATCATTTTTTCCCTGAAAAATACATTTTTTGAAAATCACTTTTTCATCATGTCTACGGTATTAATTTTAAATTAAAATATGATACTTATATGAATTGAATTTGTAAAAATGTATTGAATATTTATAATAATCTTAATTAATATTATCTAATAATGTAAACTTAATTTTTTACCATTAGTAATAGTAAAAACCAAATATCACGGTTAACATAAAAATGGGTTTATCAGGTGTTAAACTAAGAAGATAAGGATTAAAATAAACTATAAACTTCTAAAAATTCCATTTAATGTAAATATTTAGAGATTATATCTTCCATGGTTATAAAATTACCCAATTTTAGGCTTTTTTCATGAGAAAAACATAGGTATCACTTTTTTCTTTCAAAAATTCCAAGTGTGTCCCCTCCCCCACTTATAAAAGGCCACCCCCTCTCCTCCCCTATTTACACTTAAAAAACCATTTGTATTGGAAAAGAAATTAAAAAATATATTCCTTAGTTACCTCCCCACATCCAATATTCATTATTTTTATTAGTAATCCATCCTAAGAAGGATTAGGTATAAACCTAAATAGGCTCTCTAAAGAAGAGTTAAATTTCTTAAAAGTGCATATTTGTTTTATTTCTTCTTCAACTTTCTTCAAATAATCTTAAAATATTATAATATAATAAAAAAAAGTATAACCTATATAATTAGATTTTATTATTTTAACTAAATAACTTAGATCGATCTCCTCTTCTATCAAATGGGAAATGGAATCGTCGATCGTATGTATGGCGGACTACCGCCTTGCGAACCAATGTAATTCATTTTCCATCACCACCTTTAAAGAATAAATTTAATGATGTATTTAACTTATATATATTATGTTTATGATATTATTATACTTATATAATTATTATATCATATATACCTTCTTACTTTTCATTCTATTAGTTATATGATAACGTCGCTCATGTGTATAGTGGACCACCGCCTCACAAAGCGTTGTGATTTATTTTTTGCATACACTTTACATGGAAGGTATTAAGGATAAATTTAATGAATATATGTAATATTTATGACCTAAACATACTTCTTTAAATATAATATCATATCTAACTTCTTACCTTCCAATCTGTTGGAAAACAACAACATCCCTCGTGCGTATGTGTGGACTACCGCCTCCACATAGCGATGTGAAATATTTTTCATTTTATTTTTACATGGATGGAAATAAGGATTTATTTAGTTAATATAAATGATATATATGACATAAAAATATTCTTTAAAGGTGATTTCATATTTACTTTTCTTTCCTTTCATCTGTCTATAAAAAATGGAAATAATGTTCATGCGTATATACGTCCTACTGTCTCCATTAATCGTGTGATCCATTTTCTATATCTAACTTTTATAGATTAATATAAATTACTATATAATGAATATAAATTATATTTATATAATATTGTTAATATTATATATATAATGGAACCATGATCAAATTAAAATGATTGAAATTACCAAACAAAAATATGCATGAAAATTGAAGCAATTATCACTTAAAACAGTGATTCTAGGAAGGAATTGTTAATAAACCAGTGATAAAATACTATAGATAAATATTATATGGTCTGAGATATATTATTATATTTATTTAATATATTTATAATGAACCTATATTTATTATACAATTAGTTTGAAAATAGATGAAGGAAATCAGACCTAAGGTAAGGGTTTCTTGTCTCACTTTTACTTCCGTAAGACATATGTCATATTCACCACTTATTTATTTTATGTAGTGTATATACTGAAATTTTGATATTTTATATCATGAACTATTTATCATCAGTTAATTTAAAGTTTCATTTGAAGTTATTTCTTTTTATGGTTCTTATGATTCAAAAGTTACCATAGTGACACGGGTTTATTTCCTAATCTCATCACTATTCAGGATTGTTTATGTTTAAGTCTTCCTTAAGGAAATTATTTGGTATTACTGTTATCAACACAATATATTTTAATGTACTCTTATTATTCATTAACTTTTCAAGTAATAGTACCATTTTCCCTCTCTTTAGTACTTAAAATTATTTATAAAATGTTTTTTTAAAGGAAACATTATTTCTCATTTTGGATGAAAATGATTTCCAAATATATGTTTTATAAAAATGTTTTTAAAATTATCTAAATTAATTATTAAAGAAATTTTTACCCATTTTTAAATTTTTATAAAATGTTTTGAAAGTAATCTCCATTTTGTTTTCCAAGCGAGGCTTGTTTAGCTTTTACTGAAAAATGTGAAAATAATATTTATTTTAAAATATATGGAATATATAGAATTTCTTGGCATCATAACCACTCAATATTTTAAATATTAATATATAGGTTTAAAAAATATATTTTTAAATAAAATTATATCAAAAATATTTTTTGAAATTTTAGTTTTAAAATTATTTTTAATGAGAAAATGATATTTTCTTCATGAAATGTTTTAATGGAATTTTTATGGTATTTATATTAATTAACAACATAAAACCTTTATTATACTTATGATCCATTTGGGATATTTTGTATTGATTTCATCCTTATTATTTATTTGGATGTTTTATGATCAGTTTGAATTAGGATGAACAATTTTATTACCATTTTCTATACTACTCTAAATGGTTTATTATTATATTTATTGATTGGGGTAATTATTAACATTTTATATGTTAGTTTTTAAATATGAATGTTTATGTTGATTATGTTTCATCAATTTTATATGAGGAATTAATTGGGATTAGTAATTTATGGGTGAGTCCCACTATAACACCTCCATTCATCAGTAGGCCTCATTATACATACTAGATTGATTTTTTTGCTGAGGACTTACCCATTTATAAATGATTTCTTAGAATAAAGCCTTGAAAATATGGTTATGATGTCCAGAATTATGAATTTCATCATTATGAGATTAAATATTGATGTTCCATGTGATTATTAGATTAACTATAATATCCATGGTTAAATTTTAAGATCATGTTATTATTTATATGGAATTATTTGATCATCATTTATTTCTTCCATATTATGCTCAATTAATTGATTGAATGGCATGTGTTGTAGTTATTTACCTTTCCATATTTATTATTCCATATTTATTCATGAGAGTTTTTTTTGTACACATACCCTTACTAAGCATTATATCTCACCCCTTTCTTATGTTTCCTTTCCTTAGGATGCTAGGAAGTGTCTTATAATTGATATCTGAGGATATGATAAAGGTAATAGTGGTGTAATCAATGAAAATACTATATTATATTTTATGTATTAAATTATAATATGAGATTCAAGTATTTATCTAGTTTATCGAGACTACAAAACTATTTGGTAATTTTGGATATGATTCCTTGTATCTTATGACAATGTAATAAAGTAACCACCAACTCTGAGGTACTAGTGTCAAGGTCTTTAAAATTCGTATCAAAGGAAGTTTAGTAGAAATCTTGGGAACTAGATTTAGGGAAAAATAGATTAGAGAACATGAATTTAATATTTAATTTGAGGATAATATTAGAATAATATCCTAAAGTTTTGTTAAAGAAGAGATTATGGGGTTTTTCTTAATGATATAACCCTATCTGGATACTAAAAGTGGAAATAGTTCTGACATAGAAGTACCTAGGGGTAATAACTCCAAAAATAGCCTGTTGGGATTGACTTGTGAATTACCTAGTATATGATAATAGGACTTACTATGCACCTAGTTTGACACTCCTGAGGTACATGATTTTGTTGATTCATATTTTATTTACAAACCATTATAAACGATTTGAAAATATTTGTATGATTTGAAAACATTCTCAAAGAAACCATGTTTATGATTATGAGATTATCCATTCATAAATTTTTCAATTTATTTGAAGTGTCTCACTAGTTTTGGGATTATAAATTATGTTTCATAATGTTTTGATCTAATCTAGTGTATGTCATTATTTAGAAATGGAACCTAGTGGAAGGAATGGTAACCTTATCAATGTACGTACTCCATGTAAGGATTTCCATCTTGGGAAATATAATGAAGCTTGAGATGAAGGTGAAATTGGAACTAATAAAATTATAACTATATTGGGGTAGATGAATCAGGTTATGAGTAATAAATTTTCCCTTATAGAGAATCCTTTTGATCCACCATGTAGTGTAACAATGTTAGACTACTTCATGCATCCCCAACCTCTATCATTTAATGGGACTACAAATCAATTTGTATCTAAGAAATGTATAAGTTCCTTTGAGAATATATTTTTTTCTATGGTTATTAATGAAATGGATAAGGTTGTAATAGAATTTTATATTCTCTCATGGTATAAAAATCAATGGTGGTTATCGATTCAAAACACTAAGGATGATTGGGAAATAAAAAACATGGAGTGGAATGATTTTAGGAACTTTTCTTAGAAAAATATTTCCCTTATGAGCAACAAGATGATATGAAAATACAATTCTTAAGAATGAGAAAAAAGGAAGAGTAAAATGTTTCTAAGTATGAAATAAAATTTACAAGGTTATCAAGGCATGTTGTAGACTATTTACATCATCCAAAGAGAAATATTGACTATTTATTGGATAGGTCAATGTTAGTTCTTCAAAGAGTACTAGTCTCCCAAACATTATCATCATACAAGTACATAATATCATGTTATATCAAGAAAAAAATAATTATCCAATTATTATAGATTCTTAGGGAAGTAGGAGGAGAATAAGACGATAGAGGAAAAATGGATAAGGGAAAGAATGGAAAGAAGGATTTCCCCCCATGTGATAAATGTAAAAGTAATCATCCTAGTAATATCTTTAAGGGAATAAGAGTTTTCTACAAGTGTGGGGATAAAGGACTCCATTCTCATGATTGTAAGGAAAATAAAGAAACTCAATGTTCAATACTTAAAATATAATGTGATGTGGGACTATGAAAATGAATGAACAAGCATTAAGGGGATATACCTCAGAAGAAGTTAAGGGATCAAGGTTAAGCTTATTCTATTACTGTAGAATAAGTGGAATGATTAGAGTGATTATGTTTGGATTCAATAATTACATTATAAGAGTATTTTATCATTGATATTCTAGTTATAAGAATCCTAAAACATATTAGGATTGTACTATGGTAGTATTTTTTAAGGATTTTTAATAATATGTTAAATGTTACTGATGACCAAGAAAGGTGATTCCGGGGAAATTTGGTCTTTTTATAAAATACATGATTGAGGTAAGATAGCCCTTAATATGTTCCCAATGTTTAAATAATAATGATAAAGAGAATTTTATAGGATAGTATTGGTGACCTTGAAATTGGTTTTTGATTTGATGTTTTATGTTATATTTGCTGGAGTTTACTACATTTGTGGGATTATGGAATAAATTCAATAATTTGAGATTTTATTTAAGGAATAATGAGAAAAATAAGTTTTTTTAAGCATTCATGTTTTCATTAAGGTTTTATGGTGATCATGTTATTCACATATTTGTAATGTGGCATTAATAACCACTTTATTATTTATAAATAATATAATGTTATGTTGATTAGTAACCTCCCATATAAATTTTTAGACTTTGAATTTTGTAAACCATATTTTGGAAAGGTCTTAAGGTTAACTATTTATGGAATGTATGAAGTTGAAATTTGTGTGTTTTTGGATAACTCATTCTAACGATATTGGTTTTGGAAAATATCATAGGAAGGACTTATCATTATTTATGGATCTTATAACTAATTAAAAGTTAATTTTAGTGCTTCAGGCATGATAAATACAACTTGAATACTAATTTTTTAGAGAAAAATATGATATTGTGGTGGAAATTGATTAAAGGACGAAATTATACTTTTCAATTAATTATATTTCCTTATGTTCTTATTTTATACAGTAAAGAAATTTCACAACTCTCAGAAAAGGATTTTGAAACAAAAATGTTATCATCATACCTTAATTTTTGATGAACTGATAGTCTTTTCACCCTTTATAGATTTATTATTTTTTGTTCTTTAACATTATATAGATCACCCACTTTCTTTTTATCAATGATCTATATCACTCTCTACAATTATTTATTATTTTCTTTCATGTACATATCGTTACTTCCTACCAATGTTCTTCTATTTGAAAACCTAGTTATGTATTATTAAAGATGACCTGAATGTTTCCCTTTCTTTATTATCAAGAGAAATTTTTATTAAACCTTTTATGATGTGGTTTTTTCAACAATGGTATTTTAAAATGTTAAAACCTTGATTACCAATATCAAATTTAAATTGTGAGGGTGCAATTTATTGAAGGTGAGGAGAATGTCACACCCTGAGATTTTAAAAGAGAAACCTCATGTTTGATTGCATATATAACATAAAACAATGGTATTATATGATAATTTAACACCCTGATATTTTAAAATATATATATATATATATATATTAATATAAATTCAATCTCTTCGATAGCTTGCAGAACACGCAATCCCGAGTGTGAATGAACCATAATATATAATACCATTATAACCTAGCTGTTAAATTAATGGGTAATAATAGGACTAACTAAATTATAAAAATTATATGGTTTACACATTTATAAATTAAATTCAATGGTTATCTTTAGATCATAAATAAAATAATAATCATTTTATAGAAAATGAAATGTATTCCAAAAAACTATATTTTTCTAAAAGGTGGTTTCATTAAACTTTGAGAACATACTTCAAAATTAAATTTTACCACTTTTATAAAATTTATTTTACAAAATAAACTAAATTTTTTAAATCATCATATCAATATTTAATTTAGGTGAAATTTTGGGATTTTTCAAAAAATATTGATTTTTCAGGGAATAGTGAAAAAATACCGATTTTTTTAAAACTATCATTTATTTAAAGTAAATTAAATAATTTAGAAGGACCATTATAATTTGAATTTTATTTAAATTAAAATAATTATTATTTATTTATATTTAATCCAATTATTTACATTTTAATCACCTTTGTAGTATATTTTATTATAATTCTACTTTTGGGTTTAAAAACACATTTTTCTAAAAACTGTTTTAAAGTGCATATTGTTTCCCCATTTTAATTAATACAAATAACCCATAATGAGGAATGATTTAAAATAAATTAATATATTATAAATATATATTTTAAATTTTAAATTCATATAATGACTATTCCTATTTATACAGTTAATATAAGATCATTTATTCCCTGAAAAATACATTTCTTGAAAACTGTTTTTTCATCACGTCTGTGAGATTAATTTTAAATTAAATTCAATAATTTCTATGAATTGAATTTTTAAAAATGGGTTAAATTTTTATAATCAGAATAATTAATATTATCTAATAAGTTTAACGTAATTTTTTACCATAATGAATAGTAAAAACAATAAAAATTAATTATCAGGGTTACGGTAAAAATAGGTTTGTCGAGGGTTAAACTAAGAATATAAGGGTTAAAATTAGTTATAAATATATCTAAAATCCATTTTATAGTTATATTTAGACCTTATATATTAAATGCTTCTATAATGGGCCATTTTAGAGTATTTTATCATGATAAAAACATGGGTATCATTTTTTCTCTTCAAAAATTCCAAGTGTGTCCTCCCCCCCACTTATAAAAGGAAACCCCATATCCTCACATATTCACACTTCCAAAACCCTTTATTTCATCCAAGATATACCCATATATCTTTCTTAATTACCTTAATATATCCTAGAGTCCTTATTTTTATTAGGAAGTCCTCTTAAAAAGGATTTAGGTATAATCCTAAAGAGACTCTCTGAAGAAGAGGTAAAATTATTAAACATGCATATTTGTTTTATTTCTTCTTACACATCCTTCAAATCATATTAAACTATTCTAATATAATAAAATTAGTATCCCCTATATACCAATATTTCATTATGTTAATCCCATAATCCATATCCATCTCCACTTCCATCAAATGAGAAATAAAACCATCGATCATGTGTATAGAACACTACCGCCTCGCGAACCGATGTAATTCATTTTCCATCACTACCTTTCAAGATCTGATATAATAATGTATTTGACTTATTTATATGATATTTATGACATTATTATACTTGTGGAACTATTATATCACATATAACTTCTTACTTTCCATTCCATTGGGGATATGATAACATCGCTCATGTGTACAACAGACCTGAGATAAGGTTTAAACACATATGAAGTAAATAGGACCTGAGGTAAGGGTTTCTAGTCTCGATTTTACTTTTGTGGGACATATTCCCTATTAACTACTTATTTAATTTGTCTGGTGTATAAAATTACCCTTTGATATGATATATCATGAATATATTTATCTTAATGGTATTTAAAGTTTCATTTGAATTTATTTATTTTATGGGGATTACGATTAAAAAGTTACTCAAGTGGTAAGGGTTTATTTCACAATCTCATCACTATTCAGGATTTTTTATGATTAAGTCTTCCTTGAAGAAATTATTTGGTATTCACATCTTAAAACCAATATATTTTCATATCCTATGGTTATTCATGAACTTTTCAAGTAATAGTACCATTTTTTCTCTCTTTGGTAATTAAAATGATTGATGAAATATTTTTAAGAAAAGGAAACACTATTTCACTTTTCAGTTAAAAATGATTCTTCTTCCAAATCCATGTTTTCTAAAAAAATAAAAAAAATTAAAATTTTTAAAATGATTTATTAAATATTTTTACTCATGTTTTAATTTTTACAAAATGTTTTGAAAGGAATATTCTTATCATATTCCAAACACGACTCATTTGGATTTTATCGAAAATGTGAAAGGAATATTTATTTTAACATATATGGAATATATGGAATTTCTTTCCATCATGAACTCTAAATGTTTTAAATATTAATTTATAAGTTTAAAAAATCAAATAAAATTATTTTTAGGATATTTTATGAACTTTTAGTTTTAAAAGTATTTTAAAATTGAAAAGGACATTTTCTTTAATAAAGTTTTTAATGGAATTATTATGGTATTTCTATTCATTAAAAACATCAAAAATTTATTGTACTTATGAGATATTAGAAATATATTGTATTGATATCATTCTTATTCTTTTTTTGGATGGATTATGATTAGGTTGACTGAGGATGTACAATTTTATTACCATTCTTCATATTACTCTAAATGGTTTATGATTATATTTATTAATTGGGGTAATTATTAACATTTCATATGTCAGTTTTCCAATACGAATATTTATGTTGATTATGATTCACCTGTTTCATATTAGTAATGAATTGAACTTATTAAGTGATGGGAGGGGGAACTATATCCCCTTGATGAATTGGTAGATCTCATGAGAAAAACTAGATTGGGTTTTTTGACAAGGCGTCACCCATTTATGTAAGATGTCTTAGCATGAGACCTTGAAGGTATGTTCATGATGTTTAACATAATGAATTTAATACTTATGAGATTATATATTGATATTCCATGTGATTATTTTATTATTGATAATATCCATTTTTAAGTTTCAAGATCATGTGATTATTTATTTTGAATTATTTTATTATCATTTATTTTTGACATATTATGATCAAGTAATTGATTGAATGGCACGTGTTTCAGTTATTTTCATTTTCATATTGATTATGCCTTATTTATTCATGATAGATTCTACTGTACTCATAATATTTCTAAGTATTATATCCCACACCTTTCTTATGTTTCATTTCCCTAGGATTCCAAGAAGTGTCTTATGATTGATATGTAGGGATATACTAAAGGGAATAGTGGTGTACTCAAAAGGAATACTATATTGTGTTTTATGTTTTAAATTATAATATGATATTAAATTATGTATCTATTTTACCAAGTCTACTATAATATTTTATCCTTCAATATGTGATTCCTTATATCTTATTCCAATGTTATAATGTAACCAATGAATTTGGGCTACTAAGGTCAAGGTATTTACAATTTGTATCAAAAAAGGTTTAGTAGAAACCTTAGGAAATTGATTTAGGAAAACATGGATTAGATAACATAAGCCTAAGATTTAATTTGAGGATAATATTAGAATAACATACTATAGTTTTGGAAAGTAATAGATTATGTAGTTTTTCTTAGTGATACATCCATGTTTAGATACTATAAATGGACGTGGTTCTAGAATATATGTACCTAGGAGTAATAAATCTGAAAAAGGTGTATTAGTATTAACTTGAGCATTACTTGGTACATGAAAAAAAGTCTTACTATACACCTAGTTTGAAACTCCCAGGGGATATGATTTTGTTAATTCACATTTTATTTACAAACCATTATGAAGGATTTGAAAATATTTTTATGATTTGAAAACCTTCCCAAAGAAACCATTTTTATTATTAGGAAATTACACATGCATAAATTTTTAAATTTTTGCTAAGTGTATCACTATTTTTAGGATTATAAATTATGTTTCATAATTTTATGATCTCATATAGTCTATTCAATTATTTAGAAATGTAAACTAGCATAAGTAATGTGAATCATATCAACATACATACTCCATATAGAGATTTCCCTCATGGGAAAGATAATGAAGGTAGAGCTGGAGTTGTAGATAAAACTAACCAAATTATAACCATATTGGGGAAGTTGATTTAGGTTATGAGTAATAACCTTTCCCTTATAGAGAAACCTATTATTATACAATACGTTATAATAATGTTAGACCTCTTCATGCATCTCCACCTTCCATAATTCAATGCCACTAAAAATCCATTTGTAGCTAAGAGATGGATAAGTTCCTTAGATAATATATTTCTTACTCTAGGTAGTAATGAAAGGGATAAGGTTTTCATGTCATATTATCATCTATCAAGGGATTTATATCAATGGTGTTTATTGATTAAAAACACTAAAGATGAGAAGGAAATAGTAAACATGGAGTGGTGGTATTTTAAGGAAATTTTCTTGGAAAATATTCTCCACATGATAAATGAGTAGATAAGGAAAGATAATTTCTGATATTGAGGAAAAAGGAAGATGAAAATGTCACTAAGTATGAATCCATCTATACAAGGTTAGCAAGGTAAGTTACTGACTTTGTACTTAATCCAAATAGATATATTTATCATTTTTTTATGGGTTAAAACCAATTATTAGAATCAAACTAGTATCCCAAAAATTCTCATCATACAAGGACATAGAATCATGTGCTATAAAGATAAATAAATATTTCTCTAGGTTTTATGTATTTGAAGGTAATTAAGATAAGAATAGGATAGTAGATAAAAAATGTATAAGGGGAATAAAGGAAATAAGTATTTCCCCACAAGTGATAATTGTGGAAAGAAATCACCATAGTAATTTCTTGAAGGGAATGGGATTTTACTTTAATTTTGGAGAGAAATCCTCCATTTTCATGATTGTAAGGGGAATAAAAAAAGTTCCAATGTTAAAAACTTCTTCTATAAGGATATGGGGCACTAAGCAAACAAATTCTCCAAGTTTCAAGAGAATATACATCAAAATAAGTTAAGGGGTAAAAGTAAATCTTATGTTATTACTAAAGATGAAGTGGAATGATTAAAGTGCTTGTGTTTATATTTAAGAATTATTTTATAAGAGTATTTTATAAATGATATTCTGGTTATAAGAATCATGAAATGTATGAGAATTTTACTGGAGTGATAATTCTTTAAGGATTTGTAACAATATGTTAAATGTTACAGATGACCAAGAAAGGTGAATTATTGGAAAGATGATATTTTTTTAAAATACATGATTGAAGGAATATAACACTTAATATATGCCCAATGTTGAGATCATAATGATAAATATATTTCTATGGGATAGTATTGGTGACCTTGAAATTGTTTAGTGATTCGATAGTTTATGTTATCTCTATTGAAGTTTACTTCATTTTTGAATTATAGAATAAATTTTATAATTTGATATTTTATTTAAGGAATAAGGAGAAAAATAATGTTTTGAATACATGAATGTTTTTATTAAGGTTTTATATTGATCATGGTATTTACATATTTTTAATGTGATATTAAGAATCACTTTATATTGTTTAGGGAATATAATGTTGTGTTGATTAGTGACCTCCCTTCTAATTTTTTTGTCTTTAATTTGGTCATACATATTTTGGAAAGGTATTAAGATTAAATATTTATGGAATGAGTGAAGTTGAAATTTGGTAGTTTTCGGATAACCCTTGCTAAACATTTTTGTTTTGGAAAATATTATAGGAATGAATTGTAATTTTTTTATAGATCTTATAACCTATTAAAAGTTAATTTTAGTGCTTCATGCACGAAAAAATAAAATTTAATAATAATTGTTTAAATAAAAACATAATATCTTGGGTAAAATTGATTAAATTATGAAATTATACTTATTAGGTAATTATATTTCCTTAAGTTCTTATTTTAAACAGTAAAATAATTCCTTAACTCTATAAAAAGGAAATTAAAACAAAAATGTTATCCTAGTACCTTAATTTCTATTAAATTGGTGGTATTTTAACCCTTTAAAGATTTATGGTTTTGTGGTTGTTAAACTTCTCTATATCACTCACTTTCTTGTGATCGATGATCTTTATCACTCTCTACAATTATTTACACTTTTCTTCTATGTCCATATCTTCACTTCCCACCAATGGTCTCCTATTTGGAAACCTAGTTATGTGTTATTCTAAATTAAGTTCATATTTCCCTTTCTCTTTTATAAATATGAATTTTTATTAACCCTTTTATGATGTGAGTTTTTCAACAAAGGTATTTTTAAACGTCAAACCCTTAATTATCGAGATCAACTTTAAATTGTGAGGACGCAATTTATTAAAGATGGGTAGAATGTAACAACCAGAGATTTTAAAAGATAAAAATCATGTTATATAGTGTATATTCCACATAAAACTTATCTTATATGAGAATGTAACACCCTGGTATTTTAAAATATATTTCTTTTAAAATAAATTTAATCTCATTGATATCTTACAGAACACACAACATCGAGTCTGAATGAACCATAATATAGAATAACATTATAAATTTTCCATTAAATTATCATGTGTGAATAAGAAAAAATAAATTATGAAAATTATTTTTTTTACACATTTAAAAAATAAATACAGTGGTTATCTATTTATTATAAATAAAAAAAAGAATCATTTGAAAGAAAATGAAATGTTTTTCTGAAAAACTGTACTTTTCTAAAAGGTGATTTCATTTCACTTTGCACACATAATTTACCACTATTATAAAATTAATTTAAAAATATATATATTTTTTAAATAATAATATCAAAATTTAATTAGGGTGAAATTTTATAATTTTTTAAAAAATATTGATTTTTTGTGAATACTGAAAAATATAGATTTTTGTAAAATTGTCATTTATTTATAATAAATTAAGTAATTTAAAAGGGCCATTATGATTTGAATTTTATTTCAAGTAACATAAGAATTATTTATTTATATTTAATCCAATTAATTATATTTTAATAAACTTTATAGTATATTTTATTATAAGTCTATTTTTGGGTTTAAAAACACATTTTTCTAAAAAGTGTTTTAAAGTGCATAATGTTTCCCTATTTTAATTAATCAAAATAACCCCTAATGAGGAATTATTTAAATTAAATTTATATATTATAAATATAACTTTTAAATTTTAAATTCATATAATTATGATTTATATTCATACAGTTAATATAAGATCATCTTTTCCCTGAAAAATGCATGTATTGAAAATCGCTTTTTCATCGCATCTACGGGATTGATTTTAAATTAAATTATAAACCTTATGTGAATTTAATTTTAAAAAATTTATTATATATATTTATTAATCATAATTAATATTATCTAATAAGTTCAACTTAATTTTTTACTATAATGAATAGTAAAACTAGTAAAAATTAATTATTGTGGTTAAGGTACAAACGGGTTTACAGAGGAGTTAAAGTAAGAAGATAAGGGATAAAATGACATACGAACTATTTAAAAACCTATTTTATGTATATATTTAGACCTTATATCTTCTATGGTTCTATAATGACCCATTTTTTAGTCTTGTTTCATGAGAAAAACATGGATATCACTTTTTCTTTCCAAAAATTACAAGTGTGTCCTCTTCCCCACGTATAAAAGGACACTCCATATCATCCACTGTTCACACTTCCAAAACCATTTGGTTAGGAAAATACCTACCAAAATATATTTATTAATTCTATATACACATATTATATTCCTTATTTTGATTATGAATCCTTCTTAATAAGGCTTTAGGTATAAACCTAAAGAGGCACTCGAAAAAAGAGGTAAAATTCTTAAACGTACATATTTGTTTTATTTATTCTTACAACTAATTAAAATAAACTTAAAATATTATAATATAATAACAAAGTTATATAATATATACTGAGATGTTATTGTTTTATTGTAATTAACCAGATCTATCTCCACGTCCATCAAATAGGAAACGAAACAGCCAATCATGTGTACAGCGGACTGCCGCCTCACAAACCGATGAAATTCATTTTCCATCACCACCTTTCAAGGATGGATATAATGATAGATTTAACATATTTATATAATATTTATAAAATTATTATACTTTTGGAATTATTATATCACATTTACCTTCTTACTTTCTATTTTTTTGTGGATACGATAACGCCCCTCGTGTGTGTCGCGAACAACCACCTCGAGAAGGGATTTGATTTGTTTTTATCTTATGCTTTAAATGAAAGATGTTATGAAAAAAATTAATAAATATATGTAATATTTATGACCTAAAAACACTTCTATAAACATAATATTACATCTAGCTTCTTACCTTCCAATCTATTGGAAAATAATAACGTCGCATGTGCGTACGTATGGACTACCACCTTCACGTAGCAATGTGAAATGTTTTTCATTTTTTTTACATGGATAGTAAGATAGGATGTATTTTATTAATATAAATGATATATATGAAATAATTATTATTATTTAATGGTTAATTAGTATTAATTTTCCTTCTATTACATTCGTCGAGAATAAATGGAAACATCGTTCATACATACACACGACCAACCGTCTCCATGAATGGTGTAATCCACTTTCTATATCTAAATTTTATAGATTAATATAAATAAATATATAATGAATATATATTATATTTATATAATGGAGAAAATTTTAGAGATAATGGAACTATGATCAAAGTAAAGGGACTAAAATTACTTAACCAAAACATACATGAAAAACGAAGTAATTATCACTCGAAATAGTGATTCTTGCAAAGAATTGTTAATAAACTGGTGATAAAAGACTATAATTAAATCATATATGGTATGAGATATATTTTTATGGTTCTATAATATATATATATATAATAAACCAATATTTATTATATAGTAGGTTTGAACATGTATGAATGAAATCAGACTTGAGATAAGGGTTTCTCATCTCACTTTTAATTTCGTGAGACATATGCCATATTCACCACTTATTTATTTTGTGTGGTGTGTATACTATCCCTTTTATATTTTTTATCATGGATATATTAATATTCATGTTATTTAAATTTAAATTTAAATTTATTTATTTTATAGGTCTTAGGATTCAAAAGTTACCAAAGTGGTAAGGGTTTATTTTACAATCTCATCACGGTTCAAGATTGTTTATGTTTAAGTATTCCTTGGAAAAAACTTATTATTACTATATTAAACCCAATATATTTTCATATCATCTAGTTATTAATTAACTTTTCAAGTAATAATACCATTTTTCCTCTCTTTGGTACTTAAAATGATTGAGAAAATATTTTTAAGAAAAGCATTATTTTTTTCAGTTGAAAATGCTTTTTCTTCCAAATACATGTTTTCTAAAAATGTTTTTAACATTATCTAAATGATTTATTAATTAAATTTTTACCCATGTTTTATTTTTTTTAAAAAAAATTAATCGTCATTCCTTTTCCAAACAAGGCTCGTTTGGATTTTATCGAAAATGTGAAAGGGATATTTTTTTAACATGTACAGAATTTTTTCATCATCATGGAAAATAAATGTTATAAATATTAATTAATAATTTTCAAAGTTATTTTCTAATAAAATTATTTTCAAAATATTTTTGGAACTTTTTTTAATGGATTTTCCAATTTAAAGGGATATTTTCCTCAATAAAGTTTTTAATGTCATTTTTATGGTATTTCTATTCATCAATGACATAAACCCTATATTATACTTATGATACATTTGGGATATGTTGTATTGGTATCATCTTTATTCTTTATTTGGATTGTTTATGATCAGTTTGACTAAGGATGTACAATTTTATTATTATTCTCTATATTACTCAAAATTCTTTGTGGTTATGTTTATTGATTGGGGTAATTATTAACATTTCATATGTTAGTTTTTAAATATGAATGTTTATATTGATTACGTTTTACACCTTTCATATGAGTAATTCATTGGATATAGTTAGTGATGGGAAGGTCCTGTTATAGACCCTCAATGCATCATTAGCTCTCATGAGACAAACTAGATTGGCTTTTGTCCAAGACATTACCTATTTATATAAGATTTCTTACCATGAGGCCTTGAAATTATGGTTATGATGTCCAGAATTATGAATTTCTTCCTTATTATATCATATATTGGTGTTCCATGTGATTATTCGATTAGTTGGAAAATCCATGTT
The DNA here is from genome assembly GCA_963277665.1 of Viscum album. Lineage (NCBI taxonomy): Eukaryota > Viridiplantae > Streptophyta > Magnoliopsida > Santalales > Viscaceae > Viscum > Viscum album. The sequence goes on from OY728126.1 coordinate 770,226,064, forward strand.
AAGTTTCAAGATCATGTGATTATTTATATGGAATTATTTTATCATTATTTATTTCTGCCATATTATGCTCAATTAGTTGATTGAATGGAACGTGTTTTAGTTATTAACCTTTCCATATTAATTATCCCTTATTTATTAATGATATATTTTTTTGTATTCATAGCCTTTCTAATCATTATAAATCACCCCTTTATTATGTTTCCTTTCCCCAAGATTCTAGGAAGTGTATTATGATTAATAGGCAGGAATATGATAAAGAGAATAGTGGTGTAATCAAATAAAATACTATTTTGTACTTTATGTTTTCAATTATAATATGATATTCAAGTATATATCTAGTTTAACAAGACTACTAAACTATTTGGTCCTTCAGGATGCAATTCCTTATATCTTATGCCAATGAAATAAAGAAACCACCTACTCTAGGATAATAGGGTCGGGGTATTTAAAAAGAAAATAAAAAATAAATAGCATGGTTATATAACATGATTTAGTCCCTTTGGACCTATTTTTATGGAATGAACACCACTTTTATCATCTTTATTACTAATGGAAACAAAAACATGATATAAGAATTGAATATAGTAAAAAATAACATTGAAGATATTTATGGATTCATCTTGGTTAAACCAGGTGGCAGTGATGAAACCCATCATGAGGAGTTAACCAATCTTCTTCCTATAACTAATCATGCAGTACACATGGTCTATGGAAGGATCTTTAAAAAACATGAAATTACAAACTAACAAAACATGAAATAAAACCATTACAGTGCCAGATCCCTACACCGAGATATAGATGGTGGCTAAAACTCTACTCTCCTTCATTTGACATCTTCACAGTCATTCCTCCCACTCTAAAGGATGTGAATATCTCCCCACTCTCATTGGATCTCTACATTGAGACCAGCAGCATTGGATGGGTCATTTTCCTTTATCAAACCACAAGAAAAGATCGAATAGGGATCTCCTCGTATAAAATATATAAACCCTCAATAAAATAAAACCATAGGTTCTCTCACTCCAAATAAAAACCCAAATGAAAACATACAGAATACAGAAACCCAAGATCCTAAGGGGAAATCAAAGTAGGAATAATGATTGCACGGTAGATGAAGATGCAGAATATGAACCATGTGGGAGGTAAAGATGAAGATCACCATTCACAAAGGTAACTACATAAAAATTGGAATAAAATGTTGTATTATAGGATAGGTAGCTAAGATAAGTCATGTATTACATAACATATTTGAGATAGAAGAAATACAGTGATAGAAACACTATTTTATCACCTAAGATCTATTGTAATAAAATTGATTAGTTACCAATGGTTTTATCGAAACCTATGTAAAGAAACTGGGATTATGTTCATTAGCTCTAAAAAGTTTTTAGAATTAAAAAATTAAACACTCTTTGTTAGACTATCAGTTGTGGTATCAGAAGTGTGTATCTTATTAACACACACTACCCTAGTTTCAATTATTTTTCCTGAATGGCATGAAGGCCTTCTTTTTATTTTTATTATAGATAATACCCTTTTAAGGGTTGAAGGGGAACCCGTACATGACCCGTAGGCCCAAGGCACAAGGCCCGACATGACCCGCAATACATGACTCGAAGGCCCAGAGGCATACCATGCCCATTACATCACCCGTAGACCCAGCCCACTAGAAATTCCCCTCCCCAGTGTCTTGAACCATTGATCTTCTAAGCTCCCCACCTTGCATTACTGATTGGCTAGCATTTCCCCGTACAAAGTTGCACGGTGCCTGGTCCCAATAGCGGCTGCCATACCCTCTCATTCTTCCAATCTGGTTAGCTCTTCATCTGTTGGCTGCTACTCCTATTGCTATGATCCTCTTCTAGGGCCTGTTCTATGTGAACTGGGCTACTCTATGGTCTATGTGACCCGAAGGCCCTATGGCCTGAAGGCCTTTGATGACCCGAAGGCCCTGGAGACCCGTAGGCCCAAACCGGTGGCCCAAAGGCCCAAATCGGGTGAATAGTTCCAGTTGATACAGTACCGAACAGTAACTGCTACAGTATCAAACAGTAACTGCTACAGTATCGAACAACCATCTGGTTTTGAACCCAAAAATTCAAAAATTCGAACAACCATCTGGTTTTGGCTGCTATAGTAACCCAAAAATTCGCCTCCATCTGGTTTTGAACCCGGGTCTCTTGGATGCCAACCAGGAGCCCTAATATCTATGTGTTTTGACCAACCATGGAAAATGTGATTTTTGGATTAATGTAATGTGGATTTAATATCAAAGAATACATCTACACTACTAGACGAAAAGGAAATTTCATGTCACGAATTGACCCAATGGGGCTCAAGAAGTAACTACCTCAAGCCCACCTCCAATAAGCCAAGGGTTGGTGACTAGAACCAAGAAGGAATATCACACACATGGGAGGAATTTTACTTATGTACCTGTATGCACGAAAACATCACCAAGACCATACAATACTGAAAGGTAATGCAACTAAAAACAATGCATAAACGCATCTATAATCCCATAATCAGAGTATGACAAAAAAATATTGTAAAGCGTAAAAAGGGGCCAAATACAATCCAAAACAAAAAATTAAAGTAAATTCCCACCTACTCAAATGGAGGGGACTACTTTCAAATGCAACACCAGCCTAAACCTCGATGTGTCTAGCCCAATGTCACGACCCGACCCAACGAGGCTCGAGCCGCGACTCCCCAAGCCCGCCTCCAATAGGCTAAGGGCTGGTGACCAGCACCGAGTAGGCTATCACGCACATGGGAGGCATTAGCCTAAGGTACCTATACTCACGCACCCACAAACACCTCCATGAAACAGTGCAGAGATATAGAAACTGAAAAGTAAATGCATGCATACAATCTATCCCGAACCAGAGTGCAACAGCAAAAGTACAAAGGGAAAACAGGGCCCACCAAAAGAAAACTACAAGTGCGTCCAACCTGCTCTGAAGAAGGGGAACGCTGCCACAATCACCCGCCGAAAAGATCCCTCGGCACAGCTCCGGTAAACACCCTGGTCAACTCGCTCACTAAGCTCCGCCTGCTCTGGGTCCTCCTGGGACTCCGTCAAAAGGCTTGTGGTCTGCACAAGACATGAACATGTGCAGGCAAATCCCATGAAGGGGTGAGTATAAACCTACTAGTAGGCACCCCAAAACCCGAAACCAAAGAGAGCAACTGAAGGGAATCAGTCTGCTCATCCCAGCCAGAGGGAACCCAGACGAGAGAGAAACTCCATCTTGTGACCATCCTCAGCTAAACACAAATAGTCAGCTCAGCTCAGGTGTATTCCCATACATACACCTTGAACAATCTAGATATACACAGCTCACACCACAAAGCCACAAGAGGTACCGACCTCATCACCAGCAACTACCCCCAACCAGGAGAGTACACCACACGAACACTGTCATACCATATGACACTCATCCGAGAGATACACTCCATCGGGTCCCAAACAAACATCTCAGACACTCACCTGAGAGACCACGCTCGTCGGATAACATCACTGAGGAAACATCGCTGAAACAACATAACCACCAAACTCCTCGGATAGAGGATCGCCGCTAGGGTCCGCTAGGGTCCACTAGAGGATACCAAGACCCACTCCGGTATACGTAGCTCACAGATAGGGGATCTCTCCCAGGGTCCGCTGGGGGATACCACGACCCGATCTGGCATACGTAGTTCTCACAGATAGGGGATCACACCCAGGATTAGCTGGGGGATACCACAACCCGATCTGGCGCTTGACAGAAGCACATCACTCAGATAGAGGATTGTCGCCCATATAAAGGTGGTCAAGATTATACTAGAACCCTATCTGGTATAACTCGCGATGTAGGGGGTCGAACCAACGATGCCACAACCCTACCGAAACCACGCGCTAAGTAGGGGATCGTATAACCAACGATACCGCAACCCTACCAAAACCATGCGCTAAGTAGGGGATCGCATAACCAATGATACCGCAACCCTACTATACACCTCATGCTGAGCAGGGGATCGTAAACCCGACGATGCCACAACCCTACTATGCACAACCCGCCGCATAGGGGATCATATTCCCGATGATGCCACAAACCCTACGGGGTTAACCTGCTAGATAGGGGTTCACCGCCCGTGAATAAACGGTCACAGCGATACCAAGAACCCGATCTAGGGTAAAGATGCTAAAGGATCCCGCTCCGAGCCCACCGGAGGGATGCCACAACTATAACAGTTTAAACATCCCATCGAGAGGATCACAAACCCATACGAAGGTCGTGATGCCACACGAACCCTCGTAGGAACGAACCAAGGGAGAACCCTCAACCACTACTGGTCCAAATGTCGCTAACCCGAGCGACCCACCACAACGCCACACTGCGCACCTCCTAGGCCAAAACTGAGGCCACCATCGCATTCCACGTGGAAAAACACGCAGGATAGGATGTTTACTCACCCGAAACGGAGCACCAGTGAAAAAGGAACTATTCACCATAGCTAGCTCGTGCGGGGCCCACACAACGATTCTGAAACCCATCGAGCGGACCATACCACGGTGATCCCCTGGGAAAAACAAGCGGAATCGACTACTTGCTCGTCCGAAACGGACACCCGGTGAAAAAGGTACTATTCACCGAAGCCAACTTGGGTGGGGCCCACGCCTGGATCCCAAAACACATCTAATGGATCGCACCATTTTGATCCTCTCGGAAAAAAACACAGGATCGACTAATCATCCGCCAAAATCGGACTCCTGGTGCAAAAGCTACATTTCTCCGCAAATGCCAAAACACGGCCTCGTGGGGTCCGCACCCCGTACTTGGTCCCAACACCCGAAAACCATCTCAAAAAGTCCGTCTTACCATCAGGGTCTCAACTCCACTGACGGCACGTCAATCGGATGCTCCGGGTAGAAGTTACAACGGCCCAAAGTCGTAAAATAATAAAATAATATTATTTTATACGACATTTCTAGATCTCGGGCAACGATCCTGAACCTTTAAACCCTCAAACCCACATCGGAGGGTTAACCTCATCGTCAGGGTCGCGTCGCCGCAAATGGCGCGCGAATCCGGCTCCCGGATTGCAAAATACGGGGGTTTAAAGACCCCCGTATGATAAAAGAGGCCGGCCGGCCTGGATCGGCCGCCGCCGCCGGCCCGCCCTGGCCGGCAGCTCTCCCCCGCGCTCTGGCAGTTGGGCCGGCGCGCCGCTGCGGGCCGCCCCTTCCGGCACCGTCGGCAGCCTCTGCTGGCGCCGCCGCGCCGGTGTCGCGCCGGCGAACCTTCCGAGGTCCGCCGGAGGCACCTTAGGGGTCCAAATGCAGATCCGGAAGCATCTGCGCGCCCCCCGGGACCCGATCTACCCATCTTCAGGTTTAAAATAGAGAAAAACATAGAAATCTAGGATCTGGGATTTTCAAAACATAAAACGCCTACCTCACGGGCGAAACGCCGACGTTCTGCCTTAGATTCGTGCTCCAGAGCTTCCACTGCACGCTCCTGGAACGTCTGTCGTCGAATTCCGAGCTCGTGGGCGCTTCGTTTGCTCGATTCGGCAGAGCGGCGGCGAAGAACGGCGAAAAACGTTGAGAGGAACGATAAAGGGGGGGGCACTGATATTTATATCAGCCACCCACCGGCGTCAAACCCGTCTCGGACCCGACGCCCGATGCGAACAAAAGTAAGGTCACCCCTAGGGTAAACGCGCTGTTCTGAACACAACGGCGGACTCAAATTTTTTATCCGAGACTCCTTTCAGAAGTTATTCGAGCCGACGCTCGCACACTAACTTTGCTACTTATTTACGAAAACGCCCCTGGTGGCGTTTCTCACCACAGGCCCGCGCCCGCAAAGTTTACACCCCGCCTAGGGTAAACGGCACGTTCCGGACGCAACTGTACCATCAGATTTCCTTTCTGAGCTACCGTTTAGGAGATATCACACCCCCACCATGTGCATAGTATAAAAATACTTAATATTTTTATATAATTAATTCCGGTCACACCGGGCCTCGGAATCGCACGTCGTCTTTGCTCCTAGCTCTGGAATTATTCGTAGAAATATTCCAAAGTCTGACAGGGCCAAAAACACGGGTCGCTACATCCTCCCCCCCTTAGAACTTTTTTTCCCTGAAAAGACCTAAGCATAAGGAAAGCGACTTGACTCTCAACTGGGTCTCACACACCAGCGAGCTCACCAACAAACACCCATTCCTGAATGCATAACTCAGAAGGACTCATCCACCACACCTCAATACTATCCGTTTTGGGCGGCACTGACTCACCCGCACGGTTTTAATCGCGTCACAAAAACGCGTCTCGGTGGGGAAAGGATCCCTCTTCCTCACACATTTGAAGCATGCGGAACAACTCCCACACAGGGTCTTACGAACGCCCTGAACAAAACTCGAGCAAGAAACAAAAGGAAAGAGTACTGATAAACAGTGTCTGAAAAACTACTATAGTAAGTAGAAAAGACACAAGGCGTACCTCTATCCATCCGCGGTGCCTCTGGGTCGACTGCCTCCAGGGCATGCAGCTATCCTCTCCCTCGACCACCAGCTCCTTGAGCTTGGAGTGGACCACCTGGGGGTGGGGGTGGTGGCAACTGGTACTACCTACCACCGCCTCCTACTGTACTAGCTTCGCCGCCACGTCTGCCACCATGTGGACCTCCTTGCTCGAGATGCTGCCTCTGCCAAGGCGGTCCATCGACCAGCTCCCTCTCAGTAGCACGTCGGGTTGGAAAATCTCTAGCAAGATGTCCCCGACCGTCGCAAGTGTAACACTGCCTCTCTTGAGGCTGACCAAAACTGGCCTGCGAGCCCTGTGATCCATGAGCCTCAGATCCTTCATCCTGGGGTCGCCTCCTGAAACGTCGACCATGTCCTGACCCCTGAGTATGTCGTCGGCTACCAGATGCCGATCCGACTGACGAAGTCTCATCTCTTGAGTGCCCAGCACTAACAGGGGGAATCTGCTCAGCCAGAAAACTCTCCACCACCAACGCTCGCTCCAGCACTCCAGCATAGGTGGGCAGGCACAAGGAAACCACACCTGCTCGGATGTCCCTGTGTAAGCCCTTCTCGAAGGTCTGAGCCCTAAAGAACGGGTCTCGAACCATATCCAGGGAGTAGCATGACAGGTCTGTAAACCTTGCTGAGTACTCTGACACAGTCATGCTCTCCTGTCGAAGCTGCAGAAGCTCCTGGATCCGCACTGACCTCAGCGTCACCGGATAGAACTCTTCCCTAAAGAGCCGCTCAAACTCTACCCACGTGAGCGTCTCCTCGTCATGGGACTACGTCACCAAACTCCACCATCGCCCGACAGAACCATGCAGAAGGCTCGCCACTAGGACCACCATCAGATCTAGAGGTGTCCTCACTAGGCAGAAAACTTGGGTGACTGCCTCAAGCCAGTCATCAGCTGCCTGGGGGTCCGGATCACCTCGGAACCTCAGAGGTCGCTGCCTCTGGAACTCGTGCAGCGCACTCAGCCTGCGTGCAACCTCATCCTACACCGCCGGCACAATCAGCTGCTCGACAGGTGGTGGCTCAACTAGTAGACCACCTGAAGGTGCAACCTCAGAACCTGCGCCCTGCTCCACAGCCTCTACACGGGGCGGGTCGTCAGCACAATCCTGCTGCGGAACCCTCACTGGTTGTCATCGTGGAGGCATCCTGAAATACATTCAAGACACACCACAGTCAAAGAGTATATCTGGAGAGCTGACTCAAGAAGGACAAGGAAAACCCAAAAACTCAGTCCTATATGATGCATGTACCATTATTTCCCCGCGACCAGTGTACAAAGGTCCTGAGTCGAAAGGCAGGTTATCAGAGTCCTGGTGTATGGATATGTCAGCCGCCGCACCAACACTGGAGGCTCTATCCTGAAAGCTGAACTCGAAACATCCTAACACTGCAGCTATGCAACCCGAACCAAGCTCACAGATAGACCAGCTATGCTCTGAGATCCCAAAGGTGGAACCTCCTCTGATACCACTCTGTCATGACCCGACCCAACGGGGCTCGAGCCGCGACTCCCCAAACCCGCCTCCAATAGGCCAGGGGCTGGTGACCAGCGCCGAGTAGGATATCACACACATGGGAGGCATTAGCCTAAGTTACCTATACTCACTCACCCACAAACACCTCCATGAAACAGTGCAGAGATATAGAAACTGAAAAGTAAATGCATGCATACAATCTATCCCGAACCAGAGTGCAACAGAAAAAGTACAAAGGGAAAAATAGGGCCCACCAAAAGAAAACTACAAGCGTGTCCAACCTTCTCTGAAGAAGGGGAACACTGCCACAAACACCCGCCAGAAAGCTCCCTCGGCACTGCTCCAGTAAACACCCCGCTCAACTCACTCACTAAGCTCCGCCTGCTCTGGGTCCTCCTGGGACTCCGTCAAAAGGCATATGGTCTGCACAAGACACGAACATGTGCAGGAAAAGCCCATGCAGGGGTGAGTATAAACATACTAGTAGAAACCCCAAAACCCAAAACCAAAGAGAGCAACTGAAGGGCATCAGTCCGCTCATCCCAGCCAGAGGGAACCCAGACGAGAGAGAAACTCCATCTTGTGACCATCCTCGGCTAAACACAACTAGTCAGCTCAGCTCAGGTGTATGCCCATACATACACCTTGAACAATCCAGATATACACAGCTCACGCCACAAATCCACAAGAGGTACCGACCTCATCACCAGCAACTGCCCCCAACCAGGAGAGTACACCACACGAACACTGTCATACCAGATGACACTCATCCGAGAGATACACTCCATCAGGTCCCAAACAAACATCTCAGACGCTCACCTGAGATACCACGCTCTTCGGATAACATCACTGAGGAAACATCGCTGAAACAACATAACCACCAAACTCCTCGGATAGGGGATCGCCGCTAGGGTCCGCTAGGGGATACCAAGACCCACTCCGGTATACGTAGCTCACAGATAGGGGATCTCTCCCAGGGTCCGCTGGGGGATACCACGACCCGATCGGGCATACGTAGTTCTCACAGATAGGGGATCACACCCAGGATCTGCTGGGGGATACCACAACCCGATCTGGCGCTCGACAGAAGCACATCACTCAGATAGAGGATCATCGCCCATATAAAGGTGGTCACGACGATACCGAAACCCTATCTGGTATAACTCACGATGTAGGGGATCGAACCGACGATGCCACAACCCTACTGAAACCACGCGCTAAGTAGGGGATCGTATAACCAACGATACCGCAACCCTACCAAAACTATGCGCTAAGTAGGGGATCGCATAACCAATGATACTGCAACCCTACTACACACCTCATTATGAGCAGGGGATCATAAACCCGACGATGCCACCACCCTACTGTGCACGACCCACCGCGTAGGGGATCATATTCCCGATGATGCCAAAAACCCTACGGGGTTAACCTGCTAGATAGGGGTTCGCCACCATTGAATAAACAGTCACAGCGATACCAAGAACCCGATCTAGGGTAAAGATGCTAGAGGATCCCGCTCCGGGCCCACCGGAGGGATGCCACAACTATAACCGTTTAAACATCCCATCGAGAGGATCACAAACCCATACGAAGGTTGTGATGCTACACGAACCCTCGTAGGAACGAGCCAAGGAAGAACCCTCAACCACTGCTGGTCCAAACGTCGCTAACCCGAGCGACCCGCCACAACGCCACACTGCGCACCTCTTAGGCCAAAACCGAGGCCACCATCGCGTTCCACGCGGAAAAACACGCAGGATAGGCTGTTTACTCACCCGAAACAGAGCACCGGTGAAAAAGGAACTATTCACCATAGCTAGCTCGTGCGGGGCCCACACAACGATTCCGAAACCCATCGAGTGGACCATACCACGGCGATCCCCTTGGAAAAACGAGCGGAATCGACTACTCGCTCGTCCGAAACGGACACCCGGTGAAAAAGGTACTATTCACCGAAGCCAGCTCGGGTGGGGCCCATGCCTGGATCTCGAAACACATCGAATGGATAGCAACATTGCGATCCTCTCGGAAAAACACACAGGATCGACTAATCATCCGCCAAAATCGGACTCCTGGTCCTAAAGCTGCGTTTCTCCGCAAACGCCAAAACACGGCCTCGTGGGGCCCGCACCCTGTACTTGGTCCCAACACCCGGAAACTATCTCAAAAAGTCTGTCGTACCATCAGGGTCTCAACTCCACTAACGGCACGTCAATCGGACGCTCCGGATAGAAGTTACAACGGCCCGAAGTCGTAAAATAATCAAAGAATATTATTTTATATGACGTTTCCAGCTCCCGGGCCACAATCCCAAACCTTTAAACCCTCAAACCCACACTGGAGGGTTCACCTCGTTGTCAGGGTCGCGTCGCCGCAAACGGCGCGCGAATCTGGCTCCCGGATTGCAAAATACGAGGGTTTAAAGACCCCCGTAAGATAAAAGAGGCCGGACCGGCCTCGACCGGCCGGGACCGGCCGCCGCCGCCGGCCCGCCCTGGCCGGCGGCTCTCCGCCGCGCTCCGGCGGTTGGGCCGGCACTCCGCCGCGGGCCGGCGAACCATCTGAGGTCCGCTGGAGGCACCTCGGGGGTCCAAACACAGATCCGAAAGCATCTGCGCGCCCCCCGGGACCCGATCTACCCATCTGCAGGTTCAAAACAGAGAAAAACGCAGAAATTTGGGATCCGGGATTTTCAAAACTTAAAACTCCTACCTCGTGGGAGAAACGCCGATGTTCTGCCTTAGATCCGCGCTCCAGAGCTTCCGCTGCACGCTCCTGGAACATCTTCCATCGAATTCTGAGCTCGTGGGCGCTTCGTTTGCTCGATTCAGTGGAGCGGCGGCGAAGAATGGCAAAGAACGTCGAGAGGAACGATAAAGGGGGGGCGCTGATATTTATATCAGCCGCCCGCCGGCGCCAAACCCGCCTCGGACCCAACGCCCGATGCGAACAAAAGTAAGGTCACCCCTAGGGTAAACGCGCCATTCTGAACGCAACGGCGGACTCAAATTTTCCATCCGAGACTCCGTTCAGAAGTTATTCGAGCCGATGTTCGCACACTAACTTCACTACTTATTTACGAAAACGCCCTTGGTGGCGTTTCTCACCGCAGGCCCACGCCCGCAAATTTTACACCCCACCTAGGGTAAACGGCACGTTCCAGACGCAACCACGCCATCAGATTTCCGTTCTTAGCTACCGTTTAGGAGATATCACACCCTTGCCACTTGCATAGTATAAAAATACTTAATATTTTTATAAAATTAATTTCGGGCACACCGGGCCTCGGAATCGCACGCCGTCTTCGCGCCTAGCTCTGGAATTATTCGTAGAAATATTACAAAGTATAACAGGGCCAAAAACCTAGGTCTATACACCCAAACTATATCCACTTACTCCTAGTATAACAAGAACTCCACAAAAAGATTTGTTATCCTCATAAGACATGACACATGGAGGAAGAGCCTGTGCGGGGGTGAGTATAACTGTACTAAGTAGGACACCCTGAAATAACCAAGAAAAAATAATTGGGAGTAAAATTCAACTCTATACAGGTATATGTATACAACACATATAACAAGAATATCTAGATATACTCAACAAAGATACATAATCTCAAGGTAAAGATCACAATTGTAAAGCAATCCAAGGATTCCTTCTTGAAGGTTCCACACAACACTCATCCAAGAAAACATACTCCATAAGATATACTACCACCGATGACACTCATATTTGATGTGATGCTTGGAAAATCTTGACAAAAAGGAAACTGAGAGGGTTCATTTGAGATACACAATCGATCGGACTACACCTCATCAGCAGATCATATATTGATATAGAGATATGGTTCAATGCCCAGGGCACATTGGGGGGACACTATACCCTATTGGAAATATCCTCCTAGATAGGGATCAGTTCCCATGTAAATATATGCCACACCAATACCAAAAAACCCTACTTAGGGAATACATAAAGGATATGAGGTTCACTCCAGGCCTCTTAGAGGGATACAGGCTCCAAGATGTTGACGGGTATAGTCTAAGAGGACTGAGGAAAAACACACCAAAAGAAGGGAACTCACCCATACTACACTGATTAACAAGAATATGTCAAGGGGTTACCCTCGATGATGATAAATGGAAATTTAATTAAACCCTCATAGGAATGGGCCAAGGGAAAACACTCAAATGATACTGGTTAAGAATTTCTATGAGAAGTGTCTCACTTACATCACCTCGCATCATATCTATAATTCCAAAACAAAGGTCATCACTATGTTCTATGCAGGAAAACTGTTCAGGGTGGACTACTCGAGTGACAGCATCTTAGTCTGAAAAAATATAGACAAGCGTATAAGTATCATCATAGGTCCAACAAGATGAAACATAAATCCATTTACATTTTACCACAAATAGTAATGAATGGATAAACAGATCATCCCATAGATATCCTCATGGAAAAATACCCAGGATAGACTATTTACTTTCCATAAACGGACACCCAGTGAAAAAGTCACATTTCACCATATAATGCATGAATGGTGCTTCGTGGGTTTAAGAGATAAATCCAAATTAAACACTTAATATTGGTCTCAAAACATTTGCCTCGGTATCAGGGACATGATGCCATAGATGGTTCGTCAAACTAAAATTGTATGAAGAAGATATGTTAGACACTAGATTCCATAATAATAATAATAATATTATTATTATTATTATTATTATTATTGTGCACTCTATTGACCTGATCCATGAGTTAGAATAAGTTATTCATTACTGGTATTAAAATGATCATCTCAAAGTCAGGGTCGCAATCTCACTGATGTCACGTCAATATAACATCGTATGATGGAGTTACGACTGAATTAATGTTTTAATAATTTTATTTTTAATATTATTATATTATTATAAACATTATTAATTTTTTCAAGGGGGTAGGAAACGCAAAAAAACTCCCTACACGCATGGAACCACCTTTAATATTTACATCCTTTTTTAAACAATACTATCATTATCATAATTAATAATAATATCACCCCCCCCCCCCATTTGCCCTCTCTCCTATCACACATAGGGGGAATAAATCACACCTATGGTCACAGTCTCCCCACATCTCAGGCTATAGATCGAAGGAGAAGGATCACCGTCGGTCGTCGCTCGCACGGGAGGTTGCACTACTCTCCTCCTTCATCAATAATAATATTATTATTATCAAAATTATTATAATATTATTATTATTTGTTCTTTGAATCAGCCTACTCTTCCATAGTTTCACATGACCAGTTGTAATCATGTCTGGATCTGACATTGATTGAAATTGTGGTCATTAGTTTCATTGCATTCAAAAATTGTGAACACAAACACCTTATCCATCCATGCATCTATTTTCGTCATAGTATACCATAACTGTAACATTAGATCTCTGAACCAAACCTACAGAACCGATATGTTTCACCAAATACTAAATGTGCAATGATCGTTCATCAGGTATTTGTTGAATCATAGGTCAAATGAAAATACCAATTATAAATGCACATTGAATGAAAAGATAAAATAAACAAAACAAAAAAAATAGTAACAGACATCAGTCGTTTTTTATGTTGGCCTAAACTCATTGTTGTAGGGTGAAAAACAAAGAGAAATAAATATCTCAAAAAATATATCAATTCATATATCATAGGAATATAATGCAATTATCTAAATTAAATAATCGATCTATGAATTAATTAGTTATATGATTAATTATCATTCAACATGGCTAAATTAAGATTGAATAAATCCACACAAAAAACATCATAACTCAATTTGGATCAATCACTGATGAAGAATGACATCATGTCATTGTCGTTGATAAGATCCAAAAGCAACATTGTTATTGGAATTCCTTATGGTACTCTGATCATTGATCCATGATCTCAATGTCCACAAATGTTCCTCCATGCTCTTCACTCAATTCTCAGGGTTATGAGGTTAACCCTACAAATTGGTTATAAAATAATATTTATATAGGTAAATAGGTTATTTCACCAATGGAAAAAATAAGTAAATTTATTTATTTTATTTTATTAAGTGTGTCTGTGATGACTTTTTCACAAACACTCACACCCGATCAAGATTATATCATGCCTAGTGTAAACCCTATATTCTAAACTCAATGGTGGTCTCACATTTCCAATCTGAGACTCCTTTTGGAATTTATTCTACTTTTTCAGGAAAACTACGTGTGTGTGATATTAATATATTTAATATATTTCAAAAATTAATTTTGGGCATACCCGGCCTCAGAATCTCACACCGTCTTAGCACCTGGATTCATAAATATCCGTATAAATATTCTAAAGTTTTACATGGGATAAAAGGACATTAAATTATTCCATCCTTCAAGATTTTTCATCCCCAAAAAGCACAAACCATGCAAAAGGTGAAGATATTGAACGCTCAAATGGGTACCCTACTGCCATGAGCTCTCCCAATGCTTAACTATACTATCAAAAAACATGCACTCAATGAAAAAAATTTCCCGTAAATTTTATTTCTCCTACCAATCCTCGACTTCACTAACTCCTTAAAAAAGGAAAACTCCACTCTCACAACCTAACTCTCCCAGGTTGATATCATACAATGAGTCATTCACATACCTCCTCATCTAAGACATGTGGAGAGCACCAAGAAACCCAAAACTACTATGGACTAAGGGTTGAGTGTCACACCACCTCAATAAAATAACACAACAGTAATAAAATAAACGGCCTATGATTCTTAAAGATAGCCTACTACCCTGAATAAGACTCTGTAACTCTCTAACTCTAAAGGCCTCTATCACTAGTCCAATGAGGACTCTTGACATTTACCATCTAGTCCTCATACTTCCTTAGATGAACTTCACCCCTTTTTACAACAATCACTAGCACCAAAACTAGGACCCAACCACTATTACCCACTACCTCCGACCAGTATAATAGTGTCCAGCAAGGTCTCTGATACATGGTCTAAAAAATGTGCAAATATAGTGGTGGAATGAAAATCATCATGATATGAAAACCCCACCAATGGTAGATGATCCTCCCATCTATGTCTCGAAAACTAACATAAAAACCCAAATCATTTTCACCAAAACCATAACGGTCCTCTTTACCTATCCAGTTGGCTAGGGTAAAACATTGTGCCCAACTGCAACTGAGTTCCCAAAGGCTTTATGCATCCTCTTTCTAATCATGTTGTGAAGTAAGCATCATAGACTGAAATAATATTCGTAGTAATTCCATGAAACCAGAATACCTCATTCACACACATGTGTCCCAAACTATTCACAAATATATATTGTTATTCACCTATAGATAGATGAAACAACAATATTTTAACTCACAAAGTCGCTATAACTCTTTTGGTTGTCTAACCAGTGCAAAGATATCCTGGTATATCCTCACCTCCACTAGATGTACCACTAAGGGAAAACAACCACCTTATAATCGCTTCTCACATCGTGACCAAAATCACTGTCTATACCTAGAAAAAAATGATGTGATTTCATCCTTTAAGTAATTCCATCAGGAATGTATCTAGTGGATATCTAGTCATGAACCATCTCACAATTGATATCCCCAAGTTGTGACACCATAACTCACTGAAGAAGAAAAGTAGGGGAAAAAATTATCGACTGGAGGTACACTACATCATCCTCACCCACAAGGGGTAAATTATAAAGAGTTCACCTACTTTGTTACCATGCTCAATAATAGCAGACAAAAAACTACGCAGTGAGAATATTCTACCACGGCCATGCTTGTGTATCTCTCAACATCACATCACCTCATCCTCTGTAGGGTCCCCTATCACTCCCATGTCTGAGAATACATATTTTGAGGATTGTATCCGTGATAGATTCCATAAAAATATCACTCCTAGAGCATGTCTAGCATCGTCCTCTTGTGTCTCACATACTCCCACTTTGACAATGAGGATATGAGGGTATCATCATAGAAGAATACTAGAAACCGATCCAATAAAGGTTAAGTATCTGGCTCACAAGTCTTGCAACTCCCACCACTTAGAACTCATTATTTCCCTATCCCGCATATTTACCACAAGTAGGGTTTTATCTGACACCTTAGTGCATCAACAACATCAACCACACAACTTAGAGAAACTCATCACCAATACAAGGCTATACCGATGCCCCATATCAACCTAGAGAATTCTCACCACCTAGACCACCATCAGGGGGGTCTCATCCAATCAAGACATTATCACCATAGGATTATTCTAGTCCTCCACTACCCGAGAAGGGGTTCTGGTCCACCATGTAACCTGGATGATCTCTAACTCTAGAACTCATGATGCACACTCAACATAGGTGTGTCGTCTTATAGTATCACCAGAGATAATTACTGCTCCATGGATAAAATAGGTCGCAAGCATAACCATATGATTGGTCTGTATCCACACATGCTGAAAATTCAGACCACTGCATTAATTTAAACCTCTAACACCTGAGGTTATGTATCTTCATGGAACCTCAGGTATCCCCATCACTAGAACTCGTGTAACATTCCAATCCTATGTGTACCATCATCCTATTTTGCTAGAGCCATCAACTGCTCAACATGTGGATGATTGTCTTCTTGATCCACATAAGGAACTATGTGCTTCTTAATAGGGGGTATCACTACTTGGAACCCACCTAGATAAATACATCTCATGAGTGAGTCTTCAAACTGAAACCTCATCACTCATCTAGTAATCATCATGAAATTGTCTCAGAATCCTAGTTGGTTATCATCATAGAGGCATATTGAATATTTTCAATATGTACCATGGTTATTGAGTATATCTGGGGAGCTGACTCAAGAAGAACATGGAAACCACAACCCATTCCTATATGATACATGTACTAAAGCTTTACATGTAACCAGTGTCTACATATACCAAGTCAATAATCAGGTTATCAAGGTCCAGATGAATGGATACGTCAATCACCACCCCAAAACTATACATTATGTCCTAAGATCTAATCTCGAAACACTTTAACATTGTTTCCCTAGTTCCCAAACCAAACCTCATAGCTAGACAAAAGAAACTCCAAAATCCAATCCTAAACCTAGACTGTTTCATAACACTTCAGACTGGGTACTGCTCTGATATCATTCTATCACAACTGGACCCAATAGATCTTGAGACTCAACTACCCCAAGATCACCTCCAATAATATAGGGGATGGTGACTAGCACTAAGAAGTTATATCACACACATGGGAGGAATTTTCCCTAATTAAATGTATGCACAAACACATCTCCAAGCCCATAAAATGTTGAAATGTAAAACAACTTAAAATAATGCATGATTACATATATAATACCACAACCATAGTACAATAAAAATTACTAGAAAGCATAAAAAGAGGCCAAAGGATTCATGCTCGAAGGTTCCACACAATGACCATCTGGGAGAACACACTCCACAACCTATACCTCCACTGACAACACTTATCCTTGAGGTCATGCTCATTAGGTCTTGATGAAAAAGAAACTTATAGGGTTCATCTGAGATATACACTCAATCATAAAACACCTCATCGAAAAGATCGGATCTCGATACATGGATAGGGGTTCAATGCCCATGGCTCACTAGGGGGACACCAAACCCTACTGAAAAAATCCTCCTAGATAGAAGATCAGTGTCCATGTAAATATAGTTCCCACCAATACCAACAAACCCTGCCTAGGGAATACCCAAAGGATATGATGATTTATTCGATCCCCTCGGAGGGATAGATGATCCAAGATTCTGAGGGGTATAGTCGAATTAGACTGAGGAAACTCACATCAGAAGAAGGGAATTCACCTATACTGCAATGATTAATAAGAAGATGTCGATGGGTCACCCTATATGATGAGAAACAAATACTGCACCAAACCCTTATAGGAATGGACCAAGGGAATACACTCAACCAATACTGGTTAATAGTTTCTAAAAGAAGTGTCTCACTTACATCACCTCACATCATATCTTTGATTCCAAAATGAAGGTCATAACCTCATTCTATGCCAGAAAACTATTAAAAGTGGACTACTCGAGTTCATGTATCTTAGTCTGGAAAAAATATAGATGAGAACACAAGGATCATCATCGTTCTAATGGTATTAAACATAAATCCATTTATATTTCACTAAAAATGTTCATGAATGGAAAAAACAGATCAAACCATAGTGATCCTTGTGGAAAAATACTAAGTATATACTATTTACATGCCCAAAATGGACATCTGATGAAAAAATCACATTTCACCATATAATGCATGACTAGTGATTCATGGGCCTAAGTCACAAATCCAAATTAATCACCTAATATTGGTCTAAAAACTTCTTCCTCAATATCAGGGTCATGATTCCGTAGATGGTTCATCAAATTGACATTGTATGAAAAAGATATGTTGGATACTAGATTCTATAATAATAATAATAATATTATTATTATTATTTTGTGATCCATGGATTTTATCCACAAGTTAGTAAAAGGTATCTATTATTGGTCTTTAAATGATCATCTCAAACTCAGGGTCACAATGTTGCTGACATCGTGTCAATCTGACATCATATGAAGGAGTTACAACTGAATTAATGTTTTAATAATAATAATAATATTATTATTATTATTATTATTATTATTATAAACATTATTCATTTTTTAGGGGGTGAGAAACGCACAAAATTTTCCTACACACATGGCGCCACCATTAAGATTTCTATAATTTTTTTAAACAATATTATAATTATCATAATTAATAACAATATCCCCCTCCCCGAAATTACCCTCTATCCTATCACAAGCAGGGGGATAAACTCATGCCCAGGGTTGTGGGCTCCTCGCACCTCAGGCTGGTGATCAAAGGAGAGGGATCACCTTCACCCGCTACTCACACGGGAGATTGTGCCACTCTCCCCCTTCATCAACAATAATAATAATATCATAATTATTATAATATTATTATTATTTATTCTTTTAACTGGATTAATCTTCCTTGGTTTCATGCGATCAGTCTTAATCATGTCTGGACCTAACCTTGACCAAAACTACCATCGTCGGTGTCATCGCATTTCAAAACTGCAAAGAAAAACTCACGATCCTTTTGTGGATCTACTTCCATAATCGTATAACATAACTGTAACATCATATCTCCATCCCAAACTCATAGTATCAATTCATTTCTCAAAATACTGAATGTGCAATGATCTTTCATCATATATTCATCGAATCATAGGTCAAATGAAAATACCAATGATGAACGCATGTATAATGGGGATAGAAAATGAACAAAACATAAACATTAGTAACGGACATTGTCTAGTGTTTTTGTTTTCCTCAATTAGTTTTAATAGGGTGAAGAATAAAGAGAAATAAATAACTCAAAACAATATCAATTCATATATCGCTGGAAGATAATGAAATTATCAAAATTAAACAATTGATCCACAAATTAATTAGTTGGATGATTAATTTGTGTTCGACATGGGTAAATCAAGATAGAATTAATCCACACAAAACAAAAACGTACCTCAATTTGAATCAATCACTAAAGAAGAGATATCACACATCATTTTCATTGATGAGATCCACAAGCAGCATTATCATTTTTGTTCCTTACGGTACTTCGATCATTGATCCATGATCCTGATGTCTGCCAATGTTCCTCTACACTCTCCACTCAATTCTCAGGGTTATGAGTTTATCCTTACAAATTTGTTATAATGGAATATTTATAGAGGGAAATATGTTATTGTTCCAATATAATAAAATAAATTTATTTATTTATTTTATTTTATTTTATTAATTGTTCCCATGATGACTTTTTCACAAATGCTCACACCAAATCAAGATTATATCTTGCCTAGGGTAAACCCTTCATTATAAACTCAACAGTGGTCATAGATTTATGATCTAAGGCTTAGTTTGGAAGTTATTCCACTTTTTCAAGAAAACTACACTTTCATGATATTAATATATTTAATATATTTCAAAAAAATAATTTTGGGCACACTGGGCCTCGGAATCTCACACCATCTTAGTGCCTGGCTTCGGAAATATTCTTAGATTTATTCTAAAGTCTTGAATGGAAAAAACTCAAACATTACTGTTCATTTATCAATCTCTTTAACTATATTTCCTATTTAATTGATTTGTTTAAAGTTATATATTCAACCTCGATGGTGGATAAAACTAAAATAGATTGCATATTAAATTTACAAAAAATTGGTCCACCACAAGTAAAAAATATATAACCAGTTATAGACTTTCACGTATCAATATTTTCAATATAATAATAATCCAAAAAACCAAAAATATCATTTTCATAACTACTTTTATTTCCAAAATATATATCTAGTTCATAGGACATAAAAACATACCATAGTATATACTTCAATTAATTCTAATGAGGCTTCCTATGATTTTACATGAACCTAATTAAGGTGAAAATAGTAAAGTAAATTTTTATTCTAGAACATATCATAGAATACATATGGTTTCATGCAATGATATCATATCGTATTTGACTTATAAATGCTACATCAAAATCACAACTAGGGGACTGGGATAAGGAAATATTGAAGTGTTGTCTCAAGGGAACATGTATAGGTTTCAAGTGTTCAAAAAAATACTGATTTAGAACCTCCTTAGTATGTGAATATTGGGAAAAATAAAACACTATAGTGTTTATGTTTCTAATAATTTCCGTTCATAATATTTTTTTATCATTCTCAAAATCTTTCATTTCAAAAATAGAATTAAATTGATATTTCATATGGTTAATCAACCTCATGTATTATCATATGATAAGCATATCATCAAAATATAAAATAAAGTTAATATAATCATGATTAACAAATTTAAAGTAAACACAAGCATTATATTTACTTCTATCAAAATCATTTTGAAGCATTAATGATTCAAACTTTTTATACCACTACCTTAAGGAATTTTAAAGTCCAAACATGGTTTTTTGTAAAAGGAAAACTTGGTTACATTTAAAATAATTTAAAAACCTTCATGGTGTTTCATGTAAATTGTTTCATCAAATTTTCCAAGTAAAAAATAAATTTTTAAATCTAATTGTTCAATATAAAAGTCATTACAGGAAACAAATAAAAACAATAATATTATAGGTAAATGTTTAAAAATAGGAGAAAATATTTCACTATAGTCAATTCCCTCATGCTGAAGGAATACTTTAGCTATAAGTCTTTATTTGTATTTAATTTTCATTTATCTAGAGTTATATTCCTTCTTTTTTAAAATCCATTTACACCCTATAATTTTATCCCTTTTAGGTTTATTAACAACTATCTGGGTTTTATTTTTTATAAGGGAATCCATTTCATTAATCATAAAAGCTAGGCACTGCTTTGATTTACTAGATTTTATGGATTTTTTAAAGGTTTGGTTCTCATAAAAATTAATTTCTAGAAAAAAATAAATTCATAAGAAACCACATTAGCATGATTAAATTGGGAGGGAGGATTAATATTTCTCCTAGATCTATTGTTCATTAATTGATAGTCCCAAAAAACACTCTCTCCCTCAAACTTAAACTAAGACTCATAATTATGTTCAGTTTCATTTTGAACTAGTAGGTTATGAATGATGGAGGCACTCTTAATATAATACTACATTTCATGTTCTCAAGGAACCTCAAAACCCACAGGTTCAAGCATACCAGCATCATCAGACTCAATAGGCTTTAACTTGAGTGCAAATACCTCATGAAAGAAAACATCACAAGTAGTAATTAATTTCTAAAGACTAAGATTATCTAGAAAAATACTATACCCATTAATACCCTTAGGATAACCCATGAAGAAAAATTAAACAGTTATGGATTCTATCTTATCAGACCTATTATAAGAATAACCAGTAAAACCAAAAACTCTAAGATGTATTAGACTAGGTGGTGAACCAATCTACATCCCCTTGAGAGTTTTGAAACTAATGGAACAAGATGGAAAACAATTTCCAATATCCACTAATGTAATAATAGCTTTATCCTAGAAGGACCGAGATACACCTGACTGTGAGTGAATTCTTCTCACCCTCTCAAAGATAGTTTTATTCATCCTTTCAGTTGGACCATTTTGTTATAGGATATCCAAAACTATTTGTTGTCTTAGTAATCCTTCATAATTACAAAATTCAATGAATTAATTTGATAGATAATCAAGAATATTATCTATTCAAAGGTATTTAAACTTATTTTTTTACTAACTCTTGACACTGGATTTACATGTCTTAAATGTTTCAAACATTTCAAACTTGTGCTTCATTATGAAGATTCATACTTTCTATGAATATTCATCTATAAATTTGATGAAATAATTCCCTCCTCCATGGGATGAAACCTTAGTAGGTCCTCATAAATCCATATGGACATATTCAAGGTGGTCCTTAGCTCAGAATGTAAACCTTTTAAAGATGACATGTTTGGACTTTCCAAACACACAATCTTCATAAAAAGGAATATTATTCAGGGTCATGTCTTTCAAAAACCCTTATATACTAATTTCATTCATCCCTTTATAACTAAAATTACCTATTCACCTATGTCATAGCATATTTCTATTAGATATATTAGTATGTTAAACATATAACTACTTCATGTGTGTCTTACCATCTAACACATATATCCCACACACAAGAGTTTCCTTTATTTTGGTGAGACATCCCTTAGTTATCTTAATACATATAGAATTATACCTAAAGGTATACCACTTATGTTCCAACATAACTTGTGAAATTAGGTTTATCATCAACTTAGGTACCCATCTTACCTCTTCTAGAGTTCTCATCGGCCCATCATATAGTTCTAGAGAAATAGAACCTCTACCCATGATACTATAACTCATATTGTTTCCTAGGTACAATTCAACACTCTCAAATTAACTTAAATTAGTAAAGCATTATATCTTTAGAAACATGTGAAATGAGTATCTGGAATCTTATATCTACTCTTTTATTATGGAATTCGAAAACACATTTAAAACATCATTATTATCAAAGCCTTACTCCACTAAAAATGAATGATATTTTTTCATGGAATTGTTCCTTTATGGATAATTCATTTTAATATTCCATAGATAAAATTTAATTTGACTACCCCTAGACTCATACCGACTCATAGACTTACTCTTCCCTCTTATCTTCCCTCTCTATTCAATTAAGTGTTTCCCTTATATTAAGCCCCTCGTCTTATTGTTTAACATAACCCTTTATTTGAAATATTTTGACAATATGGATGATTTAACATCTTTTAATGTTATAGTTTCCCTATTGTACATCATCAAATATTTAACAAAATTAAAAGAATCATGTAATGATGTTAATAAGATAATAACCAAGTCTTCATCAGTAATCTTAACATTGATATTATAAAAATCCAATATAATTTTATTAAAGTCATCAATATGAATCTTGACTGCAGTTCTCGGGTGAATTAGAAATTCATAAAATTTCATTTAATTATATAGTATTCTAACTAAAGTTTTTGTTAAATATAAGTATTTGATCTTAAACCAAATTAGGGAAATGGTTAATTCACAGGCTACTTCATAAATAACCTTATCACTTAAAGATAAGAGCATAATACTATAGGCTTTCCTAAGGAAATCATCATCCACATTAACCTCGGTAGTAGCATATTTACATTGAATAACATAGTAACTACCTTATTCTTGGGACCATTGTGCTCTTTTTTATCCACCATGAATTGAAATAATTATCCCTATTAAACTTACCTATTTCTAATTTCATAGATCTCATTGTTTTAGTTTAGATTGCTATGATACTAATTATTAGGGATTTTATTGTCATGGTAGTTCCTATGCAATATCCAAGATCCACTAAACTAATTTCATGGATTAAAAAATGAATTAAATAAATTATTTTATAAAGAAAAAAACCAAAAGTGATAAGGTAGATTCAAGATGAGTGTGAAAGCAAGAATACAGTAAATAAAGAACACAACAATATAATGTGCTTTTGTCCTTTGTTGACCTATGTGTATGGAAAGAGAATCACTTATATCATATTTATTACTAAAGGAAATAGAAACATGATACAAGACTTGAAAGTGGTAAATAGGACCAAAGAAGCTATTTGAGTAATGAGACTATTTAAACCATGTGGTGGTAATAAAACTTTTCTTGAGGAGTTAACCTCTCATATTCTTAGATAGACTCACACTATGCACGCAGTTCATGGAAGTATACATAAAAATATTGAAATTCAAAAATAAAAAATAGTAAATAAACCCCTTATGGTGCTAGAACCCTACATCATGGTCTGGATGGTAGATAAAACTCTATTCTTCTTCCTTTGACACCTTCATGTTCATCCATCTCGTTCCAAAATAAGTTAATATCTCCACCATTATCCAGTGGATCTCTACACCAAGACTAGCAGTAGTGGATGGACCATCAAACTTTAGAGGACTATAGAAAAATATCAAAAAATGATCTCCTCTTAGAATAACTCTCAAAAATTCTTAGAAAAACAAAACAAGAGGTTTTATCACTCCTAGGAAAACCTAAATAAAAACTTACAAAATAGAAAAACTCAAGAGCCTAAGTGGAAAAGCATTAGGTGAAATGATTGCTCAGTTGATGAAGATGTTGGATGCACACCATGTGGATGAATAAAATAAAGAGAATCATTCACCATGGTAACCTTGTAACAACTGGCATATCATGAAGTACCATGGGATAGAAAGTTGAGTATAGATTTGGATTACACAACATATGTGAGATGAAGGAAACATAGTGACAGTAGCATGAGTCGGGCACTCAGGAGTCATTGAATCAAAAGGATCAAAAAATCTTGATACCCCATGACAATTATTCAAGATCCAGTTATAGGTAAGGAAGATAATTTATATGATATTTCAAGATAATGGAATAACTAAATATTGTATAAAACAAAAATACCACAACATACACAACCATGTAGCATAATTGAAAAAAAATGAAAAAAAAACAATTAAAGTGAAAACCTAATAATATCAACAACATGAAAATTCACAATATGGTTATGTATTACTATGGAATTAATTAATTTAATAAATTACTAATTTTTAGCGGTGTTAAGATAAATCAATACTGTGTGATGAATTCATTGAAAAAATTACTAATATTATTTAATAAAAATTAAAAATATATATCCAAGTGAAGATGAACTCTTGATATTTAATTAATGAAATTTAATGTGAAATAATATATTTTCCAAAACTATTGTTTATTCAAGTGTAGTTGAAATAATTGTTAATAGATTCTCAACAACTCAATTCAGAAAAGAGAAGAACTGAATTTGATGACCATTAAGTGAGGGGCCCTTTTGGGTTCAATGAGGTGTTATAATGACATATTCAAGAAGCTACTTTAATGACTGTGAGTTTTTTGTTCTATTTTGGTGATAGTTTCGACAAGGTGTTGTGATTCTAAAATAATGGATTTGGTGTAATGTTGTATAAATGAGTTTAGTGAGATATTTGATGATAGGTTAATCAATAGTGTTTAGGGATGATATAATTGTGACCATGGGTTCAATGAGTGGGGTGTAGGGATTGATATTCATTTAAGACATTTAGTGAGGTTTCTAAAATGAAACTTGGAATAGGGGTCTGTGATGGGGGTTCCAAAGAAGAAAATGATGGTTTGGTCATTTTAAAATTTTTAATTTATGTTTCATATTAACTTTTTTCATTAAACCAAACATATGTTGTATTTTAATGTGTTTTTAAAAATATTTAATTATTTATTTTATGTTATTAAAGGGGAAAGTTTTTTGGGAATCCCACATTAGAAAGTGGGAGGAGTAGGGTATTCCTTATTAATGGAAGTATCTTTATTACTATTTAAAAGTCATAAATGGAAAAGGGTATAATAATGTGTGTAATGGTTAAATACACCATCCATGTGCATGCACGCATGCATGAAAAGGAGCAATGTGGAACTTTTATAGAGCACGTCGTGTCAGTGAAAGGTTATTGGAGGTGCCTTAATTTTTCATGAAGGATTAGTGGGTCATACAGATTTGGGTCCAGGTCCGAATGGGTATATTTGGTGTCTTCGGCTAGTTTTTTAAATGGTTATGATCTAGAGAATTTATCAGATCGAGTGTGGTCTAATGGACATAATTGTTCACTAGAAAGTGTGATCTAGTCCATTTATTTGATCAGGTATGATTGAACAAACAAGATTAAATCTGAAAATAATATACCTTTATAAAAAATGTATTATACCCATTTGAATGTGTGGGATGATTTATCTAGATCTTTTCCTCCATGTCTATAAAATTGATCCTCTAATGTATGGGAAAAATCACTTCCAAGAAATCAATCCACTCCTTCAATTCCTCTTTTTACTAAGATTCCTCATAGGGATTCAATAAGTATAAAATGTACTTTTTTTGTGTGGAAAAAAATCCATTTTCAAAGATCTCTTATTTCCAAATCATCATTAAGGGATGCTCTCCAAAAAAGTTCTTTTTTCGAGTATCAAGACAATATTGAATCCTAAATAAGATTTTTCAACAACCCATAGTACTACTATTTTGGTTGGGGTGAATCTACTATCAAGGAAAGTGACAACACAACATGCCTTGGTGATCTCCATTTAGTAACATCCAAAGTAAATTCCATATCCTTTATCCACCAACATCCCAAATAATATTCAAATTATATACCATAAATATGGACATGGTAATTCTCAAAAATATGATGAAGGGGTATCAATTTGATGGAAACAAATTTAAGAGGTGGAAAAAGCAGATGCACTTGATACTTTCTACCTGAAACTCTAAAAGTTGGGTATATTATCTCAACTCTTAATCCCCCCACATCCAAATATAAGACACCTCAAGTTTCCCAAATAAGATAAAAATGGTAGAACGGTGATCTCATGTGTCAAGGTCACATACTTAATGCTTTTTCTGATGACATCTTTGACACATATCAACATCTTCCAACCACAAAGGATATATAGGATGCCTTGAGGGAAAAATACATCACCAAGGATGTATAAAGAAATAAATTCATAGTAATTAAGTTTATTTTATACAAAATGGTAGATAATATATCTAGCATATAGTAATTCTATGAAATATATTGCATCTTAAAACACCTTAATTAAAACAACATGAACATGAATGATGTTATCATTATCACATACATTATTGATAAACTCCCTCATTCTTGGAATAATGTTAAATATTATCTAAAGATAAATAAGTATGATATTTACATTAATGAGTTATTCAACTAAATACAAATTGAGGATTAATATAAAAAATAATGATAGTAAAATGAGACTAAGGATGATAAATCTAAGGTCCTCATGGAAAAGGGAGTAGATCAATCTAGGTCTTCATAGGGGAAAAAATATAAACCATACTTCAAAAGGAAAGGTTCAATTCAATAAGAATAAATGGGTATATTACTTATATGTAAATCCAAGACACCTGAAATAGGAACTCCATATTTGTAAGAAGAAAGATGGAAACACCTCTTAAAAATATCACTTTACAACTATGGTATTCAAAGTGAATGTGCTCGAGGATAACACTTCTTGGTCAATTGATTTTGGTGCTACAAGACATGTGTGAAACAACAAATCTCTATTCAAGAGGATGGAATCAATCAAAGATAGGACATATCACTACTAGGGGAACTCTTCAAGAATAAAAATACATGGGAAGGAAGTGGTTGATCTTGATTTTACCTTAGGAAAGATCCTCACCTTAAATGATGTCTTGTATGTGTCTGAAGTTCATAGGAACTTATTCTTTGGGATCTTATTAAACAAGAATGGTTTTAAGATTGTATTTGAGGTCGATAATTGTGCTTTGTACAAGGTTGGGATCCTTTTTGTAAAAGGCCACTTGTAAGATGGATTATTCAAATTAAATAAAAATATTATTTTTTATTAATTTTTAGATTATTTTGATTTATATAATATTTATTTAGGTCACATTAATTTTAAGAAAATTCATGATATTTCAACAATGGAATTATTACCTAGAATGGATAAAAATGATAATAAATCTGTAACTTGCATGAAAACTAAAATAGTTAGGAAACTATTTAAAATTATAAAAAGGAAAAGTAACTTGTTATAATTAATACATGTGATGTATATTATTTTCATTCTACTCATACCATGGGTTAAAGGTTACTTTGTAACTTTTATTGATGATTATTTGAGATTTTTATAAGTCTGTCTTTTACATGATAAATATGGAGTTATATATAAATTTAGTATATATAAAAATGAGGTTTAAAACCAATGTGGGCTTACAATTTAATTTATTAGGTCCAAAAGAGGATGTTAATACTATATTACATCATTTTTTGTATCCCTGGGGATTATACCTAAAGTGATAGATTCCTAGAAACCTCAACAAAATGGTGCAGCTTAGATAAAGAATAGAACATTAATAGAAATGGTAAATTCCATGGTGTCTATCTTAAGTATCTCAAAATGTTTTAAGGGAGAGGAATTATTGATAGTGTTTCACACCCTAAATTGGGTTCCTAAAAAGGTTAAGGATATGAATCCATATGAATTATGGAAGAATAGGAAACCAAACCTAAAATATTTATAGGTTTAGGGTTTTCATGTAATTATAAGAGTACCTAAACCTAAAAGGGAAATGTTGGGAAAAAGAGGTAATTATATCATATTTTGTGGATATGTGGAACATTAAAAAGAATATAGATTCATGATTATAGAATCAAATAATTTAAAATATTTTAATAAATTTATTTAATCAAGAGATTTTATCTTTGATGAATCTAGGTTTACCTATTTACCTAAGCAATTCCAAATAAAATAATCTCTCTAAATAAAAGAGTATCTCAAGAAGATATTGTTGAGGATGTTCGTAAAATTAAAGAAACCCAAATACCCAATACATGTGAATACAATTTCTATATGTACTTTTTGGAAGGAACTAATGATAGTATTGTTACACAAACTCCCATTTTTCTCAACATAGAGTCAGAAACAAAAAAAATCAAAGAGAATGTGTTATATTTTGATATATTTGTTTGGAAGAAGGATATAAATTATGAAATGGAATCTATAACAAGGATATTATTTGATATTCTTAAAGGTTCACAACATATAGGTTATATGTGGGTATTTAAAAGAAAACAAAAAGTTTAATATGCAATTGAAAAATATAAATCCAGATTGGTATCCAAGGGGTTTACTCAAAAGGAAGGAATTGATTATTTCAATACTTATACTCCTATGTCTAAGACTAATTAAAATAGAATTATTATTGCTTTAGCTTCCATATATAATTTATTAATTAAACAAATGGATGTTAAAATATAATTCTTAAATGGTGAATTAGATAAATAAATATATATGGAACAATATGAATTTTTCATAGTACTTGGTAAAGAAAATAAGGTTTTCAAATTGGTATGATCCCTATATGGTTTAAAATAAGATCCAAAAAAATTACATGATAAATTAATTAAATGATCTTATAAAATTGATTTTTAGTTAAAACAAATATGATAAATGTGTTTACAATGGGTTCTATAATAACCTTGGTGTTTTTATTTGTTTATATGTTGATGACATGCTTATATTTGGAACTGTTATGAATCAAACAAATTAAGTTAAGTCTATTTTATCTAGAAACTTTGATATGCAATACTTAGGTGAGGATAATGTAATTTTGGGAATCAAAATTATTATAAATAATAATTTTATTATGATTTTTAAATCTCATTATATTTAAAAAGTCTCAAATAGGTTTGAATAATTTTATTATTCACTAGTTTCTAACCCATATGCTTCTGAGATTAGGATGATACTGGAGGTTTAGAGCATAGAGGAATCATACTTTCATGGTATGAATAGATCATATTTTAGTATTAATTTATCTATAATCATTTCTAAACATGATTAAAACATCATGTCCAATAAAAACCATATATTTCTTGACTATATTAAAATTCTAGAAACAAAATAGAAGGATCTTTACATGTAATTTATAATTAATTTATGAGTAGATATAGAATTACGACAACTTGTAATTCCCCTTTTGATGGTGATTGAGTGGTATAGATATCATAATATCATTGTTTTTATACATGATCTAAGCATGTAATCCCCATATATGTGATCCACACATGCACCAAAATCTCTTAACTTCACTATAGAATCATTGAGTGATAGCAAGATCAATCTTGATCACTTTCATTGTTCGTAGTTGATCACGGTAGTATTCTTCTCGAAGGAGGAATGTATCTTGATTATCTATAGAAGTTTTGATAGAGGAGGAAGATATATTTCACTCTAGATCTATAGATCTCTCTTTGGTCTTTCATAGAGTCTCTCTCTATTAGTTTTTCATAATAAAATTGAATATGGAAAGTGAATAACTAAATATTTATTATGGAATGTTTAGTATTGGAAAATTACACACAATCCCTTTCCTACATAATAATTATTAGTTTAACTCATATATAATAATATTATTATTATTAATCACTTGAAATGTTCTCACTTTAAGAATATAAATAAATATCATTTATACCATTTCCAATCTGATCATTAATCTCACTCTGCTTTCCTTCATCTAAATTTACTGATCCTTGAATAATAAATATTTAATAAATAATTATCACTACATTATTTGATTATAAATATAATAAATATTATATTCAACAAACATGTAAATAATTATTTATTATTATTATTTAAATTACTTATTATTTTGAATAAATTTTCATTAAATTATGGAAATCAACCAAACTCAAGTAAATATTATTTATTATAATTTTTTAAATTCAACACTAGAATTTAACTAAGATTGAGAATAAAATTATTATGTGACCTTCTAGGCCTCTTTCTTAGTGGAATTAGGCATGACTACCTAAATTCTAAGGTCAATTTCTAGTAACACACCAAGGAACCCATAGAGAAATAAGTTAATGTTGAAATTCAAACTCCTACAAATTCTTACCATATAATATAATCTCTTTGTCACTATATCTCAAATAAAGCAAGTTGCATGGTGGTGACATTAACCTATATGATTTATTTCTCTTTCTTTTACTTTCTATAAATGAATGTTCCCATCGAACTCCATGGACATGTATTTATATAGTCAATTCCATTCCCACCAAAGGTCTTGAGATATCAACTTTCATCAAGGTACAAAAGGAATAAATCCTTCCTCGTATTATCCATTGATGAAATATCACTCATGATGCACCCAAAATATATTACCTCATCTAAATCATATGTAATCATAGTTTTCATCAATATTTCAAAGTATGTGAGTCGTGATAACCATTAATGATCATATTAAAGTCTAAGGATCAATACACACGTCTATAAATATAAATATCTAATGACGCATTGAAATATGGATTTCCTATATCAGGTCTATTATCATAACCTCATATATTAGAGATTAATAAGGGATAGAACTATGAGAAAGTGTCTCAATGTCTTATGATCCTCCAACCCCTGATAGCATATATCATCTATGCCCCATCAAAAAATAACATCCTAATATATAACTATATTCAAGAATATTTTTGTGGCACCTCCAGGTTATCATCCTAGTGGGGAACTAATATGACCTTCCAGTGCGACATATATATTCTTAGTACATTATCACATACAAATTTCATATAGAGGAACAATATGACATGATAAGAAAACTTCATTACTAAAAAACTGTAATCAAAAACTAATAAAGTTGATTTTAGGGAACCAACTCCAATAGACTCCCACTTTTCAGTGGATCCAATAGACAATAAATTTAAATCCACTAGAACTCACATGATACTCATTCCTCTACTGAAATAAATCCTTGGTCAAGGGTTCTACCATTTTTTTCTCCATAGATACTCTCCTCACCATAAATTCACCACATTGAGAAAAATACCTTAAGAGATTAAACTTATTAAGGATTTTTTTTTAATTTGGAGTGACCTCATCTCTTTAGAGGATCCACCACCACATTTTTATCATAATAAACTATGATATGGTGTTTACTACTAGGAACCACATCAATCACTTGTATAAATTTTCAAATCCGAACTGCTTCCTTTACTGTATTGAAAGCTTCAGTATATTCTGACTCCACTATAGAATTGGTAAAAACTAGATTCTTCAAACTCTTCCATATTATAGATCCTCTATTGAGAAGAAAGATATATCCAGATTGAAACTTCATATCATTATGGTCTATTTGAAAGATAGAATCTATATAAACCCTAATGACTAGATCTTTATCTCCTCCATACACTAGGAACATATACTTAGTCTTCCTCAAATACTTAAGGAAATCCTTAATATTAGTCCAATGTTTCTCACCTAGATATTCTTTATATCTTCCTACCATGATCAAATCATAGGAAACATTAAGAGTTGTGTATAACATGACATACATGATAGATCCTATCGTATAAGTGTATAGGATCTTACTCATTCTCTCTCTTTCCTCTTATGTATAAGAACATATTTTATTATAATGATTTATATCATGTGACACTAGAACTAATACCCTCATAGATTATTCCATACTAAACCTATTCAGTATATGTTTGATGTATTTACTTTGACTTAGCATAAGCAGCCTCTTGGATCTATCACACATGATCTTGATCTTTAGAATGTAGGTTTCTTTACATAAGTCCATGGATAATCACTTGATCAACCATGAATTAGCCTATTGTAAGAATGGAATATCATTTCTAATTAGTAATATTTCATCAATATATAATAATATGAAAACAATTGTACTCCCACTAAACAACTTTTAAACACATGGATCACATTAATTTTTAATAAAACCAAATTCATTTATGGCTTCATCAATTCGAATGCTCCAATCTAGATGGTTGATTTAATATATAGATAGATCTATAAAACTTTTACACATTTTTATCATTTCTTAGAGTCACAAACCCTTATGGTTGTGTCATATAAACATCCTCTTGAATGTTACCATTAAGAAAATCAGTTTTGATATCCATTTTCCAAATCTCATAGTCATGATAAGATACTATGGCAAGAAAAAATCTAACATATTTAAACATGAAAACTGGAGAAAAGGTTTCATCATTGTAAATTCCATGATGTTTTCTAAACCATTTAGTCACTAGTCATTATTTATAGATATTTACTTTAACTTTTCTGAACATATTTCTCTTTAATACTCATTTACACCCAATATTCTTTACATCAACTAATAGATCGATCAGAACCCAAACAGGGTTTTAATACATGGAATCTATCTTATAATTCATGGATTTTTTCTATATTGTGGCTTCTGAGATCTCTACTCTATCCTTATAGGATAAAGGATCATTATTGTCAACCAATAATGAGTCTCCATCATTAGTGACTAGAAAAACATATCTCTCTAGTTCTCTTAACTCTTTAATGATCCTATATAGTACTTGTGTTTTAGGAACAAACACTTCTATAGTGACTTTTGGAATCTGTTCCTATACCAAATATTATGTATCTTGTCCATAAACTTCATCAAAGTTAGTATTTATCCCATTATATTCCTTGAGTATGTGCTCCCTCTCAAGAAAAATGGATTGTTTTGTAGTTGTTACTTTCTTGTATGAATGGTTATATAGATAGTATCCACTTGTTTCCTTGGGATGCCCTATAAAGATACACTTCATGCATTAGGGTGTGAGTTTATCGCCTCAGTTATCCTTAACAAATACCTCACAACTCCATTCACAAACATGTGAAAAAATAGGTTTCTTTCCACTCCAAAACTTAAAAGGAATATTATTTTCCGCTTTATTTGTTACTCAGTTTAATAAGTATGGTTTTTTCTATATTTCATATACCTAAAAAGATAATGGAGGATTATGTAACTCATTATTGACCTTAACATGTCTAGTAGTGTACGGTTCCTCCTTTTGATAACACTATTCCACTATGGTGTATAAGATGAAGTGAGTTCAGATAAAATACCATACTCCTATAGAATGTCAATAAAGTATTGGTTAATATATTCACCACCTCAATATGATTAAAGTTTCATTATCTTATTAACAAGATGATTATCAACTTCATTCTTAAACTCTTTAAACTTATCAAATGATTTAGACTTATATCTCATCAATTAGATAAAACCATACCTTCTCAAGTAGTTTTTAAAAGTAATAATGTATGAGAATCCACCTATAGCTTCTACTTGAAAAGGATCGCATACATCAGTGTGTACCAATTCTAGAAGCTTTATGGATCTTTTTCCTTGTCCACTGAATGGTGCTCTGGTTATCTTTCCTTGTAAACAAGCATGACATCTTTTAAGTGGTTTAAGCTCAAAAGAGACTAAGTATCCATCTTGATAGATATTTGTCAAACACTTCTCATTTACATGACCAATATGGTGATTCCATAACTAGTTTCTAAATGAGTTTCACATATTTTTTTCATTATCAATTTCCAATATTTTTTTTATAATTTAATAAATAAATACTATTATTCAATTGTTACATACCATAACATATGATAACTTTATAAAAATAGCAACTATTATTTCAAAAGTTGAAAATAAATCCATCCATTTCTAAAAAATAAATAGAAATAATGTTTTTGTTAACACAAGGAACATAATAAAAATTATTTAAAACCAAAATCAATATTTTCATCAATGTGAGATGGTAGTGTACAATAGATAAAGCATCCAACCTCACTCCATTGGTAGCCTATAGATCCACCTCATATCTGTAAATCTTCCAAAATCTAATTGGTTCTAGTATTTTGATACAAATGTGAGCACCAAGGGAAATATCTAATACTCATCTTGTATATATGGAAACATTACGCTTAATAATGAGCATACTTGAAGATTCACCTTGATTATTTGGTAGGGTTAAATTATTATTCCAGTGGCCCTTCTTTCCACATGAAAAACATACCACATCATGTTTCTTTCCTTGCCTCTAGATCTTATTCTTCTTGGAAGGACGATACTCTGGATCCATAGACTTAGAATGAGTCTTAGTCCCCTTTTCCTTGTTCCTAATATTATTATTCACCATAAGTACCATAGGTTTGTCACACCCCATGTCTTTATCAACTTAAATAATAATAGTAATAAGTCTCAGAAGTGTCTTCTCACTATTTCTCATATTATAATTCACAATAAAACTAGAGAATTGTTTGGGTAGTGAAGATAGAATTTGATCTGTGTATAACTCATAATGGATCTTAAAACCCAAGATGTCCAAGTGCTCAATGTATCCAATAATCTTGACTACATGTGGACCTTCTAGCACCGAATCTCTAAGATTTCACATCAATAGTACATTAGAGATCTCATGTCTCTCTAATCTCACCTTCTCTTGATAAAGATCCTAGAGGTAAGAAATGATTCTATATGCATCCATATCCTCATATTAATTTAGAATCTCATTGAATATAAAGGATAACATGAAACATTAGGCATCCATTACATCATCCACATGCTTCAAATAAAACGATACTTCTTCCCCACTAGCCTCTTTTTCAAGAAACTTATGAAGTAGGGTTTCTAGAATGTAAAATATCCATTTATGGAATAGTATAATGTGTAAGATCGTACATCATTCCTAGAAATTTGAGCCAGTGATAAAGTTTCCATTCTATAATATAGATCACAACAATATTATCAAAGTCATTTGATTTTACATTTTCTATAAATTAAGTGCAGATAATTAGTACATGTTTTTTATTTCCAAAATAGATTAATAAATTCAAAATTAATTAAATTTCATTAATCTCCCTTTTTTTGAAACTCAATAGCCCCCACCATTAGTTTTGGAATATCTTATCACTTAGATATTCTTGTGGCAAGGATCTATATTCCCCTTATTATAACCCATACTTAGGCATGACAAGTTATTTGAAGGGTTTTATATAGGCATAACTTTGCAACTACATTAACTCATAGTTCCTTGATCTGTTGAGTGGACTCCCAAATCATGAAATCATGTTTTAAATATTTCCTCAACACTTTCCTCATAGTTACACCACGTCCTACTTGGGTAGTCAACCCTTGATGTAAACCAAGTTAATTAAACCCAAAACTTCAATCTAAAAGTTCCATGATAATTAAAATCACCCCAAATTGGGTTGGTCAAACACTTTAAACTATGAGTTCAATTATAAATTAAGTAGTGTAAGGTTATAAATACTTAATGTTTTAGTTGAGGTATTTTTATCCTTATGCATAAATCTAGTTTTATCTTTTTACATGACTTATTAATATTATGTATATTTTAATTAAGTGATTAACCATGTATGATAAATAATTCATGCATAATATGGTTATATTTTATTCCATCTTACATTCTTGATAATTCATTTATTATTTGATTTTGCAGTATTTGAAAACATAAATAATTAACCATGAAACTAAAAAAAAAAAATATATAAGTGGTGTGATCATGATTTTATGTAATGCTTAGTTTATTTAGTGGATGATAAACTAACCATCAGCCTTAGGGGAAAATACCACGAACCATAGCTTAGTTCATGTTGTGACATTCCACCATTGGCTCCTATGTATCACCTCGATTAGTTTTTCCTTTGATCTTGGTCTTGGACCACCTCTTATCACTTGGGAGCTCCATCCTTCTGAAATCTTTTACTCTCACACAGGTGATGGGATCCAATGGATTGGATAAAGGGGTTATACATAAAATAAACCATGGGCATTCATACCCTTACATTATAAGGGTGAATGACACATAGGCTATCAATTTTAATTTAATAATAATAATTAAAAGGAAAATATCACATACACAAGCATGGTCTATTCTCATAATCATCCACACATCATGCAATGAGCATACATTTGTAGTCTTGTTATAAATTACTTCAATTCATTCTTTAATTATAACAATGTTCCATGAATTGATCTAATTAATTAAATTTATCTTAATTTCATCTAATAATCCTTAATCTACCATAATCTATAATTTAAAAAAAATTAATGAATTACACAAGTGTACATGGAGGAAAATTTGTGTTCTTATCTAAAATTTTATCATAGAAAATTATTTAATATATAATTATCAATCCTATGACATGGAATGTAATATAAAATAAATAACACAAAAAACACATGAGAATGTGTTTGATTATAGATTTACTTTTTCTCCATGAAAAACTCGACACACTGTCTATAGAATACTACATTTGGGTTACTATAGTAGATAGTGTGTACTATCTTTTTCCCGTGTCTACAGCACACATCTTAGGACTGGGTGTGTTCCCTGTCAAAGATGTGTTTGAATTACATGGAATGTTTATCCAATATACACAGCATGTAACCTCATATTTTCAGGGCATGTCAATCCCTATATCATGTAACTAATACATGGAATTATAGGACAACTCGTGTTCTTGGATGTAAGAAAATATAGACTAAAAATTGTGTATGATGGTTACATGGCATGTAATTGGTCAAATTGTGTGCTAGTTTGTCCATATCAACACATTGATCCACTTTTTTCGTATATTAGATTTGATTACCACAGATATATTTGAATTTATTGTGAGATATGGATGCAATAACACTATTACACCTTGTGTAATCAGGAAGTACACATCATGTACTTTGATTTTGTCTTGGTAGAACCTTTTCCACCTCCAGATGGTGTTTTTTGTATATTTATTCATTTTTTAATCTTAAATATTTTCTTATTATATTTGAGAGAATGAATAAAAGAAGATACTGTGATGTCATATATTAAAACAAATCAATATAAGTAAAAGAAAATTCAAATTCATACAAAAATATCAATGAATAATAAATAATTATAAATTAAAAATGTGACTATACTGATACCACTTGAAAAGTCCGATCATAGAGAAAGAATCCTTTGATGGTGTGAAAAACTTAGCATTTATTATTAATTTACATTTAATTGTTGTCTCACATGATTAAAACATAATTTCCAATAAAAACCATAAATTACTTGACTAGATTAAAACACTAAATCTAGAAGAGGGGGATATTCACATGTAATTTATAATTAATTTATGAGTAGATATAGAATTACCTCAACTTGTAATTCTACTTTTGATGATAACTCAGTGGACAATATCTCATCATATCATCATTATTTTTTAGGACACAAGTGAAGAATCCTTCTAATAGTGATCCACATGTGCACCAATATCTTTGAATGTTGTATCAGAATTATCGGATGCTAGCACAGCTGATCCTGATCACTTGCATTGTTCACAGTTGATCGTAATAGTATTATTATCAATAGAGTAACTCTTTATGCTCTCTTAATGGATTTAGAGAGGAGAAAGATAGATTTCACTATATATCTATATATCTCTCTATGGGGACTAAGAGAGTATCTCTATATCCTTTTTTCTCAATAAGTGTGATTATGGAAAGTGATATAATTAGATATTTATTATGGAAGGTTTAGAGTTTGAAAATTACACACAAGACTTTTTCCACTTAATAGTTCTTAGTTTACCCCATGTTCAATAATAATAATAATAATAATCACTTCACATGTGTAATAATTTAAGAATATAAATAAATATCATTTATACCATTTTCAATCGGATCATTAAGCTTGGTCTGCTTTCCTTCGTCGACATTTACCAATCCATGAATAATGGCTACTTAATAAATAAATTCCACTAGGTTATTCTATGATAAATATTATATTCTTCAAACTTGAAAATAAATATTTATATTTATTATTTAACTCACTTGTTCTTTTTAATAACTTTTGATGAAATTATGGTGATCAAAAAAACCCAAATAAATGTTATTTATTATAATTTGATAAATTTAATACTATAATTTAACTAAGATTGAGAATACACTTAGTGTGTCACCCTCTAGGCATATTTCTCAATGTAATTATCCATAACCACCTGAATTCTAAGTTTAGT
Organism: Viscum album; assembly: GCA_963277665.1. Lineage (NCBI taxonomy): Eukaryota > Viridiplantae > Streptophyta > Magnoliopsida > Santalales > Viscaceae > Viscum > Viscum album. Next base: position 770,265,034 of record OY728126.1, read on the forward strand.
ATCTAGAAACATGTCAAGTCTCCCATAGAGAAATAAGTTAATTTCATAATGACATTTAACCTCCTATGAACTCTTACCATGTAATATGATCTCTTTATCATGATATTTCAAATAAAGTAGGTTTCATGTTGGTTTCATCAACCTATATGCTTGATTTTTATTTCTTTGACTTTTCATAAATGAACTTGCCCACTGAACACCATGGACATGGATTTATGAATTCACTTACATTACTATCAAAGGTCCTGAGATATTAACTTCCTTCGAGGGATGGAAGGGTTAAATACTTTATCTTGTAATCTATTAATTCAATATCACTCGTGATGCAACCAACATATTCTACCTAGCCACAAGTATATGTCATCATGGATTTCATCAACATATAAAAGTACACAAGTCATGATATCCATTAATAATAATCTTAAATTATATATAATATATTGAATCCAATTAATAAATTTTCTATCCATGGAATATCATGAGTAGTTTTAAAAAAATAGTCTTAAAGTATAAGGATCAATACACACATCCACAAATAAGAATATCTAATAACACATGGAAATTTGGATTTCTTATTATTATTTATATTATTATAACCTCATATCTTGGTGATTAACAAGGTTGAATATCATAAAAAGGTGTCTCAATGTCTTATGATCCTCCTACCCTTGATAGCATGTATCGTCCATGTCTCGTTAGATAATAAAATTCATCCATATAATTATATTCAAGAATAATGTCATCGAACTTCCAAGTTCTCATCATAGAAGGGAACTTATATGACCTTTCAAGGTGACATATATATTCTTAGGACATTATCACATATAAATGTCATGCATTTGAACAATCATGATGTGATAAGAATAATTTATTAATAAAAACATGTCATAAAATACTAAAAAATTTGGTTCTAGAGAACTGAATCCCAAAAAATCCCCACTTTCCCTAGATCCAACTCACAATGAATTTTAGTCCACTAGATCTCAAATGTTACTCATGTATCTATTGATATAAATCCTTATCAAAAGGGTCCACCATGTTTTCCTCTATGGATACTATGCTCATCGAATCTTCACCATGTTGAGAAAAATCCCTTGAGAGATAAAACTTCTAAATTGTTTGCTTTTTTCTTTGGTGTGACCTCATCACTTTATAGAGATCCACTACTACAGTGTTATAATAATAAACTATGATAGTGTGTTTACTGCTATGAACCACATCAAGAACTTTGAAAAATTTATGAATCCAAAATGATTCTTTGGCTGTATCAGAAGCTGAAATATACTTGAACTCCAACATAGAATTGGTGACAACTAGATATGTTCAAATCTTCCATCTTATAGCTCCTCTGTTGAGAAAAAAGATATATTAAAATTTTAACTTAAAATCATTATGTTCTATCTCAAAGCTAGAATCTATATAAACCCTGATAACTAGCTCTTAATCTCCTCCATACACTAAGAACATATCCTTAGTTTGACTTGAATACTTAAGGATGGCCTTAAAAATAATCCAATTTTGTTCACCTGTATCTTCTTAATATCTTCCTACCATTATCAAAGCATAATAAACATCAATCCTCATACATAACATGGAATATATTATAGATCCTATCACATAAGTATATGGGATATTACTCATTTTCTCTCTTTCCTCTTATATATGGGGACACGTTTTCTTTGAAAGATATAGACCATGTAAAAATAGCAATCCACTCTTATATTGTTCCATATTGAACCTCTTCGGTATATAGTCAATGTATGTACTTTGAATTATCCCAAGAAGCCTTTTAAATCTATCACGCATTATCTTGATCCTTGTAATGTAATTTGCTTCACCTAATTACTTCATGGATAAAAACTTTCTCATCCATGACTTAGCCTCTTGTAAGGATGGTATACCATTTCCAATTATTAATATTTCATTAACATATGATACTATGAAAACAACTTTACTCTCACTAAACCACTTATAAACACATGTCTTGCATTCATTTTTAATGAAACAAAATTTCTTTATGGCTTTATTGAATCTAATTTTATATAAAATGTATGATTTCTTTAATCCATAGATGTATATCTACAAGTTTCAAACCTTTTTGGAATTTCTTAGAGTTATAAAACCTTCTAGTTTTGTCATATACACATCCTCTTTAAGGTTCCTATTAAGGAAATCCATTTTGATATCCATTTTAAAAATATCGAAGTCAAGGTAAGATATTATGGAAAGAAACATTCTTACAAATTTAAATAAGGAAAGTAGATAGGTTTCATCATAGTCAATTCCCTGATGTTTTCTAAACCATTTAGCTACTATGTGTGCTTTATAGGTATTTACTTTACCTTCCATGTCCATATTTCTCTTGAATATCCATTTACACCCAACATGATTTACATCAAATGGAGGATTGATTAGAACCCAAACTTGGTTTTGATACATGGAATCCATCTCAAAATTTATGGCTTATTTTCATATTGGAAATTCTTATCTCTATAATACTGCCTCATAGGGGAGACAATGATATTATCAACCAATAATGATTCACCATCATCAGTGATAGGAAAACCATATCTCTTTGGTTATCTTAACTCTCTAATGCTCCTTCACAATACATGTGTTTTAGGAACAACTTCTTCCTTAGGGACCAGTGGAATCTGTTCCTATGCCAACTCTTATGTATCTTGAGCATCAACTTCATTGAATTCAACATTTATCCCACTATCCTCCTTGAATATGTACTCCCTCTCAAGAAATATGGCTTGTCTTGTGATAGTTACTTTATTATATAAAGTATTTTATATATAGTATCCCCTTATTTCCTTGGGATACCCTATAAAAATACACTTCATTCCTCAAGGTGAAAGTTTTTTACTTGATCTATCCTTAAAAGAAAGTCTCACAACCCCATGCTTAAACATGTGACAAAACGGGTTTCTTTTCACTTCATAACTTGAAGGAAATAACGTTTTCCACTTTAGTTGGTACTCAGTTTAGTAAGTATGATGTCATCTATATTTCATGTAATGTCCCAAATCTAGTTCGATAATAATTAATTGAACCCAATTATCCAAATGGAATTAAGCGCACCTCCTAATATTCCATAGGCTGTCAACTAACAATAAGGTTTTATGGTGGTATGGTTGGGAGACTATACCCTCATGATCAGAGTGTATCACGGTGGTATACAGTAACAATAAGCATCAAGAAATTATAATAAATGAATTTTTGAAACCTAAATTATTCAAATATAATAAAAAGGTATAAGAACCAATATCATATACAAAATGATGTCATGTATGTGTGCTATATAAAATGAAATACAAGGAAGTACAAAAATAGTCATATACAACATGCTATACAAAATGAATAAAGGACTGAAATCTATCTCAAATAGAATCACAAGAATAAAATCGGTTCTCTTCTCCCATACTCTATTCTTGTACAAAAATAATCAGGCATCCAAAGTTGGATGCTTCCCTTTGTCCCTACCTGCATCCATAAAGTATGTTTGGGTACCAACCAGAGACCCGAGTGAGGTGTGAGATATACTCAGTAGGAAACCACCAATGGAAAATAGAACTATTCATTATATTTATATAAAATTATTAGTGTATAGGTAATAATAATTGTATAATAATAAATAAAATGAACCACATCGATCTGGGTTTCTAATGGGACACCCGACCAAAACTACCTACTTCAGCCTAAGTTGAAATATCTCTCAATATATTTCACTCTCTATGTATATATGAATAAGTATAAATATGTATGTGTATATATATTTATCATATACATATGAACATGTGTGTGTGTAGATACATAACATTATCTAGGACCTAAGGTGTAAATCCAAGGCATTCATGTGTAATCATAAGAGGTTCCATAATTTTCATGGAATATGTGCTTAGAAAGGAAGTATAAATAGGCCGATAAATAAGTAAATAATATACTAACTCTAAGTATGTTCTTAGAATTAGAGTAATGGTCAATTAATTAAATTAATTTTCATCTTGAGCTCTTCCAAAGCGTTCTATAATAAAGGAACCCAGGTATCGCTCTAGGATCACTATAAAACTTATAACCATAGGAGTCCATCCAAGGAGTTCCATATAAGAAACCCAGGTATCACCCACAGTATGCTATAAATGCATGAACCTCTGATCCCATCCATGGTATACCACATAGGGAACTAGGTATCACTCATGGCATGGTACAATAGCATTGCCCTCTGAGCCCATCTATGTTAATCCACTAGAGAACTAGGTATCGATCATGGGTAATTTAAAGGCATTTTCCCGGTGATCCCGACCAATGTATTCTATAAAATACCCCTGTATCAATCCCTAAATGTTATAATTCATTTAATTTTTATGCTTGATGAGCCCAACTAAGGTGTTCTGAATCGAAACCCTTGTATCACCCTCAGCATGTCATGTGAGATGGTTATGGTAAGTATTGAATCCATACCATTAAAAAAATAACTATATTCAAAATGTGAATCCCTTTTCATAATAAGAACTCGAGCTATAAATAATAATAAAGGGGTTTATACACATGGCCTACCATTCCTTCTTATTTTAGTTAAAATTACATATCTTTTACAAAGTTCATCTAAACACACCTCTAGTTGTGGTTCAATTTAATTCCAAGGAATAAGGATCACATAAATTTTAAAAGGGAAGACCATAATGGGTGTCTTACGTCGAGGTATACATCCTATGATGTTGATTAGTGGGTTTTTAGAACTAGTCTAAGCATGGAAATATCACTTTTTTAATTAATTTGATATTTAGGAGGTGTCATATAGAAATTCCAGTGCATGGCACAATGGTGAATAATATAACATTGATACTTTAGGAAAAAGTAACTAGAAAACCTTCCTTATCTTTTTGGTAGTCTCCTCATCTGTTTTCATCCTTTAATTTGGTCTAAAATGGAAGAAATCATAACAATAGACAAATGCCCTCAAAATAGGGTATATTAGTTTACATGGATTTAGTATTCCATATGGTAGGATAAATGAAGTAAGGAAGGAAGGGGATTAAATAGCTTACCATTAGCTATCTAATGCAATCGATGGTGAAAGATCAGAGTCCAAATGAATGAGGGTCTCATAGACTATGTGGAGAGGGAAAGAAGCTCTCTAGGCATGTGGTTGTTCTATAAAGGATAAAGAATAAATTGGTTTGAGTTTAAAAGGAAGGATGGTAAATGACATTTTACCCATCATTTAAAGGGGTGTAGGGTTTGGCTTCATGGTTTTACAAACCGTGTTCCTAACCATGTGCTTATACTAGTTAAGTGTCATTAAGCATGCGGTTGGGCACATGGTTTAAAAAACCATGCGCAAACCATATGGATCCTCTGTAGTTTTCTATATCCCCCTCACACGGCCATGCGGCCCCCTTGAATATTTTAAAAAACACACATCATCTTTTTAGGCTCGTATGGTTGAGTCTCATGGTTAGAACTAACCATGCAATAAATGTATAGCTCAGTCTGCCTTTCTAACAACCAAAGATCTGGGCTCCAAACAAGCTTCATACACTCTTGAACCACTATTTGACTTTTTAAACACATTACAAGAATAAAAAAGGTTTTGAAAAATAATTTATTGTATTTTTATCTCTTGAAAAATTATAGATCTTACATTTCATATCACCAAAAGGATAATAGAAGGGTTTTGTGACTCATCATTGACCTTGCCATGTCTAGTAGTGTATGATTTCTCCTTTATATAACACTATTCCACTATAGTGTATAAGGTGAAGTGATTTGAGATAAAATCCCATACTCCCATAAAAATTTGATAAATCCTTGGTTCAGATATTCACCACCTCGATCTTATCAAAGTTTTTTTTATCTTTTTACCAAGCTAATTCTCAACTTCATTCTTAAACTCTTTGAAATTATCAAAGGATTTGAACTTACACATCATCAATTAGATATAACATACCTTCCCAAGTCATTAATAAAAGTAATAACTATGAGAATCCACCTCTATATTCTACTTGAAAATGTCTACACACATCAGTGTGCACCAATTCTAGAAGATCTATTGATCTTTTACCTTGACTTTCAAATGGTTGTTTGGTCATATTTACTTATAAACTAGCATGAAATCTTTCAAGTGGTTTAAGCTCAAATGATTCTAAGTAACCATCTTTATAGAGCTTTGTCGAACACTTATCTTTTATATGACTAAGATGGTGATTCCATAACTATGTGTTAAATGAGTCCAGTGTGTTTATTTTGTTATCAATTAAAAATATTTGTTTTTCCTAATTTAATACATAAATATAATTATTTAACTGTGTAATACCATAACCTATGTTATATTTATAAAAAATAACAACCGTTATTTCCAAATCCAAAAATAAATCCATCCATGTCTAAATAAGAAATTTTAAATAATGTTTTTGGTAACACTAGGAACATAATAAAAATTATTTAAAACTAAAATCAATCTTATCATAAATGTGATATGGTAGTCTCCAATGGCTAGATAATCAAACCTCACTCCATTGGAATATCGTAGATCCACCTCATCTCTATAAATCATCTGAAATATACTTGGTTCCAATATTTATAAAAAAACTTGATCACCATAGGTAGTATCTAATATCCAACTTATAGATGTATAAATATTACACTCAATAATTAATGAACCTAAAGATCCCCCTTACTTCTTTTACTAGGTGAAATTCATCTTCTAGTATCCCTACTTGACCCATGAAAAACATATTGCATCATGTTCCTTTCCTTACCTCGGGATCTTCTTCTTATTAGAATAATGGTGCTCTAAATACTTAGAATTAGAATGAGTCATAATCCCCTTTTCATTATTCATTCTCTTCTTATTTATCATAAGGATTGTGGGTTTATAACACCCAATGACTTTATAAACCTAGAAAATAAGAGTAAGAAGTTATGAAAGTGTTTTCTTTCTATTTATCATATTATAATTCACAATAAAACTAGAGAAGTGTTTAGGTAGTGAGGAAAGAATGAGATCTTTTTGCATCTCATCAGAGATATTAAAACCCAAGATGTCCAGGTGCTCAATGTAGCCAACCATCTTGACTACATATTCCCCAGCTGATTTCTACTCTCTAAGCTTGCATGTAAATAGTGCATTGGAAATCTCATATCTCTATGATCTCACCTTCTCTTGATAGATATCTTGAAGGTAATAAATGATGTTATATGCATACATAACCTCATATTTCTTTAGAAGATCATTGTATATGGAGGATAACATGAAACATTGGACATTAATGGAATCATCCACATGCCTTAAATAGAGAGATATATCTTCCTCACTAACTAATTTATCAAGCAACTCAAGAATTGGGGTTTCCAGTACATATACGTTTCGTTCATAGAATAGTATAATGCACAAGTTCCTATACCATTCCTAGAAATTCACATCAGTGAGAATTTTATCCTTCTTTAGTATGGATCATAGAAATATTGTTCAAGTCATTTGATTTTCCATTTTCTAAAAATTAAGAATAGATAATTAGTACTTGTTTTTATTTCAAAAACATTTTAAATAAATTTAAAATTAATTAAATTCCATTAATATCCCACTATTTTTTAAAACTCAATATCCCCCACTATAAGTTTTGTAATATCTCGTCTCTTAGATATTATAGTGTAAAGGATTCATATTCCCCTTATTATAACCCATGCTTGTGCCTAAAAATTTATTTGAAGGGTTTTAGGTAGGTTTGACTTTCTAATTGCATTAACTCATTGTTATTTGATCTGTTGAGTAGACTCTCCAATCCTAAAATCCTATTTTAAATATTTCTTCAACACTTACCTCTTAGTTACACTAATTCTTACTTGGGAATTCAACCCTTGTTGTAAACCAAGTTAAGTCAGGATAAAACTTCAAGCTAAAATTTCCATGATAATTTAAAGCACTCCAACTTTGGTCGGTTAAATGCTTTGAAATATAAGGTCCATTCTACCTTAAGTAGTGGAAGGATATATAGACTTAATATTTTAGTTGAGGTATTTTTATCCTTATGAATAAATACCATTTTATCTTTTCACATGGCTTGTTAATATTAGGTGGATTTTACTTAAGTTATTAATCATGTCTGATAAAATATTCACACATAATCTAGTTATATTTAATTCTATATTTTATTCTTGTTAATTCATTTATTAGGTGATCATGAAGTATTCACAAACATAATAATTAATAATGAAACTAATTGAAATAAAATATAAGTGGCATGATCATGAGTTTCTCTAATGGTTAGTTTATCTAGCAGATGAAAAACTAACCCTCAACCCTAGGGGAAAACACATTGAACCATAACTTGGTTCATGTTGCAGCATTCCACATTTGGCTCCTATGTATCACCTTGATTGGTTTTTCATTGGCTCTTGGTCTTGGACCTCATCCTCTCACCTAGGAGCTCTATCCTTATATAATATTTTACTCACACACAGGTGAGAAGATCCAACATATTGGATAAAGGGGTTTTGCATAAAAGAAACCACAGGAATGTATAACATTACATAATAAGGGGAGGGGACGATATGCATTCCATCAATTTTAGTTTAATAATAATAAATTAAAAGGAACCAATCGCATACATGGGGTTGGCTTAATATAATGATCATCCACACATCATGCAACGAGCATAAATTTTTAATATTGTTATTAATTACTTTTAATCATTCTTTGATTATGATAATGTGCCACAAATTAATCTAATTAATTCAATTTATCTTAATTTCATCCAAGAATCATTCACTCACCATCGTCTATAATTTTAAACAAAATTAATTTAATTTAAAATTAATAAAGTACACAAGTGTATATGGAGGAAAATTTTTGTTATTATCCAAAATTTTAACACGAAAATTTATTTAATATATAATTATCAATCCTATTACATTAAGTGTAATATAAAATAAATAAAACATAGAACACATGTGAATATGTTTGATTACATATTTAATTTTTCTCTGTGAAAAACTAGACACACTACCTGCCTTAGACTACATGGAATTACTATAGTACATGACCTGTATTGTCTTCTTCCCGTTTCTACATCACAAACCTTGGGGAAGGGCGTGTTCCCTATCACAGATGTGTTTGAAGTACATGGAATATTTTTCCAACATATACAGTGTGTAACCTCATAGTTGCATGAAAATTAATTCCCCATGTCGTGTATCTAATACAGTGTATGTTGGGATAAACTGTGTTCTCAACCATGAGAATAAAAGGATGAAACTTCATGTATATTGGTTACATGGTGTGTAGTTCTTCATGTTTTGTTCCAATCTGTCTAGATCTACAAATCAGTCCACTTTTTCTAGATCTTATATCTAATTAACTTATATCGATCCAACTTTATCATGATATATGGATGTGAAATCACTAGAACACAGTATGTAATCATTAATTACATGTCAAGTACTATTTTTTGTCTCAATGGAACCTTTGGCACCTCCAGATAGTGTTTTTCAGATATTTATTCATTTTTTAATCTTAACTGTTTTCTGGTTATATTAAAAAGAACAAAGAAGGGAACAGATAATGATGTCATATATTAAAATGAATTAATATAAGAAAAAGAAAACAAAAATTCATAAAAAAAATAAACTAATAATAAATAATTATAAATTAAACATGTGACTTCTCTAATACCACTTTTAGATTTTAGTCATAGTGGAAGTTTCCTTTAATGGTATAAATAACTCAACTTTTTGTCTTAATTTATGTGTAATCGTTTCCACGCATAATTAAAATATCATTTACGACATAAATCATAGATTACTTTACTAGAATAAAATACTGAAACTATAAGAGGGTGATCTTCATATGTAATTTATAATTAATTTATGAGCAGATATAGAATTACCTCAACTTGTAATTCTGCTTTTGATAATGATCGGGTGGACTATATCTCATCATACTATCATTTCAATGCATGATCCAAGTATAGAATCACTATAGTTGTGATCCACACATGCAAAAATATAACGCCCCGACTCCAGCTACCCAGAGTCGGTGCATTACTTAGTAACATTGGCATGATCACAAAAGATCAAGTCTCGAAAGACCGATTAGTTTAGTAGCCTTGGAAACACTAGATACATTCATAAGTCTTTCATTAAATCAAAAATTAAACAAACTACAATAACATGGTCTTCATAGTCCACACTCATATCCCTTTCTGACTACCCCTGCAGGTCATTCATAAAATACTTCTTCACATCCTGGAAAAATATTAAAACATTGAAAGGGGTGAGCTCAGATGCTCAGTAAGGTTAACAATATAGCGGAAGCTTTCATAAATAAACATAAACATTTAAGGCAATGTGTAACTAAAACAAAAGCCATATTTAACTTGAACTTCAGAATAATATGGAAAAGGTAAAATAAAATAATGCCATTACTTACTCACATGGATATTCTACTAGACGAATAATCACATGAAATATCAATAACCACTTTCATAATGAGGCAATGTATAATTCCAGACATTCTGAAACATTTTGTCAAGGCCTCGGCCAAGACATCTAAAATGATTAAGGCCTCGGCCAAAACTATAAATCAAATTGGGAAAGGGCCTCGGCCAATTCCACATCTAGTTGTCTCATGAGACCTACCGATGCATCGAGGAGCTATAGCGGGCTCCACCCGTCACTTATTAAGTCCAATACATTCCTCATATGAATAGGTTTAAACATATCATAAACCATAACATAATCGTATCACATAAAACATGCATAAAGGAAACATAACATTTCCACATTTCAATCACAAGATATCAATACAACACATTGATATAATAAAAACGCTTTCAAAACCATTTTCAATACCAAAATAAAAGAAAGTTAAAACTTTGTATTTATTTTTCATTAAAAAAATGATGGCTTGTAGAGGAAGCTGAAACTCAAATAATGGTCATGACGGCGGAGAAGTCGTTGTCGCCGCATAAGTACGAAAAGAAAAACATTCCCTTTTGTGGTTTAGAAAAATGCTTCATATAAAAAAGATTCCTTTTGAATAAACGTAAAAGTCAAAGGGGTTTATACACCGTATAAAAGAAAGTTGTGTATAAAACCAAATATGCCACAATGAAAGGAGATTGACATGAAGTCCTTAAAAAGATCATTTTTAAAATAAAATAGATTTATTATGTGTATTAACTATAGGTACACATAAATAAAGTAAAAATACAAAATAGGACATAATAACATCGTGACATAATTTGAAAGTAGGAGATTAACCCAAAGAATGGAAGTTGGGTTAAGAAGTTCTCTTACCTTGCGTCTTGTCCTGACTCGACCGTTCTTTAACCTCCTGAATAATAAACTAGAGTTAATTTATATTCACTTAAGAACATTTTTCATGTTCATTATTCCTTTTATATCACTTATTACCATGTTATGAACATTATGTAATTATTTAAGTTAATAACGGTCGTTTTGTCGATCTTTGGTACTTGAGTCAACAATAAACTTCTTATAATTACAAGTTGTTTATGTGGTAAAATATCCATTATCTCCAGAATTATATTCATGATTTAGATTTCATATATATCATATATATCCAGTATATACATTCATTCATAATATTACGTAACATTTAGAGGGAAGAAATGAAATGCACCGTTCATGGAGACGGTAAGCCGTACGTACGCATGAATGCTACTTTCATTTCTATTTCATATTTAATGGAATGAAATCATAATTATATAAATGTATAATATAGTTCCAGTATAATATCATATATAATATCATTTACTCCATCCTTTATACATCCCACATATGGCATTAACGATTCACATCACTTTGAGAGGGCGGTAGTCCGCACTTCCTAAAATGAAATTATCGCGTTTACCCATAATGGAAATCATAAAGTATGCCATAAATGAGAAATACAGAAGCATAAGGAAAACATAAACATAATATATATATCATATATGAAAATAGTTTCATCAAAATGGCCACCATTATAGGTGTTAAAAGAATTTGAACAATTATCGTTTCGTGAGGCAGTATTTCGCCACCCACAGAAACAGTATGTTCTTTAACCATTAGACGAAGGTTCGTGTAAGTTTAAACCAAATACTTATCATAAAAACATACTAGTATATTGTAGATACTGTTGTTGTTACAAAATAAAGGAATGAAAAGAGTTTAAGGGGTTGGAGAAGCAAAATAAAACAAAACAACATTAGATAAGACATTACCTTAAAAATCGGGTAACTCTTTTTGATTTGAGCCAAAGGCTTCCTTGGGAAGAATTATGCCCAAAGTGAGGATTCTAAGAGTAAGGTAGGGATGTTGGGAGAGTATTTGGGCAGAGTTTGGCCAATCCAAATGGCTTGAAGGTGTGAATAAGGTGGGAGTGGTGGGGGCCTTTTATAAGTGGAGAGGAGGGGCACTTTTGGAAAGTAATGAAATGTTATTCTATTATACAATGCTTTTCGGATTTTAAAGGTCCCACACTTGTATAATTCGAGTATAAGGTGATAAGGGTTCGAAATATCTTCATACAATAGGCTTTGGACAAGTTTAAGCCTTGGATTTTACATTATCTTCTCATTTTATTTAAATCGTTAAATAATGAGGTCATCGCTGCATCACCATGATGTCATAAATAATTTAATTTATATAATGTCTAAAAATTATTAAAAAAAATACTATGACGTAGGAAATATTTTTATCTTTCCAATGACTATTTATAGTCAAAAATATGACTTGTATAACCCCATGTAAAAATTGTTTTAGTAAAACATTTCATGTTTGTGTCATTTTTTTACTTTAACATTAAATAAAAGGTATTTATGTCATTTTCCAACTAAAGTGGCTCCATGGGGTCCCCAAGTTGACCCATGGATTTTCTTGGTCGGCCATGGCACATCCAATGAGGGTAGGACATGTTTCAAGTTCATCTCATATTATTAAAACATTATTTTTACCTTAAACTACACTAATTACCTCTAATCGCGATTAAGAACTTAAAAGTTACTATTCACCAAAAATTATTTTAATCTCATTGAACCACATTTTACTTCTTAATGACAACCATGTATGTCGTATTTTTAAAAATCAAACCACAGAAGTTGTAATATTTCATTTAAATGAAAAAATTAGTTATTTAACTACCACTTAGTGGTTTCACTATTCATCAAAAATTGAAGTTTTTCAAAATAATGCCAAAATTTCACCCTAAGCTATAATTGATATTCCAAATTCAAAAATGATGTCTATTTTACAAAATTACAAACATATAAGTTGCATTAATTAATTTTATAATTAATTCCCACTATCAGAACAAATAGCGTGTTTTTAAGAAACAATTTATATCAAAAGATTGGCAATTGTTTATGTCCATTTTCAATGTTAAATTAATTATAATGACCACCATTGGATAAAATGGTAAAAATTTATTCTAATTATACTTTAAAAACACTAAATATTATAATTTATCACTATGAATTATTTTGATTAAAAAAGTTGTTTTTAAGTATTTTTCACTATTCATAAAAAATTAGAAGTTCTCAGAAAAATACCAAAAATTCAACATAGGCTAATTTCGATATTCCGAATCCAAAAATAAAGTCCATTTTGAAATATAAAATTTCTATAATTTTAAAAAGTGGTTATTACTATTCATAACGGCTACTTTGATTAGTTGCGGTGTTTTAGAACTCGAAGTTGCGTACAATGAAAGCTATTGCATTATTGAATGAGAAGCGTATCATGGAAGCTCGGGGTGTTACATTCTCCCCTCCTTCAATAAATTGCGTCCTCGCAATTTGAAATTTTTTTCTTTGAAAATAAAAGGTTGAAAATTGAAAATACCTTTGTGGAAAAACCACATCGAAAATAAGGTTAATAAATATATAACATTAAAAGAAAGCAAGATAAGTACAAAGGTCACCCGAGATAGACCATTCTAGAATTCTATGAAAATATGGATATGGAGGAGAAACAAACCATCAAGCTCTGATGGAGAGTTATAGAAAACAGGATTAGGAGAAAGTTTAACTACAAGAAAATCACAAACTTGTGATTGGTTAAACGATCATTGATTCCCCAGTAGGAAAAGTTAACCGACAACATTTTTGTTTTGAGTTAACTTTTATAAAGTTGAGGAATTTATTTAGGAGATTTTCTAAGAATGTAAGGGAATACACATACTTGTCATGTAGACTTTCATTCTTTAATAAATTTTTACCACAAACCCATCTTTCACGCTAAAAGGTAATACAACTCAATATTATATTTATCCTAATTGTATAAGGTTCCAAATATTAACACATACCATTAAGATTAGTAAAATTATTTTGTAATAACCAGGGACTTCCTGTAGGCTAGTGGTAGGAAATAAAGGCTTGTCGCACTATGATTTTGGGTTCGATTCCTACAGCTTTGTCCGACGCGACGGGTTATGCCCCACCCTGCAGGTTGTCCTTTTCCTAAAACTATAGTATTATAATATTCAAAAATAATCTTCATAAATTTTTTAACCTTAAACAATACTATCCAAAGATCAACTTAATCCACTCCAACCTTTATAGTTATCCAAAATACCTCTGTCCAGACTTTCTCTAAAAGGTCTCTTAATTCCAAAATCAATTTATCAGATTCCCCAAACAAAGTAAAGTTTCTCTTATTGTCACATACTAAAAATATAATTACCTTCATCATATTAAAACCTTACTGAAATCAACAAGTACTTCAGTACAATCCTTATATATATATCACATTATTCTAATAACCAGAATATAATCCATGAGTCCAAAAGCACCAATACATTAGTTATTCTGCTTCAACTGTAGTAACAGCATAAGATTGTCCTTGATCCCTTGGCCTTTTCTGAGGTAATTTTCTCTGACGCTTAGGACATTCATTTGCATAATGCCTCATTTCCCTACAATTGTAGCATTCAACATTGATAGCCTCTTTCTTTCCCTTGCAATCACGCGCCTGGTGACCTTTTTCTTCACATTTATAACAAACTCCCATTCCTTTTAGGCAAGTACCAGGGTGATTCTTCCCACAATTATCACATAATGGAAAATCCTTCTTTCCCTTTTTCCCTTTATCTGTCTCTTGTTCCACCATTCTCTTCTTCTCTTGCTTTACTTTGTTGTCATAAGACTTAGAGAATTCCTTTTCTGTCTTGATAGCACATGAGACAATATCTTCGTATGTTGAGAAAGATTATGATACTAAAGCTCTACGGAGAAATGGTTTTAACCCATCAAATCTTACCTCTTGGGTTACGTATATAATCTGCAGCATACCTCTCCAACCTTGTAAAGTTGGCCTCATACTTTGCGACATTCTCATCCTCCTTTTGTCTCAGACTCAAAAATTTCCTTTCCATATCTGCTCGATGGTCATGAGGAAAGTATTTTTCTAAGAAAAGCTCTTTGAACTCCCTCCATTCCATATTCGATAAGTCATCATCTTCCTTTGTATTTTGAATCAATGACCACCATTGATCGGAATCTCCAGTGAGGCGGTAAACTGCCATGATAACCTTCTCCCTTTCGCTAATCCCCAAGGCGTGGAAAATTTTCTCTAAGGTGTTTATCCATTGCTCAGATACTAACGGATTTGTAACCCCATTAAATGTTGGTGGTTGTTGCCTCATGAAGCGGTCTAACATTGATCCTCCACATTGTGGATCAGGGTGATCCATACGAGTAAGGTTATTATTCATAACCTGAGTGAGTTGTCCCAGTATGGTAATAAGTTGATCAGCACCAGTTGTATCTCCAGATCCACAATAATTATCTTGAGCAGGAGGGCAATCCCTACACGGAGTGCGTGCATTGATACGGTTTCCATTCCTTCCACTAGGAGCCATTTCTAAACAATGGCATAAACTAGATTAGTTTATGAAATAAAATACATAATTCCATATTTGTAAAACACTTTACATAAATTGAACTATTTATGGATATAATCCATAATCATAAAAAGAAATGTTTTCTTTGAGGAAGTATATACTCATAACCCTTCATAGTGGTTTGTAAAGAAAATGAGAATTATCCTAAGCATATCCCTCGGGAGTGTCGTAACCAAGAGTGCAGCAAGGCCCGTTGTCGTGCACTAGTTCTCGTTTGAGTCTAGCTCAAAGCGGTGTTTTCGGGTTTTACCCCTAGGTACATCTGTGCCAGAGCCGCCTCTACCTGCTCGTATTCAAACAGGGATGTATTGCTCGGAAAACTCACAAAATCTCTATAATACCAAAATTCTAGGAAGTTCTCCTATACTAATACTTAAAGTCTATCTTCGGGCTATGTGCTCTAATCAGAGTTTATCTAAATCTAGCTTCCAAGGTTAGTACTAAACTTCCTCTGATACCAACTGTAACGCCCCGACCCCAGCTACCCAGAGTCGGTGCATTACTTCGTAACATTGGCATGATCACAAAAGATCAAGTCTCGAAAGACCGATTAGTTTAGTAGCCTTGTAAACACTAGATACATTCATAAGTCTTTCATTACATCAAAAAGTAAACAAACTACAATAACATGGTCTTCATAGTCCACACTCATATCCCTTTCTGACTACCCCTGCAAGTCATTCATAAAATACTTCTTCACATCCTGGAAAAATATTAAAACATTGAAAGGGGTGAGCTCAGATGCTCAGTAAGGTTAACAATATAGCGGAAGCTTTCATAAATAAACATAAACATTTAAGGCAATGTGTAACTAAAACAAAAGCCTTATTTAACTTGAACTTCAGCATAATATGGAAAAATTAAAATAAAATAATGCCATTACTTACTCACATGGATATTCTACTAGACGAATAATCACATGAAATATCAATAACCACTTTCATAATGAGGGAATGTATAATGCCAGACATTCTGAAACATTTTGTCAAGGCCTCGGCCAAGACGTCTAAAATGATTAAGGCCTCGGCCAAAACCATAAATCAAATTGGGAAAGGGCCTCGGCCAATTCCACGTCTAGTTGTCTCATGAGACCTACCGATGCATCGAGGAGCTATAGCGGGCTCCACCCGTCACTTATTAAGTCCAATACATTCCTCATATGAATAGGTTTAAACATATCATAAACCATAAAATAATCGTATCACATAAAACATGCATAAAGGAAACATAACATTTCCACATTTCAATCACAAGATATCAATACAACACATTGATATAATAAAAACGCTTTCAAAACCATTTTCAATACCAAAATAAAAGAAAGTTAAAACTTTATATTTATTTTTCATTAAAAAAATGATGGCTTGTAGAGGAAGCCGAAACTCAAATAATGGTCACGGCGGCGGAAAAGTCGTTGTCACCACATAAGTACGGAAAGAAAAACATTCCCTTTTTTCGTTTAGCAAAACGCTTCATATAAAAAAGATTCCTTTTGAATAAACGTAAAAGTCAAAGGGGTTTATACACCGTATAAAAGAAAGTTGTGTATAAAACCAAATATGCCACAATGAAAGGAGATTGAGACGAAGTCCTTAAAAAGATCATTTTTAAAATAAAATAGATTTATTATGTGTATTCACTATAGGTACACATAAATAAAGTAAAAATACAAAATAGGACATAATAACATCATGACATAATTTGAAAGTAGGAGATTAACCCAAATAATGGAAGTTGGGTTAAGAAGTTCCCTTACCTTGCGTCTTGTCCTGACTTGACCGTTCTTTAACCTCCTAAATAATAAACTAGAGTTAATTTCTATTTACTTAAGAACCTTTTTCATGTTCATTATTCCTTTTATATCACTTATTACCATGTTATGAACATTATGTAATTATTTAAGTTAATAACGATCGTTTTGTCGATCTTTGGTACTTGAGTCAACAATAAACTTCTTATAATTACAAGTTGCTTATGTGGTAGAATATCCATTATCTCCAGAATTATATTCATGATTTAGATGTCATATATATCATATATATCCATTATATACATTCATTCATAATATTAGGTAACATTTAGAGGTAAGAAATGAAATGCACCGTTCATGGAGACGGTAAGCCGTATGTACGCATGAACGCTACTTTCATTTCTATTTCATATTTAATGGAATGAAATCATAATTATATAAAGGTATAATATATTTCCAGTATAATATCATATATAATATCATTTACTTCATCCTTTATACATCCCACATATGGCATTAACGATTCACATCACTTTGAGGGGGCGGTAGTCCGCACTTCCTAAAATGAAATTATCGCGTTTACCCATAATGGAAATCATAAAGTATGCCATAAATGAGAAATACAGAAGCATAAGGAAAACATAAACATAATATATATATCATATATGAAAATAGTGTCATCAAAATGTCCACCATTATAGGTGTTAATGTAGAGACCCGAAGCCTGACATACATGGACATTACATTACTTTTGCGGAATACTTAGTACATAACAAAAACACACACTAAAGGATCGTAATAGTTTAGTGTCTTTGGAAACTCGGAACGTAATCTTCTAATCGTGGTGAAAGATCTTCAATATCTCCCATAAAGATCTTCCTTTTTTTTTACCTAAAACCTTTATTTATATCCTGGGGAAAAGAAAACATAATAGGGTGAGCTCAAATGCTCAGTAAGGGTATACAAAAGAAATAAAAATCATATCATATCTTTTTGAAATTCATAACCTGCAAAAGAGATCATAATATCTTAACATGGAACAAATCATAGAAGTGAAAATGAGATCACCATAATCATAACATGAAACTTGAAACTTTGTGGCATGCACACATAATCATGGAAAATCATTTCTTGTTAGTCATGACTCATTGCCAAGACTATCTTAGTGGACAAAGTCCCTTTCTGAATCGAGTAACCCTCGTTTCAGTCCTGTTTCACTGAACCGGTATAACCTACCATTTCAGCCATGTCTATCTCATAAAATCATTACCCAATGCATTGGAGGTAGATATAGGTCCCACCCATCTTATAATGAATCCTTTCTTATGTGTGCCACATAATCATAAAACATACATCATCGCATAACACATGTAACAAAAATGGGATTCTTGAAACATCATGACATCATAAATAAATTCATATAAGATAAAGGAATTCATAAAAATAATTCCATCACAACATGAAAAAATCAATTTAATAATAGGGATAAAAACAGAACCCTTTATTATCTTAGATGGAAAATAATTTTGATAAAACACTTGAACTCCATTCTTGAGGAAAATATCCTTTCTTCTTCAAAAACATTTTTCCTTTCATAACATGTCATATAACTTTAAAATAAAAGAAGTTGATTAAAAATAAACTTGAGAACTTGTAAAGGAAGCTTCTTGGAAATAATGTTTTAAAAATCTATTCATGCCGTATAAGTTAAAAAAAACAGTCTTCGTACTTTTGTCGGAAAAGTCAAAAAGTACCTCGTACGACAAAAGATTCCTTTACTAAAAACTCACCGAAGGGTAAAAATGGATTTAAAAAATTGTAGGTGGATGGAAATAATATTACATATTGATGAAACATGGATGTGGATGATAAAATACACCCCAGTAAATACTTACGAATAAACAATCTCGAATAAAAATGAGATTGTGATATTTCCCTTACCTTAGGTCCAATTTGCTTCGTATGTGTCCGAACCTCCTGTATAATGATTTAAATAATGTCATTGACTTATTACAGAATCATATTCATTGTTATGATATCATATATGGTTCACTTATGACATTATATTACCCGTTCTTTTGTAAATTCCATGTTAAAGAAGCGTTTTGGGTAAAATCGTTTCATTTATCGTAGGTGTTTTGACTTGTTGTTCTTGACATCATTATTACTTATATAATGATTTAATTACTTCCAGAATATAAAATATGATTTATATATCATATATATTCAGTATATATATATATATAATAGATAGATAAATAAAATGAAAAACACCGTTCATGGAGACGGTAGTCCGTACGTACGCATGAACGTTGTTTTTCATTCCTTATTGTCTTGAAATGGAAGTAAGTAGATGACATACATATGTATATATATACATAAATACAGTAGCTTTATAATGTCATATATTTCATTATTATTTCTTATATATACATTATAATCATTCTTAAATGGTTAACATGGAGAATGAATCTCATCGCGTCGTGGAGACGGTAGTCCGTACGTACGCACGAGCGATGATATCATTTCTATAAATATTGAATTGAATTGTAGTGGATTATACAATATATCAGAATAAATATGATGTTGTAATAACTATGTATAGTTATTCTTTACACCATTATACCCATCCATGTAAGGTGGTGGTGGAAAATAGATTACACCACGGCGTGGAGACGGTATTCTGTACGTACGCACGCGCGGTGATTTCTTTTTCCGTAGGATGGATAGATGGTGAAATAGGGTTGTTTCATACTTATAATAACATATCAGTATATGAGTGATACTGATGTTATTACTTCATAATGAAACAACCTAAGAAGAAGAAGTGGAAGAAGAAATAAAGATGAAAGAATTGGTAACGGTAATTACCTCTTCTTTGAAGTGATTCTTTGAGACCTCCTCTTAGGGCACTAGAATTGGTCTTTGAGGAAGACCAGAACCTCTAGGATATTGCTATGGAAGTGGAGAAGAGATTTTGGCAGGGGTTGGACGAGCTTGAGTGCTCAAATTGGTGTGAGGAGGAGGGGGAGGAGGTGTCCTTTTATAGGGGAGGAGAGGGGCACCTTAGGAATATCTCAAAATATTATTTTATATTAAAGTAAAAATCGGTTTATAATGGTTCCAAAGGGTCTTACTTCGAAGCTAAAGTGGGTATGGGTCTAAATCCTATCAACCAATAGAATTTAGACAAGTTTAGGATATTATTTTAACCTTATCAATTAGATTTAACTCTAAGTTAAATAATTTAACTTTTACCATGTCTTTTTGTTTTCTTTCACTATATGGTTAATACACTTACTATAACATGCCAAACGAACCCCAAATTGTTTATTATTAATATATATATCCTTATCTAAGTCATTTGGCCGAACCTTAGATTTTTAGGAATACAATAACAATTAATAATATAATATTTGATTTAAAAACTATTTTGAGTCAATTTTGACACTATTTGATATATGATTTTTGTGAAAGTCATAACAGAATTAAATGTTCGAACCAAGTTGATTAAATCAACATTAATATATCATAGTAACCTAGAAAATTAGTGGAATTCATAAAAAATCTCAAATTACATTTATTTTGGTGTTTATAACATCAATTATGTCAATATTTCATTAATAAGATAATTACTGCATCATCGTTGTGTCATAAATAAATTAAATTATTTGATGTCTAAAAATTACAAATAAAATACCATCATGTAGGAAATCTTTTTAGATTTCTAATGAATATTTACAATCGAATTTATCTTATGTATAACCCCATATTAAAAATTATTTACTTATTAAACTTTGATTTTAACTATTTTACCCTTTCTTTAAATAAATTAATAATAAATGTCCTAATCTAATCCAAGTGGGCCTAAATGGTCATATTTTATTCCTAAGTTTGTTTTTGGTCGAATTACACTTGTCCAATAGAATTAGGACATGTGTTAGGGTAATAGTAATATCATATTTACCCTTAGTTACCCTATTTACTATTAACCGCGGTAAAAAAAGTAAAAAGTTACTATTCACCAAAAAATTATTTTCATCTCATTGAACCACATTTTAGTCCTTGATATTAACCGTGTCTCTCGGATTTTCGAAATTCCATTCACAGAAGCGGCAAAATTAAGTTTTATGAAAAATTCAGTTTTTTTTAACTACCACTTAGTAGTTTCACTATTCATCAAAAATTGATGTTTTTCAGAACAATGCCAAAATTTCATCCTAAGCTATATTTCATATTCCGAATTCAAAAATGAAATCTATTTTACCAAATTCATAACATAGAAGTTTCATTAATTAATTTTATAATTAAATCCTGCTGTTAAAATAAATAGCGTGTTTTTAGGAAACAATATATATCAAAAGATTGACACTTGATTATGTCTGGTTTAAATGTGAAATTACAACCAATGACCAACATTGTATTAAATTGTAAAAATATATTCTAAATATACTTTAAAACCACTCAAATTAATAATTTATCACTATTAATTATTTCGATTAAAAAAGTTGTTTTTAATTATAATTTAGTAATTTTCACTATTCATCAGAATATGAAAGTTATCCGAAAAGTACCAAAATTTCACCTTAGGCTAAATTCGATACTCCGAATCCAAGAATGAAGTTCATTTTGAAAAATAAGATTTACAGAATTTTAAAAAGTGGTTATTACTATTCATAACGGCTAGTTTTAATAATATATTAATAGCACATCGTTGTTTAGTGAAACTCGGTATTGCGTATTACACACGCTATCGAGGAAGGTCGCGATTGCGTGTAATGCAAGGCAAGACAAGGATGCGTGTTGTACAAGCTCCTTTTGGTGTAGCGTACAACACAAGACATTAATAAAATTAAAAAGAATATTTTTTTATAAAATCTTGGGCTGTTACATTCTACCCCCCTTAAAATGAATTTCGCCCTCGAAATTCGTCGGGGTTATAAATGGTTTACTATTCGAAAGTTTCTTTAATAGAAACCCACATCGTAAAAAGGAATATCAAAACCAATCTTTAAAAACAAAAGTATGAAACGTAATGGTTACCCAAATAAACTAATCATTGGGTTTCCACATAGGTGAAAATATGGATATGGAAGAGAAATCTAACCATCATGTTCTGATGGAGAGTGGTAGAGAACATGGCTATGGAAAATCCAGTAATCACAAATCCATAGATTTGTGATGATATAAGGTATCATCTGATTCATCAGGTATAAGATCACTAGGACAACATTTTTGGTTTTCAAGATCATTTCCCCTAAAGTTGAAAATTTGAATTAGAATAAATACTTACTTTATTTTGGTACAATCTCACTGTTGTTCGTGCCTTGAACAATTTCCACTTCATCTCTTAAATAAATGAAGTTGAATTTGTTCTTCGTGAAGTGTTAGCAGATCATGTGATAGAATGACGGGTCATTCCATCTGTCTCAAACAAAAGGTTTGCAAAAATTATATGCATAAATTGATCTATAGTGAGATTAATCATATATGGTTCCTAAAATGGACTTATACTTCATATATCATACTGCTTAATATAATAAAACTAGTTTCTACTAAACAGGGACTTCCTGTAGGTCAGTGGTATGCGATAAAGGCCAGTCGCACTTCGGTTGTGGGTTCGATTCCTACAGCCTTGTCCGAAGCGATGGGCTGTCGCCCATCCTGCAGGTTGTCCTTTTTTCTAAAACTACATTACTATAACATCCCATCAATAATATCGAAAAAAAAACTTCTATCCTTAAACAATAATCACTTATGTCCAACATAATCCATTTCAATACTGCAGTCCACTCTCATAACATAGTGAAAACGATTACCAGAGATTTAATACCATCGTTGATCCCCATATATCATAAGATATGTTTTGTTGGTCACATTCTAAACATTCAAAGTCCTTAATCATGTATTCTCTTGAATACCTTAGTGAAAACATGAATGCAGTTAAAAGTTAACACTTTCCACATACCAAAATCCTCAAAATTCTATATACTCAATCCATGATATCACTTAGTCCTTATATCAATCATGAGCTCATGAATACTATTAAACATTTCATTTTCTCGTCTTCATTATGCGCACATCATCTTATTTCCAAAAAAAATATCTCAATCACTTTGAATACCACATCAATAAATATTGCAATACTCAATGATACAACATTATTTTGGAATCCCATTACATAAACGCTTAATCATTCCACCACATCGTTATCATATTCAACATCGCCAATAGTGATCGCATGTGACTTCCCTTTGTCCTTTGCCTTCAGTGGTTGCTCATGTTGATCATCACTAACCCTTGGATTAGGGCAATTATTAGCATAATGCCCCATTTCCTTGCACTTGAAGCATTGAAGTGTTGGTGGTGCATTCTCTGCAGTGTTTGCTTTATTCACATCATTAGAAACCCTTTTTCCATTACTTCGACACTCAGCTGCTCGATGACCTTCTTTTCCACACTTAAAACATTTTCTAGTTCCTTTAAGACAATTTCCACCATGCTTCTTTCCACACTTTGTGCATAAGGAAACATTCATCTTCTTTTCACCATTATTATGAGATTTCTCCTTGAACTCCATCTTTCGTTTCTTGTCAAAACCATGAGATGGATATGTAACACCAACTTCCATTTCTACCTTGATAGCACAACGCACAATTTCTTCATAGCTACTGAAGTCTCTTATAGCTAATGCCCTTCGAAGACTTGGTTTTAAGCCACTGAAAAATCGATCAACTTTACTTTCAGGTTGGATGATAATGCCAGATGCATACCTTGCAAGTCTTGTAAAATTCGCTTCGTATATACCAACAGATTCATCATCCTTCTGCTTCAGCTCAATAAACTCCTTTTCCATCTTTGTTCGAAGAATACGAGGGAAGTACTTACTGAAAAACAAGTTCTTGAACTCGTCCCATTCCATGGACTCAATTTCATCCCTTGGCCTCGTATTCTTGATAAGATTCCACCATTGATCAGCTTCACCTTCCAAACGATATACTGCTAAGATGACTTTATCATGTTCAGAACATTGAAGAACTGAAAATATCTTTTCAGTGGTACTGATCCATTGTTCAGCAACAAGTGGATCGTAAGTCCCACTGAAAGAAGGTGGACGTTGCCTCATGAAGGACTCAATAGAATATTGTTCCCTTCTCTGCTCATTTGGAAGTCCAGAATGATTCATAGCTTGTGTAAGTATAGCAATAAGATTTTGCACTCCATCTCCCATAACATTTGTTTGTTCAGGAGGGCAATCATTGCATTGTCCATTGCATTGATAAACACGGTTCCTTCGGGTTCCAGCCATCGTCTAAAACCCAAAAAGAATAGTGTGAGAGGCAAAAATCATGCTAGGGAAAACAACATAATAAAGGGGAATTACCTTCAATATCCAACATCTTAGGTTTAATTCTATGATCGTTAGCGTAATTCTATTACTATAACTTATACGTATACTTATCCCTAGGGACATCCCTAGACATACCTTAGAAATATCTCTAGGGATCTCACTAACGTTTTCGCATCCTAGTTTCCAAAGGTTGACTAAACCTCCCTCTGATACCAACTGTAGAGACCCGAAGCCTGACATACATGGACATTACATTACTTTTGCGGAATACTTAGTACATAACAAAAACACACACTAAAGGATCGTAATAGTTTAGTGTCTTTGGAAACTCGGAACGTAATCTTCTAATCGTGGTGAAAGATCTTCAATATCTCCCATAAAGATCTTCCTTTTTTTTTACCTAAAACCTTTATTTATATCCTGGGGAAAAGAAAACATAATAGGGTGAGCTCAAATGCTCAGTAAGGGTATACAAAAGAAATAAAAATCATATCATATCTTTTTGAAATTCATAACCTGCAAAAGAGATCATAATATCTTAACATGGAACAAATCATAGAAGTGAAAATGAGATCACCATAATCATAACATGAAACTTGAAACTTTGTGGCATGCACACATAATCATGGAAAATCATTTCTTGTTAGTCATGACTCATTGCCAAGACTATCTTAGTGGACAAAGTCCCTTTCTGAATCGAGTAACCCTCGTTTCAGTCCTGTTTCACTGAACCGGTATAACCTACCATTTCAGCCATGTCTATCTCATAAAATCATTACCCAATGCATTGGAGGGAGATATAGGTCCCACCCATCTTATAATGAATCCTTTCTTATGTGTGCCACATAATCATAAAACATACATCATCGCATAACACATGTAACAAAAATGGGATTCTTGAAACATCATGACATCATAAATCAATTCATATAAGATAAAGGAATTCATAAAAATAATTCCATCACAACATGAACAAATCAATTTAATAATAGGGATAAAAACAGAACCCTTTATTATCTTAGATGGAAAATAATTTTGATAAAACACTTGAACTCCATTCTTGAGGAAAATATCCTTTCTTCTTCAAAAACATTTTTCCTTTCATAACATGTCATATAACTTTAAAATAAAAGAAGTTGATTAAAAATAAACTTGAGAACTTGTAAAGGAAGCTTCTTGGAAATAATGTTTTAAAAATCTATTCATGCCGTATAAGTTAAAAAAAACAGTCTTCGTACTTTTGTCGGAAAAGTCAAAAAGTACCTCGTACGACAAAAGATTCCTTTACTAAAAACTCACCGAAGGGTAAAAATGGATTTAAACAATTGTAGGTGGATGGAAATAATATTACATATTGATGAAACATGGATGTGGATGATAAAATACACCCCAGTAAATACTTACGAATAAACAATCTCGAATAAAAATGAGATTGTGATATTTCCCTTACCTTAGGTCCAATTTGCTTCGTATGTGTCCGAACCTCCTGTATAATGATTTAAATAATGTCATTGACTTATTACAGAATCATATTCATTGTTATGATATCATATATGGTTCACTTATGACATTATATTACCCGTTCTTTTGTAAATTCCATGTTAAAGAAGCGTTTTGGGTAAAATCGTTTCATTTATCGTAGGTGTTTTGACTTGTTGTTCTTGACATCATTATTACTTATATAATGATTTAATTACTTCCAGAATATAAAATATGATTTATATATCATATATATTCAGTATATATATATATAATAGATAGATAAATAAAATGAAAAACACCGTTCATGGAGACGGTAGTCCGTACGTACGCATGAACGCTGTTTTTCATTCCTTATTGTCTTGAAATGGAAGTAAGTAGATGACATACATATGTATATATATACATAAATACAGTAGCTTTATAATGTCATATATTTCATTATTATTTCTTATATATACATTATAATCATTCTTAAATGGTTGACATGGAGAATGAATCTCATCGCGTCGTGGAGACGGTAGTCCGTACGTACGCACGAGCGATGATATCATTTCTATAAATATTGAATTGAATTGTAGTGGATTATACAATATATCAGAATAAATATGATGTTGTAATAACTATGTATAGTTATTCTTTACACCATTATACCCATCCATGTAAGGTGGTGGTGGAAAATAGATTACACCACGGCGTGGAGACGGTATTCTGTACGTACGCACGCGCGGTGATTTCTTTTTCCGTAGGATGGATAGATGGTGAAATAGGGTTGTTTCATACTTATAATAACATATCAGTATATGAGTGATACTGATGTTATTACTTCATAATGAAACAACCTAAGAAGAAGAAGTGGAAGAAGAAATAAAGATGAAAGAATTGGTAACGGTAATTACCTCTTCTTTGAAGTGATTCTTTGAGACCTCCTCTTAGGGCACTAGAATTGGTCTTTGAGGAAGACCAGAACCTCTAGGATATTGCTAGGGAAGTGGAGAAAAGATTTTGGCAGGGGTTGGACGAGCTTGAGTGCTCAAATTGGTGTGAGGAGGAGGGGGAGGAGGTGTCCTTTTATAGGGGAGGAGAGGGGCACCTTAGGAATATCTCAAAATATTATTTTATATTAAAGTAAAAATCGGTTTATAATGGTTCCAAAGGGTCTTACTTCGAAGCTAAAGTGGGTATGGGTCTAAATCCTATCAACCAATAGAATTTAGACAAGTTTAGGATATTATTTTAACCTTATCAATTAGATTTAACTCTAAGTTAAATAATTTAACTTTTACCATGTCTTTTTGTTTTCTTTCACTATATGGTTAATACACTTACTATAACATGCCAAACGAACCCCAAATTGTTTATTATTAATATATATATCCTTATCTAAGTCATTTGGCCGAACCTTAGATTTTTAGGAATACAATAACAATTAATAATATAATATTTGATTTAAAAACTATTTTGAGTCAATTTTGACACTATTTGATATATGATTTTTGTGAAAGTCATAACAGAATTAAATGTTCGAACCAAGTTGATTAAATCAACATTAATATATCATAGTAACCTAGAAAATTAGTGGAATTCATAAAAAATCTCAAATTACATTTATTTTGGTGTTTATAACATCAATTATGTCAATATTTCATTAATAAGATAATTACTGCATCATCGTTGTGTCATAAATAAATTAAATTATTTGATGTCTAAAAATTACAAATAAAATACCATCATGTAGGAAATCTTTTTAGCTTTCTAATGAATATTTACAATCGAATTTATCTTATGTATAACCCCATATTAAAAATTATTTACTTATTAAACTTTGATTTTAACTATTTTACCCTTTCTTTAAATAAATTAATAATAAATGTCCTAATCTAATCCAAGTGGGCCTAAATGGTCATATTTTATTCCTAAGTTTGTTTTTGGTCGAATTACACTTGTCCAATAGAATTAGGACATGTGTTAGGGTAATAGTAATATCATATTTACCCTTAGTTACCCTATTTACTATTAACCGCGGTAAAAAAAGTAAAAAGTTACTATTCACCAAAAAATTATTTTCATCTCATTGAACCACATTTTAGTCCTTGATATTAACCGTGTCTCTCGGATTTTCGAAATTCCATTCACAGAAGCGGCAAAATTAAGTTTTATGAAAAATTCAGTTTTTTTTAACTACCACTTAGTAGTTTCACTATTCATCAAAAATTGATGTTTTTCAGAACAATGCCAAAATTTCATCCTAAGCTATATTTCATATTCCGAATTCAAAAATGAAATCTATTTTACCAAATTCATAACATAGAAGTTTCATTAATTAATTTTATAATTAAATCCTGCTGTTAAAATAAATAGCGTGTTTTTAGGAAACAATATATATCAAAAGATTGACACTTGATTATGTCTGGTTTAAATGTGAAATTACAACCAATGACCAACATTGTATTAAATTGTAAAAATATATTCTAAATATACTTTAAAACCACTCAAATTAATAATTTATCACTATTAATTATTTCGATTAAAAAAGTTGTTTTTAATTATAATTTAGTAATTTTCACTATTCATCAGAATATGAAAGTTATCCGAAAAGTACCAAAATTTCACCTTAGGCTAAATTCGATACTCCGAATCCAAGAATGAAGTTCATTTTGAAAAATAAGATTTACAGAATTTTAAAAAGTGGTTATTACTATTCATAACGGCTAGTTTTAATAATATATTAATAGCACATCGTTGTTTAGTGAAACTCGGTATTGCGTATTACACACGCTATCGAGGAAGGTCGCGATTGCGTGTAATGCAAGGCAAGACAAGGATGCGTGTTGTGCAAGCTCCTTTTGGTGTAGCGTACAACACAAGACATTAATAAAATTAAAAAGAATATTTTTTTATAAAATCTTGGGCTGTTACATTCTACCCCCCTTAAAATGAATTTCGCCCTCGAAATTCGTCGGGGTTATAAATGGTTTACTATTCGAAAGTTTCTTTAATAGAAACCCACATCGTAAAAAGGAATATCAAAACCAATCTTTAAAAACAAAAGTATGAAACGTAATGGTTACCCAAATAAACTAATCATTGGGTTTCCACATAGGTGAAAATATGGATATGGAAGAGAAATCTAACCATCATGTTCTGATGGAGAGTGGTAGAGAACATGGCTATGGAAAAGCCAGTAATCACAAATCCATAGATTTGTGATGATATAAGGTATCATCTGATTCATCAGGTATAAGATCACTAGGACAACATTTTTGGTTTTCAAGATCATTTCCCCTAAAGTTGAAAATTTGAATTAGAATAAATACTTACTTTATTTTGGTACAATCTCACTGTTGTTCGTGCCTTGAACAATTTCCACTTCATCTCTTAAATAAATGAAGTTGAATTTGTTCTTCGTGAAGTGTTAGCAGATCATGTGATAGAATGACGGGTCATTCCATCTGTCTCAAACAAAAGGTTTGCAAAAATTATATGCATAAATCGATCTATAGTGAGATTAATCATATATGGTTCCTAAAATGGACTTATACTTCATATATCATACTGCTTAATATAATAAAACTAGTTTCTACTAAACAGGGACTTCCTGTAGGTCAGTGGTATGCGATAAAGGTCAGTCGCACTTCGGTTGTGGGTTCGATTCCTACAGCCTTGTCCGAAGCGATGGGCTGTCGCCCGTCCTGCAGGTTGTCCTTTTTTCTAAAACTACATTACTATAACATCCCATCAATAATATCGAAAAAAAAACTTCTATCCTTAAACAATAATCACTTATGTCCAACATAATCCATTTCAATACTGCAGTCCACTCTCATAACATAGTGAAAACGATTACCAGAGATTTAATACCATCGTTGATCCCCATATATCATAAGATATGTTTTGTTGGTCACATTCTAAACATTCAAAGTCCTTAATCATGTATTCTCTTGAATACCTTAGTGAAAACATGAATGCAGTTAAAAGTTAACACTTTCCACATACCAAAATCCTCAAAATTCTATATACTCAATCCATGATATCACTTAGTCCTTATATCAATCATGAGCTCATGAATACTATTAAACATTTCATTTTCTCGTCTTCATTATGCGCACATCATCTTATTTCCAAAAAAAATATCTCAATCACTTTGAATACCACATCAATAAATATTGCAATACTCAATGATACAACATTATTTTGGAATCCCATTACATAAACGCTTAATCATTCCACCACATCGTTATCATATTCAACATCGCCAATAGTGATCGCATGTGACTTCCCTTTGTCCTTTGCCTTCAGTGGTTGCTCATGTTGATCATCACTAACCCTTGGATTAGGGCAATTATTAGCATAATGCCCCATTTCCTTGCACTTGAAGCATTGAAGTGTTGGTGGTGCATTCTCTGCAGTGTTTGCTTTATTCACATCTTTAGAAACCCTTTTTCCATTACTTCGACACTCAGCTGCTCGATGACCTTCTTTTCCACACTTAAAACATTTTCTAGTTCCTTTAAGACAATTTCCACCATGCTTCTTTCCACACTTTGTGCATAAGGAAACATTCATCTTCTTTTCACCATTATTATGAGATTTCTCCTTGAACTCCATCTTTCGTTTCTTGTCAAAACCATGAGATGGATATGTAACACCAACTTCCATTTCTACCTTGATAGCACAACGCACAATTTCTTCATAGCTACTGAAGTCTCTTATAGCTAATGCCCTTCGAAGACTTGGTTTTAAGCCACTGAAAAATCGATCAACTTTACTTTCAGGTTGGATGATAATGCCAGATGCATACCTTGCAAGTCTTGTAAAATTCGCTTCGTATATACCAACAGATTCATCATCCTTCTGCTTCAGCTCAATAAACTCCTTTTCCATCTTTGTTCGAAGAATACGAGGGAAGTACTTACTGAAAAACAAGTTCTTGAACTCGTCCCATTCCATGGACTCAATTTCATCCCTTGGCCTCGTATTCTTGATAAGATTCCACCATTGATCAGCTTCACCTTCCAAACGATATACTGCTAAGATGACTTTATCATGTTCAGAACATTGAAGAACTGAAAATATCTTTTCAGTGGTACTGATCCATTGTTCAGCAACAAGTGGATCGTAAGTCCCACTGAAAGAAGGTGGACGTTGCCTCATGAAGGACTCAATAGAATATTGTTCCCTTCTCTGCTCATTTGGAAGTCCAGAATGATTCATAGCTTGTGTAAGTATAGCAATAAGATTTTGCACTCCATCTCCCATAACATTTGTTTGTTCAGGAGGGCAATCATTGCATTGTCCATTGCATTGATCAACACGGTTCCTTCGGGTTCCAGCCATCGTCTAAAACCCAAAAAGAATAGTGTGAGAGGCAAAAATCATGCTAGGGAAAACAACATAATAAAGGGGAATTACCTTCAATATCCAACATCTTAGGTTTAATTCTATGATCGTTAGCGTAATTCTATTACTATAACTTATACGTATACTTATCCCTAGGGACATCCCTAGACATACCTTAGAAATATCTCTAGGGATCTCACTAACGTTTTCGCATCCTAGTTTCCAAAGGTTGACTAAACCTCCCTCTGATACCAACTGTAGAGACCCGAAGCCTGACATACATGGACATTACATTACTTTTGCGGAATACTTAGTACATAACAAAAACACACACTAAAGGATCGTAATAGTTTAGTGTCTTTGGAAACTCGGAACGTAATCTTCTAATCGTGGTGAAAGATCTTCAATATCTCCCATAAAGATCTTCCTTTTTTTTACCTAAAACCTTTATTTATATCCTGGGGAAAAGAAAACATAATAGGGTGAGCTCAAATGCTCAGTAAGGGTATACAAAAGAAATAAAAATCATATCATATCTTTTTGAAATTCATAACCTGCAAAAGAGATCATAATATCTTAACATGGAACAAATCATAGAAGTGAAAATGAGATCACCATAATCATAACATGAAACTTGAAACTTTGTGGCATGCACACATAATCATGGAAAATCATTTCTTGTTAGTCATGACTCATTGCCAAGACTATCTTAGTGGACAAAGTCCCTTTCTGAATCGAGTAACCCTCGTTTCAGTCCTGTTTCACTGAACCGGTATAACCTACCATTTCAGCCATGTCTATCTCATAAAATCATTACCCAATGCATTGGAGGGAGATATAGGTCCCACCCATCTTATAATGAATCCTTTCTTATGTGTGCCACATAATCATAAAACATACATCATCGCATAACACATGTAACAAAAATGGGATTCTTGAAACATCATGACATCATAAATCAATTCATATAAGATAAAGGAATTCATAAAAATAATTCCATCACAACATGAACAAATCAATTTAATAATAGGGATAAAAACAGAACCCTTTATTATCTTAGATGGAAAATAATTTTGATAAAACACTTGAACTCCATTCTTGAGGAAAATATCCTTTCTTCTTCAAAAACATTTTTCCTTTCATAACATGTCATATAACTTTAAAATAAAAGAAGTTGATTAAAAATAAACTTGAGAACTTGTAAAGGAAGCTTCTTGGAAATAATGTTTTAAAAATCTATTCATGCCGTATAAGTTAAAAAAACAGTCTTCGTACTTTTGTCGGAAAAGTCAAAAAGTACCTCGTACGACAAAAGATTCCTTTACTAAAAACTCACCGAAGGGTAAAAATGGATTTAAACAATTGTAGGTGGATGGAAATAATATTACATATTGATGAAACATGGATGTGGATGATAAAATACACCCCAGTAAATACTTACGAATAAACAATCTCGAATAAAAATGAGATTGTGATATTTCCCTTACCTTAGGTCCAATTTGCTTCGTATGTGTCCGAACCTCCTGTATAATGATTTAAATAATGTCATTGACTTATTACAGAATCATATTCATTGTTATGATATCATATATGGTTCACTTATGACATTATATTACCCGTTCTTTTGTAAATTCCATGTTAAAGAAGCGTTTTGGGTAAAATCGTTTCATTTATCGTAGGTGTTTTGACTTGTTGTTCTTGACATCATTATTACTTATATCATGATTTACTTACTTCAAGAATATAAAATATGATTTATATATCATATATATTCAGTATATATATATATATATATAATAGATAGATAAATAAAATGAAAAACACCGTTCATGGAGACGGTAGTCCGTACGTACGCATGAACGCTGTTTTTCTTTCCTTATTGTCTTGAAATGGAAGTAAGTAGATGACATACATATGTATATATATACATAAATAAAGTAGCTTTATAATGTCATATATTTCATTATTATTTCTTATATATACATTATAATCATTCTTAAATGGTTAACATGGAGAATGAATCTCATCGCGTCGTGGAGACGGTAGTCCGTACGTACGCACGAGCGATGATATCATTTCTATAAATATTGAATTGAATTGGAGTGGATTATACAATATATCAGAATCAATATGATGTTGTAATAACTATGTATAGTTATTCTTTACACCATTATACCCATCCATGTAAGGTGGTGGTGGAAAATAGATTACACCACGGCGTGGAGACGGTATTCCGTACGTACGCACGCGCGGTGATTTCTTTTTTCGTAGGATGGATAGATGGTGAAATAGGGTTGTTTCATACTTATAATAACATATCAGTATATGAGTGATACTTATGTTATTACTTCATAATGAAACAACCTAAGAAGAAGAAGTGGAAGAAGAAATAAAGATGAAAGAATTGGTAACGGTAATTACCTCTTCTTTGAAGTGCTTCTTTGAGACCTCCTCTTAGGGCACTAGAATTGGTCTTTGAGGAAGACCAGAACCTCTAGAATATTGCTAGGGAAGTGGAGAAGAGATTTTGGCAGGGGTTGGACGAGCTTGAGTGCTCAAATTGGTGTGAGGAGGAGGGGGAGGAGGTGTCCTTTTATAGGGGAGGAGAGGGGCACCTTAGGAATATCTCAAAATATTATTTTATATTAAAGTAAAAATCGGTTTATAATGGTTCCAAAGGGTATTACTTCGAAGCTAAAGTGGGGATGGGTCGAAATCCTATCAACCAATAGAATTTAGACAAGTTTAGGATATTATTTTAACCTTATCAATTAGATTTAACTCTAAGTTAAATAATTTAACTTTTACCATGTCTTTTTGTTTTCTTTCACTATATGGTTAATACACTTACTATAACATGCCAAACGAACCCCAAATTGTTTATTATTAATATATATATCCTTATATAAGTCATTTGGCCGAACCTTAGATTTTTAGGAATACAATAACAATTAATAATATAATATTTGATTTAAAAACTATTTTGAGTCAATTTTGACACTATTTGATATATGATTTTTGTGAAAGTCATAACAGAATTAAATGTTCGAACCAAGTTGATTAAATCAACATTAATATATCATAGTAACCTAGAAAATTAGTGGAATTCATAAAAAATCTCAAATTACATTTATTTTGGTGTTTATAACATCAATTATGTCAATATTTCATTAATAAGATAATTACTGCATCATCGTTGTGTCATAAATAAATTAAATTATTTGATGTCTAAAAATTACAAATAAAATACCATAATGTAGGAAATCGTTTTAGCTTTCTAATGAATATTTACAATCGAATTTATCTTATGTATAACCCCATATTAAAAATGATTTACTTATTAAACTTTGATTTTAACTATTTTACCCTTTCTTTAAATAAATTAATAATAAATGTCCTAATCTAATCCAAGTGGGCCTAAATGGTCATATTTTATTCCTAAGTTTGTTTTTGGTCGAATTACACTTGTCCAATAGAATTAGGACATGTGTTAGGGTAATAGTAATATCATATTTACCCTTAGTTACCCTATTTACTATTAACCGCGGTAAAAAAAGTAAAAAGTTACTATTCACCAAAAAATTATTTTCATCTCATTGAACCACATTTTAGTCCTTGATATTAACCGTGTCTCTCGGATTTTCGAAATTCCATTCACAGAAGCGGCAAAATTAAGTTTTATGAAAAATTCAGTTTTTTTTTAACTACCACTTAGTAGTTTCACTATTCATCAAAAATTGATGTTTTTCAGAACAATGCCAAAATTTCATCCTAAGCTATATTTCATATTCCGAATTCAAAAATGAAATCTATTTTACCAAATTCATAACATAGAAGTTTCATTAATTAATTTTATAATTAAATCCTGCTGTTAAAATAAATAGCGTGTTTTTAGGAAACAATATATATCAAAAGATTGACACTTGATTATGTCTGGTTTAAATGTGAAATTACAACCAATGACCAACATTGTATTAAATTGTAAAAATATATTCTAAATATACTTTAAAACCACTCAAATTAATAATTTATCACTATTAATTATTTCGATTAAAAAAGTTGTTTTTAATTATAATTTAGTAATTTTCACTATTCATCAGAATATGAAAGTTATCCGAAAAGTACCAAAATTTCACCTTAGGCTAAATTCGATACTCCGAATCCAAGAATGAAGTTCATTTTGAAAAATAAGATTTACAGAATTTTAAAAAGTGGTTATTACTATTCATAACGGCTAGTTTTAATAATATATTAATAGCACATCGTTGTTTAGTGAAACTCGGTATTGCGTATTACACACGCTATCGAGGAAGGTCGCGATTGCGTGTAATGCAAGGCAAGACAAGGATGCGTGTTGTGCAAGCTCCTTTTGGTTTAGCGTACAACACAAGACATTAATAAAATTAAAAAGAATATTTTTTTATAAAATCTTGGGCTGTTACAGTTAAAAGAATTTGAACAATCATCGTTTCGTGAGGCAGTATTTCGCCACCCACAGAAACAGTATGTTCTTTAACCATTAGACGAAGGTGCGTGTAAGTGTAAACCAAATACTTATCATAACAACATCCTAGTATATTTTAGATACTGGTGTTGTTACAAAAGAAAGGAATTAAAAGAGTTTAAGGGGTTGGAGAAGCAAAATAAAACAAAACAACATTAGAGAAGACATTACCTTAAAAATCGGGTAACTCTTTTTGATTTGAGCCAAAGGCTTCCTTGGGAAGAATTATGCCCAAAGTGAGGCTTCTAGGAGTAATGGAGGGATGTTGGGAGAGTATTTGGGCAGAGTTTGGCTGATCCAAATGGCTTGAAGGTGTGAATAAGGTGGGAGTGGTGGGGGCCTTTTATAAGTGGAGAGGAGGGGCACTTTTGGAAAGTAATGAAATGTTATTCTATTATACAATGCTTTTCGGATTCTAAAGGTCCCACACTTGTATAATTCGAGTATAAGGTGATAAGGGTTCTAAATCCCCTCATCCAATAGGCTTTGGACAAGTTTAAGCCTTGGATTTTACATTATCTTCTCATTTTATTTAAATCGTTAAATAATGAGGTCATCGCTGCATCATCATGATGTCATGAATAATTTAATTTATATAATGTCTAAAAATTATAAAAAAAATACTATGATGTAGGAAATCGTTTTATCTTTCCAATGACTATTTATAGTCAAAAATATGACTTGTATAACCCCATGTAAAAATTGTTTTAGTAAAACATTTAATGTTTGTGTCATTTTTTTACTTTAACATTAAATAAAAGGTATTTATGTCATTTTCTAACTAAAGTGGCTCCATGGGGTCCCCAAGTTGACCCATGGATTCTCTTGGTCGGCAATGGCACATCCAATGAGGGTAAGACATGTGTCAAGCTCATCTCATATTATTAAAACATTATTTTTACCTTAAACTACACTAATTACCTCTAATCGCGATTAAGAACTTAAAAGTTACTATTCACCAAAAATTATTTTAATCTCATTGAACCACATTTTACTTCTTAATGACAACCATGTATGTCGGATTTTTGAAAACCAAACCACAGAAGTTGTAATATTTCATTTAAACGATAAAATTAGTTATTTAACTACTACTTAGTGGTTTCACTATTCATCAAAAATTGAAGTTTTTCAGAATAATGCCAAAATTTCACCCTAAGATATAATTGATATTCCGAATTAAAAAATGATTTCTATTTTACAAAATTCCAAACATATAAGTTTCATTAATTAATTTTATAATTAATTCCCGCTGTCAGAACAAATAGCGTGTTTTTAAGAAACAATTTATATCAAAAGATTGGCAATTGTTTATGTCCATTTTCAATGTTAAATTAATTCTAATGACCACCATTGGATAAAATGGTAAAAATATATTATAATTATACTTTAAAACCACTAAATAGTATAATTTATCACTATGAATTATTTTGATTAAAAAAGTTGTTTTTAAGTATTTTTCACTATTCATAAAAAATTAGAAGTTCTCAGAAAAATACCAAAAATTCAACATAGGCTAATTTCGATATTCCGAATCCAAAAATGAAGTCCATTTTGAAATATAAAATTTCTATAATTTTAAAAAGTGGTTATTACTATTCATAACGGCTACTTTGATTAGTCGCGGTGTTTTAGAACTCGAAGTTGCGTACAATGAAAGCTATTGCATTATTGAATGAGAAGCGTATCATGGAAGCTCGGGGTGTTACATTCTCCCCTCCTTCAATAAATTGCGTCCTCGCAATTTGAAATTTTTTTCTTTGAAAATAAAAGGTTGAAAATTGAAAATATCTTTTTGGAAAACCCACATCAGGAATAAGGTTAATAAATATATAACATTAAAAGAAAGCAAGATAAGTACAAAGGTCACCCGAGATAGCCCATTCTAGGATTCTATGAAAATATGGATATGGAGGAGAAACAAACCATCAAGGTCTGATGGAGAGTTATAGAAAACAGGATTAGGAGAAAGTTTAACTACAAGAAAATCACAAACTTGTGATTGGTTAAACGATCATTGATTCCCCAGTAGGAAAAGTTAACCGACAACATTTTTGTTTTGAGTTAACTTTTATAAAGTTGAGGAATTTATTTAGGAGATTTTCTAAGAATGTAAGGAAATATACATACTTGTCATGTAGACTTTCATTCTTTAATAAATTTTTACCACAAACCCATCTTTCACGCTAAAAGGTAATACAACTCAATATTATATTTATCCTAATTGTATAAGGTTCCAAATATTAACACATACCATTTAGATTAGTAAAATTATTTTGTAATAACCAGGGACTTCCTTTAGGCTAGTGGTAGGAAATAAAGGCTTGTCGCACTATGCTTGTGGGTTCGATTCCTGCAGCTTTATCCGACGCGACGGGTTATGCCCCACCCTGCAGGTTGTCCTTTTCCTAAAACTATAGTATTATAATATTCAAAAATAATCTTCATAAATTTTTTAACCTTAAACAATACTATCCAAAGATCAACTTAATCCACTCCAACCTTTATAGTTATCCAAAATACCTATGTCTAGACTTTCTCTAAAAGGTCTCTTAATTCCAAAATCAATTTATCAGATTCCCCAAACAAAGTAAAGTTTCTCTTATTGTCACATACTAAAAATATAATTACCTTCATCATATTAAAACCTTACTGAAATCAACAAGTACTACAGTACAATCCTTATATATATATCACATTATTCTAATAACCAGAATATAATCCATGAGTCCAAAAGCACCAATACATTAGTTATTCTGCTCCAACTGTAGTAACAGCATAAGATTGTCCTTGATCCCTTGGCCTTTTCTGAGGTAAGTTTCTCTGACGCTTAGGACATTCATTTGCATAATGCCCCATTTCCCTACAATTGTAGCATTCAACGTTGATAGCCTCTTTCTTTCCCTTTCAATCACGCGCCTGGTGACCTTTTTCTCCACATTTATAACAAACTCCCATTCCTTTTAGGCAAGTACTAGGGTGATTCTTCCCACAATTATCACATAATGGAAAATCCTTCTTTCCCTTTTTTCCTTTATCTGTCTCTTATTCCACCATTCTCTTCTTCTCTTGCTTTACTTTGTTGTCATAAGACTTAGAGAATTACTTTTCTGTCTTGATAGCACATGAGACAATATCTTCGTATGCTGAGAAAGATTGTGATAATAAAGCTCTACGGAGAAATGGTTTTAACCCATCAAATCTTACCTCTTGGGTTACGTATATAATCTGCAGCATACCTCGCCAACCTTGTAAAGTTGGCCTCATACTTTGCGACATTCTCATCCTCCTTTTGTCTCAGACTCAAAAATTGTCTTTCCATATCTGCTCGATGGTCATGAGGAAAGTATTTTTCTAAGAAAATCTCTTTGAACTCCCTCCATTCCATATTCAATAAGTCATCATCTTCCTTTGTATTTTGAATCAATGACCACCATTGATCGGCATCTCCAGTGAGGCGGTAAACTGCCATGATAACCTTCTCCCTTTCGCTAATCCCCAAGGCGTGGAATATTTTCTCTAAGGTGTTTATCCATTGCTCAGCTACTAACGGATTTGTACCCCCATTAAATGTTGGTGGTTGTTGCCTCATGAAGCGCTCTAACATTGATCCTCCACGTTGTGGATCAGGGTGATCCATATGAGTAAGGTTATTATTCATAACCTGAGTGAGTTGTCCCAGTATGGTAATAAGTTGATCAGCACTAGTTGTATCTCCAGATCCACAATAATTATCTTGAGCAGGAGGGCAATCCCTACACAGAGTGCGTGCATTGATACGGTTTCCATTCCTTCCACTAGGCGTCATTTCTAAACAATGGCATAAACTAGATTAGTTTATGAAATAAAATACATAATTCTATATTTGTAAAACACTTTACATAAATTGAACTATTTATGGATATAATCCATAATCATAAAAAGAAATGTTTTCTTTGAGTAAGTATATACTCATAACCCTTCATAGTGGTTTGTAAAGAAAATGAGAATTATCCTAAGCATATCCCCCGGGAGTGTCGTAACCAAGAGTGCAGCAAGGCCCGTTGTCGTGCACCAGTTCTCGTTCGAGTCTAGCTCAAAGCGGTGTTTTCGGGTTTTACCCCTAGGTACATCTGTGCCAGAGCCGCCTCTACCTGCTCGTATCCAGACAGGGATGTATTTCTCAGAAAACTCATAAAATCTCTATAATACCAAAATTCTAGGAAGTTCTCCTATACTAATCCTTAAACTCTATCTTCGGGTTATGTGCTCTAATCAGAGTTTATCTAAATCTAGCTTCCAAGGTTAGTACTAAACTGCCTCTGATACCAACTATAACGCCCCGACCCCAGCTACCCAGAGTCGGTGCATTACTTCGTAACATTGTCATGATCACAAAAGATCAAGTCTCGAAAGACCGATTAGTTTAGTAGCCTTGGAAACACTAGATACATTCATAAGTCTTTCATTACATCAAAAAGTAAACAAACTACAATAACATGGTCTTCATATTCCACACTCATATCCCTTTCTGACTACCCCTGCAGGTCATTCATAAAATACTTCTTCACATCCTGGAAAAATATTAAAACATTGAAAGGGGTGAGATCACTTACTCAGTAAGGTTAACAATATAGCGGAAGCTTTCATAAATAAACATAAACATTTAAGGCAATGTGTAACTAAAACAAAAGCCTTATTTAACTTGAACTTCAGCATAATATGGAAAAAGTAAAATAAAATAATGCCATTACTTACTCACATGGATATTCTACTAGACTAATAATCACATGAAATATCAATAACCACTTTCATAATGAGGGAATGTATAATGCCAGACATTCTGAAACATTTTGTCAAGGCCTCAGCCAAGACGTCTAAAATGATTAAGGCCTCGGCCAAAACCATAAATTAAATTGGGAAAGGGCCTCGGCCAATTCCACGTCTAGTTGTCTCATGAGACCTACTGATGCATCGAGGAGCTATAGCGGGCTCCACCCGTCACTTATTAAGTCCAATACATTCCTCATATGAATAGGTTTAAACATATCATAAACCATAACATAATCGTATCACATAAAACATGCATAAAGGAAACATAACATTTCCACATTTCAATCACAAGATATCAATACAACACATTGATATAATAAAAACACTTTCAAAACCATTTTCAATACCAAAATAAAAGAAAGTTAAAACTTTGTATTTATTTTTCATTAAAAAAATGATGGCTTGTAGAGGAATCCGAAACTCAAATAATGGTCACGGCGGCGGAGAAGTCGTTGTCGCTGCATAAGTATGGAAAGAAAAACATTCCCTTTTGTCGTTTAGCAAAACGCTTCATATAAAAAATATTCCTTTTGAATAAACGTAAAAGTCAAAGGGTTTTATACACCGTATAAAAGAAAGTTGTGTATAAAACCAAATATGCCACAATGAAAGGAGATTGAGACGAAGTCCTTAAAAAGATCATTTTTAAAATAAAATAGATTTATTATGTGTATTCACTATAGGTACACATAAATAAAGTAAAAATACAAAATAGGACATAATAACATCATGACATAATTTGAAAGTAGGAGATTAACCCAAAGAATGGAAGTTGGGTTAAGAAGTTCCCTTACCTTGCGTCTTGTCCTGACTCGACCGTTCTTTAACCTCCTGAATAATAAACTAGAGTTAATTTCTATTTACTTAAGAACCTTTTTCATGTTCATTATTCCTTTTATATCACTTATTACCATGTTATGAACATTATGTAATTATTTAAGTTAATAACGGTTGTTTTGTCGATCTTTGGTACTTGAGTCAACAATAAACTTCTTATAATTACAAGTTGTTTATGTGGTAGAATATCCATTATATCCAGAATTATATTCATAATTTAGATGTCATATATATCATATATATCCATTATATACATTCATTCATAATATTACATAACATTTAGAGGTAAGAAATGAAATGCACCGTTCATGGAGACGGTAAGTCGTACGTACGCATGAACGCTACTTTCATTTCTATTTCATATTTAATGGAATGAAATCATAATTATATAAAGGTATAATATAGTTCCAGTATAATATCATATATAATATCATTTACTCCATCCTTTATACATCCCACATATGGCATTAACGATTCACATCACTTTGAGGGGGCGGTAGTCCGCACTTCCTAAAATGAAATTATCGCGTTTACCCATAATGGAAATCATAAAGTATGCCATAAATGAGAAATACAGAAGCATAAGGAAAACATAAACATAATATATATATATCATATATGAAAATAGTTTCATCAAAATGGCCACCATTATAGGTGTTAAAAGAATTTGAACAATCATCGTTTCGTGAGGCAGTATTTCGCCACCCACAGAAACAGTATGTTCTTTAACCATTAGACGAAGGTGCGTGTAAGTGTAAACCAAATACTTATCATAACAAAATCCTAGTATATTTTAGATACTGGTGTTGTTACAAAATAAAGGAATGAAAAGAGTTTAAGGGGTTGGAGAAGCAAAATAAAACAAAACAACATTAGAGAAGACATTACCTTAAAAATCGGGTAACTCTTTTTGATTTGAGCCAAAGGCTTCCTTGGGAAGAATTATGCCCAAAGTGAGGCTTCTAGGAGTAAGTTAGGGATGTTGGGAGAGTATTTGGGCAGAGGTTGGCTGATCCAAATGTCCTGAAGGTGTGAATAAGGTGGGAGTGGTGGGGGCCTTTTATAAGTGGAGAGGAGGGGCACTTTTGGAAAGTAATGAAATGTTATTCTATTATACAATTCTTTTCATATTCTAAAGGTCCCACACTTGTATAATTCTAGGATAAGGTGATAAGGGTTATAAATCTCCTCATCCAATAGGCTTTGTACAAGTGTAAGCCTTGGATTTTACATTATCTTCTCATTTTATTTAAATCGTTAAATAATGAGGTCATCGCTGCATCATCATGATGTCATAAATAATTTAATTTATATAATGTCTAAAAATTATAAAAAAAATACTATGATGTAGGAAATATTTTTAGCTTTCCAATTACTATTTATAGTCAAAAATATTACTTGTATAACCCCATGTAAAAATTGTTTTAGTAAAACATTTCATGTTTGTGTCATTTTTTTACTTTAACATTAAATAAAAGGTATTTATGTCATTTTCCAACTAAAGTGGCTCCATGGGGTCCCCAAGTTGACTAATGGATTGACTTGGTCGGACATGGCACATCCAATGAGGGTAGGACATGTGTCAAGCTCATCTCATATTATTAAAACATTATTTTTAACTTAAACTACACTAATTACCTCTAATCATGATTAAGAACTTAAAAGTTACTATTCACCAAAAATTATTTTAATCTCATTGAACCACATTTTACTTCTTAATGAAAACCATGTATGTCATATCTTTGAAAATAAAACCACAGAAGTTGTAATATTTCATTTAAACGAAAAAATCAGTTATTTAACTACCACTTAGTGGTTTCACTATTCATCAAAAATTGAAGTTTTTCAGAATAATGCCAAAATTTCACCCTAAGCTATAATTGATATTCTGAATTCAAAAATGATGTCTATTTTACAAAATTCCAAACATATAAGTTTCATTAATTAATTTTATAATTAATTCCCACTGTCAGAACAAATAGCGTGTTTTTAAGAAACAATTTATATCAAAAGATTGGCAATTGTTTATGTCCATTTTCAATGTTAAATTAATTCTAATGACTACCATTGGATAAAATGGTAAAAATATATTCTAATTATACTTTAAAACCACTAAATATTATAATTTATCACTATGAATTATTTTGATTAAAAAAGTTGTTTTTAA
Organism: Viscum album; assembly: GCA_963277665.1. Lineage (NCBI taxonomy): Eukaryota > Viridiplantae > Streptophyta > Magnoliopsida > Santalales > Viscaceae > Viscum > Viscum album. Next base: position 770,309,181 of record OY728126.1, read on the forward strand.
GTATTTTTCACTATTCATAAAAAATTAGAAGTTCTCAGAAAAATACCAAAAATTAAACATAGGATAATTTCGATATTCCGAATCCAAAAATGAATTCCATTTTGAAATATAAAATTTCTATAATTTTAAAAAGTGGTTATTACTATTCATAATGGCTACTTTGATTAGTCGCGGTGTTTTAGAACTCGAAGTTGCGTACAATGCAAGCTATTACATTATTGAATGAGAAGCGTATCATGGAAGCTCGGGGTGTTACAAAAACAATCTTTGAAAATCATCACATAATCATCAGGTGAAAGCATGGATAATCATGATCACTTATGTTGTTCATGGTTGATCATTGTGTTATTCTTCTCAAGGAGGGAAGAACTCTTGATTCTCTCTCGAAGGCTTGATAGAGGAGGAAGATAGAGTTCACTCTAGAATTTTATATCTATCTCTAGGTATTGATAGATTATCTCTTTATCCATTGTTCATAACAAGAGTGATTATGGAAAGTGATATAATTAGATATTTATTATGATAGGTTTGGGGTTGGAAAATTGCACACAATCCCTTTCCCAGTTAATAATTCTTAGTTGACCATATGTTCAATAATAATATTAAAAATACCATATGGATTTTTGATGATTAGGGTTTTATTTTTTGTCAATATATAATAAGGAATCAAAATTTAATGTATGATTAAGTCCTCTACGATTAGTTATTAATCATGGAAAGAGAAACAAGGAAATAGTTTTAGAAATACTCAAAAGGGTTGGTGATGATTTCTTATTTGTTAGGAAATCATTAGTTATCATTTGGTATGATTATTGATCATTACTAGAGAGTTGTTATGGATTTATCTAATATAATTTTATGTCACACTTAGATAATTATCATTGTAAGTATGACAATTTTTGAAATGTTCCTATTTCTTAATATATATACAAGAGATGTTTTAATATTTCACATTTTTACAACATTTAAAAGAAGGTAGAAGACCATGAAAATAAATATTTTCATGAAGAATTTTAAGATCATGAAAAACATAAAAATTAATGATAATGAAATTGGAGAAATTATCATTGGAGTTCATAATAAGATAGTGGGTCTTATTTAAAATTTAAGGGATTTATAATTTATAATTATATTCTAAAAAAAGAAAGAGAAGTTTTTATGAAGACCATGTGAATTATTATTTGCATGAATTAAATAATAGGAATTATAAATTCAATGCAAAAAATATTTTCATGAAGAATATTTGAATATGATTGGGTGATTTGGCTTGTCATATGAGAGAATTTTAATTGAGGAAGAATTACATAGATTTAATAAAAAAAATTCCAACCCATACCGAACCCAAAGGGTTAGCCCTCAACCACCCATAGGGGGACCCAAGGGTCAAACCCCATGGGAGATCCTACATAAGGAAAAATCAATATGACTGGGGTGGGGTGACGTTTATTGAGGCTTGTAGGAGGGCACACACACCTGGAGGTGCGTGCATGAAGATGGGAGCATGTATAAGTCCCATGGAGGAGGCTAGCTATTCTAGTGTGTTATAGCCCATGTGTGTGAATAGTGGTATGTAGGTGTTGATCCCCTATAGAAAACTCAAAGCAATATCCAAACTTATTGATTAATAAACTACGGATCAAACACATGGAAGAATCTATGTGGGATGAAGAAGTCGCATGTACTATTCACCTATGTTTAAAAGATACTAATAGAACCACGGTCACATGATGCAGTTGATTTGATCCATCTATTCATACCCACCTATCATATCCCACCTCCAGTGATGACTGGCAGATCTAGTACACTATATTTGATGATTGAACCTCCATTGAACAAGACAGAGGCTACCACATTCGTTTTGAGATGAGATGAAGGGACCTCCACGCATGAAATATTTATCTTTCATGCATGTGAACGTTCAAAGAAGCTACTAATAACAGATGAAAAATGGAGTTGCAGTATAAATTTCAAGCATCTACCACTGATGGATTCATTCAAGCTTTTATAAATGAGAATCATGTGATAATTTCATTCATGTGAGCACTCCAATATGATGAGAACATGTGAACTCATGACACCACTATTCTTGTAATAAATTGTGGAGGTTTAAAGTGCCATGGAATCCACAAACATGAATTATTCAAGAATTTTGTGAATTTGATATTCATGCATGATAATTCATGGATGATAATTTTTGCATGATTCATAAATTGAAGAGGCTTTGATGATGAGTTATTCAATGAGTATTAAAATAGGTAAGAAGTATCTTTAATAAACAGACTTGTATAAGTCTTCAGGTGTTTACAGGAGGATAATGTGGTATTCTTTTATGTCATATCTTAAAGAATAATAAACAGTTAATCCCAAGTATTTAAAGTATTTCAATTATTTATGATGAATACTCCATGTGAATAAAATGAGAGCCTAATTCATTGGTAATTTAAAGTTGTGTGTGTTTGAAGTGATGCAGTCGTGGGTGATCACTCAGTCACATGAAGTTATAGATTTCTTGATCCTTTGGGTGGTTCACATGCATGATTGAATGCATGCATGGTGAGTCATTGATTATCAATTATCCATGTGAGAAGAAGAATATAATACCTAAACCTTTTAGTTATTTGATTTTCATGCGGGGTGTTGTGGGTGATTATAAAGCAGCATGATGAAGAGGTTATACCTAAACCCTTTGGGTAGATTCACTTCATTAAGAAATGAGACATATTTGGGTATTCAAAATGGATTGGATGAATAAATAAATACCTAAAGAATAATGGTTATTTAGATGAGTTATAAAATACCCACATCATTTAGGTATTTACATTTTAAGAATAAGAATAAATGTGTTATTCCAAACACATTTATATGAGGATTTAAATGAATGGAATTTAAATCATGTGATTAATTAATATTCCCATGAACCACATTATTTTGTATAAATATGTTCATGCAGGTGATGAGAAGTTACATACTATTGAAAAATATTTTTGAGATCCTAATAAAATATTTATATTGAAGATAGAATAATTCAAAGCCAGTTAATTCTTCAATAAGTTGATCACATAAACCCAATGATTTGAAGAGAAGTCTCAAAACCATCTTTGATTAAGTTCTCGAGGAAGTACACAAGAAAGTGTGATCCAACAAGACTATGGAGGAAGATTATAGAATCATCCAACATTGGATCAGCCTTTAATATCATTGAATAAATTTTGTTTCTAGTATAAAAAACACCATTGAAGATTGGTGCCACTAGTATAAAGAATTCCATACACTCAGGAAGATTATCATTTCCTACATAAACATTGTGTGTTAATTCTTGGTGTTTATCATCATCGTAATTCAATAGTGATAAGAAAATCCATGAAACAACCACAATATGATGATGGAAAGGAGTAGGTCTTTTCACTAAACCTTTTAAAAATATTTGTATGTTGTTGTATCTTTTATTATCTACATTGCATGTGTATGTGATTTTTGAGAGAGCATAAAAGATCCATTCTTATTAACCAAGGAAGAGGATTGAGGGTAAGAGGGGCTAATTGAAAAGAAAGTAAAACTCAATGAAATTTGGGTATGCTAATTCACCCCCCCCCCCATCAGTGTCCCTAAATGATCTATCTGGGATTTACAAGTGGTATTAGAGGGAAGGTTTTCCTCTACTTAGATCAAATTTTTTATCCCTGGTTATTTTTACAAGGATTATATAAAGTAAAAATTTGAAATTAATTCTTCATTACCTCAAGTGGAAGACATATTCTTCAATCCTACAATAGAATACATTAAATTATCTACCAATACTTTAAAAAAAGAAGAATAAGGAAGAAAAGATATTGAGGAAAATAGCAATGATTGAAGAAAGGGATCAATACTCTCTTATCAAATCAGTTGACAATGATACTTTTGAAGAAACTAGCTCAAGATATGGAGTGTTTAAGGAATTTTATTCTATAAAATTAATTAAACAATTCTACTCTCAATTTGAAAGATATATGAAGAATTTTCTTGAAAAATTGATTTCATATATACTTTGTTATTTCAAGGATATTTTTAATAACAAAGAACAACTTTAATAGGAAATTAATATACAAGAGGATGTACTTGTTAAGAAATTAAAAAGTAGAAAAGCTCTCATAGACCTAGCTTAAGAAAAGGAAAAAACTTTGACACTTTTAAATGAAAATATTTCATTAATTGAAGAATAATTTCAATGGAATTTTTTTTAGATCATAGTAAGTAAACATGTTTTGGGTGAAGTAATCCATGGACTTAAATCTGGAAATCCCCAAGTTACTGAGAAGAATAAATCTTCCACACAAAATTATGAAGATATTAAACCTCCGAGAATGGATGTGGATATAAAAATTGTTGATAAGACTCATGTATCTAAAGAGACTCATATTGGTGGCAAGAAGATCTCAAAATTATCTCTTGATCAGCCTTCTATAATATCATGGATGAAGGTAACCTAAAACTAGATTAATTCTATTTCTACTAATTCAATATCATCTACTAGTATAGGTTCAAATTCAAAATATAGGAAAAATTGGGTAGATAAAAATTATAATACATCCACCATAACACCAATGGTGGATACCAAAATGATCAATAAAAATAACTCCCAACATGATGCTCCAAAGACAGAAAGACAAACCCAGCAACAATAATGCACTAAATCTATCCAAACTGGTACTATAAGAAAAATAAATAGATTTTTTGGTTATTTTAGTTTTGGTGGAATTTTGGACATCATAATTCTAAATTTTGGTATATCATGAGAATATATGAATATGGTATATGTTAAAAAATGAAGAAACCTGCAAAATAGAAGCAACTTCCATAGAAGAGAATGAATCTGTACTCTGAAAATAGATTCCAATACCTTGAAGAATTTTTTTATTACTACAAAATTTTTAGTCACATATAAGATGAGTTTTGATATAAACTATATAGGTACAACTCCCATTTTTATAAAACACCGTAAAAAATTCAAAAAAAAGTTGAAAAGTCTTCCTTAGGGAGTAAAAAATAGAAGGTAGTCAAGAAATATATGAAGCAAGTTACACCCAAGAATAATAATAATTTGGATTCCAAAAATTTTATTTCAACCAATAAAATATAATTCTACTTTGGAAAGAGAGGTCATACCATGGACCATTGTAAACAGGCCATGGAAATGAAAAGGAGCAATCAAAAATCAAGAAAAGAATAAATCCAAGAGAGAAACAAGAAGATAATATTGATTGAAGATATTCCTAAAGAAGAATTTGATATGTTTCATAAAAAAGGTAACTTAAAAAACATTGAAGAAACCTTTTAGAAGATCCAAATTAGAATATATTAAGAATGAATGCCTCATTATTTTTCATGATCAATTGCAATCTGATTGATAAATAAAAAAAGATAATGATAAAACATTAACTATAGAAAAATGAAAAGGGAAACATATTATTTCACATGAATAAGAATTCAAATTTCATGAGATGTTTTAAATAAAGTACAAATCAAGTGTCTCACAAAAATTGTTTTGAAGGTGAAATAAAACTAGACATAATGAAATAAATTGTATGAATCTTCTACCTACACAAAAGGAGATGATAAAGACAGAAAAACAAGCATCAGGGGAACCCATTACCCTATTGGCAGGTGTGAAGATAAATAATCCACATAAGATGAAGATGAATGAAAGAAAATATTCCATGTTATTGAAGCAATATCATAATTTGAAATATAAAAGAGACACACACATGAAGAGTATCAGACACTTTATAGCTATAATAAAAAAAGTCTCTATGTTGAGAGAAAATTATCAACCATGTTGTTTTTATTAATCACATAAGTTTTCCACCTAATTCCCTTTTTTTTGTATTATTTGTGTGATTATATTGTAGGGAATTTAAGATAAAGTTCATTATCAAGAATAAAGTGAAAGATAACAATTCAGAATGATTATTCAAGATCTAATAAAAATTTGAATTGTTCCATAATGGTCGATCATAAATTTTAACATCTTGAAGAATGTATGATGAAATTTTACACCAGGTCAAATGTAAGGGAGTTCACCCCTTGAGGGGGATCAAAAATAAATGAGATTATATCATGTCTTATTTCATGAATATATGTAAACCCATGTCATCTATGTAGAAGTTGAAGATATAGGTAACCCAATTACACTTCTTTCCCTTGTCTATATTATATCAAATATGTGCATCAAGTGGGAGTATTGGTGGATGAGTAAGCTCTTAGAAAGGGGGAGTAAAATGTAATTGTAATTGAAATTTATGATGTGTTTGTTAAAGTATGAAAGAGAATATATTACTTGATAAATGTTTTTTATACAACCCCCTCTTTGAAAAATAAATATATTATAAGCATGATATCACATGCATGGTTTTTAATGGATAGAATAGACAGCCTTGGTTGTATCTATCTTGTTTTCTACACCGGTTTATCCCATGTAGACTTAGATTAGACAAACTAAAGGATCTTTTCTAAGTGAATCTTGTGGTACAATCCTTCTTTTATAAAAAAGAGAAGTTATTTTTAAATGAATTGAAGGTAATAAGAAAACCCCTGCATTAATCCTTTTCATTTATTATCAATATGGGAGAGAAGGGAAAATTGACTTTAAGGAAATGGTATTAACAAAAAATACAAAGGGTGTATTGAAAATACTATGTGGATGTTTGGTGAGTAGGGTTGTAATTGTTTTCAATATATAAAAAGTAATAAAAAGTCAATGTATAGTGAACTCCTCTATGATTAATGATTAATCATGGAAATAGAAATATGGAAAGAGTTTGATAAATAATCAACAAGGTTGGTGATGATACTTGGAGAACTTTTATGGACTCATTGGTTGTCATTTGGTAATACAATTCTCTATTATTTGTGATGATTCCTAGAGATTTGTTATGGATTCATCTAATAGAATTGGATGTAATGCTTAGATAATTCTCTTTATAAGTTTGATGATTACTGAACTATTCCTATTTCCTAAGCTATGTGAAAAATATGTTTGGAGATCATTAAAAACATCATTTTTCATGATGATGAAATTAGAGAAATGATTTTTGGATTGAATAATAAGAAAGTGGATCTAATTTAAGCTTAAAGGGATTTGGAATTTATAATTTCATTCCAAAACAAAATAAGGAGAAGTTTTTATAAAGACCATGTGAATTCTTATTTCTATGAAGCAAATAAGAGGAATTATGAAGTCTGTGAAAAAAGTATTTGCATAAAGAAGATTTGAAGATTTGGGTGATTTGAATTGACATATGAGAGAATTAGAATTGAGGAAGTGGTACATGGATTTAATTAAAAATAGGGACAATTCTTACTTGCCCCAAAGGGTTATCCCCAAACCACACATAGGGGGGAAGAGTTAACCCTCATGGGAGAGCCTACCCAAAGTGGTAGAAACGAAGTTATGGAAGGCCGATGTCTATTAAGGCCTACTAGAGGAAACATACACTCATAGGCACATGTGCATGGATGGGACCATGTATATGGCCCATGGAGGAGGACAACTAGGTTGGAAGGCCATTGCATGTGTGTATGAATAGTGGTATGTGGGTGTTGATCCCCCACAACTATCTTGAATCATTAACTGCACTTATTTATTAATAAAACATGGCTCAAACACATTTATGAATCAATGTGGGACAAAGAATATGCGAGTACTATTCACCTACACTTAAAATATATAGATAGAACCACAACTACATGATGTGAATGATATGAGCTATCTGTTCATCCCCACCTATCTTCTCCCACCTCCAACGATGCTTGATGGATCCATTACACCAAATTTGATGACTAGACCTTTTTTTAATGAACCAGAGGCTACCAAGATTTTTATATGGCTAAGTTTTCAAGGAGATGAGATGAAGGAACCTCCACACATGAAATCTATGTCTTGATTGCATGAAAACATTCAAAGAAGTTTGTGCAGTTGGATGAAAAATGGAGTTTCATTAGGTAGTTTGAACATCCTTCATTGATGTATGCATTCAATATTCTATAAATGAGAAGAATGTGACAATGAAATTCATGTGAACAATCCAATGTGGTGAGAACATGTGAACTCACGACACCATTATTCTCAGCATAAATTGTGGAGGCTCAAAGAGCCATGGAATCCACGAACAAGGAGTATCTGAGAATCATGTGGATGCGATATTTTTTCATGATAATTCATGCATGATACATAAATTTAATATTCCATGATGATGAGTTGTTCTACGTGGATTCAAATAAGGAAGAATATATGTTAATAAACATATTTTTCTAAGTATTCAGGCATTTATAATAAGAGAATGTGGTATTATCTTATACCATATATTGAATAATAATAAATAGGTAATTTCAATACTTTTAGGTATTTGTGATGAATACACCATGTGGAGAATAGGAGAGCCTGAGTCTTCAAGCATTTGAAGTTGTGTGTGTTTGAAATGATGCATCCACAGGTGATCACCCAGTCATGTGAAGTCACAGATATCCTAATCCTTTGGGTGGTTCTCATGAATGATTAAATTCATGTAGGGTGATCCATTTCTTATTAGTTATCCATGTGAGAAGAATAATATAATACCCAAATCCTTGAGGTAATTGATTTTCATATAGGGAGTTATGGGTGATTGCAAAGTCGCATTATGAAGAGGTTATACCAGAACCCCTCAGGTAGATTCATTTCATGAAGAAATGAGACACCTTCAGGTATTCAAAATCAATTGTATGAAGAAATAAATACCTATAGAATAATGCGTATTTATATGAGTTATAAAATATCCACATCATTTAGGTATTTACATTTGAATAAGAATAATAAATGTGTTATTCCAAACACATTTATATAAGGATTTAAATTAAGGGAATTTAAATCATGTAATTAATTGAGATCCCCATGCACTGCATTGTTTTGTATAAATATGTTCATGTAGGTGATGAGAAGTTACATATTATATCAATATATTTTGGAGATATCAATAAAATTTTTACATCAAAGAGAGGAGAAGTAAAGGTTGGGTAATTATTTAAGAAGATGATCGCATGAACCCAAGAATTTGAAGATAAGTCTCAAGAAAATATTTGTTAAAGTTATTAAGGAAGTAAAAAATAAAGTGTGATACAACAATATTATGAAGGAATATCATAGAATCATTCTACAGTGGATCAACCTTCAATATCATTGAATAATTGGTGGTGCTAGTATAAATAGTGTCATTGAAGATTGGTGGTACTAGTATAAAGAACTCCATACACTCATGAAGATTGATAAGATCCTACATAAACATTATGCACTGATTATTGGTGTTTGTTATCATTTCAATTTAACAGTGATAAGAATATTCATGAGACAACCACAAATTGATCATGGAAAGTAGTAGGTTTTAGTAGTGAACCCTGCAAAAATATTTGTGTGATGTTTCCTCTTTTATTATCTACATTACATGTTTATGTGATTGTTAAGAGAGCACAATAAATCCATTCCTCTTAACCAGGGTATATGTTTGAGGATAAGAGGGGCTAATTGAAAAGAAAGTAAAAATCAGTAAAAGTTGTGTACACTGATTCACCCCCCCCCCCCACCCCCACCTTCTCAGTGTCCCTACGTGATCCATCTGGGCTCTAAAAATATTATTAATAATAATAAATTAACATGTGAAACATTTTAAAAATATAAATAAATGTCATTTATTCCATTTACAATCGAACCATTAAGCTTGGTCCTCTTTCCTTCGTCGGTATTTACCAGTCCTTGAATAATAACTATTTAATAAATAAATTCCACTACATTACTCTACGATAAATATAATAAATATTATATTCTCAAAACATTAAAATAAATATTTATTATTATTATTTAACTCATTTATTATTTTGAATAACTTGTGATTAAATTATAGTGATCAACTAAACCAAAATAAATATTATTTATTGTAATTTTTTAAATTCAACACTAGAATTTAATTAAGATTGAGAATGCACATAGTTTGTAACCCTCTAGGCCTATTTCTCGATGGAATTAGGCATAACCACCTAAAGTCCAAGGTTATCATCTAGAAACACACAAATACACCCATAGATAAGGAGGTTAATGTCACAATGAAATTCAACATCCTATAAATTCTAATCATATAATATAATCTCTTTATTGTGATATCTCAATTCAAGCAGGTTGAATACTGGTGCGATCAACCTATACACTCGATTTCTCTTTCTTTGAATTTTCATAAATGAACCCACCCACCAAACACCATGGTCATGGATTTATATAGTAAGTTTGATTCCCATCAAAGGAACTAAGATATCAACTTCCAATAAGGTACGAAAGGGATAAATCCTTTCTTGTATTATCCATTAATGAAATATCACTTGTAATTCAATCAACATATACTACCTCATTTTGAGAATATTTCATCATGGTTTTCATCAATACATCAAATTATTTAATTCATGATATCCAATAATGATAATCTTAAAGTCTAAGGATCAATAAACACATCCTAAAATAGAAACACCCAATAACACATGGAAATGTGGATTTCCTATTATTGGGTATGTTCTAATAACCTTCTATCTTAGTGATTACTAGAAGAAAACACTATGATAATGTATCTCAATGTATTATGAGCATCTGAACCCTGATAGCATGTATCGTATGTGTCCCATCATAAAATATCATCCGTCCAAAGAACTATATTCACAAATATGGTTGTGGTACCTCCAGGTTTTCATCATTGTGGGGAACTACTATAAAATTTCAATGCGATATATACATTATTAGGACATTATCACATACAAATTTCATGCAAAGGCACAATCATGATGTGATAAGAAAACTTCATTAATAAAAACATGTAATCAAGTACTAATAAAATTGGTTATAGGGAACCAACTCCAACAGAAACCAAATCCTAGTAGGGAAGTTTCTTAATTGAAATATGCAAGGGTGATCAGATGTATTCTATATTCCAGGAAATATACAAGGCCCAACATTGCATATGTCACTGTAAAGTTGAGAAGGTATGCAAGTAATCTAGGTTATGCATAATGATATATGGTTAAAAGAGTAATCAAGTGTCTAAAGGGTACTATGGATTATTATATATGTTATAGTGTAAACCTAAAGGTATTGGAAGGTATTTTTGATGTGATGTGGATAAATAATATAAAGGATCACTCTTCTATGATTGATTGGGTTTTTAACCTTGGTGGTGGAGTGATCTCTTGGGGTTAAAAGAAACAAACTTGTATAAAAACTATACAATAGCTTCTAAGTTTTTTACTTTAACAACTATTAGAAAGGAAGAAGAATGGATTAGATCTATTTTATTAGATCTACCATTTTCTCCTATATTTATATCTCTAGTTTCTATATACTATGCTAGGAAACATTGGATAGGACATACAATAATACTTATAATGGAAAATCTTGACACATTGGTCTCAGATATATATTTGTGAGGTAGTTGATACAAGATGATATCATAACTATGTAATTTGTTAAATCAAACCAAAATTTGGAAGACCCACTAACAAAGTGACTTTCAAGTGAGTTAGTATACAAAAATTTATTAGGGGTGTATTTAAAGTCTTTGTCAAAAAAATTACAATGATAGGACTTCAACATAACATGTGATAAATTCACATATATAAGTTGAATGTAAAAAATTCTATCATTTGTGTGAAGTAAACACCAAAGGTATATTATGTCCAATGAAAATTGTGTTTAGTGCACATGAGGAAAAGGAGGGTGATTTTAAAACTCTTAATTAACCAAGGATTTAAAACAAATTTCGAAACATGGGAATACTTTTTGGTCCACCTATGTGAATGTAAGAGTAGGACCGCTCCTAATAGATTATGACTTTGGCTCTCAAAAATTCATGGAAGGATAAGTGAAACATGTCCATAATGGTTTATAGAAGTATATGAAGAACTAATAAATTTGAAAAAACTTGTGTAGGATAAATCTGATTGATAACAAGAGTTACATGTTCAAGGTAGTGTCCACTTGTTTCTCTATTTAGCTTTGATTTTAATCAAGTATATAAAGGTTCAAATAAAGATATAATTTTATTTATAAAAGTTATTTTTAGGATAGTATGATCTTTGATTTTCAAAATGAATTCTAAAATATTTTAAAATGGTGGGATATTGTTGTATTTTAGTGTTTTAAAAATATTTAAAGGTTTTGTTTTTATGTTTTTAAAGGGGAAAGTTTTTTGGGAATCCCACATTGGAAAGTGAGAAGAGTGGGGTCTTCCATATTAATGGAAGTATTTTTATTACTATTTAAAAGTAATGAAGTAAAAAAGGGGTATAATCCTATGTAGGATGATACACTACACCGTTCATGAACGCATTCATGTGTGCGCACAAAGGTGCAATGTGGAACTTTGATGGTGTCAGCCTGAACGGGTAATCCAGGTGGGTCAACCCAGTTCACTGAACAAGTACGGCTTGAAACATCGATCAGATCAATTGAAAACTGATGGTCATAATAGTCGGTTATCAGATGTGATCTGGGTCACTTAATTGATTAGGTGTGATTGAACAAACATGATTAAATCTGGAAATAAAATACCTTTCCAGGAAATACTACAGATTTGAGTTTATCTATCCCTTCCCTTTATCAACACTAAAAAACACTGATAAAGGTGGTATTTATTTGTGTTTTTTAATGTTGATAAAAATCCCATTTATTAGTGATAAATAAGTGGTGATAAATGGTGTATTTGTCAAAGCTAATAAAAAGAACTGATAAAGATCACTTTTATTAATGATTTTGTTTTAACGCTGATAAAAGACACCCTTTATCAGAGCTTTTTTTAGCATGGACAAAATACACCCTTTATCCGTGCTTTTTTAGCACTAATAAAAGGTATATTTTATAAAATATATATATATATATCGTTAAAAATCATATATTAATATATATATATATATATATAATATATTTTATTAAATATGATTCATTTAAGACTAAATATGAATTTACGCTTAATATATAAGATATTTAGTGAAAATATCTTATAAAATAGCTAAAAATAATATTAATTAATAATTTTATAATTATTATTGATTAATTTTCATTTAATAACAATTTGATGACAAAAAAATTAAATAAATTAATGAACGGTCTGAGATAAGTTGAAAACATGGCTTGAACTTCAAACGATCAAAACTTCTGATCCAGATGTCTATTTGAGCTCAACCACGTATCAAATCAAACTTTGTGAAGATATCTACATTTAATTTATTGGGAAACCCCTATTCACTATTTTTTCAATGTCAAATAAATCCCTAAAAGACCTCTAAAATTGAGTTTTTAGTTAGGATACCCTGATTTTTTTAATATTCAATGGGATTTCAACTTCATTTAAGAGGGTCTTCTTGTTCTTTTTAAGTAGAAAATAAATTTGTTCTTAGGTATTGCATTCATATAGATATTATTTTTTTGAAATATTATCATTTTTCATATTTTATTTTTATTTATAATTATATATATTCCCACTTTCTTATATTTACATATAATAAATCAATTGTACGAATATATATTTCATCGTATTTTCAAAAAAAATACTTTTAAATATAAAAAATATATGGAAATAAATATATATTAAACATTTCATTTAAAATAAAAAAAAAATTATCCATTTTATTTACCTTCTAAAAATTCATTAATATATATATATATACCTATTCTTAAGGTTTTGGGTGCAGTGGAAGCGCATTTGGTGGATGATATATTAAAATTTCTTTTAACATTGAGTTTCCTGAAACCCCAATAGAGTATCTTTTCACATTAAATTTGTAATTAATTTATTTAGATCAGAATAAATAGGTCAACTCACCTTAGGAACATTCTTCAATGAAGATGTTGATCATCCAAAAGACCATTTTCATATTATTGTTGTTGCTTCGAAGGATACATGTTCAAAATCCCTCTAGAGATAATACACACATGCTACTTTGATCTCTGAACAATCATTGATGCTACACTGAGTGATAGAGCAGTGGATCAATCATCTTGTGTTTTTTACCTTGATCTCCCATCCTTCAGACTTGAAGGATTTATTATCATTTTTGAGAAGATGAGAGGAAGAGGAGTCGAGAGAGAAATTTATTGTTTGCAACGACTCTCAATTCTTGATTAACCCTATATAATAGATATGATAATCTATTTATAGAGTTAGGGTTTAAATTAAAAATATTATTTAATTGACTGTTTAACCTTTAATAATATTATAATTTTTTTAAAAACATTATTCCATAGAATAATAATATTATTATTATTATTATTTTATGGCATGCTCTGACAAATATTATTTTATCAGCGTGTAAATTAATATTCATTGTCAAATGTGATCTTGGTCTTCTCAAACTCCTCATAATTTATTTAATACCATAATAAATATTTTATTCACTTAAATAAATATTTTATTCACTTAAATAAATATTTTATTCACAATCCAGAAAATAAATATTTATTAAATATTCAATAAAAAAATATTTTATTCCCAAACTAGAAAATAGATATTTATTATATATTCACGTAATCAAATAAATTATTTATTAATAAATAAATAATTATTTATTACCTCATGAATATTAGCGATCAATAAAAATTGAATAAAATTATTCATTGGTATTGAGAATAATATTTATTCCATTGATTAAATTCAAATAGAATTTAATCGAGATCAATGGAAACACTTTGTGTGTAACCCTCTGGTATTATTTCTCATTGGCATTAGGTGGGTACACCTAAAGTCCAGGATTATTGTCTAGAAATGAGTCGAGGTACCCAAAAGAAATAACTTAATGTAGCAAAGTTGACAACTATATATGAATTCTTACTGTGTAATATAATATCTTTTTCTCGGTATCTCATCAAGCAGGTTGCACATATGTGTCATCAACCTATATGTTTGATGTATCTTTATTTGAATACTTGAAATAAACTTTGTTACATCATGGTCATGGAATTTAATTCAACAGTTATATTTCAATCAAAGAGTTTAGATATCAACTTCCATAAATATGGAATATGAAAATCCTTCCTCGACTTATCCATTAATAACATGTCATTTGTGATGCACCCAATGTACCCTACTTCCCGCCATATGGTGTGATGGATTTTTTCAATAAATATAAGTGTGTGAGTCATGGTATGCATTAATGATAATCTTAAAATCTAAGGACCATTACACATTCTCATAGATAAGAATATTTGATGACACCAAAACTTGTAGAATTCCTACTAGTGGGTCTGTTCTCATAATTTATCATCTTGAAGATTACTAAGTGTAAACATCATGAGAAGAAGCCTTATCCACTTATGAGTACTAACATTTGATGGTTTATATACTATGTGCCATGTCATATTATGTAATCCAAAAAATGAACTATATTTAAGAATATCTTCATAGCTTTTCAAGGTTCTCATCATTACGAGGAACTGTTATGACCTTATCAATGTGAAAGATACTCCAAGCCATTATCACATCAATGTTACGTAGAATATAAAACAATATGCGATAATATATTTATATTAATATTCACTTCTTTGAATATATATATGTATATATGTAATATAAAGTAAAAATTAGTTGGTTATAGAGAACCAACTCATTATATTCAAGTAATGTTTATATATAAATATGTTTTTGTCAATAAAAATATAAATATTTATGTGTATATTCTAATATATGTAAATAAATACATATATGTAAATATTTTTGCATGTATGTGAAAAATATAAATGTGTACTTGTATGTAAATATGTGTGTATGTGAGTTTGTCTCAATATTGTGTAAATACATCATATGTAAATTTATTTTTATTAATATATCATTATCATTAAATAAAGTATATAAACGTATTTACAATAAATATTTATAAATACATTATAAAAAATTATATCTAAATATACAATTATTTTTAAATATGTATAAATATATATGTAAATATATAGAAATATAAATATATATGTAATTTATAAAATGTATATCGAAATATATTGTCACGACACCCTTCCTCCAAATATGTCGTAATGAAGAGAGAGTGATAATGAACCCTTGATTCCTTCCTCTAGTAGGCCTCGGGTTGGCAACTAGCATCGAGGGTATAAAAATCTCTTGTATGGGAGGCATTACCCTCTATAATAATGTAGGATTGGGAGATAAGATGAATCATCCACAATAAACTCCATGAAATAATATAAAATAAATCTAAATCATCCCAGAATTAATGTATAAATAAAATAGATACATATAAAAGTTTCCAAAGTAAATGCCCAAAAACAAAGCTAATGCGGAAATACAGTAACTATCCAAAGGTACAAGCTAGTAATTTCCAGTATGGTCCATGAAGTCCTCCTAGAAGCCTGAAAATGGTTTTATATATATAGGATGAGGATACAAATATACTCAGTAGGAAAACCAAAGTCTCTCGTGTGCATGTGAAAGGAGCATACTAATGCACCTGTGAGAAAATAGTAGAACCAAACGGCACCTATATAGGTATACTAACCAAAACCCCATCCTCATCAAGGCTCACTCAACAAATAATGAATCCAAGTGTAATAATATAAAAAAAATATCTATTATAGGGTACCCTGCACTGCTTTCCCAACGATTTTCCACTCTAACACCCAAACGTCGTATGTCCTGGTGTTCCCACCTCTTCTGAATAACATCACATCACATCACATCCCACTCGTAGACACCTAGTTCATCACATAACATCACATCTCATAACCAGTGTAGTGGGGCATTTTGAACATGAAGGAAATCATCCTTATGCCCTCCTCCTACCATCCATGACCTCCACCATAATCCATCTCATCACATCTTTCCAGAAGATACCTGGTCCATCACATACTCATCACATGACACATAGAAAATGAAACTTTTGACTTCTAACCATAATAGCTAGTGCATATCACCAATGCATGGAATATGGGGTGAGTAAGAGTGGGTTTCCATCCATCCATCCCCCCACTAGGGTGTTCGGAAAAACACCCCCAAATATTTTGTGTCAGCACATGGTGCTCGACATGGGTGGGGCACGTATAGAAATCACAAAGAATATACAATGTATATAAATATAGAGAAACTACCCACACACCCCATCCTAAGGGTTCACAACCAAGGAATAAAACATCTCACAAGGTACTTCATTTATACTTCCAAAGATAAAATCATAACCCCACACGAGAAAAACAAAAGCCAAAAATCACTTTCCACTTTTAAAACCACATTTTTCAAATTTATAGATTCCATGGAATCAATAAATTCCACTTTAACACCCCCATTTAATTTATGTATTCAACATGAATTAAAATCCCATTTCATATCATTATCATGCATTCAATTCCATTACTAATCATGAAACTAGCATAACCAAACACTATCATAGCCTCACCTCACAACTGCACCACCACTACCATTATAGACCCGCTACACAACTACACCAACACCACCATCATAGCCCCACTACATATCACATCCACTAACCTGACACCCATCATAATAAATCCACCTCCCATGAATCACATCATCATATCCAAGCCACAATACACAACAGTATCCACAATCATATCACAGCACATACAACAGCATTTTCCAAGTTAAGTATAGGTTCTTTCATTCAATTACACTTCATTATTTGAGGGTGTTATCACAAAATACATAATATACTAGTTAATATATTTCATTAATTGAATATATGTGGTTAACCATTTATTTATGGTGGTGTCACAACAATTCACACAACATGGGCATCACAACATATAAGAAAACTAAAAACACAAGGGATACCCAAAGACATGATATTTAGTAATAAAAAAACATATATAATCACAATATAAATATCAAAATATATAAAATAATTTGAATCATTCACCTACCCCTTTCCATTTAATTTAAACCAGTTAATTATATTTGTTAATCTGAATACACTATCTTCCCAAGAGATAACAAGAGTAACCCATCTTTCATGATTGATAGATATAGTATTTTCATAATTTTTTATATTTAATTAAATGATTTAATCACTAATAATTTATCAATTGGTGTTATTTACATCAATTTTGGATTTATAGGGTGTTTTGAGCTTAAATATGAAAACTGCTTAATTTGGAAATATTGACAGATTTTAATCACTTTGGTAATTCATGCATATCTTTTAAAATATCGATATAATTGATGTGATTCTTTTTTTATTGGGTTTATATATTTATTTTATTCATCTTTTGTTTTTGAACTAGGATTTAATTCGGCCATAAAATGGTCTGAAAAATTCAATCAAGTGGGAAACTTATTCGCATGGACCCCACCTCAATGAATTGGTCATAAATCGGTTAAAACACATCCAATTGGGGTGATTCCAATTTTAATAGAAATATAATTAAATGGGTAGTTATTATGATGAATATTATGAAGATTTACCTTCATTAAGGTGGCCCATGTATGCTCAAATTTTGGGGAAGGAAAAAAGGAAACATTCATCCATAATAAATGCTCAGATTTAATTGGCCATATCTCATGCTACACTAGGAGGATGAATATGAAATTTTGGGATGAAACGTAAAAGATATTTTTAAATATCTTTCAAGAAGAAACTATTCCAAAATTAGTCCATTTAATTGTCCTACCATGTTCAAAATTTCGGTGGACAGAATTTGAAGGAAATCTTATAGAGAGATTCTGAAGATATTAAATTTGAAGACCAGAGGATGGAACCCCCTTGGAATATATAAAGAGAAGTTAACCCATTATGATGGTATAGTTCAAAACTACACTTGGATATGGTATTAATCCAAGGGACACTCAGGGGCCATCTCCTTCAGCATCATTTTATTTTTTTTCTTTTATTTTTTTTACTTCAAAATGTTTCTCCTATCCCGCATCATCTCGCTTACCCCATTCATGGAGGGGTAGTTTCATTTGAGTGATTAGGATTAGGGGAGTATAGACCTATGTGTGTGATTTATTTATTTTTCTTGAAATTAATCAAATTACTTCTTCTTTCTTATTCAGGTTTCAATTATTAATTCAGTTTTAAATTCCAAATGCGGTTGTGTTAGGTTTTTTATTCTGTTATTATAAATTGCTTTGGTCGATGATCACATATCCCTCCACCAAATTCTAATCTTTATATGGTTGAAAAGGATTATGGTTGGGTGGTGAGTTCTCTATGGTAGTCAATAATGTGTGTAGAATTGTATGATGTAATATTGGTTTATTAGGGAACAATAATTTCGGGTCAGGGATTGCTCTAATTAACCAAGAAACCTTCTGCAACCCTAAACACATTGGAAGAAGGATAGAACATTATAAGGTTTTGGATAGTAAAATTATCATCACATCCATCTGACCAAGGGAGAGAGAGGACTCGGTAGATGAATCTCTCTCTTACCAGTTAAAGGAATAAGAAGATAAAAAATTTGGAAACTATGATGGCACATCACTAGCTATAGCCGAACCCAATAAGATCACAATATTTATCATTTTTTAACACCAATCAATTCAAGTTGTTTGTTTCTCTCATATTAATTTAAGTTAATTAAAACCAATCCTTTTTAGAAAACCCACAAAAAGTGACAAGCTTGATTTATGTGCACTCCTCTTCAGGAAACTACATAGAATCAACTACTATACTATACTTAGGTAATTAAAATATTGTTTTTCCATTCCCCATGACAGGCGTGCATCAATGATACATAGAAAGGAGAAACAAAATAATTCTTACTTAGAAGAACAGATCTTTACACAAAGTAGCAGCACCAAAATAGGGGGAGTGCACATAGGAGGAAACCTTGTTGGGGGGACTCAAACCCACTACATCAATAGGGTTCCATAACACCAAGATAAGAATGATTTAGAACCTAACATATTAATAGAAATCAATATCAAAATAATGAAGAAAATATCTTCTCTTTTGAAAGATTAGATTCGGAATCAATAGGATTAGATATGGGTTAAAATTGGACATTAAAGTCAGATATCATTAAATCCATGTGGAATAAACATTTAAAGGGTATCCATAATTTTTATAAGTTTAACGTATGATTAATCCCCTTTTAAACAACTTTAAAATTCATTAATATAGGTATTAAAACCATTTTTCATCATAAAATACATTAAAATGGAAAATCTGTAAATTTTGGAAAAAAATTGGAAACATTATTCACAATTCACTGTTGGTGAGTCACTATTAGTTCAAAATGATTCACTCTTAATGAGTCATAATTAGTTAAAAATGATTCATCGTTAGTTCAAAATGATTCTTTGTTAGTTCAAAATGAGCATCATTGGTGAGTCACTGTTAGTTCAAAATTAGTCATTGTTGGTGAGTCACCATTAGTTCAAAATGAGTCACCATTAGTTCAAAATAAAATCACTATTAGTGAGTCAACATTAGTTCAAAATGAGTCGTCATTGGTGATTCATCATTAGTTCAAAATGATTCACTGTTGGTGAGTCACCTTTAGTTCAAAATGAGTCACTGTGGGTGAGTCATTGTTAGTTCAAAATGAGTCACTATTGGTGAGTCACTATTAGTTCAAAATGAGTCCCCATTGGTGAGCCACCATTAATTCAAAATGATTCACCTTTGGTAAGTCATCATTCATTCAAAATGAGTCACCATTTGTGAGTTAGAATTGGTTCAAAATGAGTCATCGTTGGTGATCCATCGTCATTCTCTAAAACACCCCGGACTTCCCTAGCCACCTCAATAATCAAAATATTGTCCAAGTAATGGTCCAAAAGGTCCAGTTCGTTACATCAAATACCTCTCAAACTATTTTTACCCTTGATAATTAAAAACCAACCTGAAAGGAAGGAGAGAAAGGGTTTGAACAACCATCCCTCGATATACCTCTCAAGGATCTCATTACATCTAAAATGTTGCCACCAACCGAACCTACTAACCCAAACTCCCACAATGACTAAACAAATCATACTACCCTAAACATAGTAATTAGGTAATTCCATCCTCCATGTCAAGATACTATCTCCTCTGGGTGGTACTGACTCTCCCTCATGGGTTTAATCGCATTTTAGTATAATTTGTCTCAATTAGGAATCAGGTATTTTTTTCACATGTCAGAAATTTATCACACATCATATCTAGGGAAAGCAACATATCTCATAAAGAACCAAGGTCCAAATAGCACATCAAAAAGAAAAATATAGTAAGGAAAATCTCAAAACAACTCTAGGTACTGGTCACGCATCTGCATCTAACTCTCCCAAGTACTCTTCTGTAGGACACCATGCCTCTGGATCACACAAACCAAGGGAATGGTCCACCCTCATAGCACCTTCTCTCGATGGTCTTGGATCTCTATTGGATGCTCTATGAATGTTGCATAATCCTCAATATCCAACTATCCCTATTCAATAACATGGGAGTCATATTGAAGATACTAATGGAGTTGAGGAATGTGGAAGATGTCATGGATTTGATCTAGTCAAGGAAGAAGTGTCAACCGGTAAGCCACCTCACCAACACACTCCAACACCTCGAAGGGACCAAGAAACCAGGGTGAGAGATTGCTCCCTTTTTTGAACCTTTGTTTCCCACATCGATTGGAAACTTTAAGAACATGTGATCCCCAATCTTGAACTCCAAGGGACTTCTCCTATGATCGGCATAAGACTTATTCCATTTATGTGGTGTTTTCATCCTCTCTTAAAGAAATTGAACCTTCTCTATTGTTCTCTACATCACATCAGGTCCAACCGTTGACTCCTCAACCTCTTACCAGCATAAAGTAGAATGGCATGTTCACTCATAAAAATCCTCAAACAAATCCATGCCAATGGATGAGTGATAGTTGTTATTATAAGAAAACTCAACCAAGGGTAGTTTTCATGCCCACGATCTTTTGAATTCCAAGACGCACGCCCGAAACATGTCCTCCAATGTCTAGATAGTCTTATTTATTTTCCCATCTATATGAGGGTGTAAAATAGTGTTGATATGTAGGTTAGTTCCAAAATAATGATGCAATATCCTCTAGACTCGTGAGGTAAAGCATGCATCCTGATCTGAGACAATGGACCTTAGAACTTTGTGCAGCCGCACCACATCATCCACATACCTTTTTCCCAAAAAATCCAATGTACTCGACTCCCAGATCACTAGGAAGTGATCTGATTTCATCAATCAATCTATAATTACCCAGATAGCATCACAACCTTCTATTTATTAGGATAACCCTATGAAAAAATCCATCAATATTTCATATCATTTCCACTTGGGAAAATCTAAGGGTTGTAGAAAACCTCTAGGAATATGATACTCGACCTTTACCTACTGGAAAACCAGACACCGAGACATAAACTCTTCCACTACCCATTTCATCATGGGCCAACCAAACCATGTCCTCAATCCATGGTACATCTTGGAGACTCCTGGTTGTACCACTAAATTTGATCTATGAACCTCATGAAGGAATCCTCATGCATTTCTATTTGAAAAAAATCTCCCTTGAAAAACTATCTGGTTCCAACCATCCTCCAACCATCCCCCCGAAGCATCACCATGGCCAATACGATCGTGAATCACCACAAACTTTGAGTCCCCCCACTAAGAATCCTCCACATTATGCATCAAATAAGACTTCACCATCATCTGAAACAATAAACCTCTACCATCATTCACCCCTAAATCTAAGTGCAGGGCTGCCAACTCCTTCATTGATCTTTAAGAATATGCAGACTCCTAAGAAACATCCTTATATGAATTTCTAATCAAATAATAAGCCAAAAAATTCCAATTTTCTAAGGTGTATGATATCTCAACATCATATTCCTAAATAAACTCCATCCACCTCTGCTTTCATAGATTCAGATCACGGTGAGAAAAAACATAACTCAAACTCTTGTGATCTGTGAAGACCACAAAGTGCCCCCTAATGAGGTAATGTCTCCAAAAATTCACCATAAACACAACTAATGCTAGCTCTAGATCATGGGTGGAATAGTTATTCTAGTGAGGTTTTAAATTATTATAACCATAATAGATCACTATCTTCTGCTACATCAAAACACATCTCAAGACAAGAAATGACACGCCATATAAAACCTTGAACATCACACCCTCCTTGAGAAATTGAAGCACTACAGCACTAACCAACTTCCCCTTCAAGTAAATGAGTACTTCCTAGAACTGATCATTCTACACAAAATCTTAGTCCTTTCTAATAAATGATGTAAATGGGGATGCAACTCGAAGGAAATTGGGTACAAAACTCTAATAATAGCTTGAGATACCAAGAAATCTACGAACCACTACCACATTCCTGGGTGTTTCCCAAGAAAAAACTACATCAACCTTTGATGGGTCCACCACCACACCCTTCTGAGACATAACATGCCCTAGGAAATTCACCTCTCACTTCCAAAACTTACACTTATAAAACTTTCCATAGATCTGGTGGTGACGAAAAACTTGTAAAATAGATCTAAGATGATCATTATGCTCCTCCTATGACCTTGAGTGGATCAGTATATCATCAATGAATATGATGAAAAACCAGTTCAGAAACTCATGGAAAATAGAGTTCATAAGCCCCGTGAACATAGATGGTGCATTTGTAACACTAAAAAGGATGACCATGAACTCAAAGTGTCTATACCTACATCTGAAGTCAGTCTTATGGATATCTCAATCCTTCACCCTTGACTGGTGATATCCAGACTACATATCAATCTTGTAGAATCAACTCTCTCCCCTAAACTGGTCAAAAAGATCATCAATCCTTGGAAAAGGATAGTGATTCTTGGTCATCACATGGTTCAACATATGATAGTCTATACACAACCTCATACTGCCATCTGCATTCTTCATTAATAACACTAGATCACCCCATGGTGAAACACTAGGTTAGATAAAACCCCTCTATATCAGATCATCTATCTGAATACTCAACTCCTACAACTCAAAATGAATCATCCTTAGGGAGTAATATAAATTGGAGAATCACCAGGCTACAAGTCTATCATGAACTCAACATCACATCGAGGGGGTAGTGTCACAAACTCCTTGGGGAAAACATCCAGGAACTCCCTGACAACCTTGGGATCCCCCTTCATCCCTGTGTCTACTCACTAGTAAAAAACATTATTTATCATGTTGGATTTTTCACATCAGTTATTTATAACCGACGTAAAAAGGCCATGTTTATTGCTTTATCACATCAGTTATATAATAACCAACATGATAAAGTAGGTTTCCCTCTTTATCACATATATTATTATATAACTGATATGATAAAGATATTTTTTCATGTTGGTTATATAACAACTCATGTGGTAAAGTAGTGAAAACTACTTTTTAACATTAGTTATCATATAATTGATATCAAAAGGTCAATTTGTAACATCTAATATTATATAATTGACATTATATACCATTTAAAATTTTATGAATCATCCACTATAATCATTTCAAGTTTATTCATTCTCATAGATGCAGAATTGTTTCTATCATGCGGAAGTCCTAACCCTCTTTTCTTCAATCCCGTAGACTCCAATATCAGATTTCTATCTTAATACATCCTCAGTTTTCATCAGCTAATTATTTTGAATTTGATATTCTTGTCTCTAAAGTAAGCCTCACACATCAAACCACTCTTTCAGTCATTAAATGGAACTAAAGACTCAAATATCACATTACCATCTTCATTAATCCTCAGGTTTTTTTGGCCTCATCATTTCCCATTCGAATATAAATCTTCTCATCTCAAATATCACATTACCATCTTTATTTACCTTAGGTATGCATTGATTTATGTATAAAGCTAGGTGGATTTCATTATATCTTAATGTTCTATGTTATATCATGAATTTAATCGTTATATATTAATGTTTTGGTGTTTCTACTATAAGGAAATTTGTTTTAACTAAATTATTTCATAGATGTTTATACTGCATCATGTCATAAATTTCTAAATTGAATCTCTAAATTTTTCTTATTTGGATGATGTTTGTGAATCATTCATTATTTATGCATACAATTCCATGTATATGGATAAATTTCAATTAGTGTTATGCATTTATTAGTGACTTAGTAATCTTAAAATGTAATATATACATACATTGAAATTTTCATACAGGTTCAGTATATAATATCATATAAGTGGTACATATGCATATCAAAACTTTTCATGTGATGTGAGAATATTATTATCTTGAAAAATCATATATTAAATATGAAATATGCATATTCTAAGTTACTATCAATATAATGTTGACATTGTTGGTGAGTACACAATAGGAACTGTCAATTGGTTCCCTTATATATCTTTGTTATGATATGATAGGATGGGAATTAATGGTGACTGAGAGATTTACCTGAATCAAGTTTTCAAAAATTAACATTTTGTAACATAATTAAATATGTCACGGGTAACTGAAATATCTAGATACTTATGTGGAATACATGGATTATTGAAACCACTTACACAATTATTCATGAATTACTATGACTTTTATGAATGATATTAGATTATGATCGACATCCTAGTTGAGATTTGGGTTAAATTATAAACCTTTATATTCTTATCTAAATAATTTTGTGAATTATATGCTAATTTTAGAAATACTTCATAAGGTTAAAGGTTATCATGGTCCATGAAATTCAAAAAATTGACTTCACCATAATTCATATAATATTTAAAAATTAACTAAAATCCATCAATAAATTCACTTATTCTATGGGAACAATCAAACCTCATATTATAAAGACAAACACAAATAATTGATTCCAAAAAAATTGTACCATCACCAAGGATTCGAATTGACTTCCACTACACACATTATACCATAGCACTGGAAATTAGAGGTTTGATAGAAGACAGTAGTCCATAATTAAGTATCCCCATTTAAATAATACTGAGTACCTCTCCACATTTAATATTGAAAAAATGAGCACTTCATTGAGAATACACAAAATAAAAATAATAACTCACTAAACCAAATCACAAGGGATAATATACCTTTCTATGAACCACTTGATGAAGTTATTATTTTTTGACTAGAAAGATGAAATTCTACTCATGTAATGGAAAAAAAACTTAGGGAAGTGGTCCATTCTCTAAGATATCTAAGTGTATTTGGGTCAATAATATTCAATTTCAAGTTTCATCTGATTTTATTCAGGATAAAATGAAAAATGATAGAATGGCCTAACTATATTTTCTTTTATAAATTAATTCCATGAATTTATTTTTAATATTTACCAATAATATTTAAACTTATATTCCATGATTATTGTATAATCATTCCAATTAAAATTTAATTTCATCTCCAATGT
The DNA here is from genome assembly GCA_963277665.1 of Viscum album. NCBI lineage: Eukaryota > Viridiplantae > Streptophyta > Magnoliopsida > Santalales > Viscaceae > Viscum > Viscum album. The sequence continues at coordinate 770,335,524 of OY728126.1, forward strand.
TATTAACTTTTAAAACATTATATTCACTATTATTGAAAATCTTAGAAACATTTTACTAATGAATTATACCACAAGTGTGTCTTCTTGATTATCATTGAAATAATCTACTATTTCCCTATCTTATTAACTTTTATTTCCACTATATTATTTTGACAAGATATTTATTTTTGATGTTTGTTATAGATAATAATGAGTCACAATTAGATTACAGAACTTTGAATAATTGATGAATATGATGAAGGTGTTGATGCTTTTTTGGAATTTTCTAAATTAAATGTTCCAAACTACAACATATTTTTTTGTCCATGCCTAAAATGTTTAAATATGAAGAAGTTGAAAAAGAATATAGATCAAATATCATTTAATTTTTTGTGGTTTTAATCTGAGTTATAGCCCTTGAATTTGGAATGGTGAAACTGGGTCGAATTTTGGATCTATTGATGATGATGCTTTGAAATATGATAACTCTGATAAAATTGAAGAAATGATTCAGGATATTCAAGTAGAGGCAATTGAGAAAGAACCAAAAATTGAGTGTTTATATGGTGATGATGAAAAACCATTGTATCTAGGTTGTACAGAATTTATGATTTTATAGATGGTGTTAAGATCGATTAACTTGAAGGTGAAACATCTATGGAGTGGAAAAAGTGTTATAGAGTTGCTACAATTGTGGAAAGATATTATTTTTAAAGACAATGATCTTCTATATTTTCATTATAAAGCGAAGAAAATATTGTTCCTGATGGGATTATGGTACAAAAAATACATGATTTCCCAAATAACTATGTGCTATATAGGAAGTAATAAAAATTTCAATTAGGGTGTCCTAAATGTGGGACGTCGCGGTATAAGTTGAAAGAAAACCCGCAGCCTGGTTTAGCAATTACAGAGACCTCTACTAGGGAATTTTGTTATATTCCTATAATTCCTCATTTGAAATGTTTATTTAAAATTAACATGATGAAAAAAGTTCTATATGACATGTGGATGATCGAATATGTGATGGAAAATTACAGCATCCCGCTTATTGTCCACAGTGGAAGAAAATTGATCAACAATTTCCTACATTCTTAAATGAAGTTAGAATTCTCATACTTGGACTGTGCATGGATGGAATGAATCCATATCGAAGAATTAGAAGCGAACATAGTTCATGGCCTCTTTTATTGGTAATTTACAACTTATCTCCTGAATTTTCTATGAAGCGAAAATATTTCATGTTGAGTTTAATGATCTATAGACCAAAATAGCCCATAAATGATGTTGATGTTTTCTTGTCACCATTAATTGATAATTTGAAAATTTTATGGGATGATGGTATTAGAGTGTATGATTATTATAAAATGGAATATTTTCAACTACATTCAATGATTATGTTCACTATATATGACTTCCTAGAATATAAATTTTTTTTTGGATATAGTGTTAAGGGGCATAAAGATTATCCAATTTGTGAGAAACATACTTCAAATTATCAACTGCATCATGGGAAAAAAATAGTATACATGGGTCATTGAAAGTTTCTGTCTATGGATCACTCTTATAGAAGATTAAAAAAGGAATTAAAGGTATTATAAGAATTTGATATTACTCCAAACCTTTATCCACTTATCAGTATTTTGAAAGGGTGAAAAACATTGATGTGATGTTTGGAAAAACACATAAATCAGGTAATAATAGAAATATTTGGAAGAAACGATAAATATTTTTTGAGCTACCATATTAGAGATATCATGAATTCAAACATAACATTGATTTCATACACTTGGAGAAGAATATATGTGGCAACTTGATTGGAAAATTTTTAGATATTAAAGGAAAGACTAAAGATGGGTTGAATGAAAGATTGGACTTACTCTTAATGGGAATACATTTAGACTTATCTCCCACTATTGATGGAAGGCGAACATTCATACCCCCATCTTTTCATACATTATCCAAGATGGAAAATTACCTTTTTCAGTGTCTTTATGATATTAAAGTGTCCCAGGGTTATTGATACATACATATGTATATAAAAAAACCACATGTTGGTCATCTATATCTGAGAACACAGCTCTCATCTAGAAGAAGTCGATGATAGAACCCACAAAATACAACCAGTCTATGTTGAGGAATACATCATATGGATTCATCTAAAGTAAGAAAAGATCTACACATTACTGATGTTGTCCCATCATCAGTGTGCATCCTCAACACACATCAAACAAGCTGGTCTAGCCTCTGACTGTGTAGTCAACACTAGGGGAATGGTAAGCCTTTCTAAATCTAGTCCCAGAGAATGGACTAAAGAGGGTGAATTAAAGTATTTTGAAGCTCCTGAATCAAACAAGGCATAAAAAAGGCACATGGAAAATTGAGCATGCCTTAAACAATCTATGGCCCCTCTAATAAAGATGGATCCATTTCATGAAACTGATCGTGCCCAACTCCTCTACCTCTCTTCTGACAGCCACCACCATTACCACACTTAGGTTGAGGTCCCTGAGGGATAGGTACATCTTGAGGTCGACCTACGCTTACCACATCTACTCTCGGTGGAGCATAAGTTTATTACCCCTACTACTAGAACGACCTCACTGGTAACTGTTGTTGAGGCTAGCATTAAGCCTATCCACTTATACCAAATTGGGATCAAGAATCCATTGGGAACTGATCATGATGATGGCCATGAACCCCACATATGAAACATTGGTCTAAAGTCCCCAAGAAGAGTACAGAAACCACTGGCCCCAGATGGTTGGAAGAGAAGTTGTTGCGGTCGACTCCCTGCTGGTCGAAACCTCAAAGACCCTGGCACTTGAGACCTACCACTAACAACTATACTCTTAGAAGAACCCTACTGGTTCCCCTCTCATGGTAATCCTCCTCAAAAAGTCATCCTCTCAATCACCTATGTCTTCTTTTGAACCTCTAGATACATTGTCAGTGTAAAATGAGTAACTGCATATTGGATTGAAGGATGGAGTGACCCCTCAAAATGCCTCACTTGGGACTCCTCATATAGGAAAATATATGGGGAAACTGTAGAAGGTACTTGAACATGATCTCAATCTCCCACACATACATACTCCCCTACTAAAGGGAGAATATCTCCTGCCTCTTCACAACCTTCATGGTTGATGTAAGCAACTCTGCCTAGAACTCCTTCTGGAAGTCGACCCATGAAACATATGCCTCCTTCCTCTCACCAAGGTACAACATCCACCATTGACACACAGTTCCTTGCATCTAAATAACTTCCAAGGGGACCCAATACTTCGTTAAGGATTAGATCAAACTAAAAGTGACATCCAGCTCTTCTATTTATCCCTCTGTCTCCACATCAAAAATGCTACCCTCATACTTCCCCAAATCCTGCCACTGAAAATATTGAAACATCCTCTTTCATTAATCATTATCCTCAATTGGATCAACCCTTTAGAGATCAACTTGGTCAGCCTACTGAACCTCCATTGGATGGGACACACACAAACAACAACCAAGAGCCATAACTGAAATAGAAACAAAGATTTCCTAAGCCCGGTGGTATGAAATTCCTATTAAGATTCATTTTAATTCAATTTATTCATTATAATCATCACAAAACAACTCAATCCAAATAGGAACACAAGTCATCATGATGCATGTACATATCCTAGGTATCTACCCTACAAACAGGTCCACCTTACTTTGTCATTCAATAAGCTCAGAGTTCATGCACTAGATCATAGGGGACCTAAAATCCTATGACCTAGTCGGTCTCCCTAGCCTATGTCACACACTAAGGTCAACTGACACTGCTACCATACCAACCCATGCAATTCTCATTGTCCCTAACTCTAAACTTCATCCTATCTCTCAAACATTAGATTTTGATACCACTCTATCATGACATCCTACCTCCAAAGATTCCACAATGAGGGGAGAGGGATAATGACCTCCGAGTCTTGCCTCCAGTAGGCCTCAGATAGGCGACTAGTGTCGAGGGTATAAAAATATCATGTATGGGAGGCATTACCCTCTATAATAATGTAGGATCAAGATATAAGATGAATCATCCACAATAAACTCCATGAAATAATATAAAATAAATCCAAACCATCCTACAATGCATGTATAAATAAAAATGCTACATATAAAATTCTCCAAAGTAAATACCAAAAAATAAAGCTAAAGTAGTGACACATAAACTGTCTAAAGGTCCGAGCTAGAAATGTCTAGCATGATCCATGAATTCCCCTTAGAAACCTGAAAAAAAAATTATATACGTAGGGTGAGAATACAAGTATACTCAGTAGGAAAACCAAAGTCTCTCGTGCACATATGAAAAGAGCATACTAATGCACCCATGAGACAAAAACAGAACCAAACAGCACCTATACATGTAAACTAACCAAAACCCCAACCTCACCAAGGATCTCTCACCAAATAATGCATCCAAGTGTAATAATATAAAAATGAATCATATTGATGATAGGTTTCCCTACACCACTTTCCCATTGATTTTCCACTCTCACACCCCAACGCCATACATCCTGGCGCTCCCACCTCTTCTAAATAACATCGCATCACATCACAATCTACCCACAAACACTTGGGTTATCACATCACATCTCATCTCATAACCAGTGTAGTAAGGTAACGTGAACACAAAGGAAATCATCCTCATGCCCTCCTCCTACCATACACAACCCCCACCATAAGACATCTCATCACATCTCTCCCAAAGACACTCAGGCCATCACATGCTCATCACATCACATGTAGACAGTGACACTTTTGACTTTTGTCCATCACAGCCTATGCATATCACCAACACCTAGAAGAGGGAGCGGGGAAGGGTGTGTGGTCATCCATCCATCCTCCCACTGAGATGTTGGAAAAAACACCCCCAAAATATTTGGTGTTGGTGCATGGTGTTTGATGTGGGTGGGGAGCGTATAGAAATAACAAATAATATAAAATTTATATACATATAGAGAAACAACATAGGATCTCTATCTTAATGGTTCACAACCAAGGAATAAAACATCACACAAGATACTCCATTTCTACTATAAAAGCTAAAAACATAACCTCACCAAGAAAAACAAAATACACAAATCAATTTTCACTTTTAAACCCATATTGTTCCAATTTTTATATTTCATAGCTTCAATAAATTCCACTTTAACAGCCCCCTTTAATTTATGTATTCAACATTATTTAGAATCCCATTTTATATCATTATCATGCATCTAATTACATTACTACTGGGTCAATTAGCATAACCAACAACCATCACAGCCCTACTACACAACTGTACCACCACTACCATCACAACCCCGCTGCACAACCACACCACCACCACCATCCTAGCACCGCTGCACATCACATCCATTCCCCCAACACCCGTCACAATAAATCCACTACCCATGCATCACATCATCATAGACAAGACACAATACACAAAAATATCCACAAACATATCACATCACATACCAAAACATTTTCCAAATTAGGCATGGGGATTTCATTCAATTCCACTTCATTATTTGAGGGAATTATCACAAAAGTCCTAAGATCCTAAGTCATCAATTTCATTAACTGAATACATTTGCTTAACCATTTATTTATGGTGGTGTCACAACAATTCACACAACATGGGAATCACAATATATAAGAAAATCACAAAAAATAGGGGATATCGAAAGTCGTGATATTTAGTGATACAAAAAACATAGATAATCTCAATATCACAATCAAAAGATATAAAATCATGTGAAGCATTCCCCTGACCCTTTCCATTTCATTTAAAACGGTTAATTATCTTTGTTAATGAAAACATGCTATCTTCCCAAGAGATAACAAGATTAACTCATTCTGTGTAATACATGGAAAGGAGAAACAGAGGAATTCCTACCTGGAAGAACAAAGCTTTACACAAAGTAGCAGCACCAAAATAGGGGGTGCGTGTACGGGAGGAAACCTCTTTGGGGGAACTCGAACAACTGTAGCAATAGGTATCCATGACTCCAGGGGAAGAAGGATTTAGAACCTCCCGTCTCAAGAGAAATCAAGATCAAAAGAACAAGAAAATATCTTCTCATTTAAAAGATTAGATCTGGAACCAACGGGATTAGATACGGGTTTAAATTGTATATTAAAGTCGGATATCATTAAATCCACACAGAATAAACATTTAAATGGTCTCCAAACTTTTTAGAAGTTGAAATTATGATTAATACCCTTTAAAATATCTTTAAAATTCATTAATATAGGCATTAAATCCATTTTTCATAAAAAATGTTAAAATGGAAAATTTTTAAATTTTGGAAAAAACTGGAAACATTGTTCACGAGTCATCGTTAGTGAGTCACCGTTGTAACGTCCCGGATCCGGGTGCCACTCAACGGGTGCCCCGAACCCAGTTGGTCACATGACCTAAAGCACATTTCCCCAAACGCCAGAGGCTACCGACAAGCAGCGAGGGCCCAGGTCTGATAGTGGGGAAACTATGCCCTCATTTTTCAAAGTGTAGCACAGCGGAATAATAAAAACATTCAAAAACAGCGGAAGCAATAAACCATACACATGGAAAATAAACAACTGTAGTAAAATATAACCAAAAGTTATATAGATAATGATGCAACATATCTCAAGTTCTAAGAAAACAGCCAGAACATGTTACACAACAATATAGTATAGTACAATACAGAGTACAACAAAACAAAACAAAACAGTCGGTAGAATCGCGAGCCTAAGCCTGGTCCCATGCTCCCCTACTCCTCAGTGGCAATCAAGTACCTATATAGGGACCCTTTCCCTTATCCACACCTGCAGAAATGTAATCTATTTGGGCTGAATAAATGATCCAAACAGGGTGTGAGAAATAAATCCCAGTAGGCACCCACCAAAGGCCTGTGCCCAACTGTGTGAGAATATAAAACAATAGTGTGCATTAGTAAAATGCAATAAAATAAGTAGTACTCAAAAGTTACTAAATTTACCAGTTATATTGCCATTTTATTATTCATTTAATCGTTCATTATAAGGAAACCACCACAGTGAATTTCAATGTAAACAGTCAGTGTCCTCAAACATGAAAACCCTTACCATCAGGTATTCAGAAACGTAACCCACAGGTAATTTCCCACAGGCATAACAGATATTTCCCTTAGGCGTACAAGTGTCGCCCTCAGGCACAGAGTCTATTGCCCACAGGCACGGAAGAAGTTTCCCTTAGGCTAAAAGATGCACTGCCCTCAGGCTAAGTAAAACACTGCCCTCGGGCTAACAAGTAATCAGACCATTCCCAACATGTAAACAAGAAATACACATAAAATTACTATCAAAGAAATTCTATAATCATTATTATAAAGGCATGCCCTCGGTTATCCTAGCCAAATGGCTAAACAGAGGAACGCACCCCCGGGGTGGTCCTGAATCCATGCAGTGATCCTAAACAGTATTTTATTATCACATTTAATTACCTATACAATTCTAGTTATTTAAAACAGAGAATTCCTCAGCCACAAGACACCCCAACATGAGTTCGTAGCTCAACAATTCACACAAACGCACAACAGTTGGAAAATAAACACCAAGCCACCTACCTTAAACACCCCTGAACGGTATACACGAACGATGATCCTCGAATCGTCCAAGAACGACATAGATCTGAGGTGAAAGAAAACCCCGTTAAAATGCAAATAACTTCCCTTAGAGGAAGAATTGTCAAAAATGGCTTAAGGAGAGTGGAGGGCTTACCCGTGCAGTTCCAACGAGATCATTAGAGGCGTAAACGGATTCCCGACGCTCGATCTAGAGATCCTTAAAGGTCTGGCCTCCTCTCACGACTCTTTCCTCCGGTTCTAAGCCAATCCTGTGAACAGAGTTGGCTACTTCCCATTTTAAGCGAAAAAAACAAACTACACAGCATGTACTATTGACTACACGGCGTGTAATTTTCTCATTTAATTGTTCCTCTGGCGGTACCTCCGCACTGTTCATCTGTCGACATGCATACACGGCGTGTATTTTTTATTACACGGCGTGTACTACTACTCCACTGGTGGCTGCTTCTACCGCCTTACTATTTGCCTGCCGACTGACTACACGGCGTGTAAATTTCCACTACACGGTGTGTAGTCGGTTTTTACACACTTTGTCGCCGACATGGATACACACCCTGTGTACTCATCCCGCACGGCCAAGGTACACGGCGTGTGGAATAGTACACGGCATGTAGTCCCAAAATTTAGGATTTCCCCATTTTTCTTATTTTCTCAAAAACACTTAAGGAAAAGAGAAAAGAAGAAACTCGTACCTCAAAACTAAGAATTGGGTTCTTACAAACTCCCCCCTTAAAGAAATTCTTCCCTGAATTGCCCTTCCAAGGGTGGAGAAGATAAAGATCAAAATAGCTCAGGCCACTGAGCACGTACGTCGGTTTCCCGCTCCCAAGTTTCGTCCTGCACTCGGCCATGCTGCCATAGCACCCATACAAGAGGAACTGACCGGCCTTGGAGAACCTTCGTGCTCCTATCAATGATACGAATCGGATGCTCCTCAAAGGATGCATCTACCTGAAGATCAACCTCCTCGGGCTAAAAGACGTGAGATGGGTCTGAATGATAGCAGCACAACTGAGATACATGGAAGACGTCGCGCATGGATCGATACCTATGTGGTAACTGCAACTGATAGGCAACCAGCTCGACTCTCTCCAGAATCTCAAATGGCCCCACATACCTCGGTGAAAGTTTACCCTGTCTCCTGATCTTCCGGTGTCCCAACCTCGGTGAAACATGCAAGAGAACTTGATCCCTGACCACAAACTCCAAGGGTCGTCTGCGGCGATCAACATAAGATTTCTGACGAAACTTTGTGGTAGCCATCTGCTTCTGAATCAACTGGACCTTCTCAGAAGTCTCCTGCACGAGATGTGGTCCCAGTAAAGCTTCCTCACCTACCTCTACCCAACACAAAGATGATCAGCATGTCCTACCATATAAATCCTCGTAAGGTGTCATCTCAATAGTTTCCTAAAAACTATTATTATAGGCAAACTCGACCAGGGGTATGTGCTTCTCCCAAGTCCCCCAAAGTCTAGGACGCATGCATGCAGCATGTCCTCTAGCACCTGTATTGTATGCTCTGACTAACCATCGGTCTGAGGGTGGTATGCTGTGCTCATAAGCACCTGTGTACCCAGTTCCCTCTGAAAACTCTGCCAGAAACGAGACGTAAAACGAGCGTCCCTATCTGAAATGATAGAATGAGGAACCCCATGAAGACGTACAATCTCTCAGATATACAACTTCATGATATTGTCAACACCGAAGGCCTCCTTGATCGGCAAAAAGTGAGCTACCTTCATGAGTATGTCCACAACAACCCACGAGGAATCATTGCCTTGAGGTGACCACGGCAACCCAGTCACGAATTCCATTGTGACATCATCCCATTTCCACTCTAGGATGGGTAACTGTTGTAATATTCTGGCTGGCCTCTGATGCTGTACCTTCACCTGCTGATAGGTGGAACATCTCGTAACAAAACCAACTACCTCTCTCTTCATACCCAGCCACCAATACTGACGTCTCAAGTCACGGTACATTTTGGTAACTCCAGGATGAACTTCCCAAGTTGAAGCATGAAACTCCTGCATCAGCTCCTCACGTATATCCACTAGAAACCATACTCATCCATGGAAACACAATACTTCATAATCACCTATCGTCCACCCAGGAGGATAGTCCTCACTTGTCACCGACTCCTGTAGGACTAGGCCTTCTGAATCAGATAGTTGTCACATTATCACTTTATCCAGGAGGGTAGAAGTCACAGCTAAAGATGAAAGATAGGTCTTCCCCTGACTATCGTGCACCTCCAAATGCATCTCAGATAACAAAGCCATAAGCTTCCACTCACCACTGGCCTCCTGCACTGCCTGTATCTGATTCCTCATGCTCAGTGCATCATCTACTACATTACCTTTACCAGGTGTATAGGAAAGCTCAAAATTGAAGGACTGAAGGTATTAGACCCACCTCCGCTGTCTCAGATTCAGGTCACGCTGAGTAAAGATATAATTGAGACTTTTGTGGTTGGTGAAAACCACAAAATTCTCTCCCAAGAGATAATGTCTCCAATAGCGCAACGCATGTACAACTGCAGCCAACTCAAGATCATGTGTCGGGTAATTCCTCTCATGTGGCCTCAACTTCCGAGACCCATACGCAACATCTCGATCACCCTGCATCAACACATCTCCCATCCCAATACCCGATGCATCACAGTAAACTATATAGATCTTCCCCTGCTCTGGGAGTATCAGGATTGGTGTTGATGTCAACCTTCCTTTCAGGTCCTGAAAGGTTGTCTCGCAAGATTCAGACCAAATGAACTTCACACCCTTATTAGTCAAACCCATCAACGGTGCTACTAATCAGAATAAGTCATGTATAAAGCACTTGTAGAAACCATCCAGCCCCAAGAAACTTCGTATCTCAAACACGTTCTTAGGCTGCTCCCAGAAAAATACTACTCTCACCTTCTCTGGGTCTACTGCAACTCCTGCCTCTGAGATGATATGACCCAGGAAGTGAATCTGGTCCATCCAAAAGTGGCACTTTGAGAGCTTATCATATAGTCGATGCTCTCTCAGTGTACTCAAGACAATCTCAAGATGGGTGGCATGGTCGTGTCGAGTGTGAGAGTACACAAAGATGTCATCTACAAATACTACCACAAAAGAATCCATATAAGGATGAAACACATGATTCATCAGATCCATGAAAATTGTTGGCGCGTTAGTGAGTCCGAACGGCATAACCAAGTACTCGTACAGACCATATCTTCTCCAAAAAGCTGTAAGCGGTATATCTGATGGTCTCACGCGTAGCTGATGATATCCTGATCTCAAGTCAATCTTCGAGAACACTTGTGCTCCATGAAGTTGATCAAAAAGATCATCAATCCTCGGCAAGGGATATCAGTTCTTGACCGTCAACTGGTTCAGCTTCTGATAATATACACAGAGTCTGAGGGTACCGTCCGCCTTCTTCGCAAAAAGGACTAGAGAACCCCAAGGAGAAGTACTGGGTCGGATAAAACCCTTTGCCTGTAACTCCTCTAACTGCCTCTTGAGCTCCTGCAACTTAGGTGTGGCTATCCTATAAGGAGGAATGGACACCGGTGCTGCTCCTGGCACAAGCTCAATAGATAAATCCACCTCACGCTCTGGAGGTAGACCTGAAAATTCATCTGGGAAAACATCCCTAAAACGATCAACCACTAGAGGGAAATCCGTCTGACAAGTCATCTGATCATCTAGATATAAACTTGCAATCTGGGCTGTGACTCCACCTCGCCCATAATGCTCTGGTCCAGCTCAACTCGCCTAAACATCCCATTCACCTTTGTATAAAAACTCTCCGCCCTCTGTTGACGTGAAACTCACCCTATGAAAATAGAAATCTAAAAAGGCTCAAAAGGGAACCAACCAGTCCATACCGAGAATGACGTCATAAGTTTTCATCTCTAAGACATAGAGGTCCCATAGAAAGTGACACCCTCCAACCTCAAGGGGGGACTCCTTGCACTGACACACACCAGTTGTTCTAGCTCTCAACAGAGTGTCTAGTGTCATACCAGCAAAAAAAGAAGAAACACAGAGCCCAAGGCTCTCCACAATGGGCAGAGATATTAAACTATGCATAGAACCCGTATCAAAAAGTACTAAAGATAAGATAGAAGCTACTAGAATAGTACCTCTGACAGTATAAGCTCTGGGATCCTGCTCCTACTAGGTCTGTTGCACTGCATATGCTTGCCCAGTGCCGCAGCCCTGCGACACAGCCTGACTACCCTGAGTTGTCCCACCCTGCTGCCTCTGAGATCCTGGTGTCTGGCTACCACGGCCACAACCACCATCCCTTCCTACACGCCCTAATGTATTCCAGTTTCCTGACTGGTAAGAAGTTGTTGGTCCTGCTCCTGCATGCAGAGTCTGCACAGAACCCCTCTCACTAGCCACTGGTGGAAATGCCCTGAAAAAGCATTGCAGATGACCCATCTTGCCTTAAGCTCGGCACTCCAGTGGGTCTCATGGACACTGAGGTCTCTTGTGCCCCTCCTTACCACACTGGTAGCACATGACCTGGCCACCTGAAACATTCTTCTGGCTGGTACTGCCACCCTGAGAGAATTTCATCTGTCTCTTCCTCTTTCCAGTAGAAATAGTACCAGAAACTGGTGCTGAACTGCCCTGACCCACACCACTAGCTTCCCATAGGTTCCTCTCTATAATCAGCGCCTGTTTCACAATAGCATGTACTGTATGCAACCTGAAAACTTTTACCAGTGTTTAGATGTCATATCGAAGACCATCCTCAAAGTGACTGGCTCTCAACGTCTCATCACCCACCAGAACGGGTTCAAAACGTTGAAGCTTGGTGAAACGAGCAGAATAATCCATCACTAACATAGCACCCTATTGAAGGTTCATGAACTCTTGATATCTATCTTCCCTCAGCGTCTCTGGGAAGAAGAAGTCATATAATACTGCCTAAAAATCTTCCCACGCCATGTCTCTGTAATGCTCTGACTGGGTGGTAACATCCCACCACCTCTTGGAAGAATCACGCAGCATATACGTTGCGAGCTTGACCCTCCACCCTGGAGGCGTCTCAAGATGCTCGAAGATAGTCTGCATAGACCCCAGCCAAGACTCTGCAGCCTGTGGTCTGTCATCCCCTGAGAACGTAGGCAGATGCTACTGTTGGAAGATATGAGCCAGCTCTGCCATAGATGTGGCAGCTGGCGGTGCTCTCTGAAAGGTCTGCATGAACCGTATAAATCCTTCAAGGAACTGCGCATCCGCGCCTGTGTCCGGTATAACGGTTGGCGCCACATCTGGCTCTACTGGAGGATCCACTAGTAGCCCATGGCCCACCATCTCTAGAGTATAATTGTTGTCGCTCTCCTGTAGAACAACGCGTGTTCGTCTCGGCATCATGACTCTACAAGGTCAAACGCACACCTTAGATCCAGATTATCAAGACTATAAATGAAGGGACCAAAAGGGGAATAGGAGGAAGAAGGCATTGAAGATTTTCAAAATAAGACTACACGGCATGTACCTGACTTCTCTTCCCCTGCCCAGGTCCTTCTACATGGCTAAGGCACACGACTCCTATTGAACAAAACTATACGACGTGTATATAATCTACACGGCATGTATGGTGTAATTTTCCAACTGCTCGTGTCATTCTTGACACGTCTGAATACTCGGCTTGTTTCTACATAGCGTGTTACACCCGCACACGGTGTGTACACTACCCCATTTCCCCATCCACATGGTCAGGTCCACACGGTCTGTCCTCGGACAAGACTACACGGCATGTCCCAAAAGTACACGGTGTGTACTAGACGAGCTTCGTCGACCTGTGTTGTTAGTTACATGGCTGGATACACGGCCCACACTACACGGCGTGTTCTATATACACACAGCGTGTACACGAAAGGATCACACTAACTCATGTTGTTAGTTACACGGCTAGATCCCAGGTCAGACTACACGGTGTGTTCCACAGTGGACACAGCGTGTACGTCTTAAGGTCTGCTCCATCCGTGTTGTTAGTTACACGGACGGACTCCGGGTCAACACTACACAGCATGTACATATGGTACACGGTGTGTCTTCCCCAAAAATTTCTCTTCCCCATGTCCCCGCCCACATGGTCCATGACACGGAAAGAGACTACACGGCGTGTACAGAGGGTACACAACATGTACTTAAAAAGTTTTCTTTTCCTCCAGAACAGAAGAACACACGACGTGTGTCCAAGGAACTACACGGCGTGTATACTGGGTTTTCTAGATAGTAAGGCTCAGATACTTCTTCGAAACCCATAAAATATTGAAAAAAACACCTAAGTTCCAAATTCTGACCTGAGAGGGCCCATACTCCCCGCAAATCAAAGTTTGACATCTTATATGTGTTATAACAAGATAAACAGTCAATGATCCACCAAATTCCGGTCAATGAGGGCCCATACTCCCCAAAAACCAAATTTTGGCATCCATTCTATTTAACAATCTTATAAAACAATACCCTATCACATAGCAGGTATTTATCAACGCAACTATCACAACAGCATGTGTTTCTAGCACAACAGCTATCACAACAACATGTAATTTCTAATGCACCTATATGCCATGGAAACTATGCATGACATTTGATTCCTTGCATGTGCCTAAATTATGCATGATATGGCATACCCTCATCTCATTGGGTTGCAACTAAATAGAACTCATGAATAAAATATAAACAACACACCACAAGTGCGTCACCCAACAGTGAAATAAAATCAACTGTAAATTGAAAAATCAATAAAATTGCAACACAAGGTAAATTGGATTTTCCCTGTACACGGGTTAGCTACTCCCGGGAACAGCTTATTACCAACTACTATTTCCTTCCTATCTCTGACTAAGGCTCCAAATAGTCAGTCAAAGAAAAGAACTCCACAGATACCACTTTGTAACATCCTGGATCTAGGTGCCACTCAATGGGTGCCCCGAACCCGGTTGGTCACATAACCTCAAGCGCATTTCCCCAAACACAAGAGGTTGCCGACTAGCAGCAAGGGCCCAGGTCTGATAGTGGGGAAACTATGCCCTCGTTTTTCAAAGTCTAGCGCAGCGGAATAATAAAAACATTCAACAACAGCGGAAGCAATAAACCATACACATGGAAAATAAACAACTGTAGTAAAAGATAACCAACAATTATATAGATAATGATGCAACATGTCTCAAGTTCTAAGAAAATAGCTAGAACATGTTACACAACAATACAGTACAGTACAATATAGATTACAGTAAAACAAAACAAAACAGTCAGTAGCATCACGAGCCTAAGCCCGGTCCCATGCTCCCATACTCCTCAACGGAAATCAAGTACCTCTATAGGGACCCTTTCCATTATCCACACCTGTAGAAATTTAATCTGTTTGGGCCAAAGACATGACCCAAATAGGGTGTGAGAAATAAATCCCAGTAGGCACCCACCAAAAGCTCGTGCCCAATTATGTGAGAATATGAAACAACAGTGTGCAGTAGTAAAATGCAATAAACTAGTCAGTACTCAAAAGTAACTAACTTTACCAGTTATATTTCCATTTTATTATTCAATTAATCATTCATTATAAGGAAGCCACCACAGTGAATTTCTATGTAAACAGTCAGTGTCCTCAGACACGCAAACCCTTACCCACAGGTAATCAGAAACATAACCCACAGGTAATTGCCCACAGGAATAACAGATATTTCCCTCAGGCGTACAAGTGTCACCCTCAGGCACAGATTCTATTGCCCACAGACGCGGAAGAAGTTTCCCTCAGGCTAAAAGATGCACTGCCCTCAGGCTAAGTAAAACACTACCCTTGGGCTAACAAGTAATCAGGCCATGCCCAACATGTAAATAAGAAATAAACATAAAATTCCTATCAAGGAAATTCTATAATTATTATTATAAAGGCATACCCTTGGGTATCCTAGCCAAACGGCTAAATAGAGGAACGCACCCCTAGGGTGGTCCTGGATCCATGCAGCGATCCCAAATAGTAGTTTATTATCACATTTAATTACCTATACAATTATAGGTATTTAAAACAGTGAAGGCCTCAGCCACACGACACACCAACATGGGTTCGTAGCTCAACAATTCACACAAACGCACAATAGTTGGAAAATAAACATCAAGGAACCTACCTTAAACGCCCCTGAACGGTATATGCGAACGACGATCCTCGAATCGTCCAAGAACGATGTAGATATAAGGTGAAAGAAAACCTCATTCAAACAAAAATAACTTCCCTTATAGGAATAATTGGAAAGAACGGCTTAAGGAGAGTGGAGGGCTTACCCGTGCGGTTCCAACGAGATCATCAAAGGCGAAAACGGATTCCCGACACTCGATCTGGAGATCCTCGAAGGTTCGGCCTCCTCTCCCAACTTCTTCCTCCGGTTCTAAGCCAATCCTGTGAACATGGTTGGATACTTCCCATTTTAAGCAAAAAAAACAAACCACACGACGTGTACTATTGACTACACGGCGTGTACTTTTCTCATTTAACTGTTCCTCTGGAAGTACCGCTACACTGTTCATCCATCGGCATGCGTACACGGCGTGTATTTATGATTACACGGCGTGTAATACTACTCCACTGGTGGCTGCTTCCACCGCCTTACTATTTGTCTGCCGACTGACTACATGGCGTGTAAATTTCCACTACACGGCTTGTAGTCGGTTTTTACACCCTTCGTCGTCGACATGGCTACACACCCTGTGTACTCATCCCACATGGCCAGGGTACACAGCGTATGGAATAGTACACGGCGTGTAGTACCAAAATTTAGGATTTCCCCATTTTCTTTATTTTCTCAAAAACACTTAAGGAAAAGAGAAAAGAAGAAACCTGTACCTCAAAACTAAGAACCGGGTTCTTACAACCGTTAGTTCAAAATGAGTCATTGTTAGTGAGTCGCCGTCAGTTTAGAATTAGTTATCGTTGTTGATCCACCGTCATCATCTAAAACATCTTGGACTTCTCCCGGACACCTCAATCATCAAAGTTTTGGAAAAGTAACAGGTCGAAGGGTCCGGACTGTTACATATACAATATATAGACATATTTTAAAAATGTGTTTAAAAAAATTATATAAATCATATGGAATTAAATATTATCCATTTTATTTAAAATAATATCTAACCAATTTTTTACATTATAAAAATATATGAATGTATGTGTGTGTATATACATATACTTATACAAATGTACCTATAATGTTTATATATACATATGTATGTATTAATAAACTGATATATATTTATATTTATATTCAAATATATCTAAATTAATATTAATATATGATATATTTAAATAAATATAAGTGTGTGTGTATCACACACACACAAACATGTTTTATAAATATATTTAAAAATAATTATATAAATATATATAAATACATGAATACCAAATATTTATGTAAATATATATAAATAAATATAAATATCATAATATATAGATTAAAGAAAGCTTGAGGCAATGGTAAAGGGGTTCGAATTGCATAAGGGAGATCACATGATAGAGTCCAGGCGCATGCGCGGGTGAACAGGTAGACGGGCAGTGGAAAAACGCTGATAGAGGGGTGTTGCGAGTGCTGACAGAATGGGGGGTTCACGGGAGTGTGAGAGTAAGGGTTCAAGCAATGACAGAGGGTGAGTGGTTCAAAAAATAATAATTTATTTCCAAATTTTATTAGTGCTAAAAAACACTGATAAGGGATTTATTTACCAGTGTTAAAATAGAAGCGGTGATAAAGGATGTCTTTATAAGCGTTAAAACAAAAGTGCTGATAAATATCATCTTTATCGATGCTAAAACAAAAACACTGATAATGAGTGTCTTTATTATCCTTAAAACAAAAGGGTCGATAGATGTCACCTTTATCAATGTTTTTGTTTAGCGCTGATAAAAGTGGTCTTTATCAGTGTTTTTTTAGCGTTGATAAAATCCATGACGTTTAATGACACTTGTGAGTGTTTTTTAAGTGCTGAAAAACCTGATTTCAAGCATTTTTAAAAGACTAGTTTGTGTTAGTAAGAAAATGTATCATACCCATTCGAATGGGTAGGATGACTTATCTGAATGAATGACTCCATATCAATAAAATAGAGTCTTCGATGGATGGAAACACTTGCTTCCAAGTGATTAATCCACTTCTCCAATTCCTCTATTTATTAAGATTGCTCAAAAACTTTCAACAAGTATCAATGATACTTTGTTGGTGTGAAACAACAAAGACTCTTCCAATACTCTCTTATTTCCAAAGTCACTTCAAGAGATACTCTCCACAAATTACTTGTGTCGAGAGCCAATGTTGTATCCTAAAGATGATTCACCAACAACCCATGGTACTACTGTTTTGGTAAGGGCAAATCTAATTTTAAAGAGTGCGATGACATAACATGCCTCAACGATCTCTATCTACTACCATCCAAAAGCAAGGGCCATTTTCATTTCCCACCGATATCTCCTACAATATAATCGTTAGACATCATTTTTATTTCTTTTTCAATTTTTTCCAATTTCCATTTCTCATCCATTTTTCTTCAAAAAATGTTTCCTTATATCTAGCTCATGAGTATAGGTGTTAGTGAGGCAAAAAGGGTCGTCCCATGGGACATGTCATACAGGCTAAGAATTTTATTGAGTTGTGTGACCTGGTCCATAAAGAATGTGGACTTAAAAAATAAAGGTCCGACCATATCCATGCGAGACTCACAGACTAACGGGTTGGCCCACATACTTAAAAATAATAATATATAAAACTATTTTTTTTCTTAGTGATCCATGATGGAGGGGATCAAAAAAAGAAATGTTTAAAATTGAGATAAAATATTTAGTTTTCAATTAACAATAACCCCAATAATTCTTAAAAAATTATACTTGTGATGATTTATATATAATTGTATTAGATGGATTTGAACTTGATTTTTTCATTCCACCCAGATGTTAATTTATTTCATTACATTAATTTATTTTATTTTTCAATTATATATTTTTTTTGCAATGGAGTATTTTTATACACTATTACTCACCCGTGCATACGCACGACATATTGAATTAATGGTTTGTATTTAATAAAAGAATGATATTTGTAAAAAAAATTGAGAAATAGTAATGTTGAATATTTTTTAATCACAACATATTGGTATAGAGATGACCTATATAGTACGTATAGATGTGTACATAGTGCAAGGGACTATTCTGGTTGGTTATTGTTTACTTTTTTTTACATATTTAGACATCTAACTTGTTGTATAAGATAAATCCCCTAGACCACATGACAACAGGTGACAAAGACTTGAAATGGATGGTATATGGATAAACATTGGGGACAAAATACATAGCAAAAGCAGTAATGTACGTATTCATAGAACTGTATCAATCATTGAATGTAACTTAATGTTGTAGGATGTCACCCAAAAATCCAGTCACATTATACAAATATTCATCTTCAAAAGCTTTGAACATAATTTTCTGCATAGAAAAAAATGTTTAAACATAAGAATACCATACTGAATTTTCATAATAAAAAATATGAATGTTAACATAAAAGAAATAATTGGAAAACAAAATAAAAAGATATAATTTGGTATGGTTTCTATAAACCATGTTTTACTCAAAATCCCTTTTATTTATTCTCTAATTAAATCAACTTTGTGGTAATATGGGAACCATTACAGAAGAACCAACATGAAAATAGAACACCAACCAAAACATCACATTGGAAAAAATAAAAATAGGTTACAAATGCAGACTATATTTTTAGATATCAGACTTAAAAAATAGCACCACTTTTAGCCTCTGTTATGCTTGAAAAAGCACACCACCATGCAAACAGAGACATCCAAAATGCTCTTGAAAATTAACCAAACCAAACCATTCAACTATTTGAATCTTACCCTATTTTCAATCAGTCTTGTCTCGAACATAACCTACAAAATCTTAAATCTTACCAAAGCAATGCTAATTGTAGGAGCACTAAAACACCAAGACAACAGCTGCAATACAAAACTATAGCACTGAGTGAAAATGAATACAAGGAAGAACCAGATTAACCAAAAATACCGATCCATGAAAGAGATTCCTTTAGTTTCAATCCAATGGATTCCTGCAATGAACCCACCTGTAATAGGAGGGTAACTATAAAATACCCAGCTTGTTTTGCTACATTCTAACAAAACAACCATTAATAAATCATAGCACAACAAAACTACGATGATGATCTATGGGAAAACACCTACATCGATAAAAATAAATGAAAATTAGAATGATGAAAATCATAGTCAATCAAAACATACCATAGAAGCAGAAATCGAAGGGTGACATGAGTAGATGGAAACGTCATAGAGTGGAGTGAGGAAATCTGTGCGGGATATGAGAAACCCCTAGGGAACAAATGAAAGGTTTATATATGATGTTATTTATATATTCTTACCTCGGAGATTTAAAATAGCACATATCTGTTATTTATACTGTTACATACACTTTTTCCATTTATAATGTAAAACAGCACATCACACAAATATTTAAGGTGATACAACACATCACGGAGTTAGTTTTTTTGAAACAACACATCTCTGATAAGCATAATCTTATAAGCATGTGTTGTAAATGTCAGTAAATATAAATAAATACACCTTTTGAAATGTAAAACACATGATTACTATTTGTGTGATGTGTTTTTTGTGTGATGTGCTATTTTAAAAACATATTGTTGGAAAAAAATAAGTAAAATAGTACATTTTGAACAATTAAAAAAATATATAAGAGTATGTACTATTCAATATGTACAACATATCACACATTTTGAACAACACATCACAATGTGATGTGATGATTTACATAATATTTTAAATGTGCGATGTGAAATAACACATCACAAACAGTACATACTCTTACATCTCTGAACAAAAATACTCTATAAGAATGTGATGGGATGTTTTACAAATTTTTTAAAAGTATTTTCGTTTCACGTTTTTACTATTTGTGAACAACACAACAATGTAAAACAGCACAATAATACTCTATAAAATTGTGCAGCTGTATTTATTACTATTTCACATTTTATAGACATGTAAGAGTATTTTTGTTTCACATTTTCACAAACATCAATGGGAATAATGTAAAATAGCACATCAAAGATTGTGTGAAAACAACAATAATTATGTAAAAGTACTATTTGTGAACAGAAACAATTGCATTTGAATGTGAAAACAATAATACTCTATAAAAATGTGAACAAAAATAATCTTAAAATTGTGTTTGTAACAGCACAACAATACTTTGTTTCACATTTATTTCAATAGATTATGATGTGTTTGTAAGAGTATTGTTGTGAAAAATCACAGAAACTGAATATGAAATCCATGAAAAAGTATATACTATTTTTGAAAAACACAACAATACATTGTGATTTTTTTGAGATGTTCTGTTTTACATATTTTTTTAACAGAAATACTATATAAAAATGTGTGATCTACTGTTTTAAGTATTTTTTAACAGTATATACTCTTATTTAAAATATGTTTTACAATGTGTGATGTTCAGAGATGGAGATGATAAAAACTTATTATTGATTTATACACACCTGTAATAATGTACATAGTTACTAGTGTCAATATCAATACATGCCAATAAATAGATAAGTAACATCGAAATGGAAACATTATATGATCCCCTTATTTAATTGCACAGAGTATAAAAACCCAAAATATGTTCCACAGAAGAGGTAAAAACCATTTGTGGAGAACAACACAAAGAGAAATATTAGACGTAGATGGGGCCTCTCATTGATTTCCTTTTCCAGCTAGCGGCAATAATGTTCTATATTCAAGACTTGGAAAGGGAGTGTCAAAGAGGTAAAATGATGTGAAACATGTACGTATAGAAAAGCCAAAATCCTCATTGACTCTAATAATTCTGTATATACACATCAATGTGGGAAATAGGATAATAATCATGAACAGAATCTGCGCACCTGTATGGAATAAAAGTTGGACCTGTTTGAAAAAAATATAAAAAAATTAGAAATAAAATGAACATGTTAACCCTCTTATAATAAAAAAACACATAATGAAATAGTGAAATAACATAATCCAGGGTAGTTACATCCTCTCATCGAATCCTGTTTCTAGCCAACTACATTAATGTTCTACATTCAGGGCATGTAAAGGAAGTTTCAAAGAGGAAAAATGATGCGAAACATGTATGCACAAAAAAGCAGAAATCTTCATTGAATCAAGTAACTTCTTACATACTCATCAAAGAGGGAAATAGGAGAGTAATCATGAAAAAAATTTGTGTACCTGTATGGAATAAAAGATGGATCATTTTGACAATAAATATGAACAAATTAGAAACAAATATAAATATGTTAACCCTCTTATAATAAAAAAATGCATAATATAACAGTGAAATACCTTAATCCAGGGGAGTTATATCCTCACTCACATGTTGATGAAGTGTTTAGTAATAACTCGATAGATTGAGATTTTAACATTAATATTGAGTCATATATATGGTTAAAATAGTATAAAACACACTAAATGTAAAACACACTTAATTTAAAACACACTAAATGTAAAAAGCTCATATCATATATGAATACAAATTAGTTTAGAAGTTATAATTTAGAAAAAAACATTTATTAGAAATTTTTAAACATACCTAAATATTCTGCATCTGGATGAATGAACTTAAGTAAATTTTATCTTGTAATGTTTATTTTTTCCCTTCTGCATCCATGTGCACACAAAAAATTAGAAATAGAGTAATCAAATAAGAAAATCTAGCATAGACCGTCATGAAACACATCATACAAAAATAGATTTCATTGAAACATAAACATCACTTAATATTTTAATATGTGTTCTGAGGTGAGAACCAGTGATAAAAAATACCTTAAAATATTGTATACTACATGTTATAAAATGAAAAATGTAAAAAAAGGGAAAGTATAAAAAAAATGTCCAAGAGGTGGTGGAGTACATGTATATAATGTACTCATCCCCCTCCCCTCCTAATTCTCATCCCCTTCCTGAATCCCTCATAGACGATGGATGACGATGGTCCATAGATGTCATCAATTAAAACTAAGGATATAGATGAAAAGAAAAAAAGTTACCGCAACTGATAATAAAGATGAAATCACCCTTGGAGTGTTGTACATCATAAATAAATGATAAAAAACTGAGTCTAAGAAGATAAAGTAAATCATCCTAGATTGATTTTAAGAAGATAAAAATAATTTCAGACAACATAATCATGAATAAAAATTCTATAGTAGCCAAGAAATGGAAATTATGACAGATGATTTATTATCATATTCATCATTAAAGGACAGTTTTGGAACTATCAGGAAGAGTCTAAACACACAAAATAAACCAATGCAAGATCAAATTGCATCAAATTATGAAGAAACCTACTATAGGAATGGTAAATTGCCAAGTACATAAACTTTGTAAAGGTCTGATCTGGTCCAAACATCATATAAACTGAATGTCCACCAATGCATACAAATAGTTCAGTGATGGATGATATTAAAAAAGGTTATGGATAATATTGAGAAAGGTCAAAATAATCCATGCGAGGGTAAACCCATCTGGGATGAAAGTAATATAATGAAAGATCACACATGGAATCGAGTTATGAAACTTACATGCACAAGAACACCAGATGTTGCAGAGTTGATTTGGCCATTTGTCTAGAAAAAACCAAACACAACCCATTCATCCACTATTTATATATCATAATCATGCTAAATCATAGATAAGTTTGAACTACAGGAACTAACCTTTGTCAATGTCAACATCTTCAAACACAATAAGTTGGCTCTTTCTGCCAAACTCCAGTGAAACAGGCTTCCATTGAACATGTAAGGGTTGGTGTCCTGAGGACCAACTGTTTTGTACTTTGATTACATGAATATTCACTTATTATATATTGTTCATTGTTTTGCATGACTATAATATAATAATGTCCTAGAATATTTGTTGCATTGATAAGGTCATGACAGATCCCCGCTATGATGAGAACCTTGAAATGCTATAACAATATTCTTAAATAAAGTTCTACGGTTGGATGACATACTATGATAGGACACATAGTATACAGACCATCATGTGCGAGTACTCGTAAGAAGACGAGACTCTCTCTCATGGAGTTCGCACTTGGTAATCTCCAAGATGGGAGATTATGAGAACAGACCCGCTAGTAGCAATTTTGCATGTCTTAGTGTCATCGGACATTGTTATCTATGAGCGTATGTAATGGTCCTTAAACTGGAAGATTATCATTAACTCATGTCATGACTCGCACACTTAGATTTACTGATGAAAACCGTCACGCATACAGTTGGCGGGAAGTAGGGTATGTTGGGTGCGTCACGAGTGACATATTGTTAATGGATAAGTTGAGGAAGGATTTGTCCCTTCTATTTATGGAAGTTGATATCTCGGCCATTTGATTGAAATAGAACTGTCGCATTAAATTCCATGGTCATGGTGTGAACGACGAGTTTATTTCAGGTAGTCAAAGAACGACGGATCAAGCATATAGGTTTATGACACTACCATGAAACCTACTTGATGAGATATCGAGACAAAGGGATTAAATTACACAGTTAGCGTTCGTATGAGGTGATACGTCAATGCGGCGTCAACTTCTTTCTCTTGGGTGCCTTGACCCGTTGCTAGACAATAATCTTGGACTTTAGGCAAGTCCGCCTAATGCCAACGAGAAAGAGGCCTAGAGGGTCACACATTAAGTGTATTCAAGTATCTCAAGTAAAATAAAGATTATTCACGTACGTGGTTTAATAATTATTCAAGGAAGCCTAAATCGTTTTAATGATGGAGGAAGAAGGAAATGAAAAACAAGATATACACGCCGTGTATTAAAGATTACACGTCGTGTAGTTTTTCATGGAAAACAAGTACATGTCGTGTTAATAATTACACGCCGTGTACTTTTCTTTATGGAAAGGAAATGAATAAATGAAAACAAGATATACACATCGTGTACATTGAATGTACACGCCATGTAGTTTTCAATGAAAAACAAGTACATGCCGTGTATTTATTAATACACGCCGTGTAGTTTTTTCAGTCAGGGTTTTGAGGATATAATATTGTTTTAAATGATATTTATTATAATCAGCGTGGGCTTATGTCAAGGAATTAATTATTCGACATGGAGGTTTTAAATAAGAGTCAATGAAATAAAAAAAATGCATAACACGTTTATTTATTGTCATAACTCTACAACTTCAAACACGATTATAAATATCCTCACAACCCCAACTCTTTTCCTGTGCGTAACACACAAGAGAATTCTTTCAAGGCCGAAAGAACTTTTTCCTCCAAGAACGCTCTCAAGACCGAGAGAGATCTTCTTCCATCGGATCAAGACGATCTAAGGCGGACAACGCAAGCAAAGGTTTCTCCACGCTAGCACCCGGAGACTCCATTGGCGACGTCCCGAGATACGAGGTACACGTGTGGATCACCGCTAGAGGAAGTCTACACTTGGCTTCTACGACGCAACGACGAATCACACCGGAACGTGATCAAGAACATCAATGAAGAAAGAACACCCAAAAGGTACTTCTTTGCAATTGATTAAATTAATTATAATCAACCTGTAACGATCCTTGTTTGTGGTTCCGGGACAAACCTTCTTCTTTGTCTTTTTTCTGTGATTCGATCTGTGGAGACTGGCGTTTATCGTCGTATTGATCCCGGATTGATCATTGCTAATGACAAAAGGCCAAGTGGGCACATCCACCCACGCGCTTCCACTGCGCCCGGAACCTTCAAATGGTATCAGAGCGAGGTTACAATGTTGATTATAGTTATTTAATTTTCATTGATAATTTACGCATTTATATTTGATTTAATTCGAAATAAATCGTTCTATAAATCTGAATAAATGAGATTTGTTCTTCCTCCTTCGTTTCTCGATTCATATCACAGAAACGGCCTTTTAATTTTAATTTTGATTAAAATAAAAACGAGGAACTCATCCGGAGGAGCCGCTCTTTCTGTCTGTACAACACGGGATTACACGGCGTGTACTTAAAACTACACGCCGTGTACTTATAGGTTCAATGAACCGGCACTGGTCCGCCAAACCATGCCGTGTAAATTGAATATGCCTAAGTATTAATCACGCCGTGTTGACCAGAATTGAACGACGCGTGGAACCAGAATACACGACGTGTATGTTGGAGCAACACGTCGTGTAGTCCGTTCCAGCCCAGGTGAAACCGTGTACAAAGATAAGCTGCGTATCGCGTACACGGGATCGTCAGACCGGTTACCGCGTAACAAGGAAGTACACGCCATGTATGATTCATCTACACGTTGTGTACTCCAAAATTTCCAAAGTACAGAAAACACGCCAAATCCTCCGGCGTGTACTTTGGATAAAAGGTGAAAAGAAATACATGCCGTGTAATCATAAACTACACGCCGTGTACTTTCCAGAAATGGAATTTCACCGAGTTTCTTCCAAAGTACAAAGACCCGTACAAGGAATATGGATGAGAAGAATCTCAAGGAAATTCAGAAAGGAATTTAAGATAAATAATTGATTAATTATAAGATCATAATTAATTGAATTTGAGCGCGTCTTATTTTAAATGAAAGAACGATTAAAAGAATTTGAATTCTAAATATGCGTAAATGTCGTTGCATGCTATGGATGATCATGAGCTAGACCAAAGACCATTTGCATGTGTATGGTTTCATTTAAATTTATTTAATTTAAATTTGTTGGCATGCGAGCCTTCTTCCAATAAAATGTAGGGTCTGCGTGCCCATGATTTCTTTAATGTAAACTCATGTAATAGAGGATCTCCCAAGCCAGAGGAGACAGTTCAAATCCCGAAGCCGAGACGAAATCGACGCAAGAAGACACAAAGGTGGACAGGTGGGAGCTGCAAAACACAAACCAACGGGTTTAAGGTGTTTTCCCTAGGTCAGGGTTAGCTTATCAAAACCACTAGATAAGCTAACCAATAGAAGCTCATGATCATGCCGTCTTATTTTATTTCTGTCTGATTGCATGGTTTATTTATTATGTATGTGTTGTCGCGATCACATAATTAATAAAATGAACAAGCATGCAAAGATGGAATAAAATAAAAACCGGACTATGCGTAAACATTATCAGAACATGGTTAATCACTTAAGCAAGCATCACTTAATATTAACAATCATGCGATAATACGAAACTACGCATAAAGGACTAAAATCCCTCAATACCATATTAAGTCAGACCAAGCTTTCCGTTACCTGATTAAGGGCAAAACTCAATAAAACTATGTGTTCGGGGAGGGGAGTGAGAACCCTGGAGCAGAGAGAGGGGATTCGGGGAGGAAACTCGAGGAGGGATATGGGAGGGGAGCGAGTTGACGATCACTCCGTACTATCATAACCCTAGGTCGATAGTACGAGCGGGAGGAGAAATCGAGGGAACGATCGGGAGGAAGATGGAGCGAGCGACGAAAAGTGGTTTTCACAGAGGTACTACATGGAACACAGGCCGCGTATAAGCATGAGTTGATGTAGTCAAGACACGTGGAATGAAGGGGGTACATAGGATAAGTATAGTTATTAGTAGATAGATGGGCATATACATTTTCCGCGGCGGGTTTTTGTTTTTTATTTTTTTAAGAATTTCGAGAGATGACGAGGTCGTACGAAAAACCGAACGATCTCTAAAGCTATCGGTTGATGCAACCCGAGCCCGCATGTCCGCTGGAGCCGAGAAGGTACGCGGCGGTGGGGGGGTTCGAGAGGAAGGGATGGGTGCACTGGCCCAGGCATCGTACGATACAACGGCGCGCATGGTGTTGGCTTTGCTGGAGCGCGGCCGGCTGCCGGACGCCGTGATACGGCGTCTCGCCCGATTGCTCTTGTCCTATCGCCTTCGCTCCGGTTACAAACCCTCCTCCGATCTCCAGCTCTCCAGCCTCCTCCGTTTCACTCGCTGTACGTGCTCCGTCCTTCCCACCCGCATGCGCATGCGCCACTGAACGCTGAATTTAGGTGAAATGGGGTCATTGCCCTCGCATTGTTTGCCCTTCTGCTGATGGGATGGGGCGGCGGTTGATTGATGAGCTGATAGGCTTTATTAGATTCTTGCTTCGTTGCGCACACCAAAGTATATGTTTTCTGGATCCTTTCTTCACTAAACACGAGAAATTCACACTCACTCGTTCGAGTCACAAATCGAACCAGGAATGAATAATATGTTATGTCATTTTGACTTCCGAATGAAATGAACTGGATAGCTAAAGATTTGATGCGACTCCTTTTCTGAAACTGTGTTTTACAAGCAGAGATCACTCAACTTTGTCGTTTTTTATGCCGTTAACCTGATGCTTTTTTTCGTCTGTTTGTTATGGTTCAGTAACTCTTAGGATTGAGGTAGATTTGCTATTGTTGGCGTTGTAGCATCACTCTGCTGTGTATCCATTGCAGCTTTAAGAGAGATGCCTATAGCCCTCCACACTGATAAACCAAAGACTCAGCATTATGAATTGCCCACCTCCTTCTTCAAGTTGGTGCTTGGAAAAAATATGAAATACAGGTCAATGATTCGCAGCACCGTGACATCTGTTTATTTTAATTGAATATGTTATTCTCTTAAACAAGTAGAGCTGCTTTAAGATGTTGCAGACAGAATGGACTTGTTATAACCTTGAAATTTTCACCCAGTTAAAATTTATGTGATTTTATCACGAAGTCAGATAATTGATTACCTGCATGTCTTCTTGGCATTGGAAGAAATATACTCTAAAGATGCCTCTCTGTCTTTTATTTTATGTTACCTTTTAATCAACTTTATAAATGAACTGTTATAGTTGCTGTTACTTTGAGGAAGAGTCAAGCACCTTGGAAGATGCAGAGGAAGCAATGTTAGAGATGTACTGTGAGAGGTCGCAGATACAAGATGGCCACACTGTTCTTGATGTTGGATGTGGCTGGGGGTCGCTCTGTCTGTACATTGCACGAAAGTATAATAATTGTAAAGTTACTGGTATTTGCAATTCGGCAACACAGAAAGCATATATCGAGGATCAGTGTCGGTATGCTTCTTGTCACATTACTATGTGTCACCATTCATATATAAAATTTGTTTTTATGTTTGCCAAGTATCCTTCAGAAATCAGTAATGATAATTTTTTTAGTTACTGAATTGCACACTTCAGTACTTGACACCTGAAGTATAAATGGTTCTGTTAGTGATATGATCTAGCCACAATGGAAGCCCGTTTAGTCCCCACCTCAATGCTTCTTGTGCTGGTTTCATTTCTTACATATTTTTAGACTGTTTGGTGCCCTGTACAAATTTATTGTTCAATTTTTGTTAAATTTAAATTTAAGTTTTATCCTTCAGGTCTATGTGGTCACATCAAGGTTGTATGGCGGGCTTGCTGGCCCAGACCCGTCCCGACCTGGAAAAATCAATATTGATATCATATCGCATTTTAATTTTAAAAAAGGCATTGGCCTACCCGACAGCCCTGTGTGAGAGCTGAGTGGCTGGGTTCGAACTTATACATCGCCACTATTGTTTTCTTGTTCTGGTAAAAACTAGAAAACTATTCTAAACTATTTGGTTGAAAACAACTGTTAGCTTTCGTCTTCCTTGAATAATGTGATCCACAAACAACTTTACAGGCAATAACTGCTTGTTGTTCTTTGAATATTCACAGAGATCATCAACTACAGAATGTGGATATTATTGTTGCTGATATTAGCACGTATGAGATGGAAGAATCCTATGACCGGATATTTTCGATTGAAATGTTTGAAGTGGGTCGTCATTTTCAAACAGTTCTTTACAGTGTTTTATTTGTTCTTGCTTTGTTTTGCTTTTTCCTTTGCTGCGTTGTCCTCTTATTAAGGGATCCGAACCTCTGGTGCAGCACATGAAGAATTACGAGGAACTTCTTAAGAAGATCTCCCGGTGGTTGAAACACGACAGTCTACTTTTTGTACATCATTTCTGCCATAAAGCCTTTGCCTACCACTTTGAGGTATACCCCATTTGATGTCCTGAAGTATTTCTCTTAGCTTCAGTCTCACATTTAAAAAATGCAAAATGATTTAAGTTTAATACCATGTTGGATCACTCATCACACCACCCATTGGTTTTGTGATGAATATTGACATGTTATCCATGTGCAAGTTATATTAGGCCCCAAAAGTGGCTCGTATTATATTTGACACGGGCAAAATTTAAATAATGTTTGCTCCTAAAAGTGCATGTTAGAGTCCTATATTGAAAAAAAATGTAAAAGAAACCAATGTTTGTAGTACACCATGTTGGACCATTCCTCAAATTACCAATTGGTTTTGTAATGGGTTTTGACAATAATCATAATCTCGAGTTTGTAAATGGGATAAACTTGTTCATGTATACATGACTTATTTTATCTTGTAGGATCTAAATGACGATGACTGGATCACCAAGTACTTCTTTACCGGTGGCACAATGCCTTCAGCAAATATCCTTCTCTATTTTCAGGTGCGGCACCTGTACCTTAGTCTCAGGAATCTATATATAAACTCATTCATAAATTGTTTTCTCAAGGGCAGGATGATGTATCGGTTGCGGATCATTGGCTCGTGAATGGAGAACATTACCATCGCACGAGGTGGGAGAACTTTCTGTTTTATTATTACAGTAATTAAGTTATGAAAGTGCACTCGGTTTCTTGGATCTGTCCCGTTTCAATTTGGTGACTTGTTTGGGTCAAAACTAACCCGGATTGAGCCACGTAGGACCTCAAAGGACAATAAAGCTTTCTCATCAAATATTTGACATGAATGCATGTTCCTATATCTGAATCCGAGACCTTTGGTTAAGCTGACTGTGTCTTTTACGAGTCTTTTCTAAAACCATGCTGGATTGCAGTGAAGAGTGGCTGAAAAGGATGGATGGCAGTGTGGCGAGCATAGGGCCGATAATGGAGTCGACGTATGGCAAGGATTCGGCGGTGAAGTGGACAGTCTATTGGAGAGCCTTCTTCATTGCAGTTGCAGAGCTCTTCGGATACAATGGAGGGGATGAATGGATGGTCGCGCACTTGCTGTTCAAAAAGAAGTGACCAGATCTCTGGGGTTACAAGAAGGCACATGTATGGATGATCACTGTTGTTACTGGAAAGGAGGTGAAAGTATTAGTAGTGTTCATACTCTGTTACAAAAGTTTTGTGTGATTCACTAAATCACAGAGGAACAACTGCATCTTCAGCCTTGGAATCACTGCCTGTATTATTTGATAATATGTGAGACCTTCATGCCTTCCATAAACTTACTCGCCAATCTATATGAATGACCTTGGAGTCTTGTCATGACCCAATCCGAGCTCAATCTTGGAATTTTGATATGATCCAATCTGAGCCGGGATCATTCGAGTTGGACCTCTACAAGACCTTAAATGCATTTTTCAATAGTCAAAGGTTGATGACTAATGCTGATTGTTTACGCACTTAATCGTTAGAAAACGTTTTACCGTAGTACTCGGTTCTCCGTGCCTTGGATTTGATCAAAATTTAGGCATGAGAGGTCTGTATGGCGGACATAACGGGACTTATAGAACGAAGTGGACATGAAAGGTGTGGGTACAAGCAACTTAGGATCCCAACATGTGACCCAAAACATCAATTGTGATGTAATCGTGTATGCATGTGCTCATTTAGTGATGATGAATGTCAGTCTACCTAATACTTCCTTACATTTCATATTAATAAATGACACTTTTCATTCCATAAATGCCCATAACATAAAGGTAATAATACACATATTAAATGTCAAGTTTTCATGTGCTTAACAGACCACCATAGAACTTGACTATCCCTGCTTCAAGTTACACATGGGATGATCATATCGATCTTTAACACTTTTCACAGGATATAATCTCCTTGCACTGCCTTGTGTCGTATCTTTTATCATGGCCAAGGCAACTTCCTCACTCGGGGAGGGGGGGGGGCACATCAGATGTTAGTTCTCATATCATTATAAATGAAATTCTCATTTTTAAATGAGTAAATGCCTTATTAAGTAATGAAGTTATAGAAAATGCATGCACTACTTTTGGTTATTTTGATTTAAAAGACCGTTAAACATCATAACAGTTGATAATATAGCTGTTGTGCAATGACCGTTAAGATTGGTATATATTAAAAGTTATGATAAAGTTCAATTGACACAGACAGAAGAAGTGATAGGCTCGACCAGTAGGATCATACTTTATGAAACTCATTTATCAGAGCTTCTAAGGGAGATGACATCACTAAGTTTTGCACTTGACCAAGCCCAAGCTGAGATTCAACAATTAAAGCACGAGTGAAACCATTTACGAGAGAAGTTCAAGCTTATCGAGATTACGACCCAAACCATGTTCATCAAACCATCCCAAAGTAATGTCACCATCACACACCTTATCCTTAGGGCATACACTGATGTATTAAGGGGTTATGTATCTAGACCATAACAATATGAATTTGTATATTTTTATTTTTAATAAAATAATGATTATATTTATCCTTTTTTATTATTACTTTATAAATGATTAAATAATGAGTTTTGATAAAAACTAGATACGATGAAACTCAAATTGTATTTTTGGGAAATATATAGTTTCAATCAAGACACTTTTTAATGAATTCAAGAATTTTTGAAACAAATGTTATTTTAATAAAATATTTTTATTAAATAATATTTATTTAAATATAAATGATAATCT
This sequence comes from Viscum album, assembly GCA_963277665.1. Taxonomy (NCBI): domain Eukaryota; kingdom Viridiplantae; phylum Streptophyta; class Magnoliopsida; order Santalales; family Viscaceae; genus Viscum; species Viscum album. Next base: position 770,367,893 of record OY728126.1, read on the forward strand.
AATTTTATGAAGTCAAATGAAATTTTTATAATGTTTAGAAACTGTTATCGTCGTAAAAACCCATATTTTTCACTAAATGAAGATTTTTGATTTTAAAGTGTAAATTTTCATATTTAGAGAATCATTTTGATAAAATAAATATTATTTTTGAAATTAGCATGTTGAAATTAGCCAATAGTGAATTTTTCCTAATTTTCTAAGAAAGTCGAATTTTTTGGTAAAAATTAAATACGATATAAATATACAGTAGGTATTATGACATCATAAAATCCCAAAAGTGATGTTATAAATACTATAAAGAGTATCAATGATAAAAGTTTTGTCTCCCCTTTAAAATAATGTGGTTTTGAAGTTATTTGATTAATTTTATAATCCCTTAATAAATCCTCTAAAACCTATATAATATTTTAAGGGTTTAAAATCAATTTTTTTATGAACATGATTCACTTCTACATCACCAATGTATTAATTTAAGGAGTTCGGTTCTCAATATTATAAAATATTGAAAATCACTCCTCTTTGGTAGAAATCATGGACAAAAATCATGAGAAGGTTTGTGGTTTTGAGAATTTTATTATGTAAAGTCCAAAACCTAAGTTTAGAAATTAATAAATAATTCTACTCACTTTTTCTATTAAAACCCACCCAACCTCTCATTTTCTTCACTCGAAACCCTTGAATTGTTAAGTTAATCCGCCTTTCCCTCTCTAGAGCCCCCCAAGGTGCCCCAAGCTCTTAAGAAGATCCTCCCAAGCTTTTAGAATCACCATCTCAATGTAAGAGATCATATTCTTCCCCTCTCTATTCAATCACCTTCTTTATATTATGCCATTTTATTTTCCAATTGTTTATGTTGGAATATGTTTTAGACATTCATTTTATTGTCCTTATGATGTCCAAGTGACGAGGGACCCATTTTACTCACATTAAACCCTTCCATGAATCTTTTAAGTACGATCGTTATGCTGCTGAAATTATCCTACGATTTTCCATGCCAAACGTTTGTGTTGTGAATACCCATCCTTATTTCCACTTAAGGGCATTCACTTAGATGTACCTATCCTTCATTGATTGGGGACTTCCTAGTATGTAACTTGTACTCCTTAATCATGAGATTAAAAGTGATGAAAGACATACTAATGTTGTATGATATATGTGGAACACTTATGCGTGTACATGATATGAATGCGACGAGTGAGATCGAAATTATATAGTCCTCCAATGCATTGGGTAATGTTTTTATCTTATGAGATACCATGTATAGCGCACATAAGGTTATTCTAAGCCCACTATGTTATGATGTTTTAGCAGTTAGCCTTGACTTATTTTTACGATGTCATGTTTTATGATGTTGCCACATTTCGATGTTGCCTTTATGTTATCATCTAATATCATGTTTCGATGTTCAAGTTTATTTAGGAGCTTTTCATGTCGGGCGAACAAATTTCATCTTTGTTGCATGTGGTATAGGGGGATAAAGGTGACAAGATTACCGATCCAAAACAACTATCGGGGAGGGTGACAACTGAGGAATCCCAAGTGGATTCAGGAAGGGACGAAAGTGACAACTCTAATGGATTGGTGCTCCTACTACATTCCAAGGAAGAGACACTAGAGAAATCCTTCAATGTCAAAGTTTCTAAAGAGGAGGATGATAGAATGTATGAGAGAGATATCCGAGTGGAACCCAATGAGGGTCAATGAATTTGGATCCACAAATAGGAATAAGATCTTGGCTCACAGGATCAACAAGGGGAAAATAAATTTGGAAGAGTACATCCAAACTTTGGACAAGATGGATTATCATTTCGAGGACCTCGTCAAGGATGATCCAGACATGGAAATATCCTCCATCGACTGGAGCCTCTATAGGGTAATAGATTCAACCTCTTAAATTTCTATGGAATGGCCTGGTAATTTCTTACAAGTTTTGAAGTTACAACTGACTGAATTTTGTATGGGTTCCCACTTATCCCCTTTTAAAAGTGCTTTTTTTGAAATAATTTTTTTATATTGTAGTAGTACTGAGATTTATAGCTCACCCCTTTCTTATGTACGTCCCCAAGTTATCCCATACAGCTTTAGAAGATAAATATAATTTTAAGGTCATATTGTGAAGTTTTTAAATAATGTTGTTTTACCCATGTTTCAAGTTATTGTGCCATATACCTAATTTCCCAAAGACACCTGACCTCACGATCTTCTGCGATTGTATTATGTGTAACTTTATGTAATAAATCATGAATTAAGGTGTATAAAAATATGGGTTTTCATAGTTGGTATTAGTGTAATGTCTAGTTATTTTTGAGGGTTAGGATTACAAAACCCTAGTGAAAACCTTAAGGATAAGACAAAACATAGGAAAACATCCCTAAATTTTGGTAAAGTATAGAGTAAATTGTTTGCAAGCAAATACATCCATGTCTGGATACTACAAGTGGGCGTGGCTCTGGCACAATTTTACTTAGGGGTAACAACCACGAAAAGGGTGCATTGGGATTGACTCGATCATCACCTGGTGTATGAAAAAGAGGTCTCGCTGCACATCTGGGTTGACACTCCCAGTGCATATGCTCTGGTAAATTCACAAGCTCCTTACAAACCATTATTAAGGGAGAAAATGCCCATAAGATTTTATGTTAGGATATAGATAATGGATAACATATATTGAAACCTAGAAATTCATAGGTTAAGGAATATATGTCATTTATTAGTTATCTCTTTAATGTTCATGGTTTTTCGTTTATGTGTTTAATAATTTTTTAGTCAAAAAACCCTCTTGATGGTGCTTTTAGGTTGATTGTGTTTGTTGAAAATATTTGAGGTTATTGATGAAGGCTGGTTGTTAAAGAATACCTGAAGACTGAGCGTGAGATGTCTATTCTCGTGCAAGCACGAAATATCTGATCTTGCACAAGTGTGAAATGTATGAAGCATTAAATGTCTGATATCGTGCAAGAGTGAAATGTCTGATCTCGCGCAAGGGCGAAATGTCTGATCTCATGCAAGGGTGAAATGTACGATCTTGCACAAGGGTGAAATGTTTGATCTTGTGCAAGCGCGAAATGTCTGATCTCGCACAAAGGTGAGATGTTTGATCTTGTGGAGCACAAATGTTTGAAATGATCTTGTGGAGCGTGAATGTCTAAACTGATCTCGCATTGAGATATTTCTAATTACATGACAACAAATCACGATTTTCAAATGATCTCACATTGAGATCTTGCGAAACACATGATGACAAAGCATGATTGTCAAAGGATCTCGCATTGAGATCTTGTGAAGTGCATGATGAAAAAGCATGATTTTCAAAGGATCCCGCGATGGGATATCGCGAAGCGCATGATTGTCTTTGGATCTCACAGTGGGACCACGTGCAACACTCATGATTGTCTTTGGATCTTGTGATGGATCACACAAAGCACTGAAAGAAAACATCACTAATCATCATAATATTTTCAACTGATCTCATGATAGGATCACGACGAAGCGCGTCATGCCATTTTCTATAGCGGTGGAACTGACAATTATCCGTGATTTTTGGAGTTAAGGTAGTGAAATCTCACCTATAAATAACCAATGAACCATCCACAAGAGGTGATGGATTTTTTCTTAATCGATTTATCTAAAGCAATGTCTGAGAAGGAGTCCCACAGAGAGATCTCATGAAGGAGTTTCATGGAGAGATCTTGTGAAGAAGTATATGTGATTGACATCACGTAATTTTTGCACATGATTTGAACAAAGTCCCATGTAAAAGAGTCTCATGAATGGATCTCACACAAAAGGGTCTCGCAGTCGGATCTCACACAAAGAGCGAAAATGTTACACTCCAGGATCTCGCGCAAAGCGCGAAAGGATCTTATGCCAGGATCTCATGCAAAGTGTGAAAGTATTATGCACTAGGATCTCACGCAAAGTGTGGAAGGATCTCACACCAGGATCTCGCACAAAGCGTGAAAGGGTATCACTCTAGGATATCATACAAGGGGTTACATGCGAGGATATCACACAAGGGGTTACGTTCTAGGATCTCACGCAAGGAGTTACGCGCCAGGATCTCGTGCAAGGGGTTACACGCCAGGGTCTCACACAAGGGTATCACACTAAAATCTTGCGCAAGGAGATACACACCTACATTACCTTGTGAGCAGTATCATTGTCATATTCTATTTTAGAAGAAAAAGAAAATGACATACGATCTACACTATTCTACAATAATTGCAGAAGGAGTTTATCCATCAATACATACAAGGCAGTTAAATGAATACTTGGAATCCATAGGAGTTATTTCCAAATATTAAGTTTGTAATTATTGTGTCTACAATAAAGAGAAGTTTGTTTCAGGCATATGGAAAGTGGAAGTCATGCTTCAAGGTGTTTTTATAGAAGTAAAGGAGAAACCCAAAATGAATTTCAATAGAGCATTACCTATAATTGAGGATTCATTCATTATTTCTAATGAAGGGACCTACATGTCCATAAACTGTGCGTGAATCCTTTTTAGAGAAGTGTGAAAAGGAAGAGAAAGAATGTGATCCTTTTGACCGATAGTGAGCCATCGAAGGAGAGATTGAGGGAGTGACCCTTGGGAAGTGGTGAGCTATCCCTAAAAATTATAAAGGTAGTGAGCCTGGGTATAGAACTGATCTAGAACGAACCTTATTTTGGCAGTGAGTCTTAGTGGGTTTTGGTACATCAACACATTACCATTGTCTGCTCCTTGGATGTAGCCCAGTGAGGGTGAAACAAGTAAAAATCTCTCTATGTCCCTATGCTTTCTTGATTGATTTACTTTCTATGCATCATCATCAGATAAAGTTGGAAAGGATAAGATAAATATGAACACTAAAGAGTAAATTAAGTGACCCTTATAATAAAGAGGTCAAAATTTAGTGGGGTATGAAGAACATAGAAAATAATATCCATACCCCGATTCACCCCAGGGTATCTATGCCCCATTTTTGACTAACAATTGATATCACAACATTGGTTTCTTTTATCGGATTTGTTTTCTCTGAATTGGTTCAGTCAATTGTTGAAATTAAAGTTTCAGTCTGCTCTTATCTTATTATGCCATGGAAAAGGGAAGAACTTCAAAGAAGAATCTTAAGTCTGGTGGAATTCCTCAGTGTGGAAGTGTCTATGGAAAGAGTGGGATTCAGTTGAAGGAAACTAATAATGCACTAAAGAAAGGTTTAGATGAATCAGATAGTGAAAATATTTACTCATTCAATGATGTTATAGGAATGAGTGAAGAACCTAAAATTCCAAGTAATACTGAAACTACAGATGATGATGAAATTAAAAGAAGGAAAAGTGGAAGTTTTCCATGTAACAAAGGAATTGGATCAGAAATTGGATGAAGAAAATAAATCTAAAGATATTTGGATCCAAGTGTAGGAAATTGAAGTTAATAAGCTAAAAGGATTAAATAAAAGGCTTGTTGAAGTTTCCACAGATCTAAGAGAGAAGAATGATTCCCAATCTGAAGAACTGAAAAAATTGAAAGCTGATGAAATGGGAAAGAATCTAGACTCATATGAAATTCAGAGTTTGAAATCTAGAAATGATGATATTTCTACACACCTATTTAAAGTAGTTTAGGGGAATCAAAGGCTAAAACAAGAGAACACATACTGTAATGATTCTATTGCTCAGATGAATTCTAAAATAAAGGAGAAATCTAACATGATGGATAATATCTCATAAGAATTGGAAGATGATATGACTAGAGGGAATAATCTCAAGATAAACCTTAATTCTCAATTTTAATAAAGAGATAAGAAGATTCAATAGTTGAGAGAAGAGAAAGAATCAGTCAAGAAAGAAGTGGAGCAATCTAATTCCAAAGGAAAGACCAAATTGAAGGATTCTTTTCACTTATTATTTTATTATCCTTTGGTAGGTGATAATGAAATGATAAGAAAATACGCTACTTTGGAGGGAAAACATGAAATTATTGACTCATCCCAAAGTCCATAAAATTTGGGAAAATTTGGTATTGGCTATAATGAACCCTCTCCCATGAATGAGAGGAAGATAGCCATGAATGGTTCCAAAAATAGGAAAAATCCTTTAGATACTGGAAACAAACCTAAAAAGGATTTTACAAGAAGTAATGAGAACATGTGCTATTTCTATGGGATGCATGGTCATATTTAAAGTTTTTTTCTTGTAGCATTGAAATATATTTCATATTGTGAAGACAAAAATATTTCTAAATCTGAGAATAAGAATAAGCCTCTTGAAAAGTCTGAAATAAGTGACTCCCAGAAGAAAGTAGCCATCAAATTCTATTATTGTGGAAGACAAGGACACACCATGAGTATGTGTCAAGAATCTCAAGGAATCAATTTTATAAGAATAACTCTGGCTACATCAACATATTATCCAAGAAATGATGAAAAAAAGTATGTCTTTAATGGAAGATGTTTTATATGTGCTAATCATGGGAATTTGGAAAGACATTGTAGCAGGAAGAAAGAAGGAAAATAAAAGGAACCCAGAAGGAGATCCCCAAATCCTATAGTGTATAATAAAAAATCCTATATCAGAAGACAACATGATAAGTTACTAGGTTTATAGCCTTAGGGGAATAACAAGGATCTCAATGAAAGGATCATCAATCACCTCATATAGTACACTCACATCATCTCTCTTGGAAAGAATGTGAATGAATCTGGAATAAAAAGGGAGGAGATTCTCCATTTGTGATTAAGAAGAATGTAAATTCAGTAGAATACTTAACCCCAACAAGAAAGGGTGATGTGAATTAGATAAATGGTAAAATAAAAATGAATAAATAATTCCTTGAAAAATTCTCATTTCATGCCACATGGTGAGAAGTGAAGGAAATAGAAAGATCCCTCTAATGGAGGAAGAAAAAAGAGTAGACGACAAGTGGAATGCTTTCTACTCAAATAAAGAGTCATGAAAAATAGCATATTCGTAGAGCATCAAAGAATAAAATATATAAAAATGGGTTTAAACCCAAAATTTTGAAAAAGTACAAGCCTATAGACTCTAAATATCATAAGAAGACTCAACATGTGGGTAAATAATTTTTATTCATATGACCAGAATAGTTGAAGTTGGCTGGGTAGTTGGAATAAGCACAAAAAAGTATAGTTCTTTTCATGAAAGTATCAAAGGGTTGATCTATCCGAATTGACCAAAATCCTCTTCTTGATGATTCCAAAGGTACCTCTCTACCTATATGTTAAATGTTTCTCATATCTACTGGAATTTATATAGGACTATGTGGGAGATATGATCCAAGGGGTGTGTGTGCTGAAAGGGAACGAGTTCATTAGTTGAATGAGATACATGCAACATGAAGAATATAAACTCTTGAAATTCACATATGGTATCAGATTCAATAAGTGGAATTACAAAAAAACTCTATTTCTTGAATATTTATCTAAAAATTATATGCTATAGAAGAAGTATATTATGTGATGAAGAGCCTGACGTGAAACTGAAGAGTTATCAAAGATATACATGAATGATCTAGTGGTTCCAAGTTTCATTGAATATTCAACCATTGGTATCATGCCTTAGTTTAATTCCACTGAGAGAAGACTAATTGGGGGAGAAGAATCAACATTAATGTATTTCATGGTTATCTACTTTGTTCTTATAATGTGGTATCAACTGACTATTTTCAGGATACCAAAAAGATATAGGTTTTCAGGGAGATAAGGTGACAAGCACACCAAGCAATATAGCCTTATCTGATAAGAGAGTCCTCTGAAGAATTGAGGAGAGTCATGCTAATAGAATCCATGGAAGTAAGTGAGTGGTATGGATAACATTGAAATTTATTGGCATAAACTCTTGTTTCCTACAAAGAGTTCTTTATCAATAGGCTTAGAGGGTCTGTCAATGATTCAGTGCCAAGTGGTAATTTCACTTGCTGAAAATATTACAACATGTAGCTATAAAAGAAGAATATGACTTGAATCTTAAAAAGTGATAAAATAATCAAAGTATCAATTCAAATTTGATAAATGGAGTCAAAGGTGAAATTGCATATAGTTGAAATAGCCTTGTGGTATTCGAATGTCAACCTATGGTGTCCCATAATCTATGAATAAGTGAATGATCAAAGAGAGTGAGTAATTTCTCTTTATTTGAATTTTAGGAGATAAAAGAACAATGTGTGTCCCCTCATGTTTTTTTAGATTATCAAAATTCGGATGCATGGAGATCATTGATTAAGGGGGAGTAAATTTATAAATGAAGGAATCCCCTATTGAATTCTATTATAAAGGGGAGACTAAAGTGAAGTCTCTAATTGGTATCCATTGTGATAATTCAAGTACTATTAATCTTAGTAAAAATCTAGTCCATCCTCCTAGGATAAAGTACATTGAAATCAAATATCACTTCATCAAGAAGAATGTAAAGCATGGGATTATGAAGTTGGATTATTTTCCTATGAACTATAGGTTGCATACATTCTAAATAAGGCCTTATCCATATAGGTGTTTAAGAGGCATCTAATGACTCTTGAATCTTAGTCGAATCCCCACACTAGAAAAAGTGTGGATGTGGGACCCCCTCTCCCCAATGCATGGTGTATTTTTCCCTAATGTGCTGATTTATGCTATTTACCCTTTGACATACCACAAAGGAGTGACCTTCAGGTTCATTGACTAAGGGGGAGAAGTTGTGGCTATAAAAGGGAAGAAAATATCTTAATGAATATAGGAGGATAAGCTGACAGGGGGAGCATCAAAGTAGGGGAAGTTTTAAATCTAACGATGCTAAAGATGTTCGATCAAAGGTTATATATCATGACATATGGGGTTCATGAGGGAAAAAATGAATGGTTTGGGAATGAAGTGATTCACTGATGAAATTTTCATGCTACACTTGTTTCTCATGCCGAGCATGGATCACGTGGGATTAGAGTGTGCGTTGAGTAAATATTTCATCGCTATCAGAATCGAATGAAGAAATTTTTTGGTATAAGATGAAATAAGCTTTAAAGTGGAATCAAAATGTGAAGAGTTTTCAAAAAACTGAAAGGGGTATATTGTTAGGAAAAAATACCTCTTGATGGTGCTTTTAGGTTGATTTTGTTTGTTTACAAGGTTTTAGGTTGTTGATGAATGCTAGTTTTCAAATAAGTCATGAAGAGTGAGTGAGAGATGTCTGATCTCATGCAAGTGATAAATATTTGATATTGTACAAGTGAAAAATGTCTAAAGCATTAAATGTATGATCTCACGCAAGAGAAAAATGTCTGATCTCACACAAGAGCGAAATGTATGATCTCATGCAAGAGTGAAATGTCTAATCTCACGCAAGAACGAAATGTCTGATCTCACATAAGGGAGAAATTTTTGATCTCATGAAAGCGTGAAATGTATGATCTCTCATGAGAGTGAGATGTTTGATCTCACAAAGCGTGAATGTTTGAACTAATATTAGAGAGTGAGGATGTTTGAACTGATTTTTCATTGAGATCTTACGAAGCGTATGATGAAAAAACATGATTGTAAAATTATCCCGCATTGAGATCTTGTGAAGTGCATGATGACAAAGCATGATTTTCAAAGGATCTCACATTGATATCTTGAGAATTGCATGCTGAAAAATATTGATTTTCAAAGGATCTCACAATGGGATCTCAAAAAGTGCATGGTTGTCTTTGTATCTCTGATAAGATCTCGCACAATGCTCATGATTGTCTTTGGATCTCGTGATAGATCAAACAAAGCATTGGAAGAAAACATCACTAACCATCACAAGATTTTCAATTGATCTCGTGATAGGATCATGTGAAGCACATGATGACATTTTCTATGGTGGTGGAATGGATGGTTGTCAGTGATTTGTGGAGTTAAGGAGGTGGAATCTCACTTATAAATACCCAATTACCCATCCATAAGCGGTGATGAATTTTTTCTTAATCAATTTATCTGAAGCAATGTCTAAGAAGGAGTCTCATAGAGAGATCTCATGAAGGAGTTTTACAGAGAGATCTCACGAAGAAGTATACACGATTGACATCATGCTAAGTGTTGTTCATGATCTGAACAAAGTCTCATGAAAAAGAGTCTTGTGATCAAATTTCACGCAAAAGGGTCTCGCTCCCGAATCTGGTGCAAAGCGTGAAAGTGTTACATACCAGGATATCACACAAATTATAAAAGGGCCTTGTTCCAGGATCTCTCAAAAAGCGTGGAAGTGTTACACACCAAGATCTCATGAAGAGTGTGAAAGGGTATTGCTCTAGGATCTCACGCAAAGTACGAAAGGGACTCATGCTAGGATCTCATGTAAGGGGTTACTTGCCAGGATCTCACGCAAGTGGTTACATGATAAGATTTCATGCAAGGGGTTATATTCTAGAATATCATGCAAGGGGTTATGTGACAGGGTCTCATACAAGGGTATCACACTATAATCTTGTGCAAGGAGATACACGCCTACATTACCCTGTGAGCAGTATTATTGTCATATTTAATTTCAGAAGAAGAAAAATAATTCAGAGGATATATACCATTCATCAATACTTGTAGAGTGAGTTAATTCAGTGATACATCTAAGTCATTGAAAGGAAGACTTTGAATCTATAGGAGATCCTACCAAATCTTGAGTTTGTAATTTTTATGCCTACAGTAAAGAGAAGATTGTTCCGTGTGTTTGGAAAGTGGAAGTGTTGCTTCAAGGTGTTTTCATATAAGTGAAGGAGTATCTCAAAAAGAAATTCAACAGAGCATCTACCTACAATTGAGGATGCATTAATTATTTCTAATGAAGGGACCTACATGTCTATAAACTATGTGTGAATACTTTCCAGAGCAGTGAGAAAGGAAATTGGAATAAGGCTATCCTTTCCACTGAAAGTGATCCATTGAAGGAGAGATTGAGGGAGTGACCTTTGGGAAGTAGTGATCTATCCCCAAACATTGTAAAGACAGTGAGCCTATTCATATAAGTGATATAGCATGAACCTTATTTTTTTAGTGAGCCTTATTGGATTTTGGTACATCAGAATATTGTCATTTTATTCTCCTTGGATATAACCCAGTGATGGTGAACCAAGTAAAAATATTTGTGTCCTTATTATTGCTTGATTATATTAATTTCTATGCATCATCATCAGATAAAGTTGGAAATGATAAGATAAATATGAACACTAAAGAGAAAACAAAGTGACCCTTATAATAAAGAGGTCAAGATCTGGTGGGTCAGTAAGAATATAGAAAATCATATCCATAACCCGATTCACCCACCCTCAGGGTATCTAAGCCCCATTCAGGTCTAATATATTTTAAAAATTCTCATCCATAATTTTCCTTTTATTTTATTCAATGGATGTAAATAGGAAATACTAAGTCAACAACAAATGTGAGGGGAAATGTGATGAATGTCCAAATGAGATGTCTAACCTGATGGGAGATGGAATCGGGAACTTCATGTCACTAATTTCTCATTTAAATCATGTTCTGAATAGAAACTTGAATTAGGGGAAAAAAACCACACCCCCTAAGAAAGATCAAGTTGCAATTGAGACCTTTTTGCTACAAAGACCTCCAACTTTCAGTGAATCTTATTATCCCTTAATCATGTAACAATGGATCAAATCTATTGAAAACATATTATCCATCCTTAAATGCTATGAAAAAGAGAATGTTGTGTTGGCTATTTATAATATGGAATGAGAATCTAATAAATGGTGGATGTTTATAAAAAATATGAAGCCTGAGGAAGAGATCGAAGTGATGGAGTGGAAAGAGTTTTTGAAAATCTTCTTCGATAAATATTTTCATCACACTCTACAACTGAAAATGAAAAGGGATTTCCTTAGACTCAAGAAAAAGGACAATGAATCCATCTAGATATACAAGGAAAAATTCATAATAATTTCATAATACACATCTGACTTTGTCATCTCCCCCAAAAGTAAAGTTGTCCGCTTCTTTGGTAGGCTAAAATCAAGTCTATGAAAAGATTTGGTGATTCAAGACTTTGATAGATTTGAGGAAATTATCTGATGTTACCTCAAAGTCGAAATGGATTTCAAATAATATCAAGGGTCTCATGGGTCTAGAGATAGGAAGTGGAGGATAGATTTTAATTCTGGTAGTATGATGGAGAAATATCATTGGGGAAAGAAATTCCAACATCCCACTTGTTAAAATTGTGGGAAGAAGCATCCCATAAATTTATTGAATGGAAAAAAAATGCTTTAGGTGTGGGAAGAAAGGGAACATAGCCATAAATTACTGATGGGATAAACCTACCAATGTTATGGAAGAAAGGAATGCTCAAGTCAACCCTTAGACTATTGTCCAATGTTTCAACTACAAGGAACAAAGACACTATGAGAATCAATGCACTAAGCCAAGGGTTATTGACGATAACCGATGAGAAAATCCTCCAAGGTATAGAGAGAAAGGGTGAGCTTATGCTATCAAAACTACTAAGGTGGATCCCGAAAACAAAGTGGTAATAGATACACTAGTTATTCATTCAAGGATAGAGAATATACTATTTGATTCTGGTTCTACATATTCTTTCTTATCACGCATGTTTAGTATAAATATTCAAATACCACCTAAAAACATGGAAGTAAAGTTATTTGTAAAGATAATAAATGGGTCAATTGTTGCATCCCAAGAATATAACTCATCCCTGGTCAAAATCCATGGGCTGAATTTCCCAGAAAACCTTGTAATACCCCCTTTAGTGGAATTTGATGCTATTCTGGGCATGAATTGACTTTCCTTGTATAGATCCAACATAAATTTCTGAGGGAAGGAAATCAACCTCCATATTGAAAATATCCCTATGATTCTATACAAGTGAAAGGAGGAGGGTGAATATCATTTGGTATCATCATCTCAAGCATGGATGTTATTGCCTTATGAGTAAGTGTATCTATCTCAAATGATTGAGACGAAGGAAAAGATCATACTTCACTACCAAAAAATGTAAATTAGCGATGTTTTAAAACATCTCTAATTAATTTACCGATGTTTATAAACATCATTAAATTAGTGACACCTTATTTATAGATGTTTTTAAGAAGCATCGGTAAATGAAACCTCATTTACTGATGCTTTTAAAAAACATAGGTATTTTTTTTGAAATACCCCCCTGATTTTTTATAATAAAAAACTTTATTTTTTATTTTTTCCCACATCCATCCCTCCACCTACATACTACAACGACCATCCCTACACGCCCTGTAAGCCCACTATTCACCTGTGTGACCCACAACCCAAGCTGAAAACCTGCTTCCACTAGGAATTGAACACCAAATTTCCCACCTCTAACACAAAGCTTCAAACCAAATCACTTATTCATGTTCTCTGTATATTATTGTATTATTTGATATTTATATATATATAAATAGATTTCAGTATCTAAAAATTTAATAAATAAATAAACAAACAAACAAACAAATATATATATATATATATATAATTAGCCACGTTTTAAAATACCGGTAAAAATGTCACTAAAATAGCCATGTTTTCTTAAAAACATGACTAAATTTAAAATATATATGTGTTTATATATATATATGTATATATATATTTATATATATGTGTGTGTTTATATATATATATATATATTTATATATATATGTTTGTGTTTATATATATTAATATATATATATATCTAAATATATATTTACATCAATGTGGTGAAATGGACTACATAAATATATATATTTTTAGAGACATTTCATGAAAAATGTTTCTAAATTCCATTTTTTAGTACTTAGTGACATGCCCATTGTGAGGTAATTCACTGATGCGTTTCTCAAATAATGGACTGCTCTTCCTCCTAGCCGATAGGTTGAGTTCTCAATCAAAATTATAACTGAAGCTTTTCCAATATCCAATAATCCATATGGAATAACCACTATTGAACTTCAAGATTTGAATAAACTAATACAAGAGAATATGGATAAAGGGTTTATACACCCAAGTACTTCATCATGGGGTTCTACAATCCTTTTCATCAATAATGATGAGTTAATGTGCCTCTACATTGATTATCATGAGCTCAAAAAGATCTTGATAAAGATAAAGTATCCTATACCATAGATTGATGACATGTTTTACCAACAACGTAGAGCCCAATACTTCTCCAAGGTGGATCTTTAGTTGGGATATTATAAATTAAAGGTGAAGAAGGAGGATATCCCCAAGACTAATTTTCATACAAGGTACGAGCACTATGAGTTCATAGTGATTCTATTTGGACCCAATAATTCTCAAACTATTTTCATGGACTTGATGAATAGAGTCTTTAGGGATTACCTTGATAAATTTTTGGCAGTATTTATAGAAGATATTTTTATCTACTCCGAAAGCAAGGAGGAACATGAGGATCATTTAAATGTTGTATTGAAGACCTTGTTGAAAGAAAATTTGAATTCGAATTATAATAAATGTGAATTATGGATGGAGAAAGTAACATTCCAGGGGAATGCTATCACCAATAAAGAGATATTTGTGGATCCTTCAAAAATAGAGGCAATTGAAGGATGAATCAGATTAACATATATGAAGGAAATCCATAATTTCCTTGGATTAGCTAAGTACCATCATCGATTTGTGAGAAAATTAGCATGATTTTCAAGCCCACTAACCAATATAACTTGGAAGGGAGTCAAGTTTTTCTAGACTGAAGAATGAAAAGAGAGATTTAAAGAGTTAAATATGAGGCTAATCACTGCACTTGTACTCACATTACCCTCTGGTGGGGAAAGATTTGTGATCTACATCGATGCATACAAAAAGGTATTGGGGTGTGTACTCATGCAAGATGAAAAAGTGATAGCCTATGCCTCCCTCCAATTATAGATCCATGAGAAGAACTACCCATCACTTGATCTAGAATTGACTTTAGTGATCTTTATGTTGAAAATTTGGCAACATTATCTATACAGGGATAAGTGTTACATATATACAAATAATAAAATCTTGAAGTATATATTCACACAAAAGGAGATCAATATACACCAACAAAGGTGGTTAGAGCTAATCAAATATTATGATTTTTCAATCCATTACCATCATGTGAAGAAAAAAAAAGTGGCATATGCTATGAGTAGAATGGATCCCAAAACCCTATCCATGATGAGGATTGCAAAGAATCTATTCTTATTGGACATGTAAATAATGGACATAAGAATAATAAAAGGAAATTTATCTTACATTTATCAAATAACTAATCAATCATCCATTCTTGAGAGGATCAAGGAGGCCAAGAAAGATGATGAGGTGATACAGAAAAAATATAGAAAATATTCCGAAGTTTAACTTTTCTAAAGATGGAGTTATAAGGTTTGAAACTCAGATATGTGACCCATAAAAACCAAATATAAAAAAAGAACTTCTAGATGATGTGCATAGATCAACCTTCTCTATTTATCCAAGAAGCACTAAGATGTATAGAGATCTAAAGAAAAACTTCTAGCATGATAACATGAAGAGAGAGATTATAAAATTTGTATATCAATGCTTGGTATGCCAACAAGTCAAGGATGAATGATATAATTCTAAGGGTATGATGAAACTAGTTCCCATAATAGTGTGGAAATGGGAAAAAATAACCATGGATTTCATCATAGGACTCCCCGGGACATCTAAAGGCAATAATTCCATCTTAGTGGTAGTCAATTGCCTTAAAAATTCAACACATTTTATTACTATCAAGGAAGATTTCTATCTTGAACAACTCGCTAAGATATACATAATAGAAGTGGTAAGACTACGTGGAGTGCCACTATCCATTATATATGGTGGATATCTGAGGTTTACCTCAATGTTATGGAGAAGCCTTCAGCAAGATTTGGATACAGAGGTGAGTTTTAGTACTACTTATCACCCTTATATGGATGATCAATCTAAGAGAATCATTCAAACTCTAGAGGATATGCTAAGACCATGTTCAATGAATTTCCAAGAATATTGGGATAAAAAACTTCCCTTAATAGAGTTATCATATAATAATAGTTTCCATTCTAGCATTCAAATGTCACCTTATGAGGCTCTATATGGGAAGAGGTTTCAAACTATAACATATTGGGATAAAGTTGGAGAGTAGAAGCTGATGGGACTTGATCTTGTCCAAGAGATGATGGAGAAGGTACAAACCATTCAATGTCATATTAAATCTACAAAAAGTTGGAATAAAAGATATGTATACAATCATTGACGATATCTAGATTTTGAGGTAGGAGATGAAGTGTTCCTTCATATATTTCCATGTAATAATGTTATGAGGTTAGGGAATAAGGGAAAGCTTAGTCCAAGATACATTGACCCCTTTGAGATCCTTGATCGCATCAAAGATGTATCCTATCAATTGGAACTCCCAGCTAACCTATCTCAAGTACATGATGTGTTCCATATATCCCTCTTGAGAAAGTACATACCATACCCCTCACATGTAATGAATTTATAGGTAGTTTCATTGGATAATGATCTTTCATGTGAGGAGCAGCTGGTGAATATCTTAGACTATAGAGACAAAGTTCTAAAAAACAAGACAACTCACTTGGTCAAAGTACTGTGGAAGAACAAAAAGTTTGAGGAAGAAACTTGGGAACCAAAAGTGGTGATGAAACAGAAGTACCCTAATATATTTTAGTATATGAAATTAAATTTTGAGGGTGAAATTTATAAATGAGGAATAATTTAATGACATAGACATTTACAAATGAAATTCCCTTTTTAAATGAGTAAATGACTTATTAAGTAATGAATTTATATAAAACACACATACTAATTTGGTTATTTTTATTTAAAAGGACATTAAATATCATAAAAATTGACAATATAGACATTGTATAATGACCATTAAGATTAGTATATATTAGGGTTAAGATAAAGTCCAATCAACAAAGATAGAAGAATAGATGATCTCGGCCAGTAGAATCATACCCTATGAAGCCCATTTATTGGAGCTTATGAGGGAGAGGACATCACTAGTATTTTCTCTTAAACAACATCAATATGAGATTCAACAACTAAAGCATGAGAAAAACCATTTATAGGATAAGTTAAAGCTTATTGAGATCATGACCCAAACCATATTTGCCGAACCCCCCAATGAAGTGTCACTATCACACACCTTACCCTTAGGACATATACTATGA
This sequence comes from Viscum album, assembly GCA_963277665.1. Lineage (NCBI taxonomy): Eukaryota > Viridiplantae > Streptophyta > Magnoliopsida > Santalales > Viscaceae > Viscum > Viscum album. Next base: position 770,385,033 of record OY728126.1, read on the forward strand.
AATAAAGGGTTATGTATCTAGACCCTAACAATATGATTTTTTGCATTTTTATTTTTAATAAAATAATGATTATATTTATATTTTTTTATTATTACTTTATAAATGATTAAATAACGAGTTTTGATAAAAATTAGATATGATGAAACTCAAATTGTATTTTTGGAAAATATATAGTTTCAATCAAGACACTCTTTTTGATGAATTCAAAGAATTTTTGAAACAAATTTTATTTTAATAAAATATTATTATTAAATAATATTTTTAAATATAAATGATAATATAATTTTATGAAGTCAAATGTAATTTTTTAAGGGTTAGAAACTGTTATTGTTGTAAATAGTGATTTTTTATTTAAAAGTGCAACTTTTCACATTTAGAGACTTATTTTGATAAAATAAATATTATTTTTGAAATCAACTCATCAAAATTATCCAATAGTTATTTTTTTATAATTTTATGATACAACTGAATTTTGGGTAAAAATTAAATATGGTATAAATATAAGGTATGCATTATGTCATCATAAAAGAAAAAAAGTGATGTAATAAATACTATAAAGAGTATCCATGACCAAAATTATGTCCCCCTTTAAAATAATGTATTTTTAAAGTTATTTGACTTATTTTATAAACCCTTAATGAATCCTCCAAAAACTATATTATATTTTTAGGTTTTAAAATAAATTCATTATGATCATGATGCACTTCCACATCAACAATGGTATTAATTTAAGAAGTTTAGTTCTCAGCCTTATAAAATATTGAAAACCACTCTTTTTTGGTAGAAACCATGGGAAAAACCATGAGAAGGTACATGATTTTTATTATTTTATTATAGATCCCAAAACCTAATTTTAGAAATCAATAAATAATTCCCCTCTTTTGCTATAAAAATCCACCCAACCTCTCATTACTCTTCATTCAAAACCCTTATATCATGAAGTTACTCTACTTTTCCATCTCTATATCCATCTAAAGTCCCCCCAAGATCTTAATAATCTACTTCTATTCTTTTAGAAGTTCCCTCTCAAGGTAAGAGGTCATCCCCTTCTCCTCTTTATTCAAGAACCTTATTTATATTATGCCATTTGATATTCCAATTTTTTATGTTGGAATATGTTTTACACATTAATATTACTATCCTTATGACGTATAAGTGTTGAGAGACCAATTTCACTCACATTAAACTTTTCCATGAATCTTTAAGTACCCTTTTTATGTTTCTGAAATCATCCTATGATTTTCCATGCCAATCATTTGTGTAGTGGATACCCATCCCCATTTCCACTCAAGGGTATTCACCTAGATGTACATATCCTTCATTTATTGGGGAATTCCAAGAATATAACCAACACTTCTTAATTTTGGGGTTAAAAGTGATGAGATACGTCATTATGTTTTATGATCCATGTGGAACACTTATGCATGTACATGATATGGATGTGACCGATGGGCCTAGAATTATATATCCCTCCAATGTATTGGGTAATGTTTTTATCTCATGTGATGCCATGTATGGTGCATGTGAGGTTATAATAAGCACACTATGTTATGATGTCTCAGTGTTTATCCTTGACCTATGTTTATTATTTCATGTTTTATGTTGTTTCCACATTCCCATGTTTCCATTATATTATCATCTTATATCATGATTTGATGTTCAAGTTTATTATTCCCACCCCTCTTATGTCACCTTGATATAGATCTTGACTCACATGTATTGATTTACCTTATGATATGATTTGATTATTCACTTAATGAGATTTATGTCTCACCCCTTTCTTATTTTACCTTTATCAAGCCCAAGTCGATATTGAACAACTAAAACACGAGCGAAACCATTTATTATAGAAGTTCAAGTTCATCAAGATCACAACCTAAACCATGTTCATCAAGCCACTCCAAAGTAATGTCACCATCACACACCTTACCCTTAGGGTATAAAATGGTGTATTAAGGGGTTATATATCTAGACCATAATAGTACTATTTTTTATATTTTTTATTCTTAATAAAATAATGATTATATTTACATTTTTTTATTATTACTTCAGAAATGATTAAATAATGATTTTTGATAAAAACTAGATACGTTGAAACTCAAATTATATTTTCGGGAAATATATAGTTTCAATAAAGACACTATTTTTTATGAATTAAATAATTGTAAAACAAAATTAAAATTAATTTTTTTATTAAATAATATTTATTTGAATACAAATTATAATCTAATTTTATGAAGTCAAATGTAATTTTTATAAGGTCCAGAAAATTCTATCATTGTAAAAACACATATAAATGAGGATTTTTGATTTAAAAGTGTAATTTTTTATATTTATATAATTAATTTGATAAAATAAATATTATTATTGAAATAAACACATCAAAATTATCCAATGATGAGTTTTTCATAATTTTCTGAGATATTCAAAATTTTGGGTAAAAATTAAATATGGTATAAATATACAGTATGTATTATGACATCATAAAATACTAAAATTGATGTAATAAATACTATAAAGAGTATAAAAGACCAAAATTATGTTTCTAATTTAAAATAATTTGTTTTTTAAGTTATTTGATTAATTTTATAAACCCTTAATGAATCCTCCAAAACCTTTATTTTATTTTAAGGTTTTAAAATCAATTCTTTATGAACATGAATCATTTATACACCAAAAATGGTATTAATTTAAGGTGTTTGGTTCTAATCATTATAAAATATTTAAAAAGACTCATCTTTGGAAAAAAACTTGTGCAGAAACCATGATAAGGTTTGTAGTTTTGATTATTTTATTATATAGTCCAAAACCTAAGTTTAGAAATTTATAAAGAATTCTCCTCTCTTTTTCTATAAAAAACCACCCAACCCCCCATTTTACTTCACTAAAAACCCATGTATCATGAATGTAATCTTCATTTATCTCTCTAGATCCCTCCCAAGGTGCCCCAAACTCTTAAGAAGCTCCACCCAAGGTTTTAGAAGCGCCCTCTCAAGGTAAGGGATCCTCTTTTCACCCTCTTTATTCAAGAACCTTATTTTTATTATTCCATTTTATTTTCCAATTTTTTCATGTTGGAATATTTTTTACACATTAATATTACTTTAATTTTTTTAAAGTGTTTAGATACCCATTTTACTCATATTAAACCCTTCCATGAATCTTTAAGTATCCCCGTTATGCTGCCGAAATTATCCTTTGATTTTCTATACCATTTTTTTTGTAGTGAATACCAATACTCATTTACACTAAATGGTATTCAATTATATGTATATATAATTCATTTATTGGTGAATTCTTAGTATGTAACCCACACTCCTTAATCTTGGGATTTAAAGTGATGAAATACATCCTTACGTTTTATGATCTATGTGGCACACTAATGCATTTACATGATATGAATGCGACGGGTGGGATTGAAATTATATATCTATATAATGAATTGTGTAATGTTTTTAACTCATGAGATACCATGTATGGTGAACATGAGGTTATCCTAAGAACACTATGTTATAATTTATCGATAGTTAGCCTTGACTTATTTTTATGATGTCATGTTTCATGTTGCTGCCACATTCCCATGTCGCCTTTATGTTATCATCTTATATCATGTTTTGATGTTCAAGTTTATGATTCTCATACTTCTTATTTCACCTTGATATGCCTCTTGAATCACATGTAGTTATTTACCTTATGCTATGCTTTGGTTATTCCCTTACTGGGATTTATAGATCACCCCTTTCTTATGTATGTCCCCAGGTTATCCCATGTAATTTTAGAAGAGAAATAGAACTTTAAGGGAATATTATGAAGTTTTTAAATAATTTTTTATACCCATGTTTCAAGTTATTATTCTACGTACCTAATTTCCCAAATACATTAGTACTCATGATCTTCTAGGATTTTATTATGTGTACCTTCATGTAATAAATCATGAATTAAGGTGTATTAAAATATGGGTTGTCATAGTTGATATCAGTAGAAAGTCTAATTATTTTTAGGGATTAGGATTAGAAAACCCTAGTGAAAGCCTTAGGGATAAGACTAAACATAAAAATACATCCTTAAATTTTGGTGAAGTATATAGTAATTTGTTTCCAATAAAATACATCCATGTCTTGATACTACATGTGGGTGTGGCTCGGGCACAATTTTACCTAGGGGTAATAGCCCTAAAAAGGGAACATTGGGATTGAATCGATCATCACCTAGTTCAGAACAAAGAGGCTTTGTTTCACACCTGATTTGACACTCCCAGGAGATATAATCTATTAAATTAACAATCTACTTATAAACCATTATTAAGGTAATATAAATTCCTATAAGATTTTATGTTAGGAGATTAAATAATGGATAACATAGATTAAAACCTAGAAATTCATAGGTCAAGGAAAATACTTAATTTATGAGCTATCAATTTAATGTTCATGGTTTTTTATTTAAGTGTTTAATAATTTAAAAATTATTATCCCTATTTTTCCCTTTATTTTAGTCAATAGCTAAAAATAGGAGAAACCAAGTCAACAAAAAATGTTAGGGGAAATGTGATGACTGCCTAAATAATATGCCCAACCCAATAAGAGAAGGATTTGGGAACTTCATGAAAATATTTTTTCAATTAAGTCGAGTTCTGAACAAAAACTTAAATTAGGGGGAAAACCCACACCCACCTAAGAAAGAGCAAGTTGTAATTAAGACCTTAATGAGACAAATGCATTAAAATTTCAATGGATATTCTGATCCATTAATCATAGAAAAATGGATAAATTCTATTTAAAATATCTTCTCCATACTTCAATGATCTGATCAAGATAAGTTTGTAATGGATATTTATTATATTGAAGGAGAATCTGATTAATGGTGGACATTGATAAAAAAATAAGAAGCCCTAGGAAGAGATTAAAGTGATTAAGTGGAAAGAATTCCAGAAAATATTTTTCAATAAATATTTTCATCACACTCTCTGATTGAAAATGGATAGGGATTTTATTAGCCTCAATAAAAAGGATGACGAATCCATCAGGGCATACAAGGTGAATTTCACAAGAATTTCACCACACACATTTTACCTTTTCATCTCCACCAAAAGTAAATTCGACCGCTTATTTGGTGGGATAAAGTTGATTCTATGAAATTTTTTGGTGATTCAATACTTTTGATAACTATGATGAAATTTTATGATTTTCCCTCAAAGTCAAAATGAAGATTGAAGAATCACAAGGGTCTCACAAGTATGGAGATAAGAAGAAAATGATGGATTTTAATTCTAGTGGTGCGATGGAGAAGTATCTTAGGGGAAGTAAAGACCAACATCACACTTTTTAAAAGTGTGGGAAGAAGCATACTAGAAATTTCTTGAAGGGGACAACCAAATTCTCTAGGTACAGGAAGGAAGGGCATCTAGACAATGATTATTGATGGGAGAAACCATCTAATGTGATGGAAGAAAGGAATGCTCCAGTAAAACCTCATCCATTTGTCTAACGTTTCAACTGTAAGGAACAAGGACACTATGAGAATCAATGCACTAAGCCAATGGTTTTTGATGATAACTGAAAAAACTCCAAGTCTTAGAGATAAAGGTTGAGCTTATGCCATCAAAACTAATGAGTTGGATCCTGAAAATGAAGTGGTGGGAGATATTATAGTTATTCATTCAAGGATGGAGAATGTAATTTTTGATTGTGGTTCTACACATTCTTTCATATCATGCAAGTTTAGTATAACTATTCAAATACCACCACAAAACATGGAAGTCGAGTTATTTGTGAAGACAAAAAATGAGTCAATTTTTGCATCCCAAGTATATAACTGATCCACAATCAAAATTTGTGGGTTGAATTTTCCAAAAAACCTTGTGATACCCCATTTAGCAGAATTTTATGCTATTCTAAGCATGGATTGACTTTACTTGTATAGAGACAACATAAATTTCCAAGAGAAGAAAATCACACTCCATATTAAAAATCTCCCTATGATTCTATACAAGTGCAAGGAGGAGGATGAATCTCATTTGATATCAACATATTAAGAATGGATATTATTTACTTTTGAGCAAGAATATCTATCTCAAATGATTGAGACTAAGGAAAATAAAATACTTGGTGACATTCCCATTGTGAGGGAATTCACTGACGTGTTTCTCGAAGAATTTCTTGGTCTCCTTCCTAATTGAGAGTTTGTGTTCTAAATCAAAATTATACCCAAATATTTTCCAATATCCAAGAATCCATATATAATGAACACTGTTGAACTACAAGAGCCAAATAAGCAACTACAAGAGAATCTAGATAAAGGTTTTATATGCCCAAGTGCTTCACTATGGGGTGCACCGATCCTTTTCATTAAGAAGAAGGATGAGTCAATGTGCATCTACATTTACTATCATCATCTCAACAAGATCATGATAAAGAAAAAGTATCTTCTGCCACATATTGATGGTTTTTTAATTAACTATGTGGATCCTAATACTTCTCCAAGGTGGATATTTGGCTGGTATATTATCAAGTAATGGTGAAGAAGGTTGATATCCCCAAGACTACTTTTCATATAAGGTATGAGCACTACAAGTTCATTGTGATTCCATTTTGACCCACTAATTTTCTAACTATTTTTATGGACTTGATGAATAGAGTCTTTAGGTATTACCTTGATAAATTTGTGGTAGTCTTTATAGAATATATTCTTATCTACTCCAAAATAAAGTAGGAACATGAGGATAATTTGAATGTTGAAAACAAGACATTGTGGAAAGAAAATTTGTATGATAAGTATAATAAATGTGAGTTTTGGATAAATCAAGTAACATTCATGGGGTGTGTTATCACCAATAAAGAGATATATACAGACCCTTCAAAAACATAGGAAATTGAAGGATGGCCCAAACCAATATCTATGATGGAAATCCATAGTCTCCTTAGATTAGCAGGGTATTATCATCAATTTGTGAGAACCTTATCATGGTTTTTAATCCCACTAACCAATCTAACTCAGAATGTAGTCAAGTTTTTATGAACCGATGAATGAAAAGAGAGATTTAAAGAGTTAAAGAAGAGGCTAATCATTTCACCTATACTCACATTATCCACCAATAAGGAATCATTTATGATCTACATCGATGTGTCAAAAAAAGTATTAGGTTGTTTAATCATTCAAGATAACAAAATGATATCCTATGCCTCTCTCCAATTAAAGATACATGAGAAGAACTACCCAACACATGATATAGATTTGGATGTAGCGATCTTTTCAATGAAAATTTGGTGACATTATATCTATAAAGAGAAGTGTGACATATATATGGATCATAAAATCTTGAAGTATATATTCACACAAAAGAAGATAAATATGAACTAGAAAATGTGGTTAAATCTAATAAAGGATTATAATTGTTCAATACATTACCATCCTAGGAAGAGAAAAAAGTGGTAGATGATCTAAGTACAAAGGATCTTGAAACCCTATCCACGATAATGATTGTAAGGGATCTAATATTCTTGGACATGAAAAGGATGGACATGAGAATAATAAAAGGAAATTTATATTACCTTTCTCAAATAACTACTCAACCATCCATTCTCAATAGGATGAAGGATTCCCAGAAAGATAATGAGGTGATACATAAAAAGTTAGTAAATATTCTAAAGTTAAAATTTGTTAAAGATGGATTTATAAGGTTTGGAACTCAGATACACGTCTTATCAAAACCAGAGTTGAAAAAGAAACTTATAGATGATGTGCATAGCTCATACTTATCTATTCATCCAAGAAGTAGTAATATGTATAGAGATATAAAGACAAAATTTTGGTGGGATAACATAAAGGGGTATATTACAAAATTTGTATATCGATTCTTGGTATCACAACAAGTTAAGGATGAATGAAATAAGTCTAAGGGTATGATGAAACCATTACCCATTCCAGTATGGAAATGGGAAAAAATAACCATGTATTTCATCACAGGAATCCCCAGGACATCTAAAGAAAATAATACCATATTGGTGGTAGTCAATTTCCTTACAAAGTCAGTGTATTTCATTGTTATCAAGGATGATTTATATCTTGACCAGCTCACTTAGATATACATAAGATAAGTGGTAAGACTACATGAAGTTCCACTCTCTATTGTATATGATTGAGATCATAGGTTTACCTCAAGGTTCTGGAGAATCCTTCAGCAAGCATTGGATACAAATATGAGTTTTAGTACTTCTTATCAACCTCATATGGAAGGTTAGTATGATAGAACCATTAAAAATCTATAGGATATGATGAGATCTTATTCAATGGATTTATAATAATTTCAGGATCATCACCTCCCCCTGGAGAAGTTATCATATAACAATAGTTTCTATTCTAGGATTCAAATGGCACCTTATGAGGCTCTGTATGGGAAGAGGTGTTGGACTCCAACATATCAGGATAAAGCAAGAGTGTGGAAGCTGATGGGAAATAATCTTTTCCAATAGATTATAGAGAAGGTTCAAACCATTAAATGTAATATGAAATCTAAAAATAGTCGACAAAAAATCTATGCAGATAATCTTCAATGAGATCTAGATCTTTATGTGAGAGATAAATTGTTCCTTTATATATCTCTATGGAAGAAATCCATGAGGTTTGTGAATAAGGGAAAGCTTAATCCAAGATATATTAACCCCTTTGAGATCCTCGATCACATCAGAGATATAACCTATTAACTAGAACTCCAACCTAACCTATATCAAGTACATGATGAGTTTCATGTATCCGTCTTGAGGAAGTACATACTAGACACCTCACATGTAATGAATCTAGAGGTGGTACCATTTGAGAATTATATTTCATACAAGGAGCACTTTAGATCATAGAGACAAAGTTCTTCGAAACAAGGTAACTCGCCTGGTTAAAGTACTATTGAAGAACCACAATTTTGAGGAAGTAACGTGGAAATTGGAAGAGTAGATGAAAAAAAATACCCTAAAGCATTTTAGTGTATGAAATGAATTTTTATGGTGGATATTTAAAAATGAATTTTCCTTTCAAATTAGAAAATGTCTTATTAACTAATAAAGTTATAGAAAACACAAGCACTAATTTGGTTATTTTGATTTAAAATATTGTTAAACATCATAACCATTGATAACATAACCCTTGAATAGTGACTATTAATATTAGTATATATTAAGGGTTGTGATAAATTCCAATTGAAACAGATAGAATAAGCGATGACCTCGACCAGTAAGATCATATCCTACGAATCCCATTCATTAGAGATTTTGAGGGAGATGACATCATTGGGATTTTCCCTTGACCAATCAAAATATAAGATTCAAAAACTAAATCATAAGTGAAACTGTTTATAAGATAAGTTTAATCTTATCTAGATCATGAACCAAACCATGTTTGTCGAACCACCCCAAGGAAGTGTCACTATCTCACTCCTTACCCTTAGAAAATACACTGGTGTAATAAGGGGTTATTTATCCAGACCCTAACAATATGAGTTTTTATATTTTTATTTTTAATAAAATATTGATTATATTTCTATTTTTTCATTATTACTTTATAAATGATTAAATAATGAGTTTTGATAAAAACTATATATGATGAAACTCAAATTGTATTTTTAGAAAATATATAGTTTTAATAAAGACACTATTTTTTATGAATTAAATAATTTTTGAATCAAATGTTATATTAATAAATTATTCTTATTGAATAATATTTATTTAAATATAAATGATAATATCATTTTAAGAATTCAAATGTAATTTTTATAAGGGTCAGAAACTATTATCTTCATAAAAACTGATATTTTCAATAAATGGGTATTTTTGATTTAAAAGCGCAAATTTTTACATTTAGAGACTTATTTTGACAAGATATATATTATTTTTTAAAAAATAATGTCAAAATTAACCAAAATTGAATTTTTCATAATTTTATGAGGGTCAAAATTTTGGGAAAAAATTAAATACATTATAAATATATGGTATGTATTACGACATCATAAAATAAAAAAAGTGATGTAATAAATTCTATAAAGAATATCCAAAATTAAAATTATGTTTTATCTTTAAAATAATGTGTTTTTTAAGTTATTTTAATTATTTTATAAACCCTTAATCAATCCTCCAAAACCTATATTATATTTTAAGGTTTTAAAATCAATTCTTTATGAACATGATGCAATTCCACAACAAACATGGTATAAATTTAAGGATTTAGGTTATCATACTTATAAAATATTTAAAACTAATACTCTTTGGTTTAAACCTTGGGAAAAAACCATGGTAATGTTTTTGTTTTTTAATATTTTATTATATAGAGTCCAAAACCTTAGTTTAGAAATTAATAAAGAATTTCCCTCTCTTTTGCATTAAAAATCCACCCAAACTCCAATTCTTATTCACTAAAAACCATTGGACCATGAAGTTAATATACCTTTACCTCCTTATATTCCCCAAATGTCCCCTTAAGTTCTTTATAATATCCTCCTAATCTTTTATAGGCACCCTCTCAAGGTAAGGGATCCTCTCCTTCTCCCCTTTATTCAATAACATTATTTATATTATGCGATTTTATTTTCCAATTTTTCATGTTGGAATATGTTTTACACATTCCTATTAATATCCTTATAATTTATAAGTGTTTATATACCTTTTAAACTCTGATTAAACCCTTCCATGAATCTTTAAATATCCCCATTATGCTATTGAAATTATCCTGTGATTTTCCATGCCAATCATTTGTATAGTGAATACCCATCCCCATTTCCACTCAAGGGTATTCAAATAGATAGACCTATAATTAATTTATTTGGGGATTCCAATTATTTAACCCAAACTTCTTAATCATGGGATTAAAATTGATGGAATACATCATTATGTTGTATGAACTTTGTGGCACCCTTATGCATGTACATGATATGAATGTTATGGGTGGGCCTAAAATTATATATATCTCCAATGAATTGGGTAATGTTTTTATCTCATGAGATACCATGTATGGTTCATGGTAGGTTATCCTAAGCACACTATGTTTTGATGTATTTTTGGTTATCCTTGACTTATGTTTATGATGTCATGTTTTATGTTGTCTCCATATTCCCATGTTACCTTTATGTAATTATCTTATATCACGATTCGATGTTCAAGTTTATGATTCTGACCCCTCTTAGGTAATCTTGATATTCCTCTTGACTCACATGTATTATTTTACCTTATTATATGCTTTGATTATTCCATTACTATGATTTTTATCTCCCCCCTTTCTTGTATATGTCCCCAAGTTATCCCATGCAGTTTTAGAAGAATAATGAGATTTTAAGGGCATGCTGTGGAGTTTTTTAAATAATGTTATTGTACCCATGTTTTAAGTTATTGTGATATGTACCTAATTTCCTAAATACACTAGTACTCATAATCTTATGAGATTGTATAAAGTGAACCTTTATGAAATAAATCATGAATTAAGGATTATTAAAATATAGGTTGTCATACATACCATTTATCATATCATCATAAAAGTTACATCCTCCATATAAAGGATAAATTACATCTCATTTCAGATCAATATGACCTCATCCCTTGGAAGGGTAAAATACATGTCACTATAACCATCACTATGTACCTCCCCACCCATTAGTTTATAACACGAGTAACCAATTGATATCTCAATATCTAAAAATTATTAATAAAAAAAATGAAATTCCTTTAAAATTCCAAAAACTCAACCTAAAGACACACCAACCATAAAAAATTACTTATTCATTTCAAAATAAAGGATCCTTTATTAGATTCTATGAAAAAACTTACCAAAATCACAATTTTCCCATTTTCATTTTCTTATATACTAGGAAAGAAAAATTTATATTCAATCTAAAATAATTCCTCTATGTTCGGAATGTAACAAGACTTAAAAATTCCACATATATAAATTTATATTTCATATCAGGAATCATTTATTCCACATTATTATACCTATGCTTGGTTCCCAATCCCAACTCACACACACACACACACACACACACACACCAATATATGAAAACCCTAAAGAAGGCCAAGACCACCTACATTAACTATCTCATCTTTGCCCAGTATTACTCTATTTTCAAAGAATAAATAGACCATAACCACCCAAAAACCAATAAAACCACAATTTAGGTAAAAAATACCCAATATCAAATCACATGAAATATAACACCTTGTATTTTTCATGTAAGTTTTATCTTAAGTTTGGTGATATCTGGATTAAAATTTTAAATTTGTGAGGCTTTTATAAAATAATCTTGGTTAGGAACATTGTTTGAAAACCATGTGTGATTACCATCCAAAGTGTTTTTAAGGAAAAAGATGAATGAATAGTTAGGTGACTGGTTAGACTAATTGTGTGAGTCAGTCACATGAGGTAGTTTTTGGGATGGAGTTGTAAGCATGATTAACTACACAGTGAGAAAACCATGTGTAATGGAAAAATTTCAACGATTTTGTTTTAAAAGAGATTAAAATCCAAATTAATCTCTAATAACTCTCTATAAATGAGTTTGGATCATATTATAGAATGAATTAGAAACTTTTATGGGTTATCCACCCCCATTTGATGGATTTTAATAATTTATTGGGTGAATCAAATCCATATCAAAGGTAAATAATCCTATTTCTGCTTCTTTATTGATATCTATCAAATATCCTGTTTTTCACTCTTAGATCACCATTTAAGGGATTAAATAATGAAATATTTAGATCTTGATGGTTAAAGTGGATTTTTGGGGATGGTAATTGATGGATTGATCAAAGGGTGAGATTTAAAATCTTATATCTATGGGAATTTTGGATTTTATCAAAGGTAGGTAAATTTTATTCATTCCTATGTAGATTATGATCCTTTGAAAAGTGATTTGATGTGGTTTTAAAATATTTGATCTTGATGTGAAAATTTATTGAATAATTAACTATAGTAAATTGATTTTCTAAATTATGTATTTTTGGTTTGTAAAAAATGGATTTTAATTATAATGAAAAATTAAGGTTTTGGGATATTGAAATCATGATATCTGGTTTTTGAAAATTGATTGTTTTTTGAAACCATGGGATTTTTTGAAATGTGAATTTTCATAAAAATTGATATTTTATTTTAAATTATGATGGATTTAAGATTTTGAATTTTTATGGGTTTTTTTGGAAAACTATTTTTGAAAGAAAATGGTTTTGGGGAAATAAACTAACCACATGTATGAGTAAAAACTATAAGTGTCGAGACATAAACAGAGGGGATGGTAAATGAATGGAAGTGTTAGGGATGTGTTTGGATGGGATGATCCATGGTGTGATATGGATGTGGGATTACCATTAAAGGTAAGCATCCAGATATATGATGATCCATGGAAGGTTACTATAATAATTTTTATTTTTAATGGTGGTTTGTTAAATCAACACTCAAAAAATCTACATTTGTTTAGATTTTATTTTTAAAAAACCATCACTAAATATCTAAAAAATGAAAAAATACCCTAAGATCAACCCCCTCATTAAGATTGGCCCTCCTTACCCAAGACCAACCATCCCACCATCCCTCCCTGAGCCCCACTATCCCACCATACCTCCCTAAGACTCATTATCCCTCCTTGAGTCCTGATCCCCCTTGTCACTCCTCGAGCCCGACCTACCTCCCCGATCCTCACTTACTCTCTCCAAGACTTTACTTCACCTTCCTCTCTTAACCTTAATTACAATCCGATGACATGATGGTCCTCTAACAACATGTGACCATCCCAACAATGAGAAAGCTTCCCAGAGACACACTAGCTCTTTGGAAAGGTGTGGGATGGCCGATGATGTGAAATCACTCCAACAACATGTGACTATCCCTGTAGTGATTGATATTCCTAACAATGTGATTTCCCTATGCAGGTTGGAGGTATTATCCAGATTTAGAGATATATATTTAATTTTCTTATTGTTTCTTTTTGAATTCCATAGGATTAATTATTTATAACCTCCTTCATGAAGTATTTGATATCTAAGCTTATTATTATATTTCTAAATGAATTCAATGTGTATTATTGAAGATACATGTGTTTTATTGTAAATTATATATTCAATATATGTTTAAAAATTTCACACTTATGTTCACAAGATTTAAATGTGTACTTAGAATTATCTGTTTTAGGTTATGCCATGTTTTGGATTTTAAAAATGGTTGTGTTATTTTATAGTTCATTAAAATTGATTAGAATGGGATGTAATTTGTTTTTATAAAAATAATACCTAATTTAGATTAAAATTAATTAATTATATTAGTTTTTTGGTATAATAGAACACAAAATTGTGTACTATTTTAAATACATATGATGATACCCACTATTTGACATGTAGGAAATTTGTTTCTCAAAGAATTGGTAAATTTATTTGAAGGGATTTTTGGGTGGTGAGATGTGTGAATTTCAATAAAGTTTTTATTTTTCACTATGTTTTGAAACATCATGGTATGATAGGAATTAAAGGGAACCTTAGAAATATATACAATCCACTAATTATGGAAAGATTTTACATTTTAGTTTGGTGCCCTAGATCAAGCCTAGATATTGTGAGTAAAATGAGTGGGTATAATCACATTACTGCAAGAATGGTCGATTCATTTAATGTATTTAAATGTTAAGTTAATGTGTTTAAGAGTTATTCTTGGCTATAATGTTTTTATATTGAGTGAATTAACTTTAGTGAATTGTGATAAGTATTTAATTTTGAGAAATTAGACATTAGATTTATTTTAAAATATATGTTCTGAAATTTGTTTTACTTGTTTTAATGATAGGAATTTCAAGGAGAAAACGATTCAATGAAAATAATTGATCTATAAAAGATGTCTCTCCCACCATCCATACATCATCGACTTTTTTAATTTATGTTTTGTATATTGTATTTGGAATACCCTCTAGCTCCCTCTCAATAACATCAAGATTTACCTCTTTCTCTCTCCCAACTATATCTGACACACTTTATACAAATGAATCTACCCCATCAAATTCATGATAGAAGACCATCAAGTTTTTAGGTGATTTTCATGCATCTCGGGAGACGGTGGTCACTCCAGTTACCTCATATGGATATTGGAGGGTCATGATTATAGGTGATTTTTTTCTTTTTTGTATACTAATAACATATTTATTTCCATAAAAATAGAGATAATAATTCTAGAGATACAAACATTAATAGTTCATAAGTATAGAATTTTAATGGTATGAATATAGTGGTACCATTTGATAGTTTTGTGGTTTTGACAGAGGATTCTAAGGGAATAATCATTTAGATATTGGGCTATTGTATTGTAAGCCATTGACCCATCCCATTATTTATTTAGATCAAATACATATACTTTTATCTTGGAATAATAAGGTATTTTATTGATAAATTAATATAATTTTAATACATTAATCATCATTAATTAAATTGAATGTCATTAAGTAATAAAACTCAAATAATTTGGATAAATTCTTTTTCATATATTTTCTACCATTTTACAATACCTAATACTATCACATAACCATGTATGTAAAAAAAATTGTGTAAGAAATTGTAGGATTTTAAATGGATACTGTGGCATGATTTCAATGACACATTGTTGACCATTCAACAAATGTATGATAAGGTACCTGGAGGTGTACCTCAGGAGTATTGGAATGTTTTTATTGATATCTATTTCCCTAATAAACATATAGTAGTTAATAATATATTATTATATTATTATAATTTTATAAATAATTATATGAATTTTATTAAATCACATATTATTTATTATAGGAAGTGTACATGAAAAATGAATCAAGCAGAGAGAAACAAATCATCCCTCACATATCTGGTTCAAAGAGTGTTTTCAAGAAAAATATTTACCATGATAATATTTTCATGAATTCGAATATTTATATGTTAAATACTATTTATTTTTTGTATTATAATATTTATTTTTATCTTTTTTAATATAGAAAAAACATCTAGGGTGAAAGGTTTCTTAGATGTAAGTTTGGGTAGATGTCTATTCCAAATCCAATGGTAGTTACATGAATGAACCTTGCAAACATGTTTGGGTACAAAATTTTATCTTTATGTTTTTTTACTTTTTATTGTATTATCAATTTAAATGATATTTTATTAGTATGTAAAAAAATATAATTGTGGGATTCCAACCCTATGCAGTCATACCCAGTCTTCCATGATGATCCAGTTGGCTAGGTCCTTGGGAAAGAGTATCCTGGTCTTGTGCATGGGAATGATTTTGAACCATCCCCATATCAAGTCTTTAGTAAGATATTGAGGCCATTATCTATATTCACATATTTTACAAGTTGTAGTTCTCCTAACCCTCTACAATCTCAGAGCTAATTAATTTTTATGATAAACATAATTCAGGACCAGAGTAACACAATCCAAGAATATAGGATTCACATGAAAATTCAAGATGTGCAGGTCATCGTAATAAAAAATGAATTGCTTGAATTGTACTATAAGATGATTGAAAATGTAATCAATGATATTTCCTCAATGGTTGGGTGTCATTAGCAAGTAAATTTCACAATTTAATAATCATTTAAAATGTTATTTTTTTTACTTCAAAATAATATATATATATATATTTGTTTAATTTTCAAATAAATTATAATGTAGACACTGAAAGAAGGGAGTAGATATAGAGACAACCATCGCTCTTCAAGTTTTAGTAATGATGGGGATTTATTTTTAAGTCAATATTGGTGTTGTATAACTAAACTGAGTACTTATAAATTATTAGTGATGTTGTTGTAAATTATTCTATCATTTGTATTTTTATTTGGGTTGGAGATGTTAACATGATTTATTTTTTTAAATTATTTAGTTTATTGACTTAATTTAAATTCATTTTAGGACAATTAAAATTGATTTCATTAAGTTTTTTTATTTGATTTATTTTGGTATGATTTATTTTTGGGTTTCTTTTTTTATTTGGTTAAATTACTATTAGTTCCAATCATCTTGAATTGGTTTTTTCCTAATTTATTATATCTAGTTCTATCAATTCAGTTGGTGTAATTCTATTCAATTTGGTTTGGTTTAGTTTTAAGTGATTTCATTCAGTTGAGTTTAATGTTTTTTGATTCTATTCTAGTTAAATATGAATAGATTAGTTATGTTTGGATAAATTAGAGTTATGTTAGTTTCATTCATTTCATCTAGCTTGATTATGTTCTGTTCGATGTGTATTTGGTCAGATCTGGTTAGGACAATTTAGTTTCATTTATTTTAATTCAATTCAGGTCAACATGATTAAATTAATTTTAATTCAGGTCATCTCTGGTCGATTCAGTTTAGTTTTGACCTCTTTCATTCAATTTAGTTAAATTTGAGTCAGGTTAACTTATTTGGTTCAGTTTTGTTTGGTTCAAATCTATTCATATCAATTCAATTTTCTTTAGTTCACTTTAGTTCTATTTAGTGGGGTTCAATGTTGTTTAAGTTTTTTATATTTTTTTCCAAGTCAATTCAATTTGGTTTGGTTCTATTCAGTTTTATTTAGTTCATTCCATCTTAGTATAGCTTAGATTAGTTCAAAATGGTTCAATTTGGTGTACTTTAGTTCAGTGTAGTTTGGTTCAGTTCAATACTAGTCGAGTTAGATTAATTTTATTATGTTAAATTTAATCTCATTTAGTTATATTCATTCTGATTTGGTTTAGTGTGTTTTAGTGTGGATCATGTTAGCACTCACTAGGAAAATTCAGTGTTGTTTTGTTTGATTCGATGAATTTATTTTGATCAATTCTATCTAATTCAACTTAGATTAGGTTGATTCAAGTATGGCTGGGTTGTTTAGGTTTGATTATATCTAAATTAGTTAATTTCATTTTCGTTTTATTCATTTAAACTATATTTAGTTCAATTAAATATTATTTTCCTATATTCAATCCAAGTATACTCTAGTCAATTACATTCATTTTTTTATTCCAGTAGAATATAGAAAATTAACTTAGATTCATTTAGGTTTAGTTTAGTTAGATTTAGCTCTGTTTGGTTGAGTTTTAATTAGTTTATTTTGACTTAGTTTTTTTTATTAAATTTGATTTTGTTCATTTTTTTAGTTTAGGTAAGGTCGGATGGGTTTTATTTAGTTTGTTTTATATCAGTTCGGTTTAATTATATTTAGTTTATTTTGTATTAGTTTTATTCATTTAGTTTTATTATTTCTAGTTGGCTAGGTTTAATTTTTAGTTTAAATTTATTAATCTTAGATTAATGGAGTTTTATTTTATCTAGTTTAGTTCAGTTTAGTTTTAGTTGAGGTATATTAGTTCAACACATTTTTTCCACTGCAAATTCTTACAGAAGTTTAAACCATCATGTGATGGTAAGGAAAAAGAATATAAAATAAAACCACCATGAGATATGTAAAAACCATAGCTAAATATTTGTTTTGTGATAATTATATTAAACCTCTAAAGAATTCATAAAACCACCAAAATTTATCAATCAATACCTTATTTTTGGAGATTTATATTAACCACTGCAAAACAATTCTGCATCTATTTAAACTACCTACAAACCCAAATACAACTATCACAAATGAATCATTTTCCTGTAGTGGGTGACATTGTGATCATATGTAATATCATTGAAAATCAATGTTTTATTTTTATCATGATATCTAGAATTTGGTATGGTTAATGGATGAATTTTTATTATGGGTTAACTAGGAAGGGTTACCATTTATTTTGGAAAAACCTCAGGTGAGTTATTTTGATATGATGATTATGGCTGTATGTGATATCATTTTGATTTTTTTTGTTTGATATAGTGTTAATTGTTTTCAAAATGAAATTGTTTTCATGTTCTAGGATAGATCATACATTTAAATTAATGAGTGTGATTTAGGTAAATCCTACCAAGTATTATGTTATTAACCCTTACACATGTACCTCAACATGCCTATTAATGTTTTATGTTTTTATATAGGTAAAACAAAATAAACTTTGTTAATTAACAATGTATCATGGAGATATAAAAAAGTATATATGTGTTGGTGTTTAGTCACATATCAAAGGAGGTGTCGGTATATCCATAGAGGATAGGAATTGATTGTTTTATTTTACTTTTTTTATGTATAGATAAATGTTTATTTTTATTTTACATTATTTTTTTTCAAGATTGTTTTGATTTTCTAAAAACTAAATTTCATTTCATTTGGTATGTTTGGTCAATTTAATTTGAGAAATTTATTACCCAGTGATTATGTTTTATCCCTTAACACTAGTTTTAAACTAATAGTGATTAAGAAACATGCTTAAGGTCATGTGGAAACCCTAACTCAGATCTTGAGATCTGAGAATCTAATTCGAGGAATTAAAAAATTGTATTAGAGAACAATTTTTAAGTTAAATCATACAAAGTGTGATAAACATGTAGAATAGAATAATTAGGACATAAGAGGTACCTATAAAAAGTTTTAACTAACCTCTTTATAACAAAATATTTGTTTCTATATTTTTTTGAATAGATATTGAAGAGTCTCTTATAAGATTTTTGTATTTGTGATTATAGGTGTTTTCAACCACAATCTATTGAGATTGGATAGTGTATTTGATTATCCACTAAATGAGGATAATATTCATTGTTAATATGTATAATATTAATGTTCTTTATTATTCATAAACACCATTTTAGTGCATTTTACATTAAACATCATTTCACATTATGATTGTAATACCTTCTTAAAATGCACTATTATGTGGTACATTTTTGAACATCATTTAAAGTACCCAATGATCCATCTGATTTTAAGTAATATAATTATCCATATTTCAATTTTATATTTTGGGAAATTTATCTACACTTCAATATTAACATTTTTCATTCAGGGATCAATGGAGAATTGGTGGAAGAAGATGGAGATATTTTGTGATGAAAGGAATCAATTCTAGAGAAGGCATATTGGACACCAGCCCACTGATTAGAATTTGAGACCCACATTACAAACCAAATGAAGCTCAAATTTTGTGGGAGGATATAATACATACATAGGAACAATTAATTATGCAGAATCCAGTGCTAATTCGGCCTCCATTGTAGTCATTTAGGTGGCCCAAGTTAGATATAAAATTCAAGGCCAGATTCTACGTCCCAGAAAAACAGCCCACTAATCTAATCATATCTCCGAATATAAAACTCCAAATGGGCCCAAATTGTACAGTAAGTTAGGAGACATCCGGGGATCCATTGTCTTCTTATATGTCCCACTCTGATTCTTCCATCTAGAAGGTCATCCAAGCGCGTCTGTTCGGTGGAAGCAAGCTGGCTGCCACCTCGGGTCAAGGGTGGAAAAGTCTCCTCTCCCTTACTTTCCACCACCCTAGGCCTACCGTAATCAAGTGGGATATTTTGTACTATTGGAGGCTCTAACCA
The DNA here is from genome assembly GCA_963277665.1 of Viscum album. Lineage (NCBI taxonomy): Eukaryota > Viridiplantae > Streptophyta > Magnoliopsida > Santalales > Viscaceae > Viscum > Viscum album. Next base: position 770,405,441 of record OY728126.1, read on the forward strand.
AGGCTCCCAAAATTCCTATTTATGTCAGTATTGGTGAATGAGTTTTTCATCTTTGGTGCTTGGTTTCATTGTAGTGTTATGCTGCCGCTTTGTGTTTGTAATCACATTTCTTTCTCATGTAAGTTGTTAAATTCACCTTAGTTTCTTAATAAAAGTTCTTCTTTTACTCTTATTCTGTTATTCTAATTATCACTTTGATACATTTGGTTCAAGGTGTGAATTTATTCACACCATACTTTGTGATATTTATCACACAACGGAGGAGTGATCGATTTTTGTTGTTGTTTTTACTTCTTCAATTCCACCCTCGTAAGTCTACTTCCCGTTTCCGTTGAAGACATGTCATCAATGGAGGGATAACTCTTTTATGGGTTGATCCAAGGGAGTAGAAAGGGGATGTATTGGATGTTATTTATAACTCCATTAATGGATAATCACTTCTTTTAAATGAGATTTTTATTTGATGATTTTAAAACCTCTTCATCCTTATTGAATTTAAGGTCACACATTTCAAGTGCTAATACGGACCTCTACCTTGGAGTGCTCAAAACTTTGATCCTTCAAGTGTATAGATGATTAGTATTAGGGTGTGTAGGCATTAAACCAGTAAGTGATGATTTCGTTTGATCTTCTTAAATGAATCCATCTCAATTATAAGAAATTGAAATCATTAAAAAAGGAATTCATCCAATCCACCCCAAGCGATAACCTAGGATCAACTCATTACATTAATTTGAATTAAATTAAATCTGTTAGTGATCCTTGTAAACCATCTTTAATCAACCTAAGTTGGCCACTTCATAGCAAAAAACAATCCATATAATGCACGTGTCTGTAGGTACTTCTTAGGTCTCTGAGGATTCGACAACCTAAACTAGACTACAAGGACCGTCCTACCTTCTTCTTTTGGGTAAATTTGAGTGTGAATCAAATTTTGGCGCCGTTTTCGGGGACCAAGTAAGTACCATAGACCAAAAACCTTCTTTCCTCACCTCCGTTATTCTATTCTCACCCAATATCTCTTATCTTGCCCCTTGTTTTTTTTGGCGCATGTCCGCCTACACCCGCGATAATTCAAATAGACTAGTTAGGGTGGAATGTCCTAGGATAGGGGAGTCAAGTGAACATAAGGGATTGTATCCATTAGATCCTAATCTTCATAATACTTCAGAATAAAAAATTTAACCAATTTCAATGGAAGTTCTTCAAATAAACCAACTCATAAACCCGAGTGGAAACCAAAATGGAAACCCAAATGAGGTAGCCCCAAAATTAGGGAATGCAATTGATAAAACCATGAATGACTACCTCACACCTTCCTGGACCAATGCCCCCTCATGAATTAGACACAATTCCCTAGGAGATGCCAACTATGTCTTTAAACCCCATTTCCTAAACCATCTTCCCACATTCCATGGAATGGAGTTCGAGATGCCCTATCTTCACATTAAGGAGTTCAATGACATCGTAGAAACCATGTGTCCCCCACATCAACTAGAATCAGCTAAAATGAGGCTATTTCCTTTTTCTTTAAAGGATCGAGCTAAAAATTGGTTAAACAATTTGAAACCATCATCCATCAACTCTTAGAACCAACTACAAAGAGAATTTTATAAAAAATACTTTCCCCACTACAAAACAATTGCACTTAAAAAGAGTATCCAAAACTTTTTTGAAAAAGAGGGAGAGTCATTCTATGAAACATGGGAAAGGTTCAAAGACACTCTAAACATGGTTCCACACCATGTTTTTTCTATTCCTGAACAAGTGAGAATTTTCTATGAAGGGTTGGGTCCGGGGAAAAAACAATTAATTGACATGATGTGTAATGGAACCTTTAAAAACAAAGCCCCAAATGATGCTTACGAGTATCTAGAAATCCTTTCTGAACAAAACCAAACATGGAGAAATTCACCATATTCTGAAAATCCACAAAGAAATACTGGAATTCATACACTTAGAGAAGAGGAAAGCCTTAGGGCTAAACTCGCATCACTATCTAGGAAGGTTGAAGAGATAGACCTTAGGAAAGTCCATGAAATCCAAACTGTTGACCCTGTTTGCACAATTTGTGACAAACATGACCATAAAACAGACAACTGCCCAACCATTCCATCCATCAAGGATGTTCTTTTAGGAGGACCCCTAGAGGAATTAAGTGCTTTGAACTTTCAAAATCCTCAATACCAAAACACCTTCAACCCAAGGTATAACAACCACCCAGGCTTCCGCTGGAAATATAACCAACAACCTAGCCAACCATAGGGACAAAATCCTTACCCCCATCAGAACTACCAATCCCATAACCAGTTCCAAACACAACCTATCCAATACCAACAACCACCGGTCCATTTTCAACAAACCATCCCACCTCCAAAATATCCCCCCGGGATAAACCAATCTTCTCAAGCACCAACCCAAACTGTTCCACAAAGACTATTAGAACAACTGTGCAAAAAAATGGAGAGGATGAACTTAGAAGTCTCTTCCCTAAAACAAGAACTTCAAACCATCAAAACTGTAAAGGAACCCATGCCTACTCAGGCGGTTCCATCCTCAACTTCAAGGGGAGAGTCAAGTTGTGCTCAAACAACTCATGAATAACTATAGGCTGTGACTGTTTTAAGAAGTGGTAAATAAATTGAGAAACCTGAACAACTAATTCAGAACCCACCTGAAGATTCAAACTTGGATGAAAATTCAAATGAACCAAATGATCAAATTGAAAAACACAATAACATTGTCAAAGAAACAACTCTTCAACAAACAACCCCAAAACCTTCACCATTTCCTCAACGCATGAGGGGGAAACCCAAACTTGAACTGAGTGAAACATTGAGGGAAATATTCTCACAAGTCAAGTTGAACATTCCCCTTCTCGATGCAATCCAAACCATACCTGACTAATCAAAGCACCTTAAGGAATTTTGCACTTTTAAAAGAATTTTTTCACATAAAAACGAAGTCCTTTTGGCTGCTAATGTGAGTACCACCATTCAAGGGACCATTCCTCCTAAGTTGAAAGACCCGAGTTTCCCTTACATCAATGTTGAACTAGGAGAGAGAAAAGTTGTCAAGGCCTTGTGTGACCTAGGTTCTAGTGTCAATATCATCCCATATGCTGTGTACTGCCAGTTAGGACTAGAAGAACTCCAACCCACATTTGTCACACTTCAACTTGCTGATCGTAGCATTAGGGTTCTAAAGGGGATTTTAAAGGACATTCTAGTAAAGGTTGAAAACTTCATCTACCCTGCTGATTTCATTGTCCTTGAAAACCATCCAAACTTAGGAAATAAGGAACAAACCCCAATAATCCTTGGTCGTCCTTTCCTTGCAATAATCAAATCTGTTATCCGAGTCCGAAATGGGAACATGAACATCACCTTTGGGAACATGAGTCTAGATTTGAACATCTATAATGCAATCTCACAAATTGGGGATGATGAGGACATTCATGAAGTAAACATGATAGGAAGAATTAATAATGAATCCATAGAACATCAAGGAATATTTGATGGATGTTTAAGTCAGGATGAGATTGATTTCCTTTGTTCACATGAAGGAAGTTTATCTCCTTGGATTGAATCATTTTTAAATTGCTCTTATGATGAAGTATTAGGTCCAAAAATCAGTGAAACCTTTCAAGAAACCACTTTAATGGAGACCACTCCAACTTCCTTCCCTAAATCTGATCAAGCCAATCTAGTATCTGAAACTTCTACATGTGGGGAATCAATCATATCTAAAACTTTAGGAAATAAAATTGATCTTGATCTAATGTCCCAATCTTCTGCTGAAATTCTGAACCGACCTGAGCTTGAATTGAAGGAACTTCCCACTGCACTCAAGTATGCCTTCCTTGGGGACAATAAAACACATCATATTTCCATTTCTTCTTCTCTTGAAGCCAATCACGAGAGGATGCTTCTAGATGTCCTTAGGAAACATAAGAAAGCCATTGGTTGGACCCTGTCTTATATTCCCGAGATTAGCCCACTTATTGGGACTCATAAAATTGTTTTGGAATTTGATTCAAATCCATGTCATCAACCTCAACGATGACTCAATCTTAATCTCATGGAGGTAGTAAGGAAATAAATTCTAAAATTGTTAAAATTTGGTATCATATATCCCATATATGAGAGTTAATGGGTGAGCCCAATCCAAGTGGTTCCAAAAAAAGCTAGAATCACAGTGATAAAAAATGAGGATGGAGAGATTCTTCCAACAAGGGTGAGTAGTGGATGGAGGGTCTGCATTGACTACAGGAAGATAAACTCATTCACCAAGAAGGACCATTTCCCCTTACCATTCATTGACCAAGTCCTTGAGAGAGTGGAAGGTCATGCCTTATACTATTTCTTAGATGGGTACTCGGGGTACAATCAGATTGAGGTCTCCCTAGAGGATCAAGGGAAGACTACATTCACATGTCCATTCAGAACCTTTGCCTTCAAACGCATGCCCTTTGGTTTATGAAATGCTCCTGGAACCTTCCAGCGGTGCATGATGGGAATCTTCTCAGACATGGTAGGGGATTTTCTAGAGGTCTTCATGGATGAATTCTCTGTGTTTAGGGATACATTTGAGGGATGTATGCAAAATGTAGAGAGAGTCTTGTCAAGTTGTGAAGAAAATAATTTAGTCCTAAACTGGGAAAAATTACATTTCATGGTTAAAGAGGGACTAGTTCTAGGACATCTGGTCTCAGGTAGGGGGATTGAAGTTGATAAAGCCAAGGTTGAAATCATTCGTCACCTTCCATCACCCAAAACTATCAAGGAAGTGAGGTCTTTCTTAGGACATGCTGGTTTCTATAGAAGATTCATCGAGGACTTTAGTTCAATATCTCGTCCCCTTTGTGATCTCCTAGTAAAGGATGCTCCATTTTTTTGGACAGAAAGCTGTGAGGGTTCATTCTCAACCCTCAAATCCTCTCTCACCTCTCCTCCCATTATGAAATCTCCAAATTGGAACCTTCCTTTAGAACTTATGTGTGATTCTAGTGACTTTGATGTAGGATCTGTGTTAGGAAAACGTTGTGATAAAACTCCTTATGTTATTGCTTATGCAAGAAAATCCTTAAATGATGCCCAAATCAACTACACCACTACTGAAAAAGAGTTAATTTCTATTGTGTTTTCCTTATAGAAGTTTAGGTCCTACCTATTAGGATCCCCCATCACTGTGTTCACTGACCATTCTACGCTAAAATACCTCTTCCAAAAACAAGATGCTAAGGCTAGACTGATTTGGTGGGTCCTTATATTACCAGAATTTTACCTCACAATCAAGGCTAAAAAGGGCATTGAAAATGTTGTAGCTGATCACCTCTCTAGGATGGAATTGAAAGACAACTCAAATCACCTTTCTGTATCTGATTCATTTCCTAATGAACACCTATACCCTGTGAGTGACTGCCCTTGGTATGCTGACATAGCCAATTTCTTAGTTACAGGAGTCATTCCAACATTCTTAGGGACTCAAGCTTGAAGGAAATTCCTTTATGATGTTAGACACTATGTTTTTGATGATCCATACCTCTATAAGTTCTGCCCTGACCAATTCATTAGGAGGTGTGTCCCAGAATCTGAACAAGAGTCTATCCTTAAATTCTGTCATAGTGAGGCATGTGGAGGTCACTTTTCCTCTAAGAAAACATCTTCTAAGATTCTTCAATGTGGTCTATTCTAGCCCACCCTCTCAATGGACTCCTACACATTTTGTCAAAGTTTTCTTAGGTGTCAACAAGTAGGGTCCATCACAAAAAGGAATCAAATGCCACTCACTCCCATATTAGTGGTTGAAATATTTGACTATTGGGGAATTGATTTCATGGGTCCCTTCCCAAACTCTAGGGGATACCTCTACATACTCTTAGCTGTTGATTATGTCTCAAAATGGGTTGAGTCCATTCCCACTAAGTCCAATGATCATCAAGTTGTGATTCGATTTCTGAAAAAGAACATATTTTATCGATTTGGAATTCCTAGGGCTATAATCAGTGATCGAGGAACCCATTTCTGCAACCACCGATTCTCTTCACTCATGTCTAAGTATGGTATTTCTCATAAAGTGTCCACTTCATACCATCCCCAAACCAATGGTCAAGCTGAGTTAGCCAATCATGAAATCAAACAAATTCTTGAGAAAACTGTCAATCCTTCTAGGAAAGATTGGTATGAGAAACTCTTGGATGCTCTTTGGGCATATCTTACAGAATTCAAAACCATCCTAGAAATGTCAACATATAGGTTGGTTTATGGAAAATCATGCCATTTACCTGTTGAAATTGAGCATAAGGCCTTTTGGGAAATTAAGAAAATGGATTATGACCTCTCATTGGACGGAACAAAAAGGAAATTAGATCTCAATGAACTGGATAAATTAAGGATGGAGGCTTATGAAAATTCAAGGATCAATAAAGCTATAGTTCAAGCTTACCAATATAGGAATATCAAGGTCAAACATTTTGAACCGGGAAAACTTGTGCTCTTTTATAGTTCAAAACTTCATTTACACCCAGGAAAGTTAAGGTCTAGATGGTCAGGACCTTTCATAGTGCATCATGTGTACCCCCATGGTGCAGTAGAGATTCAAGATCCCACAAGTGGTTAAATTTTCAAGGTAAATAGTCAAAGGTTAAAACCATTCATTGAACCATTCAATAACAGGAAATAGAGGTTGAGTTAACTGAGAAAACCTATGAACCATGAAAAAATTGATAGATTTAGGGTCCATGTCGGGCTAACGACGTTAAAAAAATCACTTCATGGGAGGAAACCCATGGTTTTCAAGTTTCCTATCATTTTGTTGTTTTAATAAAATTTATATTTTAAATAGGATTAATTAATCATTTTTATATTAAAAAAAAGACTGTTGACCTGTTCTTCTATTATGAGTATGGATGGGTATGAAAGGGGAGCACTGTATTCATCCGTGTCATGCGGTGTGATCCCTGAGTAATACCTTACCCAGAAAATTAAAAGAAGACAATGTATCATTAGTTTTATTTAAAAAAATAGAAAAACAGGAAAAACCATAAAAATGATGATACTTGAAATTAAATAAGTCACTGTGTTGTTTTTTTTGTCTGGTTTGTTATTCTTTTTTATAGTTCAGGTACTATTTTGGGTGATACATGTTTAATCAAGGAGGTGCCTACATTCCCCAAGAGATCAAAGGACTAATTTGGAGCAGCAAGAACTTCAACTTCAACCACCAAGTGATTTCATTCCATGATCCTCATTTTCAATTTCCTTTTTGAACTTCCATTATCTACCTCTACTCCTAAATTTTCATTTCTTCAAATATTGGGGACAGTGTTGTTTTAAGTTGGGGGGGGGGGATGAAATAAAAAAAATTCTTTTGTGAAAAAAAAATTATTTGAAAAGAAAATTTGTAAATGGAAGGAAAAATTCCTTTAACTTTGAACATGGTAATACACATTGCAAACTTTGAAACTGAATAAAATAATTTAGCATGCCTTGATTCTGATTTTAATCCTTGTATAATTTTATGAGCATAAATTTTGGTAAGTGTGGCTGTCCAATGTGATATTTCATTGTTTATATTTTCATCCAAATAAAAAAAAAAGATCACAATTAACGTCCTTTGGATAGTGGGGTATTAGTTTGAGTTCATGGCGTCCCCCAAATAAAAAGCATAGTTTTGGTGATTATTTTAGTTTTAATATGAGTATTCAATAAAAAAATAATAAATTTGTGCGTAGATCAATGAAATGACCTAATTCGTGGCTTTCGGCACTTGGGGATCGTGACTCCATAGTTGTCTGGCCCATAGTTAGAAATTTTATCTCTATTTTTGGTAATTTGAATTTGTTTTTGACTGAGTTAACTTGAGATGATGCCTGAGTATGTGAGATTCACTTGGTGCCCTAAGGTATTTGAGCCTGGGAGTCATTGGCAAAGTCTCGCTACAGGGGTTGACTCTTTTGAGTGCAATTTCAATTACCATGGCAAAATTGAAAAAAAAATTATATATATAAAAAATAATACAATAAAAAAAATTGAATACTCATATTAATATTGAAATGTGATTCAACCTAACACTTCCATCATTTCCCCCTTGAATAAATATGAACCCCCATGTCTATTGTGATGCACAACACATCCTCATACTTAATTGATATTGGATGAAATATGGAAATGAATTTGAACAAAGTAATGGGATTGGGATTGGGATCTACTCATGAAACTATATTGTATTAAAATATTTTGATGGGTTTTATGATTGTTTGGTATAAGGGTTTTTGGTGATCATTTTGTATTAAATTTTTTTTGTAAAAGGGAATTCAAATTTCATATTGTTGAGATATATTTTGCTCGTGACTAGAAAAACTAAAGTTGGGGGGTGTGATTAGCCACTAAATGAGGCTAATATTCATCGTTAATATATATAATATTCATGTTATTTATTATTCATAAACAACATTTTAGTGCATTTTACACTTTGAACATCATTTCACATTATGATTGTAATACCTTCTTAAAATGCACTATTATGTGGTACATTTTTGAACATCATTTAAAGTACCCAATGATTCATCTGATTTTAAGGAATATAATTATCCATATTTCAATTTTATATTTTGTGAAATTTATCTAAACTTAAATATTAACATGTTTCATTCAGGGATCAATGGAGAATTCATGGAAGAAGATGGGGATATTTTGTGATGAAAGGAAGCAATTCTAGAGAAGGCAGATTGGACACCAGCCCACTGATGAGAATGTGGGACCCACATTACAAACCCATTGAAACCCAAATGTTGTGGGAGGATAGAAGAAATACATAGGAAAAATTAATTATTCAGAAGCCAGTGCTAATTCGGCCTCCATTGTAGTCATTTAGGCGGCCCAAGTTAGAGATAAAATTCTGGGCCAGATTCTGCGGCCCAGAAAAACATCCCACTTATCTAATAATATCTCAGAATATAAAACTCAAAATGGGCCCAAAATTTACAGGAGGTTATGAGACATCCTGGGATCCATTTTCTTCTTCTATGGCCCACTCTTATTAGGCCATCTAGAAGGCCATCCAAGCACTTCTGTTCGGTGAAAGCAAGCTGGCTGCCACCTCGGGTCAAGGGTGGAAAAGTCTCCTCTCCCTTACTTTCCACCACCCTAGGCCTACCATACTCAAGTGGGATCTTTTTTAATGTTGGAGGATCTACCCAAGTCTCCCAAAATGCCTATTTAAGGCAGTTTTTGTGAATGAGTTTTTCATCTTTGGTTCTTGGTTTCATTATAGTGTTATGCTGCCGCTTTGTGTTTGTAATCACATTTCTTTCTCATGTAAGTTGTTAAATTCAACTTAGTTTCTTAATAAAAGTTCTTCCTTTACTCTTATTCTGTTCTACTACTTATCACGTTGATACCTTTGGTTCAAGGTGTGAATTTATTCACACCATACTTTGTGATATTTATCACACAATGGAGGAGTGATTGATTTTTGTTGTTGTTTTTACTTCTTCAATTCCACCCTCGTAAGTTTACTTCCCACTTCTGTTGAAGACATGTCATCAATGGAGGGCTAAATATTTTATGGTTTGATCCAAGGGAGTATCAAGGGGATGGATTGGATGTTATTTATCACTCCATTAATGGATAACCACTTCTTTTAAATGAGATTTTTATTTGATGATTTTAAAACCTCTTCATCCTTATTGAATTTAAGGTCACACATTTCAAGTGCTAATACGAACCTCTAACTTGGAGTGATCAAAACTTTGATCCTTCAAGTGTATAGGTGATTAGTATTAGGGTGTGTAGGCATTAAACCAGTAAGTGATGATTTCGTTTGATCTTATTAAATGAATCCATCTCAATTATAAGAAATTGAAATCATTAAAAAAGGAATTTATCCAATCCACCCCGAGCGATAACCTAGGATCAACTCATTACCTTAATTTGAATTAAATTAAATCTATTAGTGATACTTTAAAACCATATTTAATCAACCTAAGTTGGACACTTCATAGCCAAAAACAATCCATAGAATGCACGTGTCTGTAGGTACTTCTTAGGTCTCTGAGGATTCAACAAACCAAACTAGACTACAAGGACCGTCCTACCTTCTTCTTTTGGGTAAATTTGAGCGAGAATAAGTATTCATGTTCCATTTTAAACATAGATAAAGATAACATATATTTTCATGGATTTTAAAAGTGATTTAATTACATGGATTTTTTTTAAAAAATGGTTTCAAGTGATTCTTTATTTTGCAAGTGTTTTAATTTTTTTTAAAATGATTTGGTTAAAATTTTGTGTTGATGATTTGTGTGGAACTGGTATTGTAAAAGTAAAGTATCATGTTAAAGTTAATAGAGCCACATATACATAGATTAAAATTATGTGTTTAGAGTTTCAAAACTCTTGTGATCTATACTTATAGTATTTTTGTATATTTCTTGGTTTGATTTGATTTTTTGTAGAATTGTAGAAATTTATTTATGATGATAGTCTTCTCTCGAACAACTTGTTGGTAACATGGAAACTATTCCAAAACTCTTGAGTTCATTAGATAAATCTATTCAAGTGATTTGGAAGAGGAGAAAATCAAGAGTTAATGAAATTTTTGGATTGTGTCTTAGAGTTTTCATAGAAAACGATTTCCTATTTTTAGAGAGGATAGTGGAGTATAGGAAGCTAAATATTGGTTGGAAAGGATTATCCAAATCTTCTAGTTCCTTTATACCCTAAAATATTTAAAGGTAGAGTTTTCCATTTATATGATCTAGAGGGTATCTCATAAGTGGCTGGAGATGATATGGAAGAAAATATATATAAGGATGTGAGGAAATATGGATTCTAAAAGATATTTAGAAAATGATTTTATCCTAAAACATTGAAGTTAATAAAGGCTCGAGAGTTCCTAGACTTAGATAAAGGGAGCATAACAGTGTAAAAGTATGCTACACGTTTTATAGATCTGGATCACTTTGCACCAAATATGATCACTAATGATAATATCAAGGTATAGAGGTTTAAGGTGAGGAATCAACCAGATATTCAATCGAAGGTGATATTGTTTGATCTTCCCACATATATTGAGGTGGTGAATAATGCATCTATAAAAAAGAAAATACGATGGATGCTCAGTGCACAATATGTTTCTTCCTTTATTATATGGAGTTAACAAAAATTGGTGGAAAGAAAAGTAAATAGAGGTACTTCTAATAAGGGAGTAGATAAAATTTCCCGACAATCTCAAATACACCTCACTACTACAAAACACACCTATAATAGTGCCGAAATTTTTCAACACTAAAAAAATTTGCTGATAAAGTTAATATTTATGAGCGCTAAAAAAGCGGTGATAAAGGGAACCCTTTATCAGTGCTTTTTTTAGCACTGATAAAAGGTATCCTTTATCAGCGCTTTATTTTAGCACTGATAAAGGAAACCTTTATCAACGCTTTATTTTTAGCACTGATAAAAGGTTTCCTTTATTAGTGTGTTTTTAGCATTGATAAAAGTGTCCCTTTATCAACGCCTTTTTAGCACAAATAAAGGTCCAAAATAAAGTGAAGAATTAAATAAATAAAAATAAAATGAGTAAATTAAGAAAAACATGAAACATTTTATTAATGAAATAATTACTGATAAAAATTAATAAATTTAATATACATATATATATATATATATATTATAAATATTAATAAATAGTATATATTAAATATATATATATAAAATGAATAAGTATAATATATATAAAATGTTTATTAAAAACATATTAATGTTTTATTCATTTTTAATGTTGTTTAATTTTTCAATTTAACCTATATTAAACATCACGTGTTGCATTTATTTCATATATATATATATATGTTAATGCATTTGTATATACAAACATACAAACAAATATATTTACACAATATATAGAAACACATACACCTAATATTTATGCAATTTATTCAAATTTTAGTATATTTTAGAATTTCATTATAACAAGATACATTTAATATATGTTATGTTTCTAATCATTCATTTTTTTTCCAATACTACAGTTAGCGTATTAATTTTTATTTTATTTTGAATTTTATCATTTTATATTATATATATATATTTATTTTGTTTTAGTATTTTCAACATTTATTCATCCAATTAAATATATATATATATATATATATATATATATATATATATATATTTTAATAACATATATTTAATTAATAAACCTTATCCATTTTTTCAATATTTTTAAAGTGCACTCATTTTGAAATATTCAACTTCACTCATTTTTAAAATGCATGTACTTAAGATTATATATCCATTAATAATGTTAAAAGTATATTTGTAAATAAATATATCTATAAATGTATATTTACTATATTTATAATTATTATAAATAAATATTTTTTATTTTTTAAATTAGTATTTTTATAATTATAAATAAATAGTTGTATATATTTAAATAATTATAAATTTATAATAAATTTATTTAAATAAATATAAAATTATCAGCACTAAAATGTTAGTTCTGATAAATATGTCTTTTATCAGCACTAAAAAAGCGCTGATAAATATTCATTTTATCAGTGCTAATAAATTTAGCACTGATAAAAGGGATATTTGTCAGGGATTTTTGGAAAGCACTATTAAAAGTGTCCCCAATCCATTTAAAAAAACTGTAACCATGACTGAGTCACTCACGATTCTCAAGCTCTCGCAGAACTCCTCTGCTACCGATGCGACTCCTATACTTTCCCTCAGATCAATCAAGGATAGAATCTAATGTATTTTATTTTCTACTCACCCTCTATCATTGTTTGATGTTTTAGGTTCTGTGTTTTTCATTTTTGCACTATTCTTAAACATGACGGACCCTGCATCTATTCTCGTCTCTACTAAAATACAACGAGTGTGGTTATATTTCATCTTTTTTCTCCTTTCATATGTATTTGAGTGTCCAACCCATTTGTCCCGAGAGACACACATAGATGTTTTACTCTCCTCTCAACATTAACAATGAGACCTCTCACCCCCCTCAGTTTTATATTCATTTGAATAATATAGGGTTCCAAAATCTAGGTAGTTTCTCAAATTGAATTAATCCTATATACTAGATTATATATTATAAAGGCTTAATTATGAGGGTTTTTAAGGATTAGGGGATACCAAGTCGTGGCCCTCATTTATGGGTGATGAACATATAAAGACCAAGTTAAGTGTAAAAATCATTAAAACATGTTTTGTGGATTTTTTTTATTCATGTAAATTGTTAAACCATGAAATGGGTTATTTAGATTTATGATTTTTATGAATAATATTTTATTGAATTCAAAAAAATATTGAATTAATTAGTCACATTTAAAAAATTATTTTAGTGATTCATGTTGTGAGAGTTTTTTTTTAATCAATTCAATATTATTATTAAAATTTAACCATGGGTTACAAAGAGTGATGTGGAATTTATTCAGTGAGAAAAGTATGTTTAATTTTTTTTAAATTTTCTAGACTAGATAGAGTTGAGAAATAATAAGGTAAATGGACTTAGAAATAAACAACAACATATAAAGAGTGTATTTCCTAAAAGTAAGTGAGTTATCCATAGTTGGATAGTTGATCAAGAAAACTATGAGATATGATTTATGAATAGATTTACTAATCAAAATAGAGAGATAATTAATTCAAAGAATAACAAAATAATTTGAAAAGTCATCTAGCATGGTGAATAACTATAAATAGAACAAAAATTGATTAAAATATACTTTTTATGGTTTGTATCTTTATGTCCTATAAGTCATGTAATTTGTTATCAATGTACAAAATGCACAACATAGAGATATTGTATTTGTTTATATCCTTGAATCATAAATGGAAATTTAAGATTATATATAATTTTATCAGAGGCTACAACATATGTCCAACATAGATTTTGGTGGGGAATTAAATATATGATATTGTATGAATAAATTTGGCTACTTCTCCCAAATGGTTTCTCATCAATTGTAAATCATAAGGATCATCATAGATGGCTTGAAACATTTATTAAAAAACTCAATGAAATACGTACTATGACGTGATGAAATTATTAGTTTACATGAGATTGTGGTCAATTCTCAAGGCACACTTTATTAAATGTAGAGTCCCTATAAAGGGATACGATTCCCCTATTGTAATTAACCCTTTGTTTCATTCTATATCCAAACCTCTACTCTTCTTTGATCAATGTTTATCACTGGGTTAAGGAGATAGCGCTCCTTCGGTGATCGAGGTTCCTCAAGAATATTTTTGTGATTGAAGGCTAGTGTAATATCCTAAAAGTCTAGAATACTTTTTTTCAGGGATACATCTATCCAATATTATATTTTACAACCGATAACATCACTATCAGTTGCAAAGTAGGACATTCCTAGAGGTAATTTTAGATCAACTTCAAGCTATGTGGTAAAATTTTCAATGATGGGAAGTATCTCTGGTTCCTTTAAGATTTTATTTTAATATATCATAATAATAAATTTAGTATTGACTTGAATTGATTCATTTCATTTATAGGAGTAAAAAATTTCTAGATCAATACTAATCATAAGTTGAAAAATTCACCCTTTAAAGGAATGTATGTTATTATAGAGATCTTATGGTGGATTAAAAAAATATCCAAAATTGGAAGGCGAGGAATCCTTGAGTAGATAGAAGTGATGTCCAATGTAGGTGGGGTGAGATTCATTTCTTCAAGACCATTAGAATAGAGGTATTCCAATTCCTCTTCAATTGAGGAGACTTTTTGAGTGATTCCATCAGTGTAGGTTCCTAGGACACTTTAATCCTTATATGCTTGATTTTCTTCCATATCTTGATTATGGATTGGACTCCCTATTTCAAGCTAGCCTTCCTCCCATAATTTTGGTTCCAAATTTCATTGTTGACATACCTCCCAAATAGTGATGGGAGTAAGCCTAGTTTGAAAAAGGTATTGAGTAGCCTCAAATCCATAATCAAGATATGGAAGGAAATCAAGCATCTATGGATGAATTAAATAAAGGTATTGAAGTTTAGTTGTACTGTAGTATTGAAGTATTATATCTTTGTTCAAGATGGTAACAATTTTCATGCAAGATGCATGAAATTGTGTATTTTTATGAATGAAGTGTATTGTATTATTGTTATTCAAGATAAATTAAATTTTTGACTACTCATACAGACAATGTCTTCTAAACATGATGACATTACCAATCCCAAGAAAGAACAGACTATTGATGATGAAACTACAGAATTATTAGGGGATCAACAACATATTTATTTAAAAAATGAAAATAACAAGAATGAAACAACATCATAGTTTTGAATAAAATTATCATGGCAAGAAGTTAGGGTATAAAATTTGAGGTTGGTTGGAATCAATGCAGATAACCTATATACCCCAACAAGTCAACGTTCATTAGTTATCTTGGGGTCACAATGAGGATGAATGTGCTGATTGATATTGACTCATGGCATTGTGGACAACCTGTAATGAAGGAAATACTTTGGAAAGATATAACGGTAATGTTACAATATACTTTCTATATTTTACTGAAAAATTATATAATTAAATGTTGATTTAGTTTTCATTAATAATTGCATAATTTGTTTATTTTAGAAGATTTATGTAAGAAATTTGTCTTAATGGCCAATGGAAAAGACCATAGAGGCTTCCAGACTCTTTTGATGAAGTTACATCTTAGGGATGCTGAGGGGAAAATAAATCCCTACCCACCACTTAGTTATGCACACATTATAAAGAAGGAAACATGGACTGATTTCAGAAATTGTCACAATGAGATATCATTTTAGGTGAATTGTGGTTAATATTATATTATTTGACATTATTTATTTTATCCAACTTGATTCAAAATTAATAATATATGAAATAGTAAAAAAGTGATGAAAATAAAGAACGTGCATCAAAACTAGCATACCCCTATCACAAAGGAAGGATGGGGTATGCTTCATTAGATAATAAATTGGTATTTATTTTAAATAAATAATAAAAGTTTAATTATGTGATATGAAACAATATATGTTCATTTGTTTATATGAATATTGATGAATCAAAATCTGAATCCACTTTCATCCCATGTTATATGCTATGGAAGGAGGCTCGTGTAAATAAAAATGTTATATTATTTGATAAAAACATAAAAGTAGTATGGGAAACATGTATAATCATGAAATAATTTTAATTTGTTATGATTTATAAAAATATTACATAAAAATAAATATGTTCATATTTTTTATATGGTTTAGACAAAAGAATTGGCAATGACCGTACTAGAAGAAAAGCGACTTTTGGTAGATTTGAAGCAGCCTGAACAATATGGATGCGTTAGAGGAGTAGTTTTTGGAGTCTCTCCTCAAACATGTTTTGAGAAGATAAAACCAAATGAAGATACATATAATATAATGAGATGAATACAGACACAAATAGACTCACTGCAAGATATTATTTTGTGGTCTAGTTTAGCATACCAATGTATAAGAATGGATCAAAGTGAATTGGTGGTGGAGAAAAGATCCGCAAATGAACCAAATGATCCCACTAGCTTTGGGTCTAGTCATTCTCCCCAACCACATACCTTACCCAAGGTAATCAATTTCTTCATAATTCTATCCTAAATGTGAATCAAACAACTTCCAATAACTTTATATTACTAAAATTTTGTAGGGTATAATTGTATGAGATTTTTATCTATCAATGCCCACGTACCACCGTGTTGTGATGAGTATAGTGTATAATATCATGAGAGACCAACTAAACAAACATCCCTCCCAAAAAATCACATGAGAGTGGGGATTTAGCTAGATTATGAGACGATAACTGAGTTTCCTATTCTACATGATGTTCCGAATATTACAATGGTCGAAGTTTCAATTAGAGCTTTCATAGCATGTCCATCTAATCTTATAAAGATACATGAGGTATGTATTTAACAATTTTTTTCATATGAAAAACATTTAACATTTGATGATTAAATGTATGAAGTGAGGTATGATATTACAGATAGATAAAGCGGTGGAGAAATGAAATATCGAATCAAGAAAGTCTAGTGATTCAATCAATAAAACAAAATGACATTCTGAGAGCACCTTCTCCCTGATAGTTCCAAAGTAATATTTATTATCATTACAACTTCATGTAGAGACCAAATTTAAAGATAAAACTATGTCTTATATTGAATATGAATAAGAAATATATGGAAATTCCTTAACATATGGAATTGGTCTCAAGACTCTAAAATGAGATTCTCAAGCATGAATGGATGGGTGTCTCAGTTGTGAATATATATATAAGGTACATTTTCATAATACGACTGTCCAAATAATGAGATAAATATGTTTATTAAAGTTAATGACTATTCATATTTTTTAAAGGTGTTTATATTACAAATATATAAAGTGAAGATTGTGTGAATCATAATTTGGATTCATTAATCCCAGTATCATTTCAACGCCAGAAATTACTTTGAATGAGGAAGAAATTAATAAGAAAAAATATGAGTTACTCAAAGCATTTAATAAAATATCATTAGAATAAAGAATCTTTTTGATCCCTACATTTCAAGGGTAAAACTCTATGATCTAATCATATATAATATATTTTTTAATTTTTTCATTACGTAATTGTTTTTGGTTTTTTAGGAAGCACTGAATGTTGATAGCAGTCAACATAGACACCCCAAATATTTATTTTTTAGATTCAATGCATGGATTTCCAACCAACCGACCACACATGATGTGTATTGTGAATATTTAATACACTACAATCAACATTTTATAGATAAAATTATAATTATATGTTCAATATGTGTTTTAATGAGATTTTTTTTATAATAGGGTGGTCACTAAATACAATCTAGATCATGGAATGAAGTCAGTGTCTGAAAAGATAAAGCATATAGATTACTACAAATGGAAACAAATTAAGGTATATATAGAAATATTTAACTATAAAAAAAATTCAAAAAAAATCACTTATTTTGTTCAATGTTTCTATAGTGTCTAAAACCAAATAATGCAATCGATCGTGGATATTATGTTTTCAAATTTATGAGAGAAATCATAAAGCATGAAAAGACCACCATCCCCCAATTGGTAATTTTTGAAGGTAATTAAAATTTCATTAAATACATTTCTTAATATTTTTTTTGTCTATATTTTCTCAGTACTATCAAGATTTCTGACAAAAGAGTTACTCAAAAGATGAAATCAATTTGTTTAGAGATGATCGGGCATCGTACTTTTTGTCAAAATGTATGATGACAACAAATTTAGGTGATTAACTACTATATTTGTGATCGAGTATGAGTTATTACCTTCTAAATATATTTGGGGTGTGAATAATTAGTGTCAGAATGCTTATATATTATTATTTTATCTCTTTATCAAGGAGAAGAGTAATGGAGGAAATCAATTTGTTTAGAAGCACTGACCTTCAAACAATAAATTTTTTGGTCAATAATGGAGGCAGAGGCAGAGGTGGAGGCAGAGGAATAGGTAGATGTGAGGTGGAGGCGAAGGTGGAGGCAGTGTCAAAGTCGGAGACTGATGTGAAGGAAGAGTTAGAGGTGAAGGCCGAGTTGGAGACTGAGGTGGAGGAGGATAAAAATCACTGGCTTACAAACAATAAAATTGTTGGGCAATGAAGTAGAATAAAGATCATAACATGATTTTTTTGAGATAAATTGTTTAAAAGTGCACACAAAACTTTTCACTTAAGATAAGATCCATTGTGCATCTTTCCAATTTAAAATTAAATTTTAGTAAAAAACACATGCGACATACTCAAAAATGGGAAAACATATTTGGATTGTTTTGGTACTTTAGGAAAATGATACATACATAATTTGTGACATGTAGGGATCACCCAAATCTCAATCCAATGCATGGTGTGATCAGTATGACTCCAAATGTTCATTATCAGTTTAATACAAAATGTATCACTCACTAAAAACTGAGAAAACATGCTCGGATTGTCTTGATAATTTGGTAAAACAATTCATAATTAATTTTTAATGTGTATGAATTAGTCTCATGTCAAACCCACACATGATTCCACCTGTTTTTCTCAAAGTGTGTGTTTCCAGTTTAAAATTACATTTTAATAAAAAACACATGTGGAGTAATCAAAACCAAGGAAACACATTATTATTATTTTTATACTTTAGGAAAACAACCCATGAGTCATTTATTTTGTGTATCATTAAAAATAACCTCAATATGATGCACGGTGTGATCGGTATGACTCCAAGTGCGTCTTTTTTATTCAAAATTGTCATTAATTTTAGTTAAAAAAACAACTAACATACTCAAAACTGAGAAAACACATTTGGATTATTTTGGTACTTTAGTAAAATGATCCATACGTCATTTGTGACATATATGTATCATCCGAACCTCAATAAGATGCATGGTGTGACCAGTATGACTTCAAGTGTCCATTATCAGTTTAAAACTGACATTTTAATACAAAAATGTGTCATTCACTGAAAACTAAGAAAACATGCTCATATTTTCTTGATAATTTGGAAAAAATATTCATAATTAATTTGTGACATATTTGAATCAGTCTCATGTCAAAACCACACACGATGTGACCTGTATGGATCAAAGTACGTGTTTCCAGTTTAAAATGACATTTTAGTAAAAAACACATGTGGCATACTAAAAACTGAGTAAACACATTACAATTGTTTTTATACTTTAGGAAAATGATCCATGAGTCAATTGGGACATGTATCATTCATCCTCTCCTCAATCTGATGCATGGTGTGACCGATATGACTCCAAGTGCGTCTTTTTTATTAAAAATTGACATTAATTTTAGTAAAAAAATGACATACTCAAAATCAATAAAAAACATTATTATTGTTTGGTACTTTAGGAAAAATATCCATACATAATTTTTTACATTTAAGGATCAACCAAACCTCAATACGATTCACGGTGTGACCGGTATGACTCAAAGTGAATCTTTTTACTCAAAACTGGCATTAATTTTAATAAAAAAAAACAACTGACATACTCAAAACCGAGTAAACACATTCTGATTGTTTTGGTACTTCAGGAAAATGATCCATAAGTCATTTTTGATGTGTATGAATCAGTCAAGCCTCAATTAGACCCACGATGTGACCAGTATGACTCCAAGTGTGCATTTTTATTCAAAACCATGGACTTTTAACCACACTAAGGTAGTCAGTGATTTTCTAGCATCGATAAAGGCCGATTATAGCATTGTTAAACATGTGTTTTGTAGTAGTGTATCAAGGGAGGTGAAATCTTGGTTGTTACTAATGTTTTAGGACAATACACTTGAAATAAAATTGTCCTAATAACCCTAATACATTTCATCAGTGTGGAATGTTTGAGAACCTAAAGAAGTTTTGTACTTACATATCTTAAAAATTTCATATTGGTGCTTCTAACTAGACATAGGGATTAATAATTCATTTAGAGAAAATTAAACAAGTCATATATGAGTCATAAGTGAGGTTAGATAGAAACTTGTGACAAGGTAAGTCTTATAAGAACCAAGGTCAGTTGTTTTCTATAGAGCATAAAACAAAGCCTTTGAAATCTTATGGAGATTTCTTATTTATTTTACCATGATCTATACTTTATTTAATACATTCACATATCATTTATTTACATTTTTAAGTATAATATATCAATGAAATTTTTAAATGGAGTTAATGTTATACTCAATTAGGATTGAGACACCTCTTGTAGAAATGATGAAAAATGGGTTCAAGGGCCTATATCATTCCTTTGTGATAGGAAATTCAAAAATATTTTAGGTATTTCTAGTCTTTATGGTAGAAACTTTTGATGTTATAATTATAATGGATTTAATGATGAAGTTTAAGGCTCATCGAAATTTATATAGTTATAGAGTTTTATACTTCTCTAAATGAGAGTGTTTATACATCTTGGGGAGATTAGAATGTTCATATGATTTAGGTTGGGACTATTTTTCATGACCATGGAGTTTTAACATGTTAATTATCCAAGTTATTTCTATTTATAATCTTGTACCAACTTCACATGCTAGAATTTTGTTCACTATAATCACACTAGTAGAAGCATACTATAGAATGGACTCTTCGAACTTCAGTATACAAGAACTTAGAAGAATCTATTCACTTAAACCACCACACTATGTTCAAATTACTCAAGTCTATTTACTCCAAACTCACACACAAATTCACATGAAAAACAAGAAAAGGAAATTAAATCATGTAAATTACTCAAGAGGTTTTATGTGGTTTGAACTTTAATCCTATGTACACAAGAGAATCATTACACACTTTCATTTCATCATAAGTGGATGAATTACAATCATTGTGACTTAAAAACCACATAGATCAATAACAAAAGTAATCACATAACACCTCATCATGTGGTACCACCCCACTTTTATAGTGGGACATACCTGTTAAACCGATTACAATGACCTCTTACATTCATGAGAGTCCATCTATTTTACTATGAAACTTCTGATTCCCGATAGCTTTCCTTAGATCAATCACCAATAACCCGGTGGAAGAATAATAATCCTAAGCCTAAATATTTTCTTTAACACTCAAATCCTAGAGTGATTCAAACGTAGAAATAAAACCCTTGTGATTATCTCAATATATGCTAAACTTCTAGTGAGTTAACCACCTTTATTTTCATCCATCATAAATTAGAAACATCCAAAAACCTCAAGCTAAACCCATTGAAACTATTTTTATTGATCTTACAAGGATGATGGGTTATACAATGTTTATCTTTCCAGAAAACTGAATTTAGTAATTGAAGTGACTTCACAATCCCAAAAATACCCCAATTAAATAACAATTCAAGGATCTCATGACACCCTAAAATTCTTTGGAAAACCTCAACCTTACAACTTTCACTATAAAAAATACCTCTCAATTTCCTTACCGTTCATCCAAGTCCAACTGATACATAATGTTTCCTAAGGATTTCTTAAAATAAACACTTAGTAAGCATATCACTTGAGTTATGTCATCGGGATATCTTCCATAACTCCACCACTCCATATTTAATCAACTTTCAGATGTAATGGTACTTTAAATCGATGTTCTTCATCCTCACATGGAACATCATATTTTTATCCAAGTGTATCATACTTTGATTACCATAGTAAAATAATGCACTTTTCTATATACATATTTGATCATAAATCAAAACTATCAACCTTACCATTTACTTTCTAGATTTTGTTTCATCTATATACTCTATTTCTATTGTGGAGAGATAAATCACAATTTTCAGCCTTAACAACCAACTGACATTAGTTCCACCAAAGGTAAAGAAAAAACTGGTCATGATTTTTATGAATCTAAGTCTCCTTTAAAGTTTAAATTAATGTACCCAAACAATGAATCATCCTCTCTTAATCCCATAGGATTATCTTCTATTCCTTTAATATATCTCATGATCCAATTTATGGATTCCCAATATTATTTCCCTAGATTTTCTATGAACCAACTTACAACTTCCACTATATGGGAAATATCTAGCAAAGTTCACACCATGTAATAATTTAGAATTCCTATTGCTAATTCATATGATATTATCACCATGTGATTTTTATATTACTCTATTAATGGTGCTTGTTCCTTTGAGAAATTTAAATGTTTGATAATAGGTGTTTTAATAGACTTTCATACAGTCATTAATTTTTTTAGTGATCTTCTATATTTACTCTTTCTATGATAGAAACAAACTTACAATATTATTATCTCATTAAATCCTCATTCTTGATATATTTTTTTATTCACCATGATCATTCATTTTAAACTTTATAGAAAATTATCTCTTCATATCCTGAATCCATTAAATTGAAGGTCCCACCAGTAGTATATCATCCATTTACAAAAGTAAAATGATGAAATTCTCATCATTATACTTATTTCAGTAAAAAAAAATGATTTGAGTTTCTCCACATAAAACTATTCTCCCCCATGAGTGAGTCAAAATTTTGATTCCACTATCTTAGAACTTATTTTAAACCATAAATACTTTTATTGAGTTTGCACACCAATCCCTAATTCCATTAATCCATGAAACAAACATGTTTCTTCATATATATTTCTTCCTCCAGATCCATATGAAGAAAAGATATCTTCACATCCATTTGTTAAAAATATAATCCTCTAGAGGAAACCAAAATTAACACAACTTGAATGCTAGTATGATTTACTACTAGATAAAATATTTCAAATAAGTGACACCCTCCTTCTACTGAAACCCTTTGACCACCAGCCTCCCCTTACACCTTCTAATTCTATCAGCTTCATCTTTTAACTAAAAAACACACTTGTTCTCAAGTTCCTTCTCTTCGAGTGGTAAATTTGTTATATCCTATGTGTTATTTACATGATTCTAAACCAAATATTCCTTCATTTAAAACTCCCACTTACTATAATTATTAAGGATAAATGATTCTTCTAGGATTTTTGGTTCTCCACCATTAATTAAAAGTAATATGTTCAAATAATCTTCATACCTATGTAATAGTTATCCAACTTTTATATAAATTTTTAATGTATCCTACAATTATGATCTTTATGAAAAAAAAACCTCTAAATTTTCATCCTATATAACCATAGACTAATCCTCACCAATTCTAGATATTTCAGGTATATTTTTCAATGGTATTAACCTCAAATCTTTTGACATTACCTATGAACTTTCCTATATATTTTGTGAATTTTTAATAGACTCAAAGTCAACTAAAGTATCTATAATTTATTAACTTTTTTGGATCTATTTAGATCAAATTGGATTGAATTTGATTCTTTGTATTAATATTTCTTTGCCTATGAATTTCAATCCTTCCATAAAACCTGCTCATTAAAGATCACATTTCAAATTTTGATAACTTGTCTTTTATCACCATATTGAAGTCAAAAAATGACATTTTCATCTCTATAGATCACAAATAAACATGTGTGAGAATTATATTTAAACTTTTATTTGTCATTATAATCCAAATGTACATAGTCTAAATTTACAAATATTTTAAGGTAAGCTAAATAAGACATCTTTTCTGTCCACAAAGCTTCTGATAGATCATGTTCCATAGGTGTTGAAGGGATCTAATTGATTAAGTAGGATGTGGTATTCACTGATTCTAGCTAAAATATTTTGTGTATTTATGAATGAAACTTCATACTCCATGACCATTCCATAAATGTTCGATTCAACATTTCAATTATACCATTTTTCTTAGGAGTTTTAGGTATAATTTTCTCTTTTCTAATGCCTCTGTGATTACAAAAGTTCCAAAAAATTATTTTAGTAGAATAAATTTTGTTTTCTAACCTCAATAATTTTATCTTGCATCATATATCCATTTAAACTATATATATCCACTAAAAAAATAATCCAAAAAACTTTTGATTTATGTTTTAGGAAGTATAACCATACTTTACTTATGAATTAATCAATGAATGTCACAAAATATTATGATCCTCTATGAGATTTAACGGGAGAAAGTCCCTAAACATTTGTATGTATGATCTCTATATTCTGACATTTTAGTGTTCTCCCTCTCAAATTAAATCTCACCTTACATTTATTAATGAGTATGAAACTCTAAAAACTTCCAAATCCTTAATATTTTATTTTTATCATTCCTTTTTCCACTAAAACTTTCATAACATTATCACTGAGGTACCCAAGTCGACAGTGCCACAAATATGAACTTTCTAAAGTTGATGTTTCAGTAAGTTTATCTTCCACTTCCCATCTTTTAGATACAATGTGCCATCCTTCACACCTCTAGCTTTGAAAAAGGAACCCCAAGTTATTTTCCATACTCGATTTTAAAATATAGTTCCCTAAATAGCTTCATATAACTATAAAACTAAATTAAGTACTTTTGGATGCCTAGAATATGAAAAAATTCCTTAAATATAAGTAAAATTACCTTATTTATATGAAATATGACATATACCTTCCCTAAAACATCAATATATTCATTATCTTCTTTATTCACTCTTCCAAAGATAATTGTCACATAATTTTTCATGCATCCATTTTCACTAGTAGAGTAAAATGATGCTCTAGACTCTATTATCTAATATTATTCCAAAGTTTTTACACTCAAAATTATATTTTATCTACTTTATCCAATTGAACCAACAAAAATTAATTCTCCAAAAGTTAAAATTATATACTCCTTTTTATTCATGGAAATATTTCTTGAGATTACCCTTTTTAATATAGTGTTAGTTGGGTGGTCTGGGTCTACTATATTTACCTATACTCTTCTCTCATGACTTATCTTCAAATCATATTAAACTTATTCAATGAGGTAATTTACCTATTCCCTCTTCTCTAAATTAATTTCTATAAGGTTTTTTCAAATCCCTCATTTGGATCTCTTTATTAAGAATAAAGTTATGGGAATCATCAAATATCAAGTCATTTTTTCTGCTAAAGTTTCTCAATACTGTCACCATTGCATCCCAAGATTTCAAAAAATATTATAACAAAATTATGGACCAAACATCACCTATAAATTCTACCTTTACATACTCAATATGACTTCAAATAAAGTTGAAATCATTTATATGATCTATTGCAGATATTCTTTCCATTATCCTCACGTTGAAAAACCATTGCATCCAGCACAATTTATTGAGTTTTATAGGCTTCTCATATATATATATATATATATATATATTTTGAGGATAAAATTAACTCTGTTGTAGTATTATTTTCTTAGATGTCCAGAGACACATTCTGGGATGATGAAAACCTTACCAAACCCAAATCCTTTATATCCAGTTTTTCTTATTCTTTTTTCTCCATCATCTTTGGTTTATGACCTTTCAATGAAGCTTATAGATTTTTCTAGATGAGATAATACTATAACCACATCATCTATAAACTAAAATCCATTCCATATAATTTTTTAATTTTAACCTTTATATCTTCTTATACCATCACCTTTTGATACAATAACTCATACTAAATTAAAAAACTTATATGCACGTAAGAATTTTAGCTAATATATTATTGAGTAAACTACTAATCCTATAAGAAACATTGACATAACCTCTATTTTGATACTAATTTTTGAGAATACCACACCATCTTCACACACTATAAGTTCATTCATCACTCCTATTAAATCAAAAAACTTCTATGCATGTAAGAACGTTACCTAATCTATTACTGAGTAAACTACTAAGCCTATAAGAACCTTTGAGAGAACCCCTATTTTGATACTAATTTTTTAGAATCCCACACCATATTCACACACTATAAGTTCATTCATCAAAATAACACTGGTATAAGTAGACTCCATAATAGACTCTCCAATATTCAGTGTTCTTGAACTTTGAATAATCTCTTCACCCAAATCACTGCATTTAGTTCCACTTACTCAAGCATGTTTACTAAAAACTTACACATACATTAACATGAAAAATAAGAAAATTAAATGAAATAAATCAAATAACTAAAGATATTTTACATGGTTCAAAATTTCTTCCAATATCTATAGGACAAGCATTGCACACTTTCATTTCATCAGAAGTACAAGAGTTACAATCATCATGACTTGGAAGCCACATAGATCAATAACAAAAGTAATCACACAAAACCTCATCATGTGGTACTAAACCTATTTTATAGGGGTTCCCAACTAGTAAATTGGTTTCATTGACATCCTAAATTCATGGGATACTATTCATTGCATTTTGAAACTACTAATTCCATGTAGCTTTCCATTGCATGACTGATAATTACTGATGGATGACTAGTGAACATACACCTCACTAATTTCTAAAAAACTCCATGATGAGAGTGATTAAAATATTGATATAAATACCATAAAGTGATATCAATTTATTCTGAACTTTTGATGAGTTGAACACCATGGTTTTAATCCATCAGAAATTAGTAACTTCTGATACCTCACAATTAACCTGCTGAAAACTATTTTTTTTGATCTTAAAAGACTGAAGGGTTCTCCAAAGTTCCTATATTAGATAAATTGACTCAATAAATTTAAGAGACATAAAAATACCAATAAGTTCATGGATTGTTAGAGTCTAGAGGCTAGTTTATGTTATCATTAGTGGTATAATATTATCCTAACAAGTTATTCGAAGACTTATTGGGCTTTTTA
This sequence comes from Viscum album, assembly GCA_963277665.1. Classification (NCBI taxonomy): domain Eukaryota; kingdom Viridiplantae; phylum Streptophyta; class Magnoliopsida; order Santalales; family Viscaceae; genus Viscum; species Viscum album. Next base: position 770,432,606 of record OY728126.1, read on the forward strand.
TAGAAAATAATAGTGGAGTTATCTATTGAAGTTTTTTCTAGAAAAAGTATGATATCTCTACATTCCTAACATATAAAAATTTTGAAGTTATGGAAATATATGGTGCAACTAGATAAATTATAAGATAAATGATTTATTCAACTAATTATTTTACCTTGGGTGGAAATGATTCTATTTTACGAGATAGCTAATGACTACATATAGTTATGTATAAATGAATGAAATTTAGGTTAATTAATGATAAAAAAATACCCCTTATATCATATCAATTATATTTTCAATCAATTGAGAGGATAAAAGTGGTTTTCCTATATTTAATTGAGATTGAGATATCACCAGTTGAGGATGAAGGAAAAATACATCTTAAAGATTACCTTCAAGAGTAGGTATAGAAATTATGAGTTCTTGGAATTTTCATTTTGGGATACCAATTATCTTATATTTTTTATTTAGTTTGTGAATAATATATTTTAATAATATAATAAATCATTTTTAGTGCGTTTTGATAATATTATGGTTTATTAAATTCTATAAGAGAATTATAAAAGTCATTTGAGAATCATTATAAATATATTTCCTAAGCATGAGTAATTTTCAAAGATTTATAAATCAAAATTATAGTTTAGTATTCATACATATGTAATGGAATAATTCTATGGTATATGTATTGAGTTAGTTATAATCACATGAAAATAATTATCCTACACATGACTTAAATTGGCAATGATATTTCACAATTTTAAAAGTTAGATATGATACATTTGTGGTGAGAAGTTCATAGTGTATTTTGATTATAAAATTATGAAATATATTTTCTCACAATGATATATTAACTTAATACAATATATATAGTTTTATTATCTTTATACTTTTGAATTTAAATGGTCTTATACACTAGGAAAAGGTAATTCTATAGTGTATTCCTTGAGTAGGAAAACTCAAGTGGTGAAAGAAGTGAAAATCCCATGAAAACTAATGAGAATGATAAATAATTTACACATGGATGTTAAAATGAAGGGTAATAATATGGAATTATCTTACATTGATGTTACTTTTACAATTTTTTATCAAGTAAAATATATAAAAATATCCAATATCAAATGTAATAAGAATAGTGAAACCTTAAATAATGGGGAGGTCATAGATGAGTGGTCACTGGTAGTAGACTTAAGGATTTATTTCATGAATAGAGTTGTGGTTCTATAAAGTAGAAGTTATGAATGAATTACATAAATCTATTTGGGTGAAATGACCTAAAGTAATAAAAATTCACTACACTATCATATGATAGTTTTGGTATTGTGGAATGAAGAAGAAAAAAATTATTATGTTTCTCAGTACTTGATTTATCAATAGGTTAAGGCTGAACATCTATGACTAGTAAAACTATTGCAACCATTGTTTGTTCTAACTTGGAAATGGGAGAATACCATGATTTATTTGATGTCCAATACACCAAGGTTATTTTCAAAACACGACTCTATTTAAGTAAGTTTATATTGGATTATAAAGTGAGATCACTTCTTACCCATTTAGGTTACATTATTAGTAGAAGGTCTGGGTATGTTTTATGTGAAAAAGTGGTGATACTTTATGAAATTTCATTATCAATTATATAGTTTAAAGATACATGGTTAACTTCAATATCATAAATAGGACTTCAGAAAAAGGTCAAAGGGGTAGTTTCTTTAATCTATCATAACTTGATTCACCCCCCTCTTAGGGTATTTAACTTGGTTGGGATAACAATTGGAATCATAGAAAAAGGTTAAAGTTAGAGGTTCTCTCTCAGTAGAATAAATAGAAATTGTTAATCACAAAGGGATTTAGATATTATAGCGAAACAATTTTCATCTATGGAAGAATTAGATGTAGCACTAATTAAAATTATTAGGAATGTATGTCTTTAAAAATATGATGCATGGTATTTCTGCTAGTGTGGACCATGGAGTTTTATTAGAAGTATACATAATATAATTGGATGCTGATGCCAAAGGAATTAATACATCAGGAGGATCTTTATCTAACAAAATCTATATTAAGGTGCTGTCATGTAATTCAATTAATTCCATGTGTAAAATCTGATAAATATATATTAATATGGTTCAAAATTCAAAGAAGAAAAATTACAGGTTCTGTGGAATAATTATGAGTACCTGAGGATGAAACCAAATGAGTCTTTAGATTCATTATTTGATTGGGTGAATGTTTTTGTATAAGACATGGATGGTCTCAGATAAATCATTAGAGATATAAATATTACTAAGTGCATCTTGATATGACTTCCACATTAGTTCAATCCAAAAGTCTCTATAATGGAATATAAAAATCTAGAAGAGCTGACATTGGATAACTTATATAGTACTCTTATTGCATACAAGATGAGAAATAATGGAAATGTAACGACCCAAACTGTTATGAATAAAATTACACTTTTGATTTAATGGATATAGAAAAAAAATGAAAATATTATGTTTTATTTTATCTAATTGGATTTAAATGACCGTTAAGTATCATTACCCTTGATAATATAGCTATTGAACAATGATCACATGACTAATATAAATATTGGGTTTTAACAAATTCTTTTGACACAGACAAAGGAAGTGATAGACTCATCCGGTAGTATTGTACCCTAGGAATCCAATTTATCAGAGCTTATGAGGGAGATATAATTTCTAGGATTTTCCTTAGACTAATCCCAATACTAGATCCAAAAAATTAATCATTAGTGAAACTGTTTATAGGATAAGTTCAAGCTCATCGAGACCACATCTCAAACCATGTTCACCGAACGACCCCATGAAAGCCCCACCATCACACACCTTACTCTTAAGGAATATTCTAATGTAATAAAGGTATATGTATCAATATCATAGAAATAATATTATGTACATTATTTTTTGTATAGAATAATAAATATATTTTCTTCCTATTATTGTTACTTTGTAAATTATTTTTAAAGCACAAATAATATTTTTGGTTAATATTCAGATTCAATTAAGAAATATATTTTGACAAATTAATGGATTTTTTTGAAATAAATAATATTTTAATAAAATATTATTATTAAATTAATTTTATTAAATATAAATAATTATATAATTTTCATAAAGTTAAATGTAATTTTTATTAGGGTTCAAAAACTGTTATTATTAAAAAACCCGTCATTTTCGATAAATGTTGGTTTTTATTTTAAAAGTGAAAATTCACATATTTATAAAATTATATAGATAAAATGAATATTATTTTTGGAATCAGGATATCTAAATTATCCAATGGTGAATTTTTCATAATTTTTTGAGACAATCGCTTTTTTGGGTAGAAATTAAATACCGTATAAATATAGGGTGTGTTTTATGACATCATAATGGATCAATAATGATGTAATAAATAAAATAAAAGGTATATTAGGACAAATATATGTTTTATATTTAAAATAATATGGTTTTAAGTTTATTTTATTTATTTTTTACATCCATTATGAATCCTCCAAGACATATAATATATTTTATGATTTTAAATTCATTTATTTAAGAGTATGACTCACCTCCATAAAAGCAAGGGAAATATTTTAATGAGTTCAGAAATCGGACTTATAAAAAAATTTAAAAAAATCCATTTTTCTAGAAACTATGGTCAAAAACCATGGTATGGTTTTTGGTTTTGAATATTTTATTATGTAGTGTCTAAAACCAAAATAATAAAGAAACCCCCCTCCTTTCCTATATAAACCCACCCAAGATCCCATTTATCTTCACTCAAACTCCTTGAAACTCGTCCAAACTCTACCATATATCCCCTAGAGTTTTCCCAAGCTCCCCAATCTCCCATGAATCCTATCCTAAGCCTTTAGAGTCACACATCCATGTAAGGGACTTCTCTCCTCTCATTTGAATTCAAGCACCTTATTTGAGATTAGTTCTTTTAATTTCAATTGATTATATTTAAATTAATTTATAACCATTAACTTACTTTCCAATTGATGTTATTTTTATAAGGTATAATATATTCCCCCTAATTTTACCCTTACCGAAGCCGATACTATGATGAAATTCTGTAAGGGATTTCTCTCCTCACATTTGAATTCAAGCACCTTATTTGAGATTAATTATTTTAATTTCAATTGATTGTATTTAAATTAGTTTTTAATAATTAAATTAATATCAAATTAATGTTATTTTTATGACATATCATTTATCCCCCCTCATTTTGACCCTTACCTAAGCCGTACTATGCCAAAATTCTGCAAGGGATTTCTCTATTCTCATTTCCATTCAAGCACTTATTTTATATTATGATTCTTAAATTCTATTTTAAAATGTTGGTATATGATTTTACATGATTAAATTAATTTAAATTTTATTTATAAATGACTATTTCTTCCTTTGACTCTCAGTAATCTCCCTATGGTCTTTTATGTACACCCGCTACCATGCTGAAATTTCATAAGGGTTCTTTTGCTTTCTCCTCTTACTTGAAGACTCTTTATTATGTCACGACTTATATTTCCAATTAATTATGTTGGGGAGTGTCCTTAAATTTCTCTATTACTATCCATTTCATGTATAAATGATTATATAAACCTTTATCTCTCATCAACCCATTTTATTAATTTCTATATGATGTCGTTATACTGCTTAAATTGCACCATAATTTTCCATGCCAAAATCATTATATAGTGAATACCATACCCATTTCTGTATAAAGGGTATTCAAATTTATGCACATATACTTATTGATTGTGAATATATATGTTTTTATTCCAAATTTCTCTGATCATGTAATAAACTATGACAATTAATGAATCCATGTTATATGATCTATGTGGTACACTTAAGCATGAAAATGAAATGGTTATGAAGGGTGTTCCCTAATAGCACTCCAATGAATTGGGTAATGTTTAGTATCATGATACATCATGTGAAATGAGATTTTAATCATGATCTTTCATGTTAAATTATATTTGAATCATTCTCCTTCATGTGCAATGAGATTTGACTCATGATCATATATGTGAAATGAGCTTTGACTCATGCTCCTCCATGTACAATGAGCCTTGACTCATGCTAATATCATGTTGTATGTTGTTTCCACACTTCCCATGTTATAATTATCATGCTATATCATGAATTATTATTCATGTTCCTTTTATGTTTCATTGATATGCCTATTGTCTAACATGTATTTTATTTCTAATGTTATGCCTTGTTTATTCCCTTACTAGGATTTATAGCTGACCCCTTTCCTATGTATGTCCTCAGGTTATCCCATGTAGTGTTAATTATGAAGGAATGTGTTGTTCATGTAAAAATAAGTTTTCAATAAAGATGTTTCTTTTCAATTTTTATTTATTATGTAATGTAACTAATTTCCCAAATACATTAGACATATCAATCTTTTGAGTTGTATTAAGTACAATTTTATGTAATAATTCATGTTTAAAGATGAAATAAAGAGCAGGGTTGTTATAGTTGGTATCAGATTATAGGTTTAGTTATTTTTGGTATTAGGATTAGAAAAACCTAGTGAAAACCATCAGGTATAATACTAAGGGTAAGAAAACAACCCTAAATTTTGGTAAATATAGAGTAAGTGGTTTATCATGAAAATACATCATTGTGTGGATACTACAAGTGGATGTAGTTCTGGAACAAATGTACCTAGGAGTAAAAACTCAAACAAGGTGTTCTGGGCTTGACTTAGGGAAACCTGGTACACAACAACAGGCCTTACTACACACCAGGTTTGACACTCCTGAGGGATATGATTTAGTAAACTTATAAGCTTATTACAAACCATTATTAAGGGAATAAAAAATTCCTATAAGAATATATGTTAGGAAGTAGATCATGGATAACATATACTGAAGCTTAGAAACTCATAAGTTAAGGAGATAAATGTACTTTATAACTTATCCCTTTAATGTTATTGGATTCCTCTTCATGTGGTTAACTTTATAAGATATTCATCACTAATTTTCCTTTTATTCAAGATAATGGCCATAAATAGGAGGAATCGTGCTAACAAACGATGTAAAGGACAATGTGAGGATTACCCCAATAAGATGACCAACCCAATGGGAATAGGAATTGAAAACTTTATCATGATACTCTCTCAGTTAACCCAAGTTCTAAATAGAAACATAGACCAAGAGGAGCTCCCCCCCCAAGAGAGAGCAATCCACAGTCGAGAGCTTTATGTAACAAAGGCTTCCTACTTTCAATATATCATATGATCCCTTAATCATGGAGAAATGGATAAATTCCATTGAAAATATCTTCTCCATCCTTCAATATTCTGAACAAGATAAGGTTCTTCTATCTATTTATCGCATGGAGGGTGAATCTGATCACTGGTGGAAATTGATCAAGAATACAAAGCTTGAGGAAGAGATTGAAGCAATGGAGTGGAAGGAATTCAAGAAAATGTTTTTTGATAAATATTTTCCCCGCACCCTCTATCTTAAGATGGAAATATATTTCCTTGCACTCAAGAAAAAGGATAATGAATCTATTAGGGCTTATGAGGAAAACTTCACAATACTTTCACGATATGTCCATGGTTTTGTTGTTACCCCCGAATGCAAGGTTGACCACTTATTTGGTGGGCTAAAGCCCAGACTACTAAAAACCTTGGAAACCTATGACTTTGATAATTATGATTAAATTTTATGATGTTCTTTCAAATTTGAGATAGAGATAGGTGATGTAAGAACCTAGTTCTTACTTGGAGGTATGAGTTTCTTTTCTTCCTTTTTTTCCTTTGAGTTGTTTTTGAGAAAACAAGGGAAATTTGGGAAAAGTACTGGAATCAGGGGTTACATGCCGTATAGTCCTAAGTACATGCCATGTAGTTTTGTACATGTATTATGGGAATACATGGTATGTGGGAATGTAAGAAATGAAGGGAGGAAAAACCAACTACACACCGTGTACATCCTAGTACACGCTGTGTAGCCATGTCGGCAGGTCCTGGAAAGTAATTCAGTGAAATTCAGCCACCAAATTAACAGTTAAATGATATACAAACTGTGTATATGAACTTACACGCTGTGTATTTTATGTTTTTCGCTTAAAACAGGCATTAGCCCCGTTATTCTATCTTTTGGACAGAGGGGTCACCGGGTGGACAAACAAGAAGCGTTGAGATTGATTTCTTCTCTCGTTTAATCATTTGGAATCCAATTAAAACACCTTTAGATCCATTGTAATCCTCTTGGATAGTGATTTATTCCTATTAATCCATTATCAGTGATTTTTCTCTCTCGAATAATTTATTTAAGGTTTAAATTTTAATCTTATTTCATAGATATACACTATTCTATCTTGAATCATAAGTCAAGGTTGGATGAGGAGAGTCATACTACGATGAGGTAGGTGGTATCATGATTATTTCTTAATGTCAAGTGTTTTATATGTGTTTTTGTTCCACATGACCATGTTTAGGGTGTTACTTTTTTGAGACTCTGACTGTAGTAATACCTAAAAATGTTTATGTAATTACTTTCATGTATTGAAGCATGTTCGAGACTTCTTGTTTTGATTAAGTTCCACCACGTGTGTGCGTTTCTCTTGGATAACTATTGTTGAGCCTTTTGGATTATGATACCTATGGGTATGCCTTTGTTTTTCTTATTATGGGTTGTTTTAAATGAGTGGTTAATTAAATTTTTACCAATGTGAGTTGTTTCTTGTTAACCATGTAACAATGTAAAGATTTCATGTGTTGTTTAATATGATGAAATGATGATATACTAGGATTTCCCCTGTTTGATTTTTTATACCTGCAGGTGAGTATTTGTTATGCCTGTGGGTGAGGAGTTGTTATGAATGTGGGTGATGATTCATTAGTCTTGAGGGAGAGGATTTGATTATGCATATGGGTAGGGTTTTTCTATGCCCACGGGCAAGATTTTGAGTTGGATATTGAAATAGAATGACTTATGATGTGTCTGCCAAGCCAAAGCACAAGCTTGAATTCAGTGTTAACTTTATTGTTAGATATCCTTATGAGGTATCTGTTAAGATTTTTTATACAGGGGATCGATTGGATTAGGATAAATCTTAAGACTTATATAATTTAACATAATTAAAAGGTTAGACTGAACATAATGAATGAAAATTGGAAACAAGACTTGTAGTATTGTTTACTTTTGAGTAATTCCTAGTTACTACATTTCCCTTTGTACACTATTTCTGCATATACTCACTGAAAGATTGGAACCGAACTTAGGTGGTTTCCTACTAGGATTTATTTATCACACCCTATTTGGGTCATGTTTTTGGGCCCAAATAGACTATATTGTTGCAGGTGTCAATAAGGGAAATTCCCCTTTTTTAGGTACTTGATTACTGCTTAGGAGTAGGAGAGAATGAGACTAAGCCAATGCTTGTGATGCTGCAAAGTTTCATTTTGTGTTACCGTACTTTGGTATTGTATTGTACCTGATTGTAGTGTATCCTATTTTCACTATTTTCTTAGAACATGTGACATGCTGAATCATTTTGATATTATATGCCTTCTAGTTATCTTTATCTTTCAGTATTTAGTTGTTTAATTTAGTTGAATGTTGTTTACTGCATTCGCTATTGTTATTTTTTATTCCGCTATGTTACACTCTGCCAATGAGGGAATAATTTCCCCACTATCACACCCTAGTCCCTCACTATTAGTCAGCAGCCTCTGGCATTTGGGGAAATAAGCTTGAGTCCATGTAGCCAATCGGGTACGAGGCACCAGTTGAGTGGCTTCCAGACCTAGGACGTTAAAAAGTGGTATCAGAGCATTTCTTTTTTGGTTTTCTTTAATATTTGGCGACGATGAAAAAGATATGGAATTTGGTAATTATCTATGCTCGGGAGTATCTACCTCATGTACAGGGAAAATCCAAATTGCCTCGAATTAAATTGTGCTTTTGGATTTTGAGCTATTACATTTTATTAGATTTCACCATTGGGTGAAACACTCATTTTCTTATGTTATTATTGATATTATTTTGGTTCTATTGTGTTGTAACCTAATGAGATGAGATTATTCCATATCATGTATCATATAGGAACTTGTTAGAAATCACATGCCATGCATACTTTCCATATCATTTAGGGAGTGTTACTGATTGCATGCTATTGTGAAAGATGTCGTGCTAGAGATTCATGATGTTGTGATAGTACCTTGATAAATATGCCTACTATTTTGATAGGTGTATTGTTATGTGTTATGGTTTGAATTGGATGGATTCCAAACTTTGATCTCTGAGGTGTATGGGACCTCTTGGATCAGAATTTTATGGATCATGTTTCAGCCTTTTATATAGAATTGAATTGAGATATGTTATATTTAGGTTCCAAAATTTGATTTGTGGGGAGTATGGGCCATCACAGATTGGAATTTAGAATCCCACTGGTTGGATTTTTCTACAGAATAGGATTTTTTGGGCAATCTAGAGTTTCTATCATGAAAAACCCAGTATACACGATGTGTAGTTTAGCATAACACACCGTGTATTCTTCCTATTTGGGGAAGATGACGTTCCAAGTTTTAAGATGAACATGACATGTACCATGTGTACATGACATATAGTATCTGACCGTGTAATTGGATGTGTGAGAGGAAAAACGAGTTGTTGAGTTTTGATTAGAACATTCCGTGTACTTTTGGTACACTCCATGTAGCCTACCTAGGAAGAACTTGTGTGGACCTGACCATGTGGGAATTCATGGATAGGAGGATAGACCTATGTACACACCATGTATGCGTGGAACATGCCATGTACCTAGGGTTAATACATGCCCAAGTCAGCAATAGAACACGACCAAGTAATAGATTAAGGATACACACTGTGTATTATTGTTACATGCCATTTAGTATTTTTTTCCCAAACTTTGAGGGTCTTTTCCTGTTTCATCTTGGCACTTTGAATGGTAAAAACATTAATAATAAGTTTGAACTAAGGCATGTTCTTGACTTTGTAGAGTCATGCCACTGTGACGAATACAAGCTGTATGCCAAGAGAGTGGCGATGATCATACTCTAGAGATGGTAGGCCATGGGCTACCAATGGATCCAATACTTGTGCCAGTTGTGACACTAGCTATTATACTAGATGCAGGTGTAGATGCACAGTTCCATGATGGATTTGTGTGGTTCATGCAGACCTTTCAGGGAGCACCGCAGGCCTCCACTACTATGGCAGAGTTGACACGTATATTCCAGCAGCAACATCCACCCAAATTTTCCAAGGATGGTGGAATACAGGCTGTAGAATCATGGATGAAATCAATGCTGACTATCTTCGAACAGATGGAGATGCCTCTTGAGAGGAGGGTCAAGATCACGACATATATGCTATCTGATTCTTCTAAAAGATGGTGGGATGTTATCAATCAGGAAGGGATTTATTGGGATATTAAATGGGAAGAATTTTAGAAGTCCTTATATGATTATTATTTTCCTGAGACACTGAGGGATGACCTAACCCCGGAGTTCATGCACCTAGAGCAGGGCACATTGTCAGTTATAGACTATTCTACCCGGTTTACTGAGCTTCAACGATTCACACCTATTCTGATGGGTGATGAAATATCGAAAGCTAGATGATTCATGGATGGTATCAGGTTTGACATCTGATCACAGGTGAATATATTTTGGTTGCCTTCTGCCTATACTATCATGAATTGGGTGCTGATTACTGAGCATAATCTCTGGGAAGCTGGAGGTGCGAACCAGGGCAGTTCGGCACCGAGATCTAGTACTATTTAGAACAGAAGAAGGAAGAATTGTATGGAGTTTTATTATAGGTATATGAGTAGTCAGAATGTTTCTCCCAGTAGATAGGTGTGGTGATACCGGTGTGGCAGAGTTGGACACTTGAGATCATAGTGTCCGATGGACCCAGTCGAGTGCTGAGCTTGCAGCAGGATGGGCCATCTACAACGTTACTACACAGAGTTTCCCCCAACATCTAGTGAGAGAGGGTTTCCACCAACTTCACATTCAGGAGTGGGGTTAACAGCTTCTCACCAGTCAGAAAACTGGAATACATTAGTCCATTTAGGTCGAGGGGGTGGTTGTGGCTATGGTATCCATACCCCAGGATCTCAGTTACAGTAGGGCAGGTCAACTTAGGGTGGCCAAGATATATACTAGGTCCTTGGTATAGGTTAGACATATGAAGTGCAATAGAACCAATAGAAGTAAGATCCCAAAACTTCTACTATCAAAGGTACTATTCTAGTCACCTCTATTTTATCTTCTATACTTTTCGATATAGGTGCTTCACAAAGTTTCATATCAGTTTATGTTATGGAGAAACTTGGGATTTTTGTCCTTACTTTTGATGAAATTATGACACTAGACACTCCGTTAGGGATAAGAATGAAAAGTGTAAATCAGTGTAAGGAGTTACCCCTTGAGTTTGGTGGGTGTCACTTCTTTTGGTACCTCTATGTCTTGGAGATGACAGGCTTCGATGTCATTCTTGGAATGGATTGGTTGGTCTCCTTTTAGGCCTTTGTTGACTGCTATCACCACAGGGTGAGTTTCACATCACCATAGGGTGGGTCTTTTCTACACAAGGGTGAATGGAATGTATAGGAGAGACGAGCTAGACCCAAGCATCATGGGTTGGGTGGGATGATAGCCCAGATTGTGAGTTTATATCTAGATGACCAGGGAACATGTCTGGTAGATTTTCCTCCAGTGTTTGATCATTTTAGGTATGTTTTCCCAGAAGACTTGTCAAGCTTACCTCCAGTTAGAGAGGTTTAGTTCACTATTTATCTAGTAACAAGAGCTACACCGGTATCCATTCCTCCTTACAGAATGGCTATGAAGGAGTTGAAAGATATCAATAGGCATTTGGAAGATCTGTAAGCTAAGGGTTTTATCCAACCCCATACTTATCCTTGGGGTTCACCAGTCCTTTTTGCGAAAAATGTAGACGATACCCTTAGGCTATGAATGGATTATTAGAAACTGAACCAGTTGATGGTTAAAAACCGATATCCCTTTCCATGGATAGATGACTTGTTTAATTAGATTTTAGGATCTTGAGTGTTCTTGAAGATTGACTTAAGTTCAGGATATCACCGGGTACATGTTCGAATGGCATACATACCTCGTACAACCTTTCGTAGAAGGTATGGTCTATATGAGTACTTGGTTATTCCATTTGGTCTCACGAACGTGCCAACAATTTTCATGGCGCTGATGAACCGAGTGTTCCATCCATACCTAGATTCTTTTGTGGAGGTTTTTGTGGATGATATCTTGGTGTATTCCCACAATCGACACGACCATGCCAAACATTTTGAGATAATTTTGAATTCACTAAGAGAGCATCAGTCATATGATATGATCAAAAAATGCCACTTATGGATGGATCAAGTTCACTTCTTGGGTCACATCATTTCAGAGATAAAATTATTAGTGGACACATATAAGGTGAGATCAGTAGTTACATGGGAGTATCCCAATAATGTTTTGAGGTGTAGAGTTTCTTGGGGATAGCCAGTTACTACAAATGTTTTATACAAGACTTATCATGCTTGGTAACACCAATGAAGGGATTATATAAGAAGGGTGTGAAGTTTATGTGGTCAGATTCTTATGAGATAGCCTTTTAGGAGCTGAAGGGGGTGTTTGACTTCAGCACCGATACCGATATTTCCAGATCCGAGAAAGAGTTACACTGTGTACTATGATGCATCAGGTATTGGGTTGAGAGTAGTGTTTATGCATGGGGATCAAGTTGTTTCATATGGCTATTGGATTTTGAGGAAAAATGAGAAAAATTACCCTACACATGATCTCGAGTTAGTTACGGTTATTCATGCCTTGCGCTATTGGAGAAATTACTTATTGGGAGATAATTTTTTGGTGTACACAGACCATAAAATCCTCAAGTATATATTTACTTAGTGAGATATAAATTTGATACAAAGAAGGTGGGTGAAATACCTTCAGTCCTTTGATTTTGATCATGCATATACACCTAGAAAAGGTAATGCAGTGGCTGATGCACTGAGCATGAGGACTCAGATATAGGCTGTGTAGGAGGCTAGTGGCGAGTGGAAGCTAATGGAATTATTCTCTAAGAGGAATTTGGAGGTTCATGATAGAAAATGATAAAATTTTCTTTCATCTTTGGCTATTACCTCTACCCTACTGGATAGAGTGAGGATGAGGAAACTATAAGATGCCAAAGGCCTAGTTCTACGGGAGAGTGTGGAAGGTGAGGAACCTCCTCCTGGATGGATGGTAGGTGAGGATGAGATCCTAAATATCCATGGATGTTTTTGGGTTCCAGTGTACATACATGAGGATCTGATTCGGGATTTTCATGCCTCTGTATGGGCAGTGCATCTTGATGTCACCAAGATGTATTGGGATTTACATCATTAGTATTGGTGGCTAGGTATGAAGAGAGACATATCTGGTTTTGTCATGAGATATTCCACCTATCATCAAGTGAAGGCGGAACACCAAATACCAGAAGGTCTTTTATAGTAGTTACCAATTCATGAGTGGAAATGGAATGATGTCGCAATGGATTTTGTGATAGGTTTACTAAGATAGTATCAAGTAAATGATGCCATATGGGTTTTTTTTATAGGCTCACGAAGTTTTCACATTTCTTGTTGATCAATGAAACCTTCAGTGTTGATGAACTTGGGAGGTTGTACATCCGTGATATTGTACGACTGCACAGGGTCCCTCATTCTATCATTTCAGATAGGGATGCCCGCTTCACTTCTCATTTTTGGAAAGGGATATAGATGGATTTAGGTACATAGGTTCTTATGAGCATAACTTACCACTCCTAGATAGACGGATAGTGAGAGTACACGATTTAGGTGCTGGAGGAAATTCTTCGAGCATTCGTTCTAAATTTCGGGGGTTCTTGGGAGAGACACATACCCTTAGTTGAGTTCTGATATAATAATAGTTTCTAGGCTATTATTAAAATGGAACCGTATGAGGCTTTGTATGATAGGCCATGCCGATCAACCCTATGTTGGTTGGAGGCAGGAGAGGTAGTTATGTTGGGACCTCATCTTATCCAGGAGACCACTGAGTAGGTTCAGTTGATTCAGAAGCAGATGGATACTGCACAATCTCATCATAAATCATATGTTGATCGCCGTAGATGAACATTAGAGTTCGAGGTCAGGGATCGAGTTTTTCTATATGTTGCACTGAGGTTGGGACACAATAGGATTAAGAGACAGGGTAATCTTTCACCAAGATATATCAGTCTGTTCGAGATTCTAGAGGGAGATAGGCTGGTTGCCTATCGATTACAGTTACCTCAGAGGCACTGATCCATGAATGATGTCTTCCATGTATCTTAGCTACGCCACTATCACTCAGACCTGTCTCACATTCTTCAGTTCAAGGAGGTTTAGCTTCAGGTTGATGCATCCTTTAAGGAGAAACCAATTCGTATAGTTGATAGGAGCACACAGGTTCTCCAAGGCCGGTCAATTCCTTTCGTATGGGTGCTATGGCAGCATGGCTGAGTACAAGATGATACTTGGGAGAGAGAGGACAATGTATGTACTTAGTGGATAGAGTTATTCTAAGATATTTCTTTACCACCCTTGGAAGGGAAATTTTGGGATGAATTTCTTTAAGGGGAAATTTTTTTAAGAACCTGGTTCTTACTTAGAGGTATGAGTTTCTTTTCTTCTTTTTTCCTTTGAGTTGTTTTTTAGAAAACAAGGGAAATTTGGGAAAATTACTAGAATCAGAGGTTACATTCCATGTAGTCCTAAGTACACACCATGTATTTTTATCCATGTATGATGGTAATACATGGTGTGTGGGAATGTCGACAAAGAAGAGAGGAAAAACCAACTACACATCATGTACTTCCTAGTACACACCATGTAGCCATGTCGGTAGGTCTTGGAAAGTAATTCAGTGAAATTTAACCTCCAAATGAATAGTTAAATGATATACATGAAGTTAAATGCCATGTATTTTATGTTTTTCACTTAAAATTGGAATTAGCCTCGTTCTTCTATCTTTTAGATAGATGGATCACTGGGTGGATGAACAAGCAGCACCAGGATCGATTTCTTCTCCCATTTTGTCGTTCAGAAGCTGATTCGAACACTGTCAGATCCGTTGGAATCCTCTCGGTGAGTGCTTGATTCCTCTTAAGCCATTCTTAGTGATTTTTTCTCTCTAAGAAGTTATTTAAGGTTGAAAATTTAATCTTGTTTCATAGATCTACACTATTCTATATTTAATTATAAGTTAATGCGAGTTGAGGAGAGTCATAATACAATGAGGTAGGTGGTCTCGTGCTTATTTCTTAATGTCAAGTTTTTATATGTGCCTTTGTGCCACATTCCCATGTTTAGGGTGTCACTTTTTTGAGACTATGACTATGGTAATAAATAAAAAAATTTAGGCAATTACTTATATGTATTGAAGCATGTTCGAGACTACTTGTTTTGATTAAGGGCCACTTCATGAGATCGTTTCTCTTGGATAACTATTTTTGAGCCTTTTGTCTTAGGATACCTGTGGGTATGCCTCTATTTTCCCTATCAGGGGTTGTTTGAAATGAGTGGTTAATTAAATGTCTACCAAAGTGAGTTGTTTCTTGTTAACCATGTAATAGTCTAAAGATTTCATGTTTTGTTTAATATGATGAAATGTTGATATACCGAGCTTGCCCCCATTTGATTTGTTATGCCTGTGGGAAAGGATTTTCTATGCTTGCAGGCGATGATTTGTTACTTCTGTAGGATAGGAGTTATTATGCCTGTGGTCGAGGATTCATTAGGCCTGAGGGTGAGGATTTTATTATGCATGCGGGCATGATTTTTCTATGCCTGCAGATAAGATTTTGAGTTGGATATTGAAATAGGATGACTTATGATGCATATTCCAATCCAAAGAACACGCTTGGATTTAGTCTTCACTTTATTGTTAGATAGCCTTCTAAGGTATTTGTTAAGATTTATTATACAAGGGATCAATGGGATTAGGAAGGATCTCGATACTTATATAATTTAATATAATTAAATGGTTGTAATGAACATAATAAATGAAAATGGGAAACAAGACTTGTAGGATTGTTTACTTTTGAGTACTTCCTAGTAACTACATTTCCCTTTGTACACTATTTTTGCATATACTCACTGATAGATTGGAACTGACCTTAGGTGGTTGCCTATTGGTATTTATTTCTCACACCCTATTTGGGTCATGTTTTTGGGCCTAAAAAGACTATATTTCTGCACGTGTTGATAGGGGAAAGGCCTATTTTTCTGGTACTTGATTGCTTCTTAGTAGCGGGAGAGCATGGTACCAATCCAAGGCTTGTGATGCTACTGAGTTTCATTTTGTGTTACCGTACTTTGGTATTGTATTGGACTTGATTTTCGTGTATCTTTTTTTCAATATTTTCTTAGAATATGGGACATACTGCATCATTTTGATATTATATTCCTTCTAGTTATCTTTATCTTTCAGTATTCAATTGTTTACTTTAGTTTCATGCTATTTACTGCTTCTTCTATTGTTATTATTTATTCTGCTGTGTTACACTCTGCCAATGAGGGAATATTTTTCCCACTATCACACCCTAGACTATTGCTGCTAGTTAGAATCCTCTAGAGTTTGGGGAAATGCACTTGAGGATATGTGGCCAATCGAGTATGGGGCACCAGTTGAGTGACTTTTAGACCCAGGACATTATAGGTGAATCTTAGGGGTATCATGGGGATAAGAAGTGGAAAGTAGAATTTAATTTTGGAAGTCCAATGGATAAATCCAACAACGCTAAGAAATTATAGCACCCCACTTGTCAAAGCTATGAAAATAGGCACTCTATAAATTGCCTAAGGGGATCAAGGAAATTGTTTAGGTGTATAAGAGAAGGAAACCTGGCTAATAATTTATGATAGGAGAAACCCACCAATGTGACAGAGGAAAGGAATGCTCCGGTCGACCCTCAATGTGTTTTTATTACTAAAATTGAAAATAACCAGGGCACTTTAAGAACTAGTGCCCTAAGACAAGTTTTTTTTGGAGACAACCAACAACCTCCAAAGAAGAAAGGTCGAGATTTTTCCATCACTACCACCAAATTGAATCTCTACAATGAAGTGGTGATAGGTTTTATAGTTATTCATTCAATAATAGTGAACATACTTTTTGATTCTGGTTCTATGCATTCCTTTATACCACAAAAGTTTAGTAGAACTATTCAAACACCACCACAAATAATGGAAGTAGATATTTCAGTAAAAATGGAAAATGGGGAAATTATTACATCCTAAGTATATAAATACTACACTGTCAATAATTTTGGATTGAACTTCCTAATGAAACTTATCATACTTCCCTTTGTGGGATTTGATGCAATTCTGGGCATGGATTGACTCTACCTATATAAATCCAACATAAATTTTCATGAGAGGAAAATAAATATCTATATGGTGAATCGACCCCTGATTCTATACAAGTGAAAGGAGGAGGATGAATCTTTTTTAGCATCATCATATCAATCATGGATATTAATTCCCTATGAGCAAGCATATCTAGCTCAAATGATTGAGTCTAAGGAAAGTATCATCCTTGAAGACATGCCTATTGTGAAGGAATACACTGATGTGTTTCTCGAGGAATTTATTGGTCTTCCTTCTATCCAAGAGGTTGAATTTTCGATCGAGCTTATACCCGAGGAATTAAAAATATCCAAGAATCTGAAAAGGATGGTTGTTGTGGAACTTGAGGAACTAAAGAAAAAACTACAAAAGAATCTAGATAAAGGGTTTATATGCCCAAGTGCTTCACCATGGGGTGCACCAGTTCTCTTCATCAAGAAGAAGGATGGGTCAATGTGCCTTTGCATTGATTATCATGATCTAAACAAGATCATGATATAGAACAAGTATCCTTTACCATGAATCAATGACTTGTTCAATCATCTATGTGGAGCACAATACTTCTCCAAGGTGGATCTACAGATGGGATATTACCAAGTAAGGGTGAATAAGGAGGATATCCCCAAGAATTCTTTTTCTAAAAGGTACGATCATTATGAGTTCATAGTGATTCCATTTGGAATCACTAATGCTCTAGAAATATTCATGGACTTGATGAATAGATTATTTAGAGATTGCCTTGAAAAATTTGTGGTAGTCTTTATAGATGATATTATAATATACTCCAAAACCAATGAGGAGAATGAGGGGAATATAATAACTATTCTTAAGACCTTGTGAAAGGAGAAGCTCTATTAAAATCATAGAAAGTGTGAGTTATGGTTGAAAGAAGTCTCATTCTTGGGGTATACCATCACAAGTAATGTGATATCTGTAGATCCTTCCAAAACAAAATCAATTGAGGGATGAATAAGGAAAAAATCTATGATATATATCAATATATTCCTTGGGTTAGCTGGATATTATCACCAATTTGTGAGAAATTTCTCATGATTTTCAAACCCTCTTACCAAGCTAACTCGGAAGGGAGTTAGATTTTCTTGGAATGATGAATGTGAAGAAATATTTATGGAAAGGATGCTTTTCACTACCCATGTGCTCACACTACCCACAAGTGTGGAACTTTTTATGATTTTCAGTGGTACTTCAAATAAGGTATTGGGATGTGTGTTGATGGAAAATTAAAAAGTCATTGCCTACACCTCAAGGAAGTTGAAAATTCATACGAAAAACTATCCCATGCATGATATGGAGTTAGAAGCCGTGGTATTTACATTAAAAATATGGAGACATTATCTCATTGGGAATAAGTGTGAAATATATAAAGATTAAAAAAGTATCAAATATATATTCACATATAAATAGTTGAATATATTCCAATGAATATGGTTAGAGCTCATCAAGGATTATGATTGCTCAATACACTACCATCTTGAGAAAGAAAACAAGGTGGAAGATGCTCTAAGTAGAAAGGACCATTCAATTCTATAATTGATGATAATTTAGAAGGATATGATATTATTAGAATTGAAGAATATGTACATGTGAATCATAAAGAAAGGAACATCATCAATCCTTTCACAAATTATTTCCTAACTTTATCTTTTGGAAAGGTTAAAGGATGATAACAAATATGATGGGGGTATTCAAAATAAAGTGGAAACTATAAGAAAAAGGAAATCCTTAGAGTTCAATGTTAATGAAGAAGGAATTGTGATATTTGTATCAAGAACATGTGTTTCATCAAATCCTAAGTTAAAGAAACAACTTTTGAATAATGCACATAGTTTGACTTTCTCCATTCACCCAAGAAAAACAAAGATGTACTGAGATCTACGAAAGAACTATTGGTGGAATAACATAAATAAAGAGATTGTTAAATATACATCAAAGTACTTGGTATGTTAGAAAGTTAAGGATAAATGGAATAAGTCTAAGGGGATGATGCATCCATTACCCATACTAGCATGGAAATGGGAAAACATCACCATGGAATTTTTCACTGGACTTTCAAAGGAATCCAAAGGAAATAATGTGATATGGGTTGTTGTGGATCATCTTACAAATATTGAACACTTCATTGTTATTCGAGAGGATTTCTCACCAGATCAACTGGAATGGATATACATTAGAGAAGTGGAAAGGATTAATGGAGTACCACTATCTATTATGTCCGATCAAGATCTAAGATTAACCTCTAAGTTTTGGAAAAGCCTCTAGTATTCTCTAAACATTGAGCTAAACTTCAGTATGACTTGTCACCCTCAAACTAATTTCCAATCTGAGGGGACTATCCAAACACTTAAGGTCATGTTGATAGATTTCTCAATAGACTTCAAAGGTGGATGGGACTAACATCTTCTTTTGGAGGATTTCTCTTACCATAACAATTTCCATTTAAGCATCCAAATGGCCCCTTATGAATCCCATTATGGGAAGAGGTGAAGAACACTGGAATTTTTGGATGAAGTTTGGGAATGGAAACTTCTAGGTATGAAAATGGTCGAATAAATTGTGGATAAGGTTAATACCATCCAACATCACATCAAAGCTGCTCAGAGTCGAAAAAAGAGCTATGCTGACAATTGTCAATGTGATCTAGAGTTCAATGTTGGAGACATGGTATTCCTCCACATATCTCCATGGAATATAGTGATGAGATTTGGGAAGAATATAAAGCTTAGTCCAAGGTACATCAGACCTTTTTAGATCCTTGATCACATTAGATAAGTGGCCTATTGACTAGCACTCCCACAAAACCTGTATCAAGTACATGATTTATTCTATGTATCCCTATTAAGGAATTACATCCCAGACCCATCACATGCACTCAGTCCAAATGTGGTACCATTGGAGAATGACCTTTCCTATGAGGAGCATCTGGTGAAGATCCTAGATCATAGAGAAAATTTCTAAAAAATAATACAATGAACCTTTTCAAGGTGTTGTGGTAAAACCAAAAGTTTAAAGATGCAACATGGTAACTATAGGAGGTGATGAAGTAGAGTTACCCTCATATATTTTACTGTGGGAAAAGGAAATTTCAAGGGTGAAATTTTTTACGGGGGGGGGGGAGTTTGTAATGACCCAAAATATTATGAACAAAATCACCCTTTTGATTTAATGGATATAAAAAACACATGAAATTATTATTTTTTATTTTATCCAATTGGATTTAAATGAATATTAAGTATCATTACCATTGATAATATATCCATTGAACAATGATCACATGACTAGTATAAATATAGGGTTTTAACAAATCCTTTTGACACAGAAAAAGGAAGGGACGACCTCATCTAGTAGGATTGTACCCTATGAATCCCTTTATCATCAATTTTGAGGGAGATATAATTTCTGGGATTTTCCCTATAACAATCCCAAGACAAGATCTTAAATCTTAAGCATGAGCGAAACTGTTTATGGTATAATTTCAAGATCATCGAGATCATGACCCAAACCGTGTTTACTGAATGACCCCATGAAAGCACCACCATCACACACAATACTCTTAGGTCATATGATGGTGTAATAAAGGGATATGTATCAATAACCTAGCAATAATATTATGTACATTATTTTTTTATAGAATAATAAATATATTTTCTTCCTATTATTGTTACTTTGTAAATGATTTTTAAATCACAAATAATTTTTTTGGTTAATATTAAAATTCAATTAAGAAATCTATTTTGATGAATTAATGGATTTTTTGAAATAAATAATATTTTAAAAAATATTATTATTAAATTAATTTTATTAAATATAAATAATCATATAATTTTCATAAATTCAAATGTAATTTTTATTAGGGTTCAAAAACTATTATTATCAAAAAACCCATCATTTCAATAAATGTAGGTTTTTATTTTAAAAGTAAAAATTCATATATTTAGAAAATTATATAGATAAAATGAATATTATTTTTAGAATTAATATGTCTAAATTAACCAACAATGAATTTTTCATAATTTTTTGAGATAGTTGATTTGTTTGGGTAATAATTAAATACCGTATAAATATACTATGTGTTTTATGAGATCATAATGGCTCAATAATGTTGTAATAAATAAAATAAAATTTATCTTCAGCCAAATATATGTTTTATATTTAAAATAATGTGTTTTTAAGTTTATTTTATTTGTTTTTTAAGTCCATTACGAATCCTCCAAGACATATAATATATTTTATGATTTTAAATTAATTTATTTAAGAGTGTGACTCACCTCCACATAATAAAGGTAAATATTTTAATAAGTTCGTACCTTTAACTTATAAAATAATTTAAAACAATCCTCTTTTCTAGAAACCATGGTAAAAAACCATGATATGGTTTATGGTTTTGAATATTTTATTATGCAGTGTCCAAAACCAAAATAATAAAGAAATCCCCCTCCTTTCCTATATAAACCCACGCAAGATCCCATTTAACTTCACTAAAACTCATTTAATCTCATACACCCTCTGAAATATACTCCCTAGAGTCCTCCCAAGGCACCCTAAGCTCCCAATAAGCATCTCTTAAGCCTTTGGAGTCACACATCCAAGTAAAAGATTTCTCTCCTCTCTTTTGAATTCAAGCACCTTCTTTGAGATTAGTTATTTTAATTTCAATTTATTTTTTTTAAATTCATTTATAATCATTAAATTAATAACCAATTTATTTTATTTTTATGAGGGATCATTTATTACCCCTCATTTGGACCCTTACCTAAGCCGTTACTATGCCGAAATTTCGTAAGGGATTTCTCTCCTCACCTTTGAATTCAAGCACCTTATTTCAGATTAATCCTTTTAATTTAAATTGATTGTATTTAAATTAGTTTTTAATCATTAAATTACAGTCCAATTTATGTTATTTTTATGATTTATTATTTATACCACCTCATTTGGACTATTAACTAAGCCGTTACTATGCCAAAATTCGGTAAGGGATTTCTCTTTTCTCATTTTCCTTCAAGCACTTCTTTTTATATTATGCTTCTTAAATTACATTTTCATATATCAGGATATGATTTTACATGATTACCTTAATATCCATTTTATTTTTAAATAATTATATCTTCCTTTAATTCTCAATAATCCCCCTATTATCCTTTATGTACACCCGTTACCATGCCGAAATTTCATAAGGTTTCTTTTGCTTTCTTTTCTTACTTCACGACTTTTTATTATGTCACACATTGTATTTATAATTAATTATGTTGGATAATTTTCTTCCATGTACCTATTACTATCCATTTATTATATAAATTATGAGATACCCCTTTCTCTATCATCAACCCATTTTATGAATTTCTATATGACGCCGTTATGCTGCTGAAATTGCACCACAATTTTCCATGACAAAATCATTATGTAATGAATACCAAACCCATTTATCTATAAAGGGTATTCATATTTATGTACATATCATTATTTATTATGGATATATATGTATGTATTCAAAATTTCCTTTATCATGTAATAAACTATGATTATTAATGAATCCATGTTGTATAATCTATATGGAACACTTAATCATAAAAATGAAATGATTATGAAAGGTGCACCCTGATAGCACTACAATGCATTGGGTAATGTTTAGTATCATGATATGTCATTTTAAATGACCTTTTAATCATAATAATTCATGTGCATTGAGATTTGAATCATTATCCTTCATGTGCAATGAGATTTGATTTATGCTCCTCCATGTGCAATGAGCTTTGACTCATGCTCCTCCATGTGCAATGAGCCTTGACTCATGCTAATATCATGTTGTATGCTGTTTATATGTTTCCCATGTTATGATTATCATTCTATATCATGACTTATTATTAATTTTCCTTTTATGTTCCATTGATATTCCTATTGTCTAACATTTACTGTATTCCTCATGTTATGCCTTGTTTATTCCCTTACTGTGCTTTATAGCTCACTAATTTCCTTTATATGTCCTTAGGTTATCCCATGCAGTATTAAGTATGAAGGAAAGAATATTTAAATAAATATTTTTCTTTTAATGTTTTAAGTTGTTATGTAATGTACCTATTTTTTCAAATACACTATATCACTCAATCTTCTAAGTTGTATTAAGTGCAATCTTATGTAAAAAATCATGTTTAAATATGAATTAAAGAGCAGGGTTGTTATAGATAATGAGTCTATAGAAAAATAAAAACCTAAAGAGGTTGCATTCAAGGCCACAAATAATCTAATTATAGAGGATTACTAGGAATAAAAAGAGGTGAATTGGTTTAGGTGATTAGTTTCCTCAAATCTACAGAGAGTGAAAGTAAAGTTCAAAGGGAAACTTCCACTCACATGATTTTGATGTGGAAAGGCTGGAAATATTATAACAAGGTTCCCCAATAAGTTTCAATATGATGATTTTGATGAAGTCAAAATTCCCATGAAGAAGTACTCAACCTATGTGAAAGGTTAGAAAAATCTTAATAGAAATTTATTTAAAAAGAATAATATTCTTTCATAAGAAAATGATAGTTAATAAGAATTAGAGGTCGAAGAGATAGAGAACTGCAAGGATCATGGAGAAAATTATATAATGGTAGTTGTAGGTAACTCCCAAACTAGGGAATAAGGAGATAATGATGAAGGATAAGTCAAATAAATATTTTACCTATAGGTTTAAATAGAATATTCTCTTGAGGAGATAGATGTTTAGAGATCCAAAACAAATAAATCCAATAAAGTTGTTCACAATGCCAAACTCTATATGAAGTAGTAGGAAGATGATATGTATAAGCTAAAGGATAAAATTTAAGAGATCATATCTGATAAGCCAATGAAATCAGATAAATTTGTTGAGTATAATATGAAAGTTGAAGAATAGATCAGAGTTATCAATATTTTAACTCGCATAGTAAAAGGTAAGATCAAACATATCAAAAAACTTGAAGAGGAAGTTCTAATCCAATAAAGAAAGGTAAAATATTTTGAGAAACTCTTGACTTTGGGTATGATATTGGTAATATAGGTGGAACAAGTAATAGAAAAAGGGAAATTGGAGTTTGTATGCCTAGTATAACAATTAAAGAAATTTTTGGAGAAGAAAAAAACACACTAGGATGACACAACTGGTATGAGTATTGATCACAAATAGAAATTATTAATGGTTTATGTTAGCCCAAATCACCCACTTTGATGTTAAATATTGATTTGGGTATAAATTAGAATTATAAGATTCATATATACCAAGGGATGACTGGTGGTGCACCAATGGTGTACATGAACACAAAAGGTATCAAGTTTCACTTCTATGGAAATATGGGACACTATCAAAATTTATGTTTCATAGCCAAGAAGTTCCATAAAGTGAAAGAGAAATAGAGGCATCCAAATAGAGTTAAATATTCCAAGAATTATTTTGAAGGTCATTGTTTTTGGTGTGGAGAATTTAGGCACATAGCCATATATTTCTAATCAACAATGAAAAGTAATGTGTAGAATTTGACCCAAACTGGTTGTAATACATATATTAAAGAATCATCTAATGATCTAAAAGCACAAAATTGATTTTCAGCTTTACAAGATGAAGATTTTATATCATACTATAAGGAATATAAAAAATACCATTCATCTCTAAGTATAAAGTCAAAGATGTAGATAAAAAAGAAAATAATCGAGCAAGCAATAGTTGCAAAGATTTCTCTTAAAGAATTAGATCATGATTGTGTATGTATCCTAGGTAGTGGATGCACATCCCATATGATGGTGAATAAATATCATGTTATAGGAATTAAACATGATAAGGAAGGTGTTGTAAAATTTAGAAATATTGAAGGCCTGAAGATTATTGGAATAGAGAAAGCCAATTTTGGGGGAAAAGATACGAGACATGACAATGTCTTGGTTTTTGAAGGTCTCTGTCACAAATTTATAATATTTATTAAATCATGTGACTCAGGGTGTAACACCCCAGGTAAATAAAGAATATTAAATTTTTATATTTATCCCTTTTTGTGAATAAAATATTAATATTACTTTAAAGGGAACACTATGCTCGATGGCGTACCCAATACGCGACAACGAATTTCTTTGAAATCTTACGTTGCACTCTAATAATAAAATAATATTATTTTAAATGGTAGTTAACGCCTAGCCATTGTAATGGCGAGAATGAACGGAGCTAACTACAAAATGATTATATATGTTTGTCAGATATTTTTACTTTTATCCAATAAATGTTAGAGGATTAAAATTCAAATGAATCCAATTTTAAGCATAAATCTTCTAATATTATTTAAAAGGTCGATTAACCACCTTTTGATGGAGAACCATTTTTAAATATACTTTTGGAAATTTTATATGTTTTATTTGACAAAATAAAATCCTTCTTTATAATCGGGACATCAAAATTTACTTTGTGTAAATTTTTGTTATTTTTCCGATAAAGATCATTTTTATTGAAAATGTTGCCTTTTAATTCAAAACCTCCTTTTAATCTGATTTATTTATATGGATATATTATCTTTTTAATTGAGATTAAAGCGTATTTAGAATATATTTTTACCATTTAATCAAATTGTGGTCATTGGAATTAATTTCACTTTGAAATTGGACTTAAACTAGTGTTAATCTTTTAATAGATATTGTTTCTTAAAAACACGCTATTTGTTTTGACAACGAGAATGAATTATTAAATTAATTAATGAAACTTATATATTTTGAATTTTTTAAAATAGACATCATTTTTGATTTCGGAATATCAAATATATCTTAGGGTGAATTTTTGGTATTTTTCTGAAAAAATTCAATTTTTGATGAATAGTGAAACCACTAAGTGCTAGTTAAAGAACCTGATTTTTCGTTTAAATGAAAATTTATTAATTCTGTGATTTGATTTTCAAAAATCCGACATAAATGGTTGTCATTAGGAAGTAAAATGTGGTTTAATGAGATTAAAATAATTTTTTGGTGAATAGTAACTTTTAAGTTTTATTAATCGCGATTAAAGATAATTAGTGTAATTTAAGGTAAAAATAATGTTATAATAATATGAAATGACCTTTACACATGTACTAACCTTATTGGATGATTCATGGACGACCAAGACAATCCATGGGTCAAATTGGGGACCCCATGGAGCCACTTTGGTTGGAAAATGACATTAATAACTTTTTATTTAAAGTTAAAATTAAAATGTCACAAACATGTATTGTATTAATAAAACAATTTTTACATGGGGTTATACAAGTAATATTTTTGACTATAAATATTCATTAGAAATATAAAAAGATTTCCTACATCATGATATTTTTTTTATAATTTTTAGACACTAAATAAATTAAATTATTTATGACACCATGATGATGCAGCGATTACCTCATTATTTAACGATTTAAATAAAATGAAAAGATAATGTAAATTATAAGACCTAAACTTGTCAAAAACCTATTGGATGGGTGGATTTAGAAACCTTATCACCTTATCCTTGAAATATATACTTTTGGGACCTTTAAAATCTGAAAAAAGCATTATATAATAAAGTAATATTTTATAACTTTCCAAGAGTGCCCCTCCTCTCCTCTTATAAAAGGCCCCCACCTCTACCACCTTACACACACTTATCAAGCCTTTGGATCGGCCAAACCCTACCCATTTCATCTCTCCACATCCCTCTCTTCATTATTTAAGTCTCACTTTGGGTATAATCCTTTCCAAGGAAGCCTTTGAGCTCAAATCAAAGAGAGTTACCCGATTTAAAGGTAATGTCTTCCATTGTGTTCTTTTGTTTTATTTTGCTTCTCCAAACCCCTAAAATCTTTTTATTACTTTTTTTGTAAAAAAAAATGTATCTTAAATATACTAGGATTTTTTTATAAGAATTATTCGAGCTACACTTTCACAAACCTCCGTCTAATGGTTAAATAACATATTTTTTCTGTGGATGATGAATTACTGCCTCACGAAACGATGATTGTTCAATATTCTTTTAACAGCTTCAAAGGTGGCCATTAAGATGTAACTATATTTATATATTATATATAATATGTTTATATTTTCCTTAAGCTTCTGTATTTTTCATTTATGGCATACCTTTATGGTTTCCATTATGGGTAAATGCAATATCTTCATTTTAGGAAGTGCGGACTACTGCCCCCTCAAAGTGATTTGATTCGTTAATGCCATATGCGGGATGTATAAAGGATGGAATTAATGGTATTACATATTATATCCTACTAGAATTATAATATACCTTTATATCATTATTATTTCATTCCATTGAATACAAAAAAAAAGAAATGAAAGTAGCGTTCATGCGTACGTACGGCTTACCGTCTCCATGAACGGTACATTTCATTTCTTATCTCCAAATGTTATGTACTATTATAAGTACATATATATAATGGATATATATGTAATATATTAAATATAAATGATGGATATCATTCTGGAATTATAATATATATATCTCTCATTTTTTTTAATTCCATTAATATGACAAAAAATGAAAGTAGCGTTCATGCGTACGTACGACCTACCGTCTCCATGAACGGTGCTTTTAATTTTTTATCTCCAAATGCTATGGAATAGTATAAAATGAATATATACTGGATATATATGATATTTAAAACATAAATAATATTCTGGATATGATGTACCTATAACTACATGGAAAATTCTTTTCCAACAAGTTCAATTTTTACTCATGTACCGAACATCGACAAAAACGTCTGATCTGAACTCACTTTATTAACCAATTATTATAACATTATAATATGTGATATGAACTGAATAATAATATTTAAATGAGGTCCTTAAGAAATTATAAATAGAACAAATTTTATTATTTAGGAGATTAATGAACGATCGAGTCATGTCGGACACGAGGTAAGGGATCCTGCCTCTTTCTTTTTAAGTACTCTCTTTTACGTCGTTTCTTTTAAGCTCCTATTTCTTAGTTGGGGGATGTTATTTTATATTCTTATTACTGTAATTTCTATGTTCATATGATTATAGACCCTATTTGATTTCATTAATCCATTTTTTTGGAAGTTTTAAGTGGTGCCGTTAGGCTGCCGAGTTTTCGTAAGGGGGTTTTCATCTCACTTTTATTCCTGTGAGATTTATGCTACATTTTCCACCATTTCCTTTGAGTGGTATATGTACTGCCCATTATTTTACTCTTTGTGTAATATACTTTCGTTTATGAGTATTTACATCAATGTTGTATTGTCCTTCTTTCATGGGGTGTATGTTTTGAAAGATACCCAAGTCGGTAAGGGAACCTTTCACCCTCCTCTTTTTAAAAGACTTGTTTTGTTGGGTCTTTTGATTTACATATTGTAATGTTGGGATATGTTATTCTATATCCTTATTGATGTAAATTTTATGTCCAAGTGACGAGTTACACTTTTTATCTCTCATCAACTCATTTTCTGAATTTTGAAGTGACACCGTTAGGCTGTCGAATTTTTGAAAGGGAATTTCTTAACCCAATTTTTATTCTTTGGGATAAAATTGCACTCCTTGAATATGTCATTATATGAATATGTGTGAATAACCTCTGATTGTTTTACACTTAATATCCACTTATATTTGGTGTATTCGTTTTTCACACATAATTATGTAATTGATTTATCCTTAATCCAAGGATACCGTCTTTGTATGGGACTTCGTCTCAATCTACTTTCATTGAGGCATATTTTGTTTTATACACAAACTTATTTTATAAGGTGTATAAACCCATTTTACTTTTACATTTATCCAAAAGGAATATTTTTTATACAAAGCGTTTTACTAAACGACAAAAGGGAATGTTTTTGTCGTACGTATGCGGCGACAATGACTTCTCCGCCGCCGTGACCATTATTTGAGTTTCCGATTCCTCTACAAGCCATACCTTTTTTTTAAATGAAAAATAAATACCATGTTACTTTTATTTTATTTTGGTATTGAAAATGGTTTTCATATTGTTTTTATATATCAATGTGTTGTATTGATATCTTGTGATTGAAAAGTGTAAATGTTATGTTTCCTTTATGCATGTTTTATATGATGCGATTATGTTATGGTTATTGGGTATTATTATGAAGACGGGTGGTTCCATGATAAACTAATGGTGGGTGAGCCCGATATATCTCTCCAATGCATTGGGTAACGCGAAGGAGTTAAACATTAATGTTTCTTCGAAGAGATTTAAGGAATATATTGTGATGGGTATTCCAAACGTAACCAAGAGGGTTACTCCCTACGTAAGAATGTTATGAATGACTCAAGTTACCTTTATGCCTTATGATTTCTATGTTTTATTCATGATTTGATGAGGTATGTTAAAATGCTTATGTTTTATGAGTAAAGTATGATTTCATTGATTCTTATGTATACATGTACTCATGTTTCCTTTCCATATTTTTCATATCCCTTACTGAGCTTTTTATGCCCATCCCAAGTTTTTTTTGAAATATTTTTCATAGGAAATAAAGTTGAATAGGGTCAAGGATGGGATCAAGGAAATGTCAGGCTGTCTAAAACAAGGAACTAGACATGACTCCTTTGTTCAAGAGTTTTTATTTTGTGAAAAAAATGGAAGCTGAGTAGATGTGTCTACTTTTTAATCTTTGAGATGTAATAGTTATGTACTAATTCTCTAAGACTCTAAACCTGAAAAGATTCTCAATGTGAATTATTCATTTAATTCAATATTAAGTAATGATTAAGGTTGGGGCCTTATAGTTGGTATCAGAGGTCGGTTTAGATAACTTTAGAGGATAGAGTATTCTTTAAGCATAAGTGACATTACCATAATGGCTAGGATTTTAGAAAGAGTCACAGTTTTTAGATAAAGTGAATGAGTAAGTATATATTAGTGTTTATATTCCTCATTAGTACATAATGATTTTTTTGATATACTCACACTGACATTTTTGGTTTTAGTAAATGGATGGATCTAGCAGGCACCAAAGTGACAATGGGTTTGAAGGAAACTGTGGTGGTTCTCTGATTAAGAGACTGGATGAAATGAGAGATTCAATGAGAAATCTCATGGTTATTCTAAACAAACTATCAGGAGTCATGATCAACCACTTGAACCTTGGTGAGTTCTCTAATGCATCATGTACGAGAGAACCAACTCGACGTGGAAGTTCAGGTAATAATTATAAAGGTAACCATTAGGGTTTATATGATCCTTACTTTTGAGGTAATTATGGGTTACTATATGTTATGATATGAACGAGATGAGATAAACTTGAGGTTAAATTATGTTATGGTTATTTTTGATGATTTTATCTCTTTTTGGGGAATTTTATGAGAATTATATAGTTTTGGAAAAAGGACAACACACAGATCGTGTGACAACCCGTCACGTCGGGCAAAGCTGCAGGAATCGAACCCACAACCAAAGTGCGACTGGTATTTATCGCCTACCACTGGACTACGTGAAGTCCCTGGTTAGTTTGACTAACTCTTTTTAGTTATATGATCTTATGAATCTAGAATAAGTTGATTTTGGGTTATATATGGAAATTATTAACCTATCATGGAGGATATGTGATTAGGTTAATTACTTTTCAGTATGAGACTTTAAGAGAAACTAATGTTATTTGGAGATAAATATTAATTTTTACCTTGGAAGACTATGTGATTAAATCCTTCAGATATTTGGGTTTCAATCTTAGTTTGGTTTACTTTGAAGAATTTTATGGATAGATGTTTATTGAGTGGTCTTTGTTGAACTTTGGGTATTGTTTGACAAATTTTGGAGATTAAGAATATATTTTTTTATAAAGTATTATCCTTTTTGGGTATTATATGACCTCATACTAACCTTTTTGGTTTTATTTTTGGTTAAGGTATAAAGACATGGGAAGTATATAGTTCTCTTTTGTGGATTATGTGATTCTATAGAAGTTGATTATAGCTCTCTTAATGTGAACAAGTAATCCTAAATACTCATCTTTTGGACAAAATATGAGTTCGTGTAAGAAATCTAGTAAAAGTTGAAAGTCAACATGACAAGTAAGTATGTTTCCTTATGTTTTAGTTAAGCCCATAAATAAATTCATCAATGAAAATTAACTTAAAACAAAAATGTTTTCTATTAACTTTTCCTACTGGGGAATCGAATACCGTTTAACCCACCACAAGTTTGTGATTTTCTTGTGGTTAACTTTCTCCTAAACATGTTTTCTATCACTCTCCCTCAGAACAAGACCATTTTATTTTTCTTCCATGTCCATGTTTTCCAACATGGAATCCTAGTATGGGTTAACTCGGGTGACCTTTGTACTTATCTTTCTTTATTTTAAAGTGATAGTTTTACTGACTCTTGTTCCAATATGGTATTTTCAATGAAGTTTCCAAGCCCAATTTTAAAATTGTGAGGACGCAATTCCCAAAAGGGGGAAGGATGTAACATCCCAGGTAAATAAAGAATATGAAATTTTTATATTTATCTCTTTTTGTGAATAAAATATTAATATTAATTTAAAGGGAAGGCTATGCTCAATGGCGTACCCAATACGCGACAACGAGTTTCTTTGAAATCTTACATTGCACTCTAATAATAAAATAATATTATTTTAAATGGTAGTTAACGCCTAGACATTGTAATGGAGGGAATTAATGGAACTAACTAAAAAATGATTATATATGTTTGTTAGATATTTTTACTTTTATCCAATAAATGTTGGAGGATTAAAATTCAAATGAATCCAATTTTAAGCATAAATCTTCAAATATTCTTTAAAAGGTCAATTAACTACCTTTTGATGGAGAACCCTTTTTAAATATAATTTTGGAAATTTTATATGTTTTATTTGAAAAAATAAAATCCTTCTTTAGAATCGGGACATCAAAATTTACTTTGTGTAAATTTTTGTTATTTTTCTGATAAAGATCATTTTTAGTGAAAATGTTGCCTTTTAATTCAAAACCTCCTTTTAATATGATATATTTATATGGATAGATTATCTTTTTAATTGAGATTAAAGTGTATTTAGAATATATTTTTACCATTTAATCAAATGATGGTCATTGGAATTAATTTCACTTTGAAACTGGACTTAAACTAGTGTTAATCTTTTAATAGATATTGTTTATTAAAAACACACTATTTTTTTTGTCAGCGGGAATGAATTATTAAATTAATTAATGCAAATTATATATTTTTAATTTTTTAAAATAGACATCATTTTTGATTTCGGAATATAAAATATAGCTTAGGGTGAATTTTTGGTATTTTTCTGAAAAACTTCAATTTTTGATGAATAGTGAAACCACTAAGTGGTAGTTAAAGAAACTGATTTTTAGTTTAAATGAAAATTTATTACTTCTGTGATTTGATTTTTAAAAATCTGACATACATGGTTGTCATTAGGAAGTAAAATGTGGTTCAATGAGATTAAAATAATTTTTTGGTGAATAGTAACTTTTAAGTTTTATTAATCACGATTAAAGGTAATTAGTGTAATTTAAGGTAAAGATAATGTTATAATAATATGAAATAACCTTGACACATTTCCTACCCTTATTTTATGAGTCATGGACGACCAAGAAAATCCATGGGTCAACTTGGGGACCCCATGGAGCCACTTTGGTTGGAAAATGACATTAATAACTTTTTATTTAAAGTTAAAATTAAAATGTCACAAACATGTATTGGTTTACTAAAAATTTTTTTACATGGGGTTATACAAGTCATATTTTTGACTATAAATATTCATTAGAAATATAAAAAGATTTCCTACATCATGATAGATTTTTTATAATTTTTAGACACTAAATAAATTAAATTATTTATGACACCATGATGATGCAACGATTACCTCATTATTTAACGATTTAAATAAAATTAAAAGATAATATAAAATCTAGGACCTACACTTGTCACAAACCTTTTGGATGGGTGGATTTCGAAACCTTATCACCTTATCCTCGAAATATATCCATTTGGTATCTTTAAAATCCGAAAAAAGCATTATATAATAAAGTAATATTTTATAACTTTCCAAGAGTGCCCCTCCTCTCCTCTTATAAAAGGCCCCCACCTCTACCACCTTACACACACCTCTCAAGCCTTTGGCTCAGCCAACCCATACCCATTTCATCTCTCTACATCCATATCTTCATCATTGAAGCCTCACTTTGGGCAGAATCCTTTCCAAGGAAGCCTTTGAGCTCAAATCAAAGAGAGTTACCCGATTTAAAGGTAATGTCTTCCCTTGTGTTCTTTTGTTTTATTTTGCTTCTCCAAACCCCTAAACTCTTTTTATTAATTTTTTTGTAAAAAAATCAGTATCTTAAATATACTAGGATGTTTTTATAAGAAGTATTTGAGCTACACTTTCACACACCTCCGTCTAATGGTTAAAGAACATACTGTTTCTGTGGATGGCGGATTATTGCCTCATGAAACGATGATTGTTCAATATTCTTTTAACACCTTCAAAGGTGTCCATTAATATGTCAATATATTTATATATTATATATAATATGTTTATGGTTTCATTAAGATTATGTATTTTCAATTTATGGCATACCTTTATGGTTTCCATTATGGGTAAACGCGATATCTTCATTTTAGGAAGTGCGGACTACCGCCCCCTCAAAGTGATTTGATTCATTAATGCCATATATGGGACGTATAAAGGATGGAATTAATGGTATTACATATGATATCCTACTGGAATTATAATATACCTTTATATCATTATTATTTCATTCCATTGAATACAAAAAAAAAGAAATGAAAGTAGCATTCATGCGTACGTACGACTTACCGTCTCCATGAACGGTACATTTCATTTCTTATCTCCAAATGTTATGTACTATTATAAGTACATATATATAATGGATATATATTTAATATATTACATCTAAATTATGGATATTATTCTGTAATTATAATATATATATCTCTCATTTTTTTTTAATTCCATTAATATGACAAAAAATGAAAGTAGCGTTCATGCGTACGTACGACCTACCGTCTCCATGAACAGTGATTTTAATTTTTTATCTCAAAATGCTATGGAATAGTATAAAATGAATATATACTGGATATATATGATATTTAAAACATCAATAATATTCTGGATATGATATGCCTATAACTACATGGAAAATTCTTTTCCAACAAGTTCAATTTTTACTCATGTACCGAACATCGACAAAAACGTCTGATATGAACTCACTTTATTAACAAATTATTATAAAATTATAATATGTGATATTAACTGAATAATAATATTTAAAGTAGGTCCTTAATAAATTATAAATTGACCAAATTTTATTATTCAGGAGATTAAAGAACGATCGAGTCATGTCGGACACGAGGTAAGGGATCCTACCTCTCTCTTTCTTTTTAAGTACTCTCTCTTATGTTGTTTCTTTTAAGCTCATCTTTCTTAGTTGGGGGATGTTCTTTTATATTCTTATTACTATAATTTCTATGTTCATATGATGATAGACCCTATTTTATTTCATCAATCCATTTTTCTGGAAGTTTTAAGTGGTGCCGTTATGCTGTCGAGTTTTCGTAAGGGGTTTTTAATCTCACTTTTATTCCCATGAGATTTATGCTACATTTTCCACCATTTCCTTTGAGTGGTATATGTACTACCCATTATTTTACTCTTTATGTAATATAATTTTTTTTATGAGTATTTACATCAATTTTGTATTTTCCTTCTTTCATGGGGTGTATGTTTCGAAAGATACCCAAGTCGGTAAGGGAAACTTTCACCCTCCTCTTTTTAAAAGACTTCTTTTGTTGGGTCTTTTTATTTACATATTGTAATGTTGGGATATGTTCTTATATATCCTTATTGATGTAAATTTTATGTACACGTGATGAGTTACCCTTTTTATCTCTCATCAAATCATTTTCTGAATTTTGAAGTGATGCCGTTAGGATGTCAAATTTTTGCAAGGGAACTTCTTAACCCAATTTTGATTCTTTGGGATAAACTTGCACTCCTTGAATATGTCGTTCTATGAATATGTGTGAATAAACTATGATTGTTTTACAATTAATATCCACTTATATTTGGTGTATTTGTTTTTCACACATAATTATGTAATTGATTTATCCTTAATCCAAGGATACCGTCTTTGTATGGGACTTCGTCTCAATCTCCTTTCATTGGGGCATATTTTGTTTTATACACAACCTTCTTTTATATAGTTTATAAACTCCTTTAACTTTTACGTTTATCCAAAAGGAATCTTTTTTATACGAAGAGTTTTACTAAACGACAAAAGAGAATGTTTTTGTCGTACGTATGCGGTGACAACGACTTCTCCGCCTCCGTGACCATTATTTGAGTTTCAGCTTCCTCTATAAGCCATACATTTTTTTAAATGAAAAATAAATACCATGTTTTACTTTTCTTTTATTTTGGTATTTAAAATGGTTTTCATATTGTTTTTATATATCAATGTGTTGTATTGATATCTTGTGATTGAAAAGTGGAAATGTTATGTTTCCTTTATGCATGTTTTATGTGATACGATTATGTTATGGTTCTTGGTAATTATTATGAAGACAGGTGGTTCCGTGATAAACTAAGGGCGGGTGAGCCCGATATAGCTCTCCAATGAATTGGGTAACACGAAGGAGTTAAACGTTAAGGTTTCTCCGAAGAGATTTAGGGAATATACTGTGATGGGTATTCCAGACATAACCAAGAGGGTTACTCCCTACGTAAGAATGTTATGAATGCCTCAAGTTACCTTTATGACTTATGATTTCTATGTTTTATTCATGATTTGATGAGGTATGTTAAAATGATTATGCTTTATGAGTAAAGTATGATTTCATTGATTCTTATGTATACATGTACTCATGTTTCCTTTCCATAGTTTTTATATCCCTTACTGAGCTTTTTATGCTCATCCCAAGTTTTTTTGAAATGTTTTTCACTAGACATAAAGTTGAATAGGGTCAAGGAAATTTCAGGCTGTCTAAAACAAGGAACTAGACATGACTCCTTTGTTCAAGAGTTTTTATTTTGTGAAAAAAATGGAAGCTGAGTAGATGTGTATACTTTGTAATCTTTGAGATGTAATAGTTATGTCCTAATTATATAAAACTCCAAACCTGAAAATATCCTCAATGTGAATTATTCATTTAATTCAATATTAAGTAATGATTAAGGCCGGAGCCTTATACAGGGAATGCTATAATCTTTAACAAGAAGTTGTATATCAACAAAGGAAAAGACAAAACATTTTTTTGCAGGGAAAGCGCATAAAGGGGAATCTCTACTTTATGAGTGGATAATAAGACATGTTCTTTCTATCTAGAGAGGAAGAAAATAGGTTTTGGAATAAAAGTTTGTCCATATATGCCAAGAATCTCTGTAATATCTGGTAAAATTTGATGTAGCTTGAGATCTACCCAATCTATCATGTGATCATATGTACACATGGGATGCATGTCAATAAGGGAAGTTAATTTAAGGAAAAAGAATAAAAGTCAACAAGAGTGATTGAATTTCTTCATACTGATGTGTTTGGACCAATCTCACCAAGATACACTGATAGAAAGAGGTATTATGTTTTTTTCATTGTTGATTTCACCATTATGGAATGGATATTTTTAACTTCCCAAAAGTCATAGGTGTTTAGTTTCATAAAAAAATATCAGGGAGAAGCTAAAATAATGATTGGATAAAATATTTTGAAGTTCAAAACTAACAATGGTACAAAATTTACAAACATAAAAGTAGAATATTATCTTGAAAAACATGGGATAAGGCACTGAGTTTTAATAGTGAGAACTCCTTAGTAAAATGGAGTGGTTGAGAGGAGAAATTTAATAATAAATAAAATGGATGGAATGATTCTCATTAAAAAACAATCACCTGATAAATTATAGAATGAAAAATTCTTGACGTTGGTCTACATATCCAATAGATCTTTGTTTCGTTCAAAATAATAAAAGACTCTTTAGGAGCTATGATATGGAAAGAGGAAAAATTGAAATTATTTGAAATGTTTGTAAGTGTTTTATTATCAATAAGAAGAATCAAGGGAAATCTGAGTCTCATGGAGATGAAGAGATATTTATTGAATACTCAAGAAAAATAAAACTATATAAATGATTCAACAAGAGGCTTGGAAAAGTGGTTGAAATAAATGATTACACTGTAGTATAAAATGAACATAATCTTCAAAAATACATTAAATAGTTCCCTGATGATAGCGATGAGTAGGTGAGTGACTCAGGGGAAGTATAAGTGGAAAATATTGATTCAAAATAAGATAGTGCTGATGAATAGGATAGGGTTAGAACTGTGTTTGAACTGAAGTCGAGGAGGCATGCTAAAATTGAGTAGTAGAATATCATTGGTGATTAGGAAACGCTAGTTCAAACAAGGATAATGAAGTCTCTACAAAAAGAATCCTTCCTATATTAGGTAGAACCAATTTTTTTTGAATAAGTAGTTGGAGGTAAAAGCTGGGTTCATGATATGAATGAAGAAATTGACCAAATTGTGAAGGATATGGCATGGGATATTGTTTCAAGGTTGGCAGTTAAGAATGTCATTAGGACCAAATGGGTCTTTTAGAAAAAACTGAATGAAGATAGCTTAGTAATTTAAAAAAAATCATAGATAGTGTGTAAGGGATACTCCCAAATCAAAGGAATTGATTCTTATGAGGAATTTGAACCTATTTCATGGATGAAAACTATTTTCTTATTCTTAGACATATAAGTGAAATGGAAGTTCAAAGTTATCTAGATGTACATCAAGTTAGTATTTATGAATGGGGTTCTAGAAGAATAAGTTTACATTGAAAAAATAGATAGTTTTCTTATCCATGAATATGGGAGAAAAGTTTTTTGTCTAAAGAAGGCACTATATGGGTTGAAGCAAACACCAATAGCATGATTTCAAGACTTAATCAGTTTTTGAAGAGACTCGGTTTTCAGTGAGGTGGAGTTGATTACAATCACTTTGTCAATAATGAGAGTGATCAAAGGATGATAGTTTTAGTGCATATAAATGACATAATATTTATTATATTAGATGAAGCACCTTGTAAAAAATTTCTAGAATTAATTAAAAGTGAGTTTGAAATGTTAATGATTGGTGAAATAACATTTTTTCTTGGTTTATAGGCGACACAAGGTAGAAGTGAAACATTCATTTCTCAATCTAAATATTCCAAGGAGGTTTTAAGAATATTTAGAATGTATAATTATAAGGAGATGACAAATCCTATTTCTACCCAAATGAGAGGGAATTCTATCTTGAGACTTAGTTTGGTATAATAAATGATCTATTAAGTTCATCTAATTTTGAAGACAATGGTGATAGCTCAAACTCAATAGAAATATTATACCAACTAAAAATGATGATCTTCATAGATTTTTTATTGAAGATTTCATCTTTTTGAAATTTTCATGATGTATGAACATAAAATAATTTAGAATCAAGTAAAATTATCATTGGGGTATGTAGTTCCTTATGATATTATTGAGAAAATTAGATAAGCATCATATCATTTGATATTTCCATTGAAGTATACTATAATGAAAAATATCGTTATCATGTTCTTCTTTATGATATAATCTAAAAATAGATACATACAAAATTCAATGAGATATTCATATGGATTTTTTATAGGAAGGAGAAGATCTCGAGGGGACGACATAATAATTTGGTAAAAGTGCTATAGGAACATAAAACAATTCAAGAGGATACTCAAGAGAGATGGAGAGAGAGATCCATATGTGGCAGCAATGGGTAGAGTTATTTATAGAATATGAATCTTAGTGACTTATTATGGATGAAAAGTTTTATTAGGGGGAGAATTGTAATTCCCTATATTAGGTATGAAAGTTTCATCTTATATTTGGTGAATTTTATACTAAAATTAAAAGTTTGGGAGATTTTTTTAATTAAAGCATGGTTAGGTGAACAAACCATAAATTGTGTGTGATAACTACATAGAGTGGGTTTTGGGATAGGTAAAAATGTATGGTTAGGTACATTGTCATACTAAACATGTAAGATAGCCTAACAAGGTGGTTTTCTTGACAAACGAAGAGCATGGTCAGGTGCATGATCAGTTAACCATTTATAATGGTAAAATTTCCATGATTTTGTATTGAAAACACCTCTTAATTCTAATTAAGCCTCCATAAACCTCCTTAAACAAATTTTACTAAGATAATATCTTTTCTAAGACTCTTATATATTTAACCATATTTATAAAATCCTTATTAATAAAAATTCCAGTTACTATTTTGATAAAATAGATTCAGTGATAGTAATGCATTTAAAAGAACATTGAATACAAAATTATATTATATCATGTTCAAAACACAATTCCATGATGAATATTCATTATAATATAATTTAAAACCATATAGTAAGCCACTATAGAATCTTCCTTGAAGGAGAATGTGGTAAGAAGAGGCAGAAAGTTCCATGGTGTTGGGATTGAGTCTACAAAGAGATTCCTATATATATACCCCATCAGAAGGAATCAAAAATAACATAGTCCAGTGTCATAATTTAAATCCATATAACATGTAATGTCACTTATCATTAAGAAATAAGTATTACATTTATAGGTTGATCAATAAGGTGTTGGGATCGAGGATGTTTTTTAATGAAAATGGAGTTTGGTTTGTGTTTTCTATCAATACACATAGACTTGATCAAGGAGTTTGAAATACAAGTGATCTTATAGTACATACTAACAACAATGTTGAAGTTGGAATCATTTCCCAGTGTTTTCCAAATTTTTGGGCTCAAAATTTGGAGGAAGATTCTAGCATCATGAATGGTTGTTTTCTAGAATCCACTCTTCATAAATATTATAAATACACGGGTTTCATGAAGAATAGGTTTCAAAAAGGCGAGTTTCATGAATTCACGATGAGTTTATGGTGTTCTCCAAAATTATTAGAAGTGTAGAATTGTGAATGTGTGATGCATTGATGGTGATCTCCGTGACTGTGTAAAATCTCACTGGATCTTCACAAAAGGAGGAGCTTCACA
Source organism: Viscum album (assembly GCA_963277665.1). Lineage (NCBI taxonomy): Eukaryota > Viridiplantae > Streptophyta > Magnoliopsida > Santalales > Viscaceae > Viscum > Viscum album. Next base: position 770,473,041 of record OY728126.1, read on the forward strand.
AAGATGTTTTTTAAGGATCCTAAAAATGAGTTGGTGGCGGTGGATCATCATGAACGATCAAGCCTATATATATGAGGCTACCCACACTTCATTCCACATGAAAATAATCAAAGAAAATATATAATAACTCTAATTTCATGAAGGTTGGGAGCTTCATGAATCTATATTTCTACGCGAGCTTGAGCATCACAAAAAGACTAGTTAATTCTTGACTGATGCCAATGCTTTTTAGTAATAGATGATTCATGATGATGGGGTATTCTGTGATGACACATTGAGCTTCATGAAGGTAGTTTGTTCTGCAAAGGAAATTTTCTTCATGAATGTAGTGAGATTTGTGAAAGGTAGTTTTGAATACCACTTTTTAGTGAACAATGATTTCAACATGCATCAACTTAGGTATGTAGTGCAAGAAGAGTATCATTCTAGTCAGAGAGAAAAGCCTTTAATTTCAATCCACTAAAGCGACCTTCAAGTTGATAAACCGAGTAAGGCTTATCCTAGAGCAATGAGACAGGGGGGTCGATGGAAGAGCTTTGATAGACACAGTGTGATATCCCTAAAATCTTGTAAAGGTAGTGTTCTTGGAATATATTGACTATTTCTAAACTTACATATTCCATAAATAGTAAATATTAGTGGATTTAGGTTCAACTAACACACTTTTGACATATCCTCCTTAGACTAGACATTAGTGGTGAACTAAGTAAAATTGATGTCTTGTCTATCTGCATGTGAATGTTTAAATCCCTACACATTTCCATACGGAAGGTTTAATGGGTTCCTACCAATGTGGGAACAAGATCCTTCACTCTTGAAGAAAAATTTGACACCCCAATTCACCCCTCCCCTATCAGGGTGTTCTGAGGACCTTCAAGTGGTATTAAAGCTAGGTTGTTGGAGTTAAATATATCCTCTTTTGTTTTCATGGAGAATTCAGTAAATGTCAAGGTATACCCCCACTTTAGCAGAAGAAACATCCATGTTTGGAAGAACAAGATGAGATCTCATCTAAGATCTATTGGAATGGAATTTCTTTTTTCCACTGCATGAGGGATACAAGTCACTGATACAACATGACCATCTATGACTGAAACAGATAGGAAACTGCTTGATTCCAATGCCAAAACAAATAATGAACTTATTGTAGCTCCATCTGATCAAATCTATTTGAAGGTGATGAGTTTCACTTCATCCAAGTATATATGGGATAAAATAAAAAATATATATGAAGGAAAAAACAAAGTGAAGGAGGGTAAACTCTAAGTTTTTCATAATATGTTTTATGTTCTGAAAATGTATCTTGATGAAAATTAAGATACCATTTTTAATCAAATAACTCAAGTTGTTGGAGAAATATGAGGACTCAGTAAAGAAATAAAAGACATTGAAATTGTGAAGAAAATATTGAGAAGGATTCCACCTCTCTATAACCCAAAAGTTCCAGCCCTTGAGGAAAGGGATCTTTCTAATCTTTATCTAGATGATCTGCTAAGTAGTCTGGTGGAATATGAAATGAGAGTCAAATCAGAGGATGCAACAAATCGAGAAAGTAAGGAAATTTAGTTCAAATCCATGGAGAAACTTGATATTTGTAGAGATAGTATTGAAGAATATAATTAATAATATGAACTTATTTCTCTTTTTTCAAAGAAATTCAAGAGAGGAAAATAAAGATTTGAAGGAAAAATTCATCTGGCCTATTTTCAATGTGGTAGAGTTGGACACATTACCTCTTGATTCTCAAAGAAGTTTGATGATGAAGATAGTGAAGTTGGAAACATACAAAATCCTCAGAAAATGTTTTCCCAAAATGGAGACTTCAAATCTAGAAAGAAATAAGAGATAAAGAGTTTTATCTATAAATAAGAATATGATGACAATAATTTTTTTGAGGATGAAGAACCAGATTTTAAATCTGGAAAACAAGTGTTCATGATGACTATAATTGAAAAGTCAAAACCATAAAAAGATAAATCTAGAGACAATCAGTCGATTTCTGATGCTAATATCAAGTTGGATATTGAAGATTCTCTTGGTAATATTGAGAACCAAAGAAATAGAAACACAAAGTGTATAGAATTTTTGGAAGATTCATCAAAATATATTGATCGGTTTGAAGTTGAAATTGATCGACTGGAAGAAGTAGTAAAAGAACATTCAACAACAGTTGAAATATCAGAATATGTAGTTAAATTGAATCTCAGGATTGAATAACATGAAAAGGTCATCAATGAGATTACATCCAGACTATAGGATAAGTCCAAGACAATCTAGGGTCTTAAAAAAGAAGTTGTTACTCTAAGGAGTAAAGTAGAAAGTGAATCAAATTCAAATGAAGAAAAGAAGAAAATATAGTTTAGAAGATTATTAGATGCCGAGTTATTAGAGAGAGAGATAAGAATGGTTTTGAATGAGTAGAGAATGTTTTCAATGATAAAATATCTACATTCATGGGAAACAATGGAATTGGTTGTGATACTGAAACATTAAAGGATGGAAATAAAATGGGCCAAAATAATGGGAAGATGAAATTTAGACATATTACAAAGTCACCTGAAGTCCTATAAAAGGAAGCCTCTAATCAAACTGAAAGGAGAACTAAAAACTATCCACAAATATCTAGAAATGATAAACATTCAAACTCTTTTACTAAGGAAGATGACATGTGGAGGAATATAAGTGAGAAGACATTTCATCTTATGAAATGTCAATTATGTGGCTATCTAATCCATACCATGTCATACTATGAAGATGAAAGGGGATATTTGAATTGGGAAGATCTAAGAATTCAATAAAGGATAATGAAATTATATCCTTAATATTATATAAGAAATAGATTTTATGAATATTTTTTTCACTACTCTAACTATGGCTATAAAGCTATTGATTTCAGGTAGAGGAAAAACGAGAATGTTACTTATAGAACTTAAAGAAAATTCAATACCCACCAACCAAACATAGTAACTATTGATTTTTTTTATCCTATATAATAACAATATGAGTATTAGTTAACAATTCACATGGAAAAGATACGGGAAAGGCAATAATTATCCTCCACTCAATCAAATATTTCATGGAAGGAAATGAGGATAATAGATAAATCCAACCTTACAAAAATTTCTCTCAAAGACACAAAGAACATTAGAACCTAGATTCTTAATAGTATATGCTTATCCCATATGATGAGAAATACAGAATTATTGAAGAATTTTAAGAAAATGGTTTATTAAACAGTAAGGTTCGATAATGACGGTTCTTTGAAGATCAAAGGCGGTGGAAGTACAAAATTGGAAAATAATGAGTTGAGAAAAACTGAAGTTATTTATGTGGATGGCTTGCATCATAATATCCTAAGTGTGATTCAACTCTATGAATCAGGGATGATATTAATATTAAATCAAAATGGGTGTACCATCAAAGGAAAGATAGGGAATTATCTCATGAAAGGATGTAGAACAGATGACAATTTGTACCCGGTAAACAGTAAATAGAACATTTCTTACTTACTTGTTGAAGAAGAAAACAACTTATGGAATCATAGGTTGGTTAACATTAATCAACAAGACATGTAAAATATATCCAAGTTGAATTTATTCATGGATATACCCAATATAAAGTGTGAATGAGAAAAGACTTGTGATGCCTGCATATGAGGAAAATTGGTCTGTAGTTCATATCAGCCAAAGAAGAAAAGGGAATCAAATATTCTTGATCTCATCCACACATATATATGTGTTAATATAAATTTTTATGGGAATATGGAGAAAGGTAATTCATTCTTATCATAAATTATTATAGTATAATGGCTTTTATGATGATTATACATAGGAAATAACAAGTTCTTGAAGCATGAAAAGTTTTCACCGAATTGTCAAGAATGATACTAGACATACAATAAATGTTCTATGATATTAAAATAGAGAAGAATAAAAATCCATTTAATTTGAAAATTACTTGAAAAAACATGGAATAAGGCATGAGGTGGTAGCAGTGATAACCCCATATGAAAATGGATTTGTTTAATGTATAAATTTACAGGTAAATAATATGGCCAGAACAATGCTGATTGAGAGTCGTATCTCTCTCCATTACTGTAATTAGGCTATTAAAGAAGTATTATATAGTCAAAATCAAATAGGATTTTATATGGGAGAAACCAAGACACCATATGAGATTTGGTATGGAAGGAATCCATCCTTGAAGTATTTTTGTGTCTTCAGAAATAAATGTTTTATCTGAAATAAAGAAGTCAATCAAGGAAAGTATGGAAATGCTACAGATGAAGGAATATTCCTTGGATATTGAATGAAGAAAAAATCCTACAAATGTTTCAATAATCATATTAGAAGAATTTTGGAAAACAGTGATGTCAAGATCATTGAAGATAAGACCAAAAATAAATCAAGGAGATCTTATGATGATATTATAGAAGATGAAGAAGATAGTGGACATGGAATATATTCAATTACAAAAGTAGAGGAAGGGGTGAAAATGATTTAGAGGTCACAAAATAATGATGATTCAAAAGAAGAATCAGAATAAGGAATGATTGCTAAAGAAAATTCATCTGAACCTCACAAGAGAAACATAAGAGTAGAAATTTATCAATATAATATCATTGGGGATTGGACCACACCAACACAGACAAGGATAATGAGTAATGATGAACATTATTCCTTCCTATCAGTTGTGGAACCAACCTCATTTGAATAATATGTGAAGGATGAATCATGGGTGAAATCCATGAATGAAGATCTAGATCATATTGATAAGAACCAGATATGGGATCTTGTTACAAGACCTTAAAATCACAATGAGATTGAAAAAAAATAGATCTTTAAGAATAAATTTTATGAGAATAGAAATGTGATTAGAAACATGTAACACTTAGTGTGTAAAGGTTATGCTCAGATTAAAGGAATTTATGTAAATTTTTTTTCTAGTAGAAAGACCGGAGTCGGTTAAGATTTTCCTTACTATGTAAATTCAAAGAGAATATAATTTTATTAGACGTATTTCGAAAAAAAATTCTTAAATGGTGTTCTTGAAGAAGATGTCTATATTGATCAACCGGTGGGTTTTCTAATTGGTGATGATGAAATAAAGGTTTGTAGATTGAAAAAGGATCAATATGGTCTAAATAAAGCACCACGAGCATGGTATTCTCGTCTGGATTATTACACAAAGAACCTAGAATTTAAAAAATTAGGTTCCGAAAATAATATCTATGTGAATAATTCAAAGGAAGGTTAATTTATGGTGCTGGTATACATGGATGGTATTATATTTGGAATAAGTAGGCAAAGATCAGTAGAATAATTTACCAATCAAATGAAATTAGAATTTGAAATTTCTATTATTGGTGAACTCACATACATCTTTGGGATGTAGGTGATACATAATAAGTATTACACATTAATTTTTCAGGATAAATATGCAAGATATCTCCTGAATAAATTCAATATTAAATACTCTAAAACAATATCGAATCTGATTGCAGTTGGGATAAAACTTGGAAAGCATGAGGATGGGACTTTTTTGGATCCCACCATGTATAATAGAATCATTGGAATATTATTATACTTAATTGAAACATGGAAATATATTGTCTTTGAAACATGGTTAATAGCCCTCTTTCAAAGTAATCTGAAGGAATAACATATGGCAGCTGTTAAAATAATCATGAGGTACATTCAAGGTACTCACAATTAGGGACTATACTTTACTATAGGAAGAGATAATAAACTATCTACATTTTCTAATGCCTAGTGGGATAGATATGTGGTGGATAAAAAGTCCATAAGTGGTGGATAATTATTTATTTTCAAGAAATGTGTGATATGGTTGAGTAAGAAATAATAAAGAACTTCTATTAGTACTTCTAAAGCAGAGTATATATCTACTACAAAAGATTTCACTTAGCTGTTATGGATGAACCAATAATTGACTGATATTGGTGATGAGGTGAAAGAACCAATGGTGATTCACTGTGATAACAAGAGTACAATTGATCTTACGAAGAATCTTGTTCAACATTCTCATATGAAACATATTGAAATCAGATATCACTTCATCAAGGAAAGAGTTGAAAAAGGTGTGATTAAAATGGATCATGTTGGAACTGATGACCAAGTGACTAACATTTTGACTAAGCCATTGGTGGAACATGTGTTTTAGAAACATTGATGGAACCTCAGTGTTCATCCACCTCCCAATGCACGAGGAGGTTACGAGATGTCCCCTCTCCCCATTTGTGTTAACTATTTTAATCTATTTGTGGAAGTGATATAGGTTTATAAGGGAGATACAATCCAAGGGGAGTGTGTTTTTTGTGTTCTACAAATTCAAATACATGTTCTTTGGGTTTATTAATAATGGGGGAGAATGGAGAAATTAAATGGTTATGAGGTTTCAGGAGAATAGAGAATGGATAAATTATGGATAACTTCAATGTTATAAAAGTGTGGTGGTTGCAGGTTTATGTAAAACCATGTAATGCTTCTATGACATGATCAGATCTTATCTTGGACATATTTAATAGTTCCAAAACATGATAAAAAAATTCATGCTTCCCCTCACATTTTCTACACCAAGAATTTCTCATGTAGACTTAGAGTGTTGGATTAGTTGTTTCTTGCGTATTAGGTTTTGATAGTGGTTGGTGATTTATTGAATTTATCTGAAGATTGCCAACAAACCCAAAGGGGGATATTGTTGGAACCAAGGATTTTTTTTTGCTGAAAATGGAGTTTGGTTTGTTTTTATTGTGAATCCACACTAGGTTGATCAATGATTTTGAAATAAAAGTGATCTTATAGTACATACTGACAACAATGTTGAAGGTGGAATCATTTCCTAGTGTTTTCCAAATTTTTGGGCTCAAAATATGAAGGAAGAGGTTAGCATCATGAAAGGTTGTTTTCTAGAACCAGATATTCATAAATATTGTAAATTGATGGGTTTCATAAGGACTAGGTTTCTAAAAGGTGAGTTTTGTGAGTTCATGATAAGTTGATGGTGTTCTCCGCAATTATGAGAAGTGGAGCATCATGAATTCACGATGTGTTGATTGTGATCTCCGAAACTATGAAAAATATTATTAGATCTTCACGAAAGTAGGATTTTCATGAAGATGTTTTTGAAGGATCCAAAAAATGTGATGGAGGTAGTGGATCACCGTGAACAGTCGAGCCTATATATATGAGGCTACCCCCACTTCATTCTGCACGAAAATAATCAGAGAAAATCTGGAATAACTCTGATTTCACAAAGGTTGGGAGCTTCACGAATCTATCTTTATATGAAATCTTGAGTATTATAAAAATACTAGTTAAGTCTTGACTGATGATAATGATTCTGAGAAATGGGTAATTCATGATGATGGGGTATTTCACGATGGCACAATGAGCTTCATGAAGGCAGTTTGTTCCGCAAATGATGTTTTCTTTGCAAAGGTAGTGAGCTTTGCAAATGAGTTTGACAAAAAAAAGTTTTGAACACTAGTTTTCAGTGAACAATGATTTCAATATGAATCAACTCAGGTCTACATTGCAAGAAGAGTCTCATTCTAGTCAGATACAAAGACTTTAATTCCAATCTACTGAAGTGACCTTCAAGTCGATAAACTGAGTAAGGCTTATACTAGAGCAGCAAGCTAGGGGGTCGACAAAAGTGTTTTGAGGGATGCAATGTGCTATCCCTAAAATATTTTAAAGGTAGTGTTCCTAGAATATAGTGACTATGTATAAACTTATGTATTCCACAACTAGTAAATATTAGTGTATTTAGGTACAGACGACACATTGTCGGCGTATGCTCCTTGGATGAGCTCGTAGTGGTGAACCAAGTAAAATTGTTGTGTTGTATCTTTTCATGTGAATATTTAAATCACTGAACAATTCCATGAAGTAGGTTTAATAGGTTCCTACCAATGTGGGAACAAGATCCGTCACTCTTGATGAAAAAGTTGACACCCCGATTCACCCCCCCTCTCAGGGTGTTTTGGGGTTCTTCAAGTGGTATTAGATCCAATTTGTTGGAGTTAAATATGTAATCTTGCTTTCATGAAGAATTTAGTAAATTTTAGGGGATTCCCCCTATTTGATAGAAAAAACTTTCATATTTGGAAGAATAAGATGAGATCTCATCTAATATCTATTATAATGGAAGTTCTTTTTACCACTACACAAGGGATACAAGTCATTGATGAAACAAGACTGTCTATAACTGAGGTAGATATGAAAATGTTTGATGTTGATGAAAAAGAATAGAATGACCTTACTACAACTCTATTTTATCAAATCTATCTGAAGGTGATGAGTTTAACTTCAGCCAAGTCTATGTGGGATAAACTAGAAAATATATATGAAGGTGAAAACAAAGTGAAGGAGGCAAAACTCCAAGTTTTTCATAATAGTTTCTATAATCTAAAAATGTATCCTGATGAAAATTCATATACCTTTTTTAATCAAATAACTACAGTTATTATATCAATATGAGGAATTGGTGATGAAATAAAATACATTGACATTGTGAAGAAAATCCTAAGAATGTTTCCACCTCTCTACAACCCAAAAGTATTAGCCCTTGAGAAAAGGTATCTTTCTAAACTTTCTTTGGATGATCTGCTAAGCAGTCTGGTGGTATATGGAATGAGAGTCAAACTAGAAGATGTAACAAATTGAGTAAGAAAAGAAATGTCTTTCAAATCCATAAAGAAACTTGATATTTTTAGAGATATTATTAAAGAAGATAATTAGGAATATGAAAATATTTCTATTTTTTCAAAGAAATTAAAGAGAGGAAAATGGAGATTTTAAGGAAAGATTCCTATGGAATATTTTCAAGGTGGTAGAGTTGGATACATTTCCTCTTGATGCTCAAATAAGTTTTATGATGAAAAAAGTGAAGCTGGAAACATGTAGAAGACTCAAAAAAGGTTTTCCCAAAAGGGATAATTCAAATCTAGAAAGAAATATTAGAGAAATAGTTTTATCTATAAATAAGAATATGAAGATAATTATTTTTTTGAAGAAGAATAACCTAAGTTTAAATCTAGAACCCAAAAATCCATGATTGCTACAATTGAAAAGTCAAAACCATCAAAAGATAAAGCTAAAGATAATCAGTCAATTGCTGATGCTGATCTCAAGTTGCAACTTGAGGATTCTTTTGGTAAGCTTGAGAACCAAAGAAACAGAAACAAAAAGTAGAGAGAAGTTCTAGAAGAGTCATCAGAATATGTTAATCGGTTTGAAACTGATATTGATCGAATGGAATAAGTAGTAAAATAACATTCAACAACTATTAAAATCTCATAAGATATAGTTGAATTGAAGAACAGGATTTAAGAACAAGAAAAGTTCATCAATGACCTTACATATAGAATATAGGATAATTCCAAGACATTTGAGGTTCTTGAATAATAAGTTGTTACTCTAAGGTGTAAACTATAAAGTGAATCAAATTTAAAGGAAACAAAGAAGAAAATAAAGTTTAGAATATTCTTAGATGCTGAGTTATTAGAGAGAGATAAGCATGGTTCTTAAGGAGTAGTGAAGGTTTTGAATTATCAAAGATCCATATGCATGGGAAATAGTGGAATTGGTTGTGATTCTGGAACATTAAAGGCTAGAAATAAAATGGGAGAAAATAAAGGGAATATGAAAGTTGGACATATCGTAAAGTCACCTAAAGTCCTATAAAAGGAAGCCTCAAATCAAACTGAAAGGAGAAATAAAAAATATTCACAAGTATCTAGAAATGGTCCACATTTAAACTATTTTACTAAGGAAGGGGACATGAGGATGAATATAAGTGAGAAGACATTTCATCTTATGAAATGTCAATTCTGTGCCTATCTGATCCATACCATGTCATAATGTGAAGAAGCAAGGGGATATTTGAATGAGGAAGAGCTAGGAAATTAAAAAATTATAATTAAATCATATCCTTCATCTTATAGAATAAATTATTTTTATGGATATTTTTTCACTACTCTAACTATGGACATAAATCTATTGATTGTAGGCAGAGGAAAGTCATGAATGTTGCCTACAATATTCAAAGAGAAGAAGTCAATAACCACAAACCAGACATGGTTTCTCTTACAAATAGGTTTTCCTCTCTAGAAGAATAATATGAGTATGATGAACCAATGAAAATGGAAAAGAGATGGGGAAGGAAATCATCATCCTCCACCCAATCAAATATTTCATGGAAGGAAAAGAGGAAAATCAAGAAATCCAACCTTATCAAAATTTCTCTCAAAGACACAAAGAAAAGTAGCACCTAGATTCTTGAAAGTGGATTATCATCCCAATGATGGGAAATGAAAACTTATTGAATAATGTTAATAAAGGGATTGATGGAACATTAAAGTTTGAAAATGAAGATGCTTTGAAGATAAAAGGCAATGAAAGTATAGAATTGGAAAACGAAGAGCTAAGGAAAACTAAAGTTATTTATGTTGATGGTTTACATAATAATCTCTTAAGTGTGAGTCAACTCTGTTACATAGGGTTGATATTAACATTCAATCAAAATGGGTGTACCATTAATGGAAATATAGGGAATTCTCTCATGAAAGGATGCAGAATAGATGGCAATTTGTACTAGGTAGGCAGTAAAGAGAATATTTGTTATATAACCATTGAAGAAGAAAATAAATTGTGGCACCAAAGGTTGGGTCAAATTAATCAACAAGACATGGAAAATATATCTAAGTTGAATACATTCATGGATATCTCCAATCTAAAGTCCGAATGGGAAAAGACTTGTGATGCCTACATATGAGGAAAGTTGGTCTGCAGTTCGTATCGGTCAAAGTAGAAAAGGGAATCAAATATTCTTGATCTCATCCACACATACACATGTGGTCCAACAAATATTGTTGGTACATATGGAGAATGGTACTTCATTCTTATCATTGATGATTATAGTATAATAGCTTGTGTGATGATTATACACAAGAAAAAACAAGTGCTTGATTACATGAAAATTTATCACCAAATAGGGAGAATGATACTGTCCATACAATAAAAGTTCTACTATATGACATGTAGAGACCCAGTTTTTTCCATGAAAGACTTTGGAATATTTCTACATATATTTCCATATCTAGGAGCTGAGACGACGTGCGATTCTGAGGCCCGGTGTGCCCGGAATAAATTTTATAAAAATAATAAGTGTTTTTATACTATGCACATGGAGAGGTTGTGTTTCCTCCTAAATGGTAGCTCGAATCGGAAATTTGAGGGCACATTTGCATCCGGAGTGTGCCGTTTACATGAGGAGGGGTGAAAAAGTTGTGGGCGCGAGCCTGTTGTGAGAGATGTCACCCAGGGGAAAAATCATCATTTTAAAATAATGACTTAGTGATTTTTATTACTAAAGTTATTTTCGAATAACTTTCGAACGAATCCTCGGAATGGGAATCCGAGACTTCCGTTGAGTTATAAATGGGGTGTTTTGCCTAGGTGTGATATAAAATAAGTGGGCGCGGAGGTTTCGGAATACACGCCCATCGGCAGAGTGTCAGAGTTTATAAATTCACTTAAGTGGTGGATTTAAGGGAAAGCCATAAATTTTCCCTTCTCTCTCTCTCTCCCTCTCTTGTTCTTCGGAATTCTTCGTCGTTCTTCATCGGATCGAGGAGAGATCTCCGCTGAAACTTTGGATGATCGAAGCGGGAGCATCGTGGAAGCGCCACCAACGACGCACGACCGATTCGAGGTAGGATTTCTGATTAATTTTTACACCTTTGTCAATTTCTTGAGTTTTTGTCAATTTCTTCGTTTAAATTCTATAATTTTGGACTTGGGGAGATGGACGAACGAACAAGGACAATGCTTGAGCCCTGTTTTTAATTTTTGTTCTTGGGCGTTCTTCATCCCAATTTTTGGACCCGCAAATCTTTGTTGGATCGTTGATGGGGGGTAGGTGCTGCGAAGGCCTCACCCCAAGGATTCTGAATCTTCCTTCAGATTTGAAATAGGGCCACCAGAGCGGTGGTGACGGCCGTCGGAAGCCCCGGATCCGGAAAGGGCAGTGGAAGGAGGTCGGGAATCAGGAAGTGGGTGCGGCCGGGGGTTCGGATGAGGTGGCAGCGTCGGGTGTGGCTGACGCGGACGAGGTAGCTCCGAGAGGAGCCGAGCAGAGGCGGTGGACGGCGTGGTGAAATAGGGAGCCGAGGCGGCGGCCGGCGTGGCAGAGCGGGGAGCCGAGTCGGCAGCGACGTCAAGTGGAGGTGCCGCGGCGGTGCGCTCCGCAGAACGGCGGCAGCGGCGTCGGACCCGTCATGGTCTGTGGAGGAGCCCCAAGGTCAGTTCCTCAGGGGGGGAGCAGCGAACAAGGACCCGCATTTCTCGGGTCTTGCTGGTGCGGCACGCGGACTAGCGACTGGCCGCTCGACCGATAGGTGGAAGAACTGGGCCCAAGGGAGTCTGGTGGATTTGGGTGGGCCGTGGATAGTGGGCCGCTGCGAGCTGGGCCATGGGCCGGAGGTCAAGACTGGGCCAACCGTCCTGGACCGGCCCATTTTGGGCCCCCTTTTGTTCAAGGGGCCATATCTCCTAAACGGCGCGTCCGTTTGACGTGCTGTCAGCGGTTGCGGGTTTGTGTCAGCGAGACAGGATTTTTGAAGTGGCTTTCGTGGATTTTGAGTTCTGTGCCCGAAGGCGGGTGACCTAGAACACCTTAATTTAATAATATTAAATCGTTATTAAAGTTGCTGCGGACGTGGTTCGTGAGGCGGACGTCTGTTTGACGCGTCGTCAGAGGCACTGTGGCCCTGGAGTTGAGAAAGTCCTTCCAAAGTTGGTTTGGAACCCTTGCGGTTTAGTTTTGTTGCTCGGTGGCATGAAACACTTAATGAGAATAATTAATTAATTAATTAATTAATTAATTAATCTTACATCAGACCTAACTCCGGTTTGGGATGTCCGATTGACGCGCCGTTAATGGAAGCATGACCCTAGTCCTCACGCGCAATTTTTGAGACGCTTTCCAAAGTGTTCAGATTGGAGACAAGGTGTGGGCCCCACAGGGCCTGGTTCACACGTTTTACGGTGAAACGCCACTTTTTCACCCGACATCCGTTTGGGGTGTTTGAGCACTCATTTCTGAGTATTCTCCTGAGGGGATTGTGATGACCCAATTCGCTCGCCTAAATTCGGGCCCAAGGCGTGGGCCCCACGAGGTGGCTTTCGGACGTATGCTACGTTTTTAACGACTTATGCTTCATAAGTCCATTCAGGGAAAATGAATAGCCTATGCCGCATGGTTATCTACAAGGAACGCTATGGTACGATCTGCATGACGTGTTTCGGGGTCGAGGTGTGGGACCCATAGGGCCCCATTTGTATAACGCGGGGAGTTGCGGCTTCTACATACAGATTTCGTTTTAGGTGCCATCAGTGGCATTGTGACCCTGGCATCGAGACGAAGTTGACCGGGGTGGTTTTAGGCGTTGAAGCCGGAGTTGAGGTGTGGGCCCCACATGCTGTCTTTTAAGCTGTGTGCAGCGTACTACAACTTTTTCATCAGACGTCCGTTTGGGGTGTATGAATAGTCATTTTGGGGTGCTTTTCCGAGATAATCACGATGACACAATTCACCCGACCTTTTTTTCGGGACCAAGGTGTGGGCCCCACGAGACGTCGTATGGGCATAAAGCGGTGTTGAATAACTTTTCCATCGGGAGTCTATTTCCAGTGACTAAATAGTCTATCTCGCGTGTTTGTTTACGAGGATTACAACAGTGTAATCTGGTTGGGCGAGCGAAGCATCTTTCGAGAACTCATTAAATGTGGAAACATGAAAGGGCATTGGTCGAATGTTACTTTAACGCACTTCGAACCTACGCATGGTAGCGGTGTTAGTGAAACCCAGAGATGGCATGAGTAGTGTGGAGATATCAGACTAGTTCTGGGTCTACCCTCCAATAGGGCTGGGCAGTGGGTAACCCGCTGGTGTATTAGGGTCTACCCTCCAGCGGGGCTGGGCAGTGGGATACCCGTTGACCTTAGGGTTAACCCTCCAGCAGGGCTGGGCAGTGGGTTACCCGTTGACCTTAGGGTTTACCCTCTAGCGGGGCTGGGCAGTGGGTTACCCGTTGATCTTAGGGTTTACCCTCCTGTGGGGTTGGGTAGTGGGTTACCTGTTGATTTTAGGGTTTACCCTCCAGTGGGGCTGGGCAGTGGGTTACCCGACGACCTCTTGGGGTTTACCCTCTAGCTGGGCTGGGTAGTGGGTTACCTGACGATTTCTTTCAGACTCATCCCTTTTCTATGAGGCTAGTCAGTGACTTTTCTTAGTGGATACCGGAGCGGGACCCTTGGCTGTACGGTTCAACGATGAGGCAGCATTCGCATGCAGGACTATTGGGCATCAGTGATGGATATAACTATTGACGACTTCTCTTGGGCTGATCTTGGAGATAGAGATCCCCTTACACACTCGTTCGGGTTTCTTGTTGAGCATATATATACACCCTACTTTTGTTCCCACTCTTTGGGTTCAGTTACTCTTTTTCTAGGAGGGGAAAAGACACGCAGGGTAGGCCACATGCTTTCTGTGTTTAGCTCCTCTCAGTTGGACGAGCCTGGTTCCTTTCTCTTGTCTTGTTGAGCTACACTCTTTCTTTTGTGCTATTACACTGTTATTGTTATATCTACTACTCACCATTTAGTATCTCTTTTGTTGCTCCCTCAAGATTTTGGGGCATCCTACTGAGTATCTTTATACTCACCCCTGGTTGGGCTTTTCCCGCACTTGGTGTGCCCTTGCAGATGACAGACAGGTCGATCAAGAATATAGAGGAGCATAGAGGACACAGGAGATGGGGCTGCATTCAGTGGTCATAGGAGGATTTCCGGGTCTGAGAGTCACCAGTTGTTTACTTTCGTTTACCTATTGACGAGTTGTGGAACCTTTCCAGTTGGGCACGTGTTTTTCCCTTTATTGTTCAGTTTACTTGTCAGTACTTTTCAGTACTATACTTGTTCTATTTAGAATTTTATGCATTACTATGGTTGGGTTATAGTTTTTTGTCCTTTTGTTTTCTTTTTTACTCTGCACTTCTGCATCGAGTGGGCTATGTGTGTGTACAGGTACTTAGGCGAAGGCCTCCCCGAGATCGTTACACCTTCGGTGCTTGTCGCCATCCCCTGGCCTATGGAGGCGGGCCTGGGGTAGTTTAGGCTCGGGACTGGTTGGGTCGGGCCATGACAAAGTGGTATCAAAGGTGGTTCGTTCCTTGGGGAGTTGTTCAGACGTCCCTAAAAAGGAATTGGTTGAGTTTTTGGGAAATAGTGTCAACATTTCCCGAGAGCATCTCTCAGGCCAGGGAGTTCAGTGATAGTGCGACAGCCAACGTATCCCTTCACCAGGACCCTGATAACCCATTGGTCGACTCAGCACACTGAGACACTTGTTGCAGGGAATTTGGTTCATGAATCATATAGGATTGAGTCTTTGAATGTCCCTCTTGAGTCAGCTCCCCATCGTTGTTGGTATATATATGATCATTTGACTGCGGTACTCCTTAATCGGATTCAGGATGTCTCCGCGATGATAGCCAGCCAGGATACTAGCTCCGGTTCATGACAACGACTCTGTGAGCGATGAGGCCTTAGTTCAAGATCCATCATACGATTACCCTTTCTCCATGAGGACATGTAGTAGCACCTCCCCCTACGGAGTAGCTGATAGTATCGGCAATGAAGGCCAATGACGAGCACAGGTTGGGTGTGCTACGTGAGTTTCAGTGTCAGATACCGTTGAGGTTCCATGGTAAGCCATACCCTCGGATAGTGAAGGGTTGGTTAGAGTCAGTGGTCTGGATCTTTAGGCCTGTTCGGACACTGACATGTTAGATAGTGTCTTTGCCAGCCAGTTTTTCCACCAAGTAGTTTGGCGTTAGTAGAGCTAGGGTTACTCAGATTCATGATGATTCGGTACTCTCATGGGATGAATTCTAGCAGCTGTTTCTTGAGGATTACTACCCCTCCTACTTACGCTTTATACAATTTCAGGAGCTGCTGGAGTTTCAGTGGGGATTGATGGCAGTGGCTGAGTACGCGTCTAGGTTCACAGACCTTGCTCGATATTCTTTGGACGTGGTCCATGACGGAAAATTCTGAGCACAAAAGTTTGAGCGAGGTCTCTGTATAGGAGATTCGTTCCAGCGTAGTGCCCTTGTGCATCCTCACCCATCTCGGGGTGCTGGAGTAGGCACTAGTGACAGAGAAATTTCTGGCAGAGGGACATCGATTGGCAGGGCCTCGACGCCAGAGGTCTTCCCTTGATGAGACTCAGTCACATGGTCGGGGACAACATAGAGCACTGAGACAGCCTAGGGAGGACTAGTGATATGTTTATGATGTGCGGGGTCATGTGGCGTGAGACTATCCGACCAAATGTGCTGAGTCTTCCAGATAGTTGGTAGATTCACTACCACGACAGAGGCAATGTTGTGATCAGAGAACTCCCAGGCGAGGATAGGGTTGTCCTCAGGGAGGCAGTGTTGGTAGAAAAGCAGGAATAATTGTGGTTGGCGGACGATGTTTAGAGTAGTAATGCGAAATGGGTGGGGCGGGGCGGGGCGGGCCAAGACCGCACGGGTTTGAGCCCACGCGGGTTTGTCCGCAAAATCCCGCATATAATGCGAACAAAAAATTTCAAGCCCGCCCCGCCCCGCATAAACCCGCGGGTTGCCCGCGGGTTGCCCGCGGGCTTACCCACCATTACAAAAAATACTATTTATAATCATTTAAACACTCTATTTTTTATCATTCTTAAAGTTATTTGTGGGGAGAAGTGTGAATTAACAATAACTAGAGCTTTAAAGAATGTGATGGAACATTTTTGTGTGTGTTAATGGTGGCATGCGGTAATGCCGATGTGGTGGTGAACTGTTGCGATAGAAAGTAGGTGAGTGATCGGTGATGGACAATGAATGATAATGTTGGTTGTGTGGTGATGTGAACAACTAAACCAGTGAATGAATGAAGTTTCTCCAGGTAACGATTAGTTTCAGAGGAAGCTATTAGTGTTTTCACGAGGTTTCATCCAATTCTCTTAATAAAAAAATTAAATTAAATAATAACAAAATTAAATCAACCTATAAAATTTTATGATTATAATAACTCTTATAGAATTGAAACCATGCGCAGGGGCGATGAGTTCCATTTTTTGAGAGATGGGTTGACACACCATGTAAATATGGTTAATAAATACTATATTAATAACATAATATCATATTAAAACAATAAATATATGCCTATTTAAAATTCACATGTGAATAAATGGTGAATTAATATGACCATTACGGTGAGAAATCATATGTCACCGTTTAACCACTATTTTTTTTATTAAAAAAACTAAAATGTTAAAGAAACATATATTGTAAAAATAATATATATTTTTTTAAATCAGGCCCGCGGGCAAGCCCGCACCCGCGCAGGCTCAACCCGCATTAGCCCGCACCCGCGTGGGCTCAACCCGCATTGGCCCGCACTCTAAACGGTCAAATTTTTTAGGCCCGCCCCGCCCCATATCCGCCCCATACCCGCAAAGCTCGCGGGCCATGAGCCCGCTTTGCATCGCTAGTTTAGAGGTCCTTCCACCACCACTAGGCGGCCCATGTCATGCTCAGGGAGCTGACGGATGGGGCCGCGGGAAGCTGTGTGTTATGGATGTCTACCATCTTGAAAAGCATGAGATGATAAGAGGTATGCTCTGTGTCTTTTTCTACATTTCATAGTAGAACTTTTTAGATGTTGCGTGAGGTACTCTTTTCATCTAACTCTTTGTCCGAGGGGTTACCGAGGGTGACGCAGGGCGTCGGTGTAACCCTGTGTTGGTGTTGTCTGACGTAGCTTTGAATGCACAGGAAAGAGGGTTTCTTCCCCCACTGAGATGCATTTTTGTGATGCGATAAAAACCGTGAGGGAGAGGCAGTACCACCCAAAGTGGATAATATTGAGGTGCGGTGGATGAGTCCCTCTGACATGTGCGTTCATGGAGGGGTTGTGCGGTGGAGTGTTAGAGAAGGTTCTGGGTTTGCCAGTGGGGCTTTTCTGCTTGACCTCCCTTTGCTTGAGGTTCCAATAGTGGATTTGGAAGAGTTCTTGTTTTGGGGATTACTCTCCTTCCAAGAAGGAAAAAGACGTGTGGGGTATGCCACGTGCTTTCCGTGTCTAGCCTATGGCGGTTGGATGAGTTTTCTCGCCTACCCTATTCGTTGGTACCTTGCGTGCTCAATGTCAGTCTTGATACTGTTATCATGTAAAGGTCGAGGTTATGGAAACCCCATAAAAAGAACTACACGCTTCACTATATAGTGATGCTGGTGGTGGTCCTTGCGCTAAGAATGTGGAGACACTATATTCTGGGAGAGCGCTTTGTGGTTCGCTCAGACCACCAGTGTCTCAGGTGCACCCTCACCCAGAGAGACTTGAACCTGAGGCGACGATGTTGGTTGAAATTTCTACAGGACTATGAATTCGAGGTAGTCTATGTTTCGGAAAATGGAAGTTTCGTAGTAGGTTCCCTTAATAGAAAGTCCCAGACTCGTCAGGCATGGGAAGTTTCATAGTAGTTAACTTCCTTACAGCTGACCTTGGTGGAGCAGGAGGGTACGACTTTCCTACAGTCAATGGTGTTGACTCCTTCGCTCCTTGAGCATGTGAGAGAGTCGCAACTGGGGGATGTCGACAGCGAGGTACTATGTGATCAGATATCCACAGGCGATGCACCCGATGGGTATTATGAAGGAGGGAATCACGAGATCCTGTTCCAGGAACAAATCATGATTTTGTTCGCAATGTAGAAAGTAGAGGTTCGGCTAGGGAAGTACCCCGAGTTTCTTTGGACCTTTCGGGAATCGTGCAAGGGATTGAGAGGTTTCCTACCATCTTGTTCTACCCTCTCAATAGTAGGAGTGGGCACACGACGTCTTCCTCATGTTGCATCTAATGAGGTGTTTGCGTGTTCCTAAACATTTCCTTAAAAGTACCAGACCTTATGAGTACGAACAATCCCTTTGGTTAGCGTGTTGTGCCAGCATGGGGTTGTGTAAGTTTTCTTGGGAGTGGGAGAGCTAAGTGTGAGCTCTGTATCCTGAGTTATTTTTCCTAGTTTTACTTTTCGGGGAAGAAATGTTTAAATGAGGGAATGATTTAGAGTCTCGGTTTTTTCCCTAAAAGACTTCAGAATATTTCTACATATATTTCCAGAGCTAGGAGCTGAGACGGTGTGCGATTTTGAGGCCTGGTGTGCCCGAAATAAATTTTATAAAAATATTAATTGTTTTTATACTATGTACATTGCGGGGTTGTGTTTCCTCCTAAATGGTAGCTCGGATTGGAAATCTGAGGGAACGATTTCATTCAGAGCATGCTGTTTACCCTAGGAGGGGTGTAAAAGTTGCGGGCACGAGCCTGCTGTGAGAGAAGTCACTCAGGGGAAAAATCGTCATTTTAAAATAATGACTTAGTGATTTTTATCACAGAAGTTATTTTCAAATAACTTTTTAACAAAGCCTTAGAATGGAAATCCAAGACTTCCATTGAGTTCGAAATGGGGTGTTTTTCCTAGCCATGATATAAAATAAGCTGGCGTGGAGGTTTCGGAATCCGTGCCCATTGACAGAGTGTCAGAGAGTTTATAAATTCACTCAAGTGGTGGATTTAAGGGAAATCCATAAATTTTTCCTTCTCTCTCTCTCTCTCTCTATCTTGTTCTTCGACATTCTTCATCGTTCTTCATCGGATCGAGGAGTGATCTCTGCTGGAAATTTGACGGATCAAAGAGGGAGCACCGTGGACGTGTCACTAATGATGCACGACCGATTTGAGGTAGGATTTCTGATTACTTTTCACAACTTTGTCAATTTCTTGAGTTTTTGAAAATTTAGTTGTTTAAATTCTTTAATTTTGGACTTAGGGCGATGGACGAACGAACACGACCAACGCCTGAGCCCCGTTTTTTAATTTTCGTTCTTGGGCGTTCTTCGTCCCAATTTTCAGACGTGCAAATCTTTGTTGGATCATTGATCAAGGGTAGGAACTGTGAAGGCCTCGCCCCAAGGATTCTGAATCTTCCTTCAGATTTGAAATCGGGTCACTGGAACGGTGGCAGCGGCCGTCGGAAGCCCCGGCTCCGGCAAGGGCGGTGGCCAGATGTTTTGCGTCAGGAAGCGGGTGCGGCTGGGGGTTCGGACTAGGTGGCGGCGTTGGGTGTGGCCGGCGCGGATGGGGTAGCTTCGGGAGGAACCGAGGCGGCGACCGACATGGCGAAGCGGGGAGCCGAGGCGGTGGCCGGTGTGGCGGAGCGGGGAGCCGAGGCGGCGATGGCGTCGGGTGGAGGTGCCATGGTGGTGCGCTTCATAGGATGGTGACGACGGTGTCAGACCCATCGTGGTTAGGCCTCTTGGTCAGCACCTCGGGGGGGGGGGGGGCAGCGAACAGGGACCCGCATTTTGTGGGTCTGGCTGGTATGACGCGCAGACAAGCGACCGACCGCTCGGCCGATTAGTGGAAGAACCAGACCCAAGAAGGTCCGGTGGTTTTAGGGGGACCATGGCCAGCGGGCCACGGCGAGCTGGGCCGGATCTGCGACTGGGCCGCGGGCCGGCGGTTGAGACCGGGCCGGCCGGTCTGGACCGGCCCATTTTGGGCCCTCTTTTGTTCAAGGGGCCATATCTCATAAACAACACCTCTGTTTGACATGATGTCAGTGGATGCGGGTTTGTGTCAGCGAGACGGGATTTTTGAAGTGACTTTTTTGGATTTTGAGTTCTGCTCTCAAAGGCGGGTGACCCATAACACCTTAATTTAATAATATTAAATTGTTATTAAAGTTGTAACAGACGTGGTTCGTAATCCGGACATCCGTTTGACGCGCCGTCAGAGGCGCTGTGGCCCTGGAGTTAAGACGGTCCTTCCAAAGTTGGTTCGGAACCCTTGCGGTTTGGTTTCGTTGCTCTGTGGCACAAAACACTTAATGTGAATAATTAATTAATTAATTAATTAATTAATCTTGCGTCGGACCTAACTTCTGTTTGGGATGTCCGATTGACGTGTCATAAGTGGCAGTGTGACCCTAGTCCTCACGCAGAATTTTTGAGACGCTTTCCGAAGCATTCAGGTTGGAGATAAGGTGTGGGACCCACATGGCCTAGTTCGCACGTTTTACGGTGAAACACCACCTTTTCACTCAACATCTGTTTGGGGTGTTTGAGCACTCTTTTTTGAGTATTCTCCCGAGGGGATTGTGACAGCCCAATCTGCCTGCCTAAATTCGGGCCCGAGGCATGGGCCCCACGAGGCGGCTTTCGGACGTATGCTACGTTTTTACAGCTTATGATTCATAAGTCTATTCATGGAAAATGAATAGCCTAAAGCACGTGGTTATCTGCAAGGAAACCTATGGTATGATCAGCATGACGTGTTTCAGGGTCGAGGTGTGGGCCCCATAGGGCCCCGTTTGCATAACGCGGGGAGTTGCATCTACTGCATCCGGATTCCGTTTTTGGCGCAGTCAGTGGCATTGTGACCCTGGCATCGAGAAAAAGTTTAATGGGGTGGTTTCAAGCGTTGAAGCCGGAGTTGAGGCATGGGCCCCATGGGCCGTCTTTTAAGTTGTGTGTAGCGTACTGTGACTTTTTCATCAGACGTCCGTTTGGGGCGTATGAATCGTCGTTTTGGTGTGTTTTTCCAAGAGCATTGCAATGGAGTAGTTTTCCCAAACTTTTTTTTTCGGGATCTAGGTGTGGGCCCCATGAGACATCGTATGGGCATAAAGCGGTGTTGAATAACTTTTCCATCAGGAGCCCGTTTCCAGCGAGTAAATAGTCTATCTCGCGTGTTTTTCCTCGAGGATTACAGCGATGTAATCTGTTTGGGAGAGAGAAGCATCTTTAGAGAACTCATTAAATGTAGAAACATGAAAGGGCGTTGGTCGGAGGTTCCTTTGACGCACTCCGAACCTACGCACAATAGTAGTGTTAGTGAGAACTAGAGATGACACGGGTAGTGCGGAGATATCGGACCAGTTCCGGGTCTACCCTCCAGCAGGGCTGGGTAGTGGGTTATCTGTCGATGTATCAAGGTCTACCCTCCAGCAAGGCTGGGTAGTGGGATACCCATTGACCTTAGGGTTTACCCTCCAGCAGGGATGGGCAGTGGGTTACCCGTTGACCTTAGGGTTTACCCTCCAACGGGGCTGGGCAGTGGGTTACCCATTGAACTTAGAGTTTACCCTCCAGCGGGGCTGGGCAGTGGGTTACCCATTGATTTTAGGGTTTACCCTCCAACAGGGCTGGGAAGTGGGTTACCCGACGACCTCTTAGGGTTTACCCTCCAAATGGGCTGGGTAGTGGGTTACCTGATGACTTATTTCAGACTCAACCTTTTTCTATGAGGCCAGTCAGTGACTTTTCTCCTTGGATACTGGAGTGGGACCCTTGGCTGTACGGTTCAGCAATGAGGCAGCA
Source organism: Viscum album (assembly GCA_963277665.1). Taxonomy (NCBI): domain Eukaryota; kingdom Viridiplantae; phylum Streptophyta; class Magnoliopsida; order Santalales; family Viscaceae; genus Viscum; species Viscum album. The sequence continues at coordinate 770,495,542 of OY728126.1, forward strand.
TTGGTGTGCAGGACTGTTGGGCATCAGTGTGGATATCCTTTGAACTGTTGGCGACTTCTCTTGGGCTGATCTTAGAGATAGAGATCCCCTTACACACTAGTTCGGGTTTCTTGCTGAGAATATATATACACCCTATTTTTTCCCCACTCTTTGGGTTCAGTTACTCTCCTTCTAGAATGGGCGAAGACACACGGGGTATGCCATGTGCTTTCCGTTTCTAGCTCCTCTCGGTTAGACGAGCCTGCTTCCTTTCTATTGTCAAGTTGAGTTGCACTCTTTATTTTGTACTCTTACACTGTTCTTGTTATTTCTACTACTCACCATTTAGTATCTCCTTTGTTACTCCCTCGAGATTTTGGGGCATCCTATTGAGTATCTTTATACTCACCCCTGCTTGGGATTTGCTCGCACTTGGTGTACCCTTGTAGACGAAGGATAGGTCGATCGAGACTACAGAGGATCATAGAGGACAGAGGACCTGGGGATGCGTTCAGTGGTCATAAGAGGATTTACGGGTGTGAGAATCACCATCTGTTTACTTTCGTTTACATGTTGTCGGGTTGTGGCACCTTTCTAATTGGGCGTGTGTTTTTCCCTTTACTGTTCAGTTTACTTGTTAGTACTTTTCAGCACTATACTTGTTCTATTTAGAAGTTGATGCATGAATTTGGTTGGGTTATAGTTGTTTGTACTTTGGTTTTCATTTTTACTCTTCACTTATGCATCTAGTGGGCTATGTGTGTGTGTGTAGGTAC